>JAKSZT010026914.1:9242726-9701168 GCA_026826555.1 Tolypeutes matacus | reverse complement strand
GGCGGGCGACTGGGGCGGGCGACTGGGGCGGGCGACTGGGGCGGGCGACGCGGGCCGCGGCCCGCACGGAGCCGAGGCCATGGAGCCGCCGCTGCCGGGCTAGGCAGGGCTGGGCCCGCGGGGATGTCGGGCTACGCGCGCCGCCCGGGCGTCACCCCGCTCTCCTGAGCCCGGAGCCTCGTCATTCCCGACGCTCCAGCGTTCTATGAGCGCTGGTCTTGTCTCCCCCAGCTAGACTGTGAGCGCCTCCAGTGCAGGGGCCTGGACTCCCACTTCTTCTGCATTCGGCCGACGTTTATGTGCTATGTGCCCAGTCCGGTGCTAGTTTCAGTGGGAGACACAGATTTTGGCTATGGAAAGGGGAAATGTACTAAGCAAGGTCCATCAGGAGCCCTCGAGACCCGTTTTGGAGACGATAAACTTGAAGATCTGGAAGAGGCAAATCCATTCTCCTTTAAAGAGTTTCTGAAAAGCAAAAATCTCAACTTGTCAAAAGAGGATACCACCAACAGTAGGGTTTATTCAAAGGAGGCCACGAGGCACTCACTGGGGCTTGAACACAGCTCCCCAACCACGCAGACCGTGGGATATGGCCTGGAGTACCAGCAGCCATTTTTCGAAGACCCGACAGGAGCCGGCGACCTCCTGGACGAGGATGAGGACGAGGACGATGGGTGGCATGGGGCCTACCTGCCTTCGGCTGTGGAGCAGACACACTCACTGAGGGCTGCTGCCAGCACCTCGCCTTGCATCACCTACATGTCCTTTTTCTCCAACCCGTCGGAGCTGGCAGGGCCTGCTTGGACTCTGAGCGACACCGATACGCGGGCTTCTCCGGGGTCTCCAGCCAGCAGCTCCGATGCAGAGTCAACAGTCCAGGGAGAGTGTGTGGGAGACAGGCACCTCCGGACGCTGCAGATAAGTTATGAAGCACTGAAAGACGAAAATTCTAAGCTAAGAAGAAAGCTGAATGAGGTTCAGAGCTTCTCTGAAACTCAAACAGAAATGGTGAGGACGCTGGAGCGGAAACTGGAGGCAAAGATGCTGAAGGAGGAGAGCGACACTACCGGGACCTGGAGTCAGTGGTCCAGCAGGTGGAACAGAACCTCGAGCTGATGACCAAACGGGCTGTGAAGGCAGAAAATCACGTCATGAAACTGAAACAGGAAATAAGTTTGCTTCAGGCTCAGGTCTCTGGCGTCCAGCGAGAGAATGAGGTGCTGCGGTCTGGGCAGGGGGCCAGCCTGACCGTGGTGAAGCAGAACACAGATGTGGCCCTGCAGAACCTCCACGTCGTCATGAACAGCGCTTACGCGTCGATAAGGCAGCTGGTTTCTGGAGCAGAAATGTTGAATCTCGTCGCTGAAATCCTCAAGTTTATAGACAGAATTTCTGAAATTAAAGAGGAAGAGGAGGAGGAGGAGTCTTGAGAACCACTGAAATGCTCCAGCCTAGACTGTTTACATCCCAGGAACACTACTTCCTTTGTTTAGAAACATAATTGTGTCTTTAAACACAGTCTTCCCCTGTAGTAAAAGTGTTTATCATGAGATACTGATTTCATGACCCAAAACAGTATCCTTAGTCAGCTGCGATCTGGGGCAGCCATGGATGGGAGCTGCTGTTTTATAGACTGTAGTAAGCTCTTGGAAGAAATTTTATAAAAGCCAGTGATTTTTTAAAGATTACTAAACATGAAAAAAGCAATTCTGATTAAGTGCTTTCCATTATTTTCCCAGAACGTTAGTTGTGAGAAAAATTCACAACTATTAAAATTAATTTGATATGTGGACACAGACAGTGAGCTGTAACCCGGCTACCAGCGGGTGCCTCTTTCCACCTGCTGGGCGTCTGGCCTGCCAGGCCCCTCGTGGCCTTCCAGGTGTGGCGCCAACGGGCTGCAGCTCTGGGTCCTGAGGCACCCTTGGCACCGCTGCTGCCCTTCCCCTGCGGGAAGCAGCTCACGGGTCCATGGTGCGAAGCTCTTAAGCCTCTAGAGGTTTTCTGTCAAGAGTCTCCCTTTGCCTGGGGAGGACTGATGGAGTTTTCAAGTGGCATTTTGTGCAGTGAAGGTTAGAACTTAGGGATTTGGTGTCGAGTGGCCAGAGGCCTGCCGGTGCCCATGCCTGTGCCTTTCCGAGCGCGCTCTGATTTCCTCGCAAGGCGGGCCGTGCTGTGCACCCCCACTGGTTTCCCCCGTGTTCTCAAGTAACTGCTCCCTCCTGTTGAAGTTGACAGCTTTTCTACTTAATAAATTCTAACATTCACATAAAAAAAAAAAAAAAAAAACAGGAATAAATAAATGTTAGTCATAGCATATCATTTGGAGAAGACCTGGATATTATTTTAGAAAGAGTAACAATTTTTCATGGTAGGTTTATGGGCCTAGTATTTGCAAAGTCCTGTGTAATCATTTGCACGTAGGTTTAGGGTACACTTAATTCCTTTTCAAATGAGAAATTGATACCCTAGTATCAGTGTGGAAAGTTAATATTGTCACCCTACTTTAAATGCTTGCTTTATCATAAAACATTTAAATTAAATTAAATTTTATCAGTATTATAGTACAGTTTTGAAATAAAACAGTATTTTTTTTTGTTCCATTTACTTTTTCCTAGCCTAATTTTGCAAGTTTCTCACTCATTAATATGCACACTTTTGCTTGTACACAATTGCATTCTCTAGATGCATTGTTTTGTTTCATAAGTAACATAGTTGGTGAATATTAATTAGATTGTAGAATAAATCTATTTTTTATTGCTGAAGGGACCTTTCGGCTTCCTACCACCTCGGAAACCTTTATATCTACAAGCAGTGAGATTTTTTTTAGGATCTCTTCTATTTGTAGTTTTGTTAATTCTCCTTTTTAAAATATAAAAAAATGTAAATGAATAATTCAGTCTCCATACATATAAATGGGTAATTCAACCTAGATGTTTACAGCATTTAACCCTGCAAGTTTGAAGGTAGTTATCACTTCAGTTGCTAGGTGCTCAGAAAAAAAAGATGTTAAAAAACAATGAATATAGCAATGCATTTTCCTTAATCCAAGTTCTGCAGCAACTATGTAAGGTTGTTTTGGAGAATGTGAGATGATACGTGGGTAATTGGTCCATTCATCTCCCATGCCCATTGGCCAGTCTGGCTGGGTAGATCTGTGTCCTTTTCCTTTTTTGGTTTATATTCTGCATTCATTAGCTTTTAAGCAGGTATACAACGCTCAGGAAACAAGACTTTGGTAACGCTCCTGGTAATGATAAAATGTTTGTATTAGAAAGTCTAACCTCCTGTTATTGTTATTGTAATATTGGAAGAAAGTCAGGCTTGAGTCCAAGAGGCAGAATGAGCTACTTGTTTAAAGACTTAACTGGACTTAACAGAAAATGGAAGACTGCTTAATTTCCCCTTCAAAACTGAAGTTCATTTCTCCATTTTAGGTTCATTATGGTAGCCTCCTCGATGGGGAGCAGACTGCGAGTCATTTTTCTGTGACAATACCTTTCTCTACCCTCTAGTCTTCGGCCATGGCTCTCTCGGTAAATTCCTTAGAAATTATTTATCGCATTCATTCATTTATGCACCGAATCACACATTCATTTAACACATATTTATTGAGTTCCAAGCACTGTACTTGATGCTGGGAACATAAAAACAAAATCATCATCCCTGACCTCAAGCAGTGCATAGTCTATACCACCATCTAAACCAGAGGTTCTTAACCTTTTTTGTTCCATGCACCCCTTTGCCAGTCAAGGTAAAACTAAGTCCACACTATACTGTGTATCATTTAATAAATATATCACACCTTCACCAACATGTCCCCAAAGGAACAAAATTTTTTTGAATTTTAATTCAAGCTCATGGACCCCTTGTTAAAATCCCTGATCTAAACCATTTTATTTTTAATACATATTAATTGATTTTATTTGTTTAACGTATATGTCCTGTTTTCTCAGCAACATAGTGATTTCCTTGGAACAATTCCCAGTTATTTTTGATCATGTTTTTCCCCACCATTTTGTTTTTTGTGTATGTGTTTGGATGGTTTCTTTCTTGCTGATTGCCATGGTATTCACATTTGGAGTTAGTATCTTTTTTTTTTTTTTTTTTTTAACCGGGAGGTCCCAGGGATCGAACCCGTGTCCCTCCATATGGGAGACAGACACCCAACCATTTGAGCCACATGCGTCCCCGTGGAGTTAGTATCTTTGATGGTTAGACTAGAAAGGAGGGAGGAAGGAAAGTACCATTGTTAGGGTTGTTAGTTTCAAGAAAGGACTTGAAGACCCAGGAAATGGTGAGCTCTCTTATCATTAAATGAGGCTTACTTTTATTTGCTTAAGCTAGGGTAAGAGAATTGGGGGAGATAGTAAACTGTAGTAGAAATAATGTGTTAGATTTATGTATTAGCTCTGATCATAGCGAACATACAGAGGAAATAGTTGTTTCATGTCTTTCTAACTTTTAGGAGGGTGTTTAGCTTGCAGCAATTTGGCATGAACTCTAAGAAGGCCTTTCTTTTTTTTTTCTTTTTTTGCATAGAAGGATCTTAGGTTTCAATGAGAAGTAATTTACTGCTTAGTACTTTTCCATTTGCCAGAAAAGGGAACCCTTAGAGTACTAGTACTTCTTTGCCCTGTGGGAATTTCATAACCTGGAGAATTGTCCCAAGTCAAGGAGACAGATACAGCAGTAGAGGCATCCCATGCTCAGAGTTCTCAAAACTGTAATGGAGGGGACATTAAATATGGAGGAGTAGTCTCTTCAAATCATGCAGCTTTCTGTTTGTTCCTGTAGGCATTGCAGACATTCCTAAAGGCGGATTTTTTGGGATTCTGGGATATGGTTGATAACCTCTTTTTTAGAGACCCAGACAATCACTTTTCCTTCTGATTACTCTTGTACCTGAACATACTTCTATCTTATATTTAAAATATGGTGTGGAAGTATATTTGTTTATATACTTCTTTCTCCTGCTAGGCATCCCATTCCTTCATGGCAAATCTTGAGTTCTTTTTCAACTCTGTTTACCTAATGCTGAGCGCAGTGCTTGGCATATAATAAATACTTAATACAAGTTTGGTGAATTAAATTGCATTTGCCTTTTGATGATCTTTTTCAGGAAATGGAATTTTGAGCCTGGATTCTGGTTGATATTAAATTATTCTCTCAAGCAGAGTGCATTAAAATCCCAGCAGTTATCTACCCAGGCCACCTCTTTTCTTCTTGTTAGGAAACTGTATTTATCATAGTAAATAGTCCATTTAAGGTGGTTCATACAGGCTTTAGTGCCAAATTTAACATAACAGGAAGTCACAAATTCCCTTTTGGCCCAGAAGTACAAAGTTTGACAGCTTCTCTCCAAAAGGTAATGGCAATAATTTACCCCATTTTATTCATGAAATGTATACAAATCTGTAAACATTTTATAGCTATTCATAGCTGGTAAACAACATTCTGGCCAACCACTTATGCTTTTAATAAGCAAGTTTTTATGCCTTGTATATAATTTTTGAAAAATTATAGCTTAGTTTGTAGTTTAAATACTGTTACATTATGTTGTTTATAGATGGTGCTCTGTGAAATTATGTTTCAGTGGTTTATAACATTTGGAATATGTGAAAGTTTTGCCTTATGCTTAGTTGTAGAGGTTTCTTTTTTATTTTAATTTGTTTTTAATATATAGAAAGTGAAATTCATTTTTTTTGTGGCAAATGCATAGAGTCATGTAACCACACTACAAATAAGATACAGAAGTGTTTCAACACCCCTCCATACTACCCTTTTGAAGTCAAAACCTAAATGTACTGTTTTTTTTTTTTTTTTTTTTTTTAATAAACTTTTTTTTAGAACAATTTTAGATTTACCTAAAAGTGGAGAAGGTAGTTTGGAGAGGTCTCATGTACTCCTCACTCAGTTTCCCCTGTTATTAACATCTTACATTAGTATGGTTCATTTGTTATTATTAAGGAGGTAATTTTGTTACATTAATTAAAGTCATACTTTATTCAGATTTTCTTAGTTTTTCCTTGCTGTCTTCTTTTTGTTCCAGGATCCCATCCAGGATCCCACATTTCATTTAGTTATTACATATCTTTAGGCTCCTTTTGCTGTGACAGTTTTTTTAGACTTTCTTTACTTTTGATAATCTGGGCAATTTTGAGTAATATGGTCAGATATTTTGTAGAATACTCCTCTGTTGAGATTTGCCTGATGTTTTCCTCATGATTAGACTGGGGTTATGGTTTTTGGGAGGAAAGACCCCAGAGATAAATACCACTCTCATTACATCATATAAAGGATTCATTTGTCAACAAGACTTATGGATGTAGACCTTGATTACCTGGCTGACGTAATATTTGTCAGGTTCCTTTATTGTAAAGTTACTCTTTCATTCCCACCTCCTTTATAAGCTGTATCTTTGGAGGGAAGTCACTGTGTACAGCCCAGACTTAAGGAGTGGGGGGTTATCCTTGAAGGAGGAGTATCTATAAAGAATATTTGGAATTCTTTTGCCTGAGAGATTAGTCTCTTTGCTTCCATTTATTTATTTATTCAATCATTTATTTATATCACTATGGACTCATGGATATTTATCTTCTACTTTAGGTTATAATGCAATACAATACTACTTAATTTTGTTGTTTAAATTGTGCCAGCATTGGCTACTGGGAGCTCTTTCAGTTGGCTCCTCTGTCTCTTAGACATGCCCCAATCAATGTGAGTTTTTTAATGTAGTTTTCTTTTTTAAAGGAGGTTGTCAGTTTATAGAAAAATCATTCAGAAAATAAAGTTTCCCTATGTACCCCCTATTATTAACACTTGATTAGTGTGGTAGCTTTGTTATAATTGATGAAAGAATATTATTATAATTGTATTATTTACTATAGTCAGTAGTTTACATTAGGTTTCACTATGTTGTGAAGTCCAATGAGTTTTTTAAAAAAATATTTATTCTAGTAACATATATACAACCTGAAACTTACCCCCTTTAATCACATTCAAAAATATAGTTGAGTGCTATTAATTACCTGCACAAAGTTATGCTACCATTACCATCATCCATTACCCAAGTTTTTCCATCACCCTAAATAGAAATTCTGTACCAAATAAACATTAAATCCTCATTCCCATTCCTTATCCCACCTTGGTCCCTGGTAACCTGTATTCTAGTTTCTGACTTTATGAATTTGCTTATTCTAATTATTTCATATCAGGGAGATCATACAATATTTGTCCTTTAGTGTCTGCTTTATTTCTTTCACCACGATGTCTTCAGGCTTCATCTTTGTTGTCATTCCTTTTTATACCTAAATAATATTCCATTGTATGTATTTACAAATTTTGTTTATCCATTTATGGGTTGATGGATTCTTGGGTTGCTTCCATCTTTTGGCAATTTGAGTAATGCCGCTAATGAATATTGGTGTGCAAATATCTGAGTCTTTGCTTTCAGTTGTTTTGGGTATATTTGTAGAAGTAGAATTGCAAGGTAATGTGGTAATTCTATACTTAACTATCTGAGGAAAAGCCAAAATGTCTTCTACAGTGGCTATACCATTCTATATTCACACCAACAATGAAAGAGTGTTCCTATTTCTCTACATCGTCTCCAACACTTGTTTTTTCCAGTTTATTGAATAGTGGTCATTCTAATGAGTGTGAAATGATATCTCATTGTGGTTTTGATTTGCATTTCCCTAATGCTTAAAGGCCTTGAGCATCTTTTCATGTACTCTTGTGAGACATTTGTGTATCTTCTTGGAGAAATATCTGTTCAAGCCTTTTACCCATTTTTAAATTGGCTTGTCTTTTTGTTGTTGAGTTGTAGGATTTCTTTATATATACTGGATATTAAACGTTTATTGGATATGTGGTTTTCCAATATTTTCTACTGTTCTGTAGATTGTATTTTCACTTTCATGATAGAATCCTTTGCACAAGAGTTTTTAATTTTGATGAGGTCCCATCATCAAAAGTTTTGGAGTTATATACCAAAAAATACAACACGATGGCATTGGCATTTATAATTATCATATGGTATCTTTACTGGAGGTCTTTGTTTCTTTATGCTGCTACTATCCTTTCCATTCCTGTCCTTTCCTTTCAGTCTGAAAACTTCCTTAAATATTGATGATAGTGTAGGTCTATTGGTGATGAACTCTCCCAGCTTTTTATTTATCTGTGAATGTCTTAACTTTTCTCTCAATTTTAAAAGAAGGTCTCACCAGATAAAAAGTCTTGGTTGGCAATTGTTTTCTTTCTGTACTTTAAATATTTCCTCCCACTGTCTTCTTGCCTCCATGATTTCTGATGAGAAATTGGCTCCTTTTCTTACTGGGACTCCTTTGTATGTTACTTGTTGGCTTTTCTCATGCAGCTTTCAAAACTCTATCCTTGTCCTTGTAATTTGATGGTGTGATTACTATTTGTATGTGGTTCTCTTTGAATTTATCCCGTTTGAGGTTTGTTGGGCATTTGCATGTACATATTTATGTCTCTAGTTAACGTTCAGAAGTTTTCTTCCATTATTTCTTTGAAGATTCGTCTGCCCCTTTCTCTCTTTCTTTACCTTCTGGGACTGCCATAATGTATACATTGGTATGCTTGATGGTGTTCCTCAGGTCTCTTAGGCTTGTTGCTTTTTAAAATTCTTTTTTCTTTCTTCTCTTCTTCCTGAATCATTTCAATTGTCTTGTCTTTGAGACCACTAATTCTTTCTTCCATAAGCTCCAATCTGTTGTTGCAACCCTGTAGGGAATTTTTCATTTCATTTGTTTTTGTGGTGTTCAACTCCATCTGGTATTTCTGCTTGGTTCCTTTAAAAATTTCTATCCCTATTGAGATTCTCATATTGTTTATTCATTTTTTTCTTCATATCCTTTAGTTCTTTCCCTGTGTTTCTTCCTATATCCTTGAGCATATTGAGGATGAATTTTTAAAAAAGACTTTGTTTGGTTTATCCAAATACTGTTCCTCTACAATGATGGTTTCTGGGTTTTTATCTTGTTGCTTTGGATGGATCATCATTTCCTTTTTCTTTGTCTTGTAATCTTTTGTTGCACAGTGTATATTTTAATATTTTAAAGTGTCAACTCTGGGATTTAGTTCCTGAGGTTTGTATCCCAAAAGTATGTTATATGATAAGAGATTTTCTTTAGTGCCATGTCCTAACAAAAATAAATAAACCAAATCAAAAATTGACTTTCACAATCACTTCCTCATTGTTAACATCTGACAACCAACACCTGTTTTACATTTTCTGGAATGTCCTGTAACTGTCTGTAATAGTAAAGTATATAGTCTTTTGATTCTGGCTTCTTTCACTTGGCCTAAAACATTTGAGATTCAACCATTTGTTGAATGTATCAATAGTTCATTCCCTTTTATTGCTAAGTAGTATTTCGTTGTATGCATTTACCACAATTTTTTTTGTATCAACATAAGTTTTCATTTCACTTGGCTAAATACCTAGGATTGGCATTCTGGTTGTATGGTAAGTGTATAGTACTTTGTAAGAAGCTACAAAACTGTTTTTCATAGTGGATATATCATTTTACCTTCTGTATTAGTCAGCCAAAGGGGTGCTAATGCAAAATACCAGAAATCTGTTGACTTTTATAAAGGGTATTTATTTGGGGTAGAAGCTTACAGTTGCCAGGCTGTAAAGCATAAGTTACTTCCCTTACCAAAATCTATTGCCACATGTTGGGGTAAGATGGCTGCTGACGTCTGCCAAGAGTTTAGGCTTCTTGGGTTCCTCTTTCCCTGGGGCTCCGTTTCTTTCTGAGCTTAGCTGCTGTGCTCTCTCTACAAGGCCAGCTGTACACTATCAGGCAAACAGCTCTGTCTCTCTCCCTGGGGCTTCTGCCATATGTAAGGGGCCATCTTTATTCCTCTGTGTTCTTATCCTATGTGTTCACTTCCTGGGCTCCAAATCAAAACTCCCAACTCTGTCCTTTGCCATGTCTTTTCTCTGTGAGTCCTCTCCCTATCAGAGGGCGGACACTCAAGGCCCTACTGACGTGGCCCAATCAAAGTCCTAATCATAATTTAATCAATTATAAAAGTGATACCTCTGACAGACCAGTTTGCAAACATAATCCAATAACTATTTTTAGAATTCATAAACAATGCCAAACTGCTACATCTTCTTATCAGCATCCTATGAGAGTTCCAGTTGCTCTGCATCCTTATCAGCATCTGGTTTTGTTTTATGTTAGCCATTCTAATGTATGTATAATGGTGTAAAGATATCTGTTAGCTATCTTTGGTGGCTTTCTTTGTTGTAGTTGTCTTTTATTATATCAATAAATTTTTTTTCTTACTTCCCTTTGTTAATCATTAACACAGAGACATTTGTGTCCATAATTTTAAAACTTAAGTTTATTACTAGTATTACAGGTAAGTACTTTAGTCCATTTATTAAGGAAAACTTTTAGTGCTATGAGAACATATAAGTACTTCCATGAATTAGGACTGAACTCTTACTAAAGTCTTTTTCTACTTATTTTCTCAACTCTCTGGTCTCTCCTGCAGATTGTCCCCAGAGGTCTAGTCTTTATAAAATGCTGCTTTCTTCATGCCATCATTTGTTCACAATCCTCTACTTCTTCCCTCATAATCCTTTATGGTCCAATGCTTAAAGATAGGAACTCTGGCATCAGTTAGCCATGGTTTTATTCTCAGCTCTGCCATACACTAGTTGAGTGCCTTGGGATATTAATTTTTCTAAACCTCAGTGTCTCATTTTTAAAATAGGAAATGTTCAGTCCTATATAAAGCATTTTGTACATGTGGCCAGGGCTCAATACAAGTTAAGAATTAGTAATTAAATACCATCTACAACAGGGCTTATCTTATCTGACAACAAGATTTGTCTTATCTGACCAGCCTTGTCTACCACAATTCATCACTGCAAATCTTCTGACATAAGTAAGCTGATCTCCTGACTGATTGCCTTGATGCTTTTGCTTTATTCTTGTAGTAGGGGTTCTTGTTTAGGTGCAGTGAGGTCATGACTGAGCATGGATGATTTCCTTTGCCTGGAAGTGATAGGTTAAGGGTGGAGGGGAGGAGTTAGCAAAGCCTTCTGGAATAACCTGGGATGGCCATTATGGTATAGTGCTTGTCTTTTACATTGACTTTCCTGGTCTGGTGAGGAGAGGGCACAGGCAGTGCTGAAGGAGCACTTTTCATGAATGTTGTGTTGATGCCTAGTTGAAACAAGGTGCCACAGATTGGGGAAAAGAGACCTCCATCACACTTTGACACATGAGTGTGATTTTGGCTCAGGGAGGACTTCAGGGAGTACAGCACCATTGTGACCCCTCAGGGACCAGGCAGCTCAGGGGCAGACAGGGCCTCATGTTAACTACCCTGAAGGGGTGTCCTCTCTGAGGGCACTAGCAGCTGACATAGTGATATAGCTTAATCCCAAGCATTGACTTTGGGGAAAAGTTACCAAATGGAAGTCCATGAGGTAATAATCTTAAGACTATTTGAGGATTCACAGGTATTCTTTAAGGAAGAAGATTTTATAGGGTTTGAGGGCAAGAAATTTGGGTTATTTCCAATAATGGGCTCTTCGGTATGTCTGAAAAATTAAGAAGACCTGGAGAAACTCAGAGTTTCTCTTTTCATATTTTCTACCTGTCCAGGTTTTGTGTGTCCTTTAAGGTCCAAGCCTCACTTTTTCCAAATGAGGTCCAGTATTGTATTTGTTTTTGTTTGTTTTCTTATTCTTTCAACAAGGTCTGTATGTCTTATCTCAAAAATTAAGTTGTAAAATCCTTGAGAACTTATTCTCATTTGTCTTGCCATCCCTGTGTGCACTGTCAACCCTTCTGCTTCCTCTATACCTTTCATAATGAACACATAGTGGGAGTTGGAGAAATGTTATTTGGATTGTAGTGTAACTGTAGTATTTGGGGGTTCTAATTTCTGAAAATATTTTCTTTGTAATCTAATGATAAATAAACATGAAGATTATTAAAACAGAAAAGCTAGAGCCTATGTGCTATTTAGTTTCCTTTGACACCAAAAAGGGAACATCACACATGACAATTTCCAGTAGATGTTTTTCTTCTTTTTCTAAGTAAAATGTTAGATTTATTTTATTATTCCTTTCTGTTTATGAAGCTATTTGAATTACAGTCTTTGTAAAGTTTGCTTAATAACCTGATACATTTCCCTTTAGTTGAAGTTCTGGGGAAGCAGCAGCAGAAGGCAAATCAGACTGATTGAGCTGCAATTAAAATTGAGGCTTTTTAATTGGCCTGCCTGGGACAGATAATGCTTCTTAGAGGCCAACTTGACACTGGAATCGGATTCCACAAAAACAGGGTGGTGCAGCAAATCAAGGGACAGTCCTTGCCTGCATTAGTATTAAGAAAAACAATTATTAAGTAAGTTTTTGAACTTGCTGGTATGCTGAACTTTTGAAGTTGATCTCAGTATGGACACTACTTGAGCATTTTTCCTTTTGCATTTAGACCAGGTCTATGGGGATACCACATTGCTCAGGGAAGGCTAGTTAAATTTGACAAAATAGTAACTATTTTTCTTTTCTTTGATTTTTATCTTGGAATATACTGGTAATATTGTAAACATAGTTTTAAATGATTTTATTTTTTGTAAATGCAGTAATTAAACCTTTGCCTTTTGTTAGGTATTGCATTCCATCTGTACGAAGTCATGTGGATAAATGTTCAGTTTACACAGAGTCTCCTATCTTAGCAAAGATTCCAAGTGGCCTTTTGAAGGTATTTCTTAATCATGAAATGATTATAGATTGATAATGAAAGTATGACTAAAACTAGATATTTAGTACATTAAATAAACAATATTTATTTTTATTAAGCATTTAAATATTTAAGGATAAAGGAGAAAAGCTGAAATCATACATCCATTCACATATCTATTTGAGGGTAAATAATATGTTTCTTAGGCTGAGGTGAGAACTTTTTTTGGGTCATATTTTGGCATGGGAGATAAAAAATAACCAAACTGAACAGTTTTTTATTGCAATTCTCTAAATCATTCAAAACAACACATTTCCATCACAAAGTGATGGCTAGAACAACAGTAATTGCTTATAGATTTGTCATATCTAATATATTTCCATTCAAAGAAGGCTCACTTCTGACAATAACTGTTTCAATGAATGATCTTTTTCCCTTTTTTTTCTTTTTTTCCCACATCAGATGGGTAATGTGCCAATTTAACAAGGTTTGAGGGAAGCACATTTCACGCAAATGCGTGAACACCCATTCATCACGCTGCTCAAGAACCACAAAAGGATCTGTAAGGGTCTTTTTTCATGAACTTTGTGATTTAGGAATGTGACTCTTGGCTTGAAATAAAGTAACAGAAAATATTTTATTTAATCCCCTTTTCATTTTAGGTCTTTCTAGTTCTGGATAGTAAAAAATATTAGTGGTGTTGTAGGTGTAAGTCATTTGACATGGAACTGGAATGTTTTATGGACTACTGATGTTCAATAAGCATTTAACATTTCTTATTGGCATGCTAACTCTAACAACTAAAAATTGTATCCTTTTATTTGAGTTTGTCTTTAATATGTAGGATATACAGTATGTATCCTATTCTTGCCTCATAATGGTCTTGCCATTATTCCACTGGAACAAGATCTGGGAATTAGGAAACTTAACTTTATTGAATCATTATGTGAACTTTGGTAAGTCAATAACTTTTTTTTTTTTTCCCCAAACTTTCCTATTTACAAACTTGCTGAATTGTGTATGCTTTACTAATACCTAGTCAAGCTAGGATTTATGTCTACCTGGGTCAAAAAATAAGGCCATCAAGAATTTAGTTTTAATAAGGAAAATATTTTTCTTTCTTTACGAGAACTAGAATTCATCCTGAAAAATGAGTAATTGCAAGAAGCTAACCCTGGCTACTAACAAGTGACAGTCAAAGCCTAGAGCCTCTCCCAGGATTTATGCAACACAACTGACCACCTCTCCATTTCACAAGATTTTACTTTATTTTTTTATGAGCTAGAAGAGAAATATAGTTTAACCCTTAATTTTAAAAATGAGGCAACTGAGGCTTAGGCGAGTTATGAATTAACCAAGGCCATAGTGATAGTAGGGCTAAACTTCAAGTCTTCATATTCTTAATCTAGTGCTCTAATTGTTAGTTGAGGAATAGAATGTTTATTACAGGGAAAGAAATGTTTTCAGGAATCATCAAATAATTACTGACATCAAATAGATTGTTTTATTTTTGTGTGTATTTTTTTGGTGGCCACAGGAAGATAGTGAGGAAGGTATTATATAGGGAAATAAGTTTAAGTGAAGGAATTGCCTTTGGACCATCCAAATTACCAGTTATTTTGTATAAAGGAACTTAGAGTCTGTCATATTTGTAGAATCCTTTAAAGAATTTTAGAACTGAAAGAAATGCTAGTGATCTTCTAGGTCAAATAAGGCAAACTTCCCATTTGTGCTTATGGAAGACTTAGTATATCACCCAAGATACTCTTGACTTTTATCTAGAATCAGCCTCACACTACTTCTTAAAATAGCACTTCAATAGCTATTATCAAATTACTGGAATTGATATGAGGGATGAAACTAAGTGCTGTTTATGAACTAGTCTGACCTCTCATTTTCCACAAGAGTTAAGTGAGGCTTAAAGAAAGTAAAGGACTTAAGGTAATTGGCATAGCTGATGCACCCATGTTTTAGTTTTGATGCTCTTTTACTCCATCATTCTTCTCAGTCAACAAACAAAATAGCCCAGATAGTTATGGTTTAAAATGTAAAGAGTTTCTATTTAGGATGATGGAAAGTTTTGGCAATGGATGGTGGTGATGGTAGCACAACATTGTGAACATAATTAGCAGCACTCATTTACATATTTGAATGTGGTTAAAAGGGGAAATGTTAAATTTTATATATGGCACTAGGATAAAATTTTAGAAAAATCCATGGAACAGTACAATACTAATAGTGAACCCTAAGTTAAGCCATGGACTATAGCTAATAGTACAGTTATAAAAATGTGCTTTCATGGATTGTAACAAGTGTACCACACCACTGCAAGGTATTAATAATAGGGCGGTATATGGGAATCCTGTATTATATGTATGATTGTTCTCTAAACCAACAACTTCTCTGGAAAAAAAGAATCATATAGTAAAAAAAATAGCATGGGTATGACATTTTCATGCCATTTTAGAATCTGCTTTACTCAATTTTCTACATCCTCTTAAAATGGGGAGAAGAAAAGCACAGTTCCCTGAAGAGCATTCAAACCCCACCCAGCATAAAAAAAGCCCACGGAATATATAAGCTGTGGATGATAAATAGCATGTATATCAAACTACAATTACCATAAAAATACAGCAAGAAATCTTAACACTCCAATGTAACTGCAAATCCAACAACAGCAACAACAGAATTTCTTGGAGGAAAAAGCTGTATTGGCCCATTGTTACTTTTGATCTCAGCTTATTATCTGAGTCAGCTGGGAGGTTTTAGAAGCATCAGTCTTTGTAGTCTCAGTTCTTTTTAGTCATGCATGTGTAAAGGAGGAAGCATTAATGTATATATGTTACTGGTTGATTCCTATTTCTTTAATTCCACTAGTACTTGAGGACAAGGGAATTGAACTTACAAGGAACCTTTGCTTTTGAAAGCCATCATCCTTACACTTTTCATTGCAATAGCACTTTGGAAAAGATAAGTATGCATAGATCACTCTTACTGATTTCCACTTTTTAAAACTTAACCACCCGCCTCTCAATCTGATGGAGTACTTCTACCTAATCACCATTATAATAACACTATTTTTAGTTTTATTATAATCTTATAACACTATTTATTTTACAATGTTGCTTTTGCCTTCAGTGGAGATTTGAAGTTAAGGTAGAAAACATACTCTTAAGAACCTTCTTCCTTCCCCCATTTTTGTGGACGTACACATTGACTGTATCACTAACAGAGGACCTTTATGGAAACCAGTGTACAGGTAACTCACATAAAGAGCCACTGCTATGATGGCATTCACATGCTGTAGCCTAGAACTAAACAGAATTAAAACTAGTGAAAACCTTTCAGGGGTGTAAACTGGTGTTTGGAAGCTTCCAAAATTGAATTCTAGAGCTAGTACTGTGAGAACCTTCTCCTTGAGACTGGGTAATTTACTGCAAGTGATAGGATATGAAATTTGGATGAAATCATTCCTTTTTTTAATCTATAAAGAAAGAGAAATAGATCCAGTGTAGGAGGATAAACTGAGCTTGAGTAGATTTTGAGGAAGCTTAGGATGGTTCTATTTGTTTTTATTCTGCATAAACAAGAACAAGAACATTTTTTAGGTCACTGTTTCTCAAAAAAATGGGATCTGTTTCCACAAACAATTTTTATCAGAGATTTAATGCGTACTAGTTAAAAATGTGCAACAGTTATTATGTAGGACATCTTAATGAAATCTATCCTTACAGTTGACAGAAAATAATTTCATGTTTTTCTCTTTAAGCACTGGAGCTCTGTTATAAGGAACATAATTTCCCAATTTACCTTCCTTTAGTGAGTTCTTGGGTTTGTCATTTAAGTTCCTACTGAGGCTCAGTTTCTACTTTTCAACACCAATTTATCCTAAGGAAAAAAAATAGATAAATGCTCTTCTGGTTTCATTTTATAAAGTATCAGAAGCATGAACCAGAAAATCACTACACTTTGGAACAAATATTTTTCTGGGAAATTTAATCCTTTATAATTCCACAGAATTTAACCAGAACACCTTGGACCAATTAAACATATTTTATCTACATCTCAATAGTCTATATGCACTTTTCTTCCCTTTTCATTCCTAGACTGAATCATACAGATTTCTGTAAGTAACCAGAGTTTTCATTCTTTTTAAACTGTTCTTTACCTTGTCACCTTACTCATTCTGTGGTGCCAGAGTCAAGTTTGTAGAGTCCCAGTTGCTTTTTTGAGAATGAATACGTATTCTCTCATTAAATAACTACTTTCCTTTATGTTTAATTATGGGAGCAAGTAACTTTTTGCCTCAGATTCAGGAGAAAAGATGAAATTCAATGGAAAGACATCATGTTTGAAGCTTCCCCTAGGGACCCTCTTCACTGCATGAAACTCACTTTTAGTGATAAATTATGGGAGTTTTTAACTTCTCTAAAAATATCTTTCCAATTCTAAGGCATGTGGGAAGAAGTTGGCTTTGGTGAAGTTATGTTTGGCTAGAAAAGATGCCATATTTCATCCCAAGGATGTTAACAGATATATATTCATCTCACTCTGATACCAAGGAAGGGAAAGATGTTCAGATGGTAACACCATTTGAGTAATTGAGTTTGGGTCATTCTGTTCCAATTCTGAACTAGTGCCTCCCTTCCTTTCTCCCTGTCCCTGTCCCTCCCTCCTTCCTTCCCTCCCTCCTTCCCTTCCTTCCTTCCCTTCTTTTTCAATTGGACAAGTATTCTATATTGATTACCATAATACCATGACTAGGAGATATTTGTAAGATAAAATTAATATGCTTCTAAGTAGGTCGTAGATTAATTGTTTTGTCTTTTTGATATTTCCCTGTGGCTTATACTTGGGACTTCCTGCCATACACAAGTGATGTTGAGAAATGGAAGCATAGCAGTTTATTCATTTTTCTTCATTCTGCATTTCACAAGCTTGGACTCTGGCAGTTGAAATAAGATAATTTTTTACCACGAGAAAGATAAAAGAAGAAACACAGTTTGCCAACAGGAGCATAAATGTAACATTAGAAGCCTGAAAAATGTGAAAAAGAGGTGATATCCCAGCAACACTATGGCAACACCATGATCTGGCAGCTTTTCCATTCCTAATTTATTTAAAAAACAATATCACTTTCATCAGTAAAGGTTTAAAAGCAATTCTGAGTATATGTTGGAAAAAATAAGCCAGATAAATTCTGCCTTCATATTATTTTCATTTCCAATTCTGAACCAGCCCGTTCTGTTCTTCTTTTTTCCAATTGGACAAGAATTCTATGTTGAGCTCCACAATACTATGACTAGTAAATATTTGGAAGATAAAATAAAATCAACATGCTTTTAAATTGGTCCTAAATGAATTATTTTTTCTTTTTGATATTTCCCTGTGCCTTAAGCTTATTGACTGATTTATGGTTTAAGGTTGTCTCATAGTATTTTTAGGTGAATGTTTTTAGCAAACATGACTTATACCATTTTATCCACAGGATCAGGGCAGAGGGATCTTGAATTATGATACTAGATTTGGCACTGAATGGCTTTAACAAATATACTCATCCTAACTGCTTTTCCTACTTATCTGTATTCTCTTTCTCCCTGGCAGGGTAAAATATCAATTCATCCCAGGCATTGTCTAAAGAAGGTTTTGGGAGTGATCTCTGTGTTTAGATCATCTGCTTAACCTTATTCATGTGGTGCTGAATCAGGAGCAGTTTTTGGAGAAAATGGACTTTATAAAGCCAGTTCCTTTTATTATTCCTTTGGATGAGTCTGGAGTTGCAGCAGGACTCCATGAAAACTGTAGTGGTTGCTCTCTGTTCTTCCGACTGCCTCTGTGACACTGAATTAGGTTGATAGTCAACCTGCAGTGAGGTTACTCCCATTTCTTCTTGACCAAGTTGATGTAATGACAGTAACATTTATTGAGCTTATCTTTCAGTGTGCCAGGCATTGTGCAGAAACTGATTAATTTTCAAAACAACTCCAAGGAATAGAAATTACTATCATCTTCATTTCACAGATGAGGAAATATTGTTGCCTGGATTTAAGCCCAAGCACTTTAAGTATAGAGCTCATACTTTTAATAAATGCTCCAGGCTGCCTTCTGTGGCATGGTTGGGAAAACTAAGCAGAGAACATTTGGGAATGTGAGGTTTGATATAGAAAGAGGAGACTGATGCAGCAGCCAGATGGTTGCCCCCATTATGAGTTTTCTCCTTCTTCTAATAACAGAGTACTGCTGGATTCTGACCAATAGGAAGAACTACATTTTCCAGCCTCCCTTGTGACTATAATTATGCTCTGAGATGTGATTAAGGTTAATGAGAAGTAAGTGAATATTTCTCTGGGAAGCTTCTGAAAACTTGCTTAAAAGTTAGTCTGCATGCACCCTTTGACTCTGTCTTGCTGCCTGGAATGTGGATGTGATGGTTGGAATTCCAGCTGCCATCTTGGACTATGAGATAAGGCCACACCTTAGGCAAGTGTTATAAAAAGCTGGAAGGAGACTTATTTCCTGAATACTTTGTGGAACAGAGTTGCCATATCAGCCCTGGACTGCCTGCCTCCTGGCTTACAGGAAAGGAATAAATGCCTGTCTTGGTTAAAACACTGTGATTTTGGATGTCTGTAAACTGCAGCTAAACCTGATCCTAACTAATCACTCATTTATGTCTATTTGACAATGTGGATTATAAGTTGCTGCTACATTTTCACATAGTAGGCATTCAATAAATATTTGTTGATTTGAGTTTATTTTTCAGTCTCCTCCCATTTTAATGTTCAGAAAATCATCTACTTGAGTTACTTTATAAGAGAGTGATTGTGTAGGTTGTATCCTACACACAAAATCATGCTGTCCCCATAAAGCAATTGGACAGTAATAGAGTCTGAATTTTTTTTTTTCTTAAAATTTAAGTGATGAGAGTTCAAATATTACATAGAATACAACTCACAGGTGTCAAGGTAAAACTTCTCTGCCACGTTCATGTAGCAGCCAAATGTACTTTGAGTAAACTTCTGTTCACTACTCTTTGCCTATTTTCACTTAACTTTACATTTGTGGGGCCAAATCAATGGCCAAACCAATTAGTAAGAACGACTATTGAAAAAAACAGTTTATTTGGAATGTTACTAATCAGAATTCTGATATTTAACATTATACTACATTTATGATACAATGAAAATGCGCATATGCATATGTGTGTATATCTATAAAAGCTTTGGCCAAGCACTAAAAAGAAATCATAAATGTCTTATGAATCATCAATAAAGAAAATAAATTGTGATCATGTCCATTGAACACGGTAAGGAGGTTTCTTCCTTAAATATCTATTTTACATTTGTAATATTGTAATTTTATAAAAGGTCCATTCTTGTTCAACTATAAGCATGGTGTTTTCTCCCCATGTTGGAACCCAAATGAAAAATGATAATGTCTTATACTAGTACCTAGTCAGTGTACAAGAAGTAGATGGGACAGATTTGTGATATGTGTACACACAGATACAGGTCTTTCTCAGGGATTTGATAGGGGGCAAGGAGAAGGAGTAATCAAGTGTGACACACAAATTCAGCCTGAGCAATTGAATAGATGGAGGTGCTGCTTACTCAGCTATAAAGACTTGAAGAGGAGTGTATTTGGAGTGTGTGATAAGGGAAGGAAGCAAACCATGGTTTCCATTTTGCAAATATTGAGTTTGAGATGCCTGTGAAGCATCCAAGAATAGAAATCAAGTTGTATATATGAGTTTGAATTTCAGAGGAGAACTTTGGACTGGAGATGTAAAATTGGGAGTTTTCAGCATAGAGATGATATTTAAAGTTATGGGAATATTTGAGATCATCTAAGTATAAAGAGTATAAAGAGAGATAAGAAAAGGGACCTGACATCAGCCTGGTAAATGTAACTTACATGTTATAGACAAAAGATTATGGTCTCTGTTAGGGTCTGATCTGGATCTCTTCTGGATGCCGCTCATCTCCTTGTTGCTCTTGACCCATGCCATCTGCTTAGGATGGAACTTACTCATGCAGAGGCCTGATTGGGAACCTGGGCTGTTAGAAGTCATATGTAGGAATGAGAAGTAGAATCAAGTAACTGCTTTCACCAAGAACTGTTGAAGTAGGAATTCCAAAGTCTCCTTGTAAAAATGTATATAATTCAATGTATAAAAAATCTAGAATGTTCCTTTCTGCATCTTTAATATGTCTCTAATCTGTCTTCTGTTGGTTGCTTTGAGACAAGCATAAAAATTAGGTCTGGAGCAATGATACATTTGCACCTATAATCATACAATATGCAGTCTTTTTAGACTGGCTTCTTTTACTTAGCAATTATACATTTAAGATTCTTTCATCATTTTTCACAGCTTGACACTCATTTCTTTTTTTTTTTTAATCACTGAATAATAGTCCATTGTATGGTTGCGTCAGTTTGTTTATTCATATTTGGAAGGGCATCTTGGTTGTTTCCGATTTCTGGCAATTATGAGCAAAGCTGCTGTAAATATATGTGTGTGTGGGTTTATGTACGGACATCGTTTTCAACTCCTGTGGAAAGTGCAATTGCTGGATCATATGGTAAATCTATGTTTAGCTTTATAGAAAAACTATCTTCCAAAAGCAGCTGTAGCATTTTGCATTCCCACTAGCAATGAATGGGAAGTCCTCTCGCTCCATATCTGCATCTGCGTTTGGTTTGTTGGAGTTTTTGGTTTAAGCCATTCTAATAGGTATATAGTGGCACCTGATTGTTTTAATTTGTAATCTCTTAATATATATGATGTTGAACATCTTTCCTTATGCTTGTTTGCCATCTTTATATATTCTTTGGTGAGATTTCTCTTCAACTCTTGTCAATTTTTAAATTGAGTTGCTTGTATTCTTACTGCTGAATTTTAAGAGTTCTTTGTATATTTTAGATACAAGTCCTTTGTCAGATATGTTTTTGCAAATATTTTCTACCTGTATGTAGCTTGTCTTTTCATTCTTTTACAGAATCCTTTGTAGAGGATAGGTTTTAAATTTTAATGAAGCCCAACTTACCAATATTTTTTCTTTCATGTATTGTGTTTTTGGGGTTGTATCTAAGAAGTCATCACCAAACCAAAGGTCAATTAGATATTCTCCTATGTTATCTTCTAGAAGTTTTATAATTTTGAATTTTACATTTAGGTCTCTGTATTAGTCAGGGTTCTCTAGGGAAAAAGAATCAACAGGAGATATCTGTTAATAATATGAGATTTTATAAGAGTCTGTCACGTGACCGTGGGCATGCACAAGTCCAGGTTCTGCAGGCAGGCTGCAAACCAGGGGCTCCAATGAAAGTCCAATGAAGGTCCTTGATGACTTTCTGGGAGAAGGTGGCTGTCCAAAGACGAGCTGGGAAATTCTCTCTGAATGTTGAAATCACTTCCCCTTTTAAGGTATTCAACTGATTGGATAAAAGCATCACCTATTGCTGATGGCAGTCTCCCTGATTGATGCAGATGTAATCAACCATCCACCCAGTAAACTCAATAGTGACCAAAGTTCATAAATGTTCTTGTATTACTATTAGCCCAGTGCTTGCTGGACCAAACACCTGGACACAATCTGACCGAATTATCCATTTTGAGCTGATTTTTGTGAAAGGTGTAATGTCTATGTTTAGATACATTTTTCCCCCTTTCATGTGAATAGGATGTTCAGTTGTCCCAGCACCATTTGTTAAAAAACCTATCCTTTCTCCATTGAAGTGCTTTTGCTCCTTTGTTAAAAATCAGTTGATTATATTTATCTACAAAAATATTTCTGGGCTCTCTATTCTGTCCCATTGTTCTATTTGTCTAATCTTTCACTAATACCATTCTGTCTTCATCATTTTAGCTTTATGGTTGAGTAGAGTCAGTCCTTGACTTTATTCCTCTTCAGCTCTTCTTTAGAATCAATTTGTCAATATTCACAAAATAACTTGCTTGGATTTTGATTCAGGTTGCGTTGAATCAATATATCAAGTTGGGAAGAATTGACATCTTAATAAGTAGAGTCTTCCTAGCCATAAATAGAATGTCTCTTCAATTATTTTTAAACATAGGGATCAGTGATTTGATAACTGGTACTCATGTTATCTCTCCAAAACTGGCTACCTTTATGCTTAAAATTTTAAACAATTTCATAATATTGTATCTTATGTTAAAATGCCATTAGAGTTGGTCCACAAAGAACTTTTCTATAAAGATATTCAAGTTGTACACAGCTTAAACAGAACCAAAAGGGGTGTGTGTGTGTGTGTGTGTGTGTATGGTGGAGAGAAATAGAGAGACAGGGAGGGAAAGGGGAAGGGAAAAGTATTTAAAGAAGTTGTTGGCTAAGTAATTTAATGACAAAAATTGCAAAACTTGAATAAGACTTGGCATCTGTTTTTATATCTAAAGTAATTACTTCAGGATTTGATTAATTAAAATCAGCAGACATTTCTTTTTCTGGTCTGCATTCTCCTCTTTCAATTTACTGACTGACCAAGGATTGCCTTTTAACCCCTTCCCCCCATTCCTCTAAGACTCCTGGTTTTACTATAGAAAGTAACTAAGACCTGTATGGCTTACATTGAGGCTATAATCAATGCCTAACCCAGTGTCTTGCACACATTTATTCATTTCACTAACATTTTTGAATACCTACCAGGTATGTTTATTAATTTTATGGGCATTTATCAAACTCCTACTATGCCCCCCATAACTGAGCATATTCATATGCTCCCTTTGTGAATCCAACCTGAAATTTAGGTTTATGTGCATTATCTGTAAATCAGAAATTTTCTTGCAAAAATAAATATATTGTCTAATAATTTTGGCTTCCGGAAAAAGATTAAATATTGTAAAATGTGGCCTTGCACCCAAGCTGATGTTTCTCTCTATTGTAGTATTGCTAACATTAGAGTGCTTTACAGGCTGTTTTTTGATTCCTTGAGGATTTAGCTAACAATAAGAAGAACCCTCTCTTCCTCCCACCCTCCCCCATCTGTTCTGCACATATTCAAAGAATATTTGGCTCTGTTCTCAATGTTTGCTTCTTCCAATTTCCTCTTTAACATTTCTTTAACTTTCCATGTTTTTCATTTTAAAGAAGGAGACTATGAGACTACACTAGATTAACTTGTCTCAGAAGATTACAGAGCTTCAAAAGTCTGGTTTTAGGAGGATCCCCCAAGTCTACTTCTGAAGGCTTTGTTTCCAAGAAAAATGAAAATGACATGTTTCAATCAAGGGCTTTGTATATCCAGAGTTTCTCAAAGTTTATAACATTATCCCATGTAATTCTGAAAACATTATATGCAAGTTTGTTCAGCTGAATGGTGTGAAATTCCTTTTATCTCTTCTCCTTAAATTTAGATAGTTTTCAATTTCAGGAAATTCTTATCCCAGTGATTGGGGCTTTCTTAGGGAGCTCCAACAGCTTCCTAAAATTAATTGCAAAATTTTGTGCATATCCATTTATTCAATAAATATTTATTGAGTACTTATTGTATATTAGGCAGTTTCTTAAGCTATTTCCAGCCCTCATAAAACTTAAATTTTTACAGATAGAGACAGAGAATGAACATAATTCATAGGTACATTTTAGAGTATTCTAGTTTGGAGGGGGTCCTCAAGACCACTCCCAGGTTTGTTGATTCACTAGGACTCTTCAGCATATAATTGTACTCACAGCTACAATTTATTGCAGCAAAAGAATACAGAGCAAGATCAGCAAAGGGAAAAGGCCTATGGGGCAATGTCTGGGGAAGACCAAGCCCATTCTGCTGAAGTCCTTTCCCAGAGGAATTACACAAGATGGGCTTAATTTCTCCAGCAACAAGTAGTGACAACATGTGTGAAATACTTACAAGGGAAGCTCATTAGAGTCTCAGTGCCCAGGGTTTTTGTGGGGGGCCTGGTCATGTAGGTACCCTCTGCCTGACATGTACCAAATTTCCATGCTACATAGGTATCCAGCATAAACCATATTATTTGTACAAACAGTTTAAGCATAGTGAGCCACTGTTATCTGTTCTGGGAATGTGGAAACCCTCCTGAAATACAAGTTCCCAAACCCTGTAAGCAAATCTTTGAAAGGATTGGAGTAAGGCTTGATATGTTAACTCTTTTCTGCACAGCTAAATTATGATAAATGCTTTGGGGAAAAATTTAGAGCAAAAGGCAAGGATCAGTAGTATTGGAAAGGGATGTAGATTACAAGTTTAAATAAGGTGATCAGAGAAATCCTTTTTGGTAAAGTGACATTTGACCAAGGACTTGGAGATTAAAAAAAAAAAGAATATTCCAGGCATAAGAAGCAGCCAATGCAATTGCCCTAAGGTGAGAGCTTGCTTGTCATGTTCTAAAAAGTACTAGGAGGCCAGTGTGCCTGGAGTGGAGTGAACATGGACATGAAGTCAGGAGTTGAGCCTGGAGGAGAGTGCTGGTGGTCAGCCTGTATTGGACCTTGTAGAACATTGTTAGTTATTTGGTTTATGTATATGTGAACTTCACTGAGGAAAGCTCTGGTCGTTTTCATTTCTTTAGATTCTATAATTCTCCCAACATTGAGATCTAGGCTAATTTCCTTATTTTACAAATGGAGAACTAAGGCCTAGTGATAAGTGACTTGCTTAAGGTCACGAGGTCACTGTGGAAGAAAGGAGGATAGAAAGTAGATTGAAGATGTAATCCTTCTCTCTCCCAAGACTGAGAGAATTCTGGTGAAATTTTCAATTGCATTTTCCTAAAATAAGTTTAATTGATAACGAATGTCTACCAAACTGGTTCAGGGTAATTTAGATAGAATACTTGATTACTTTCCATTTAGATTAGAGAGTGACCAAGGTACCTAATCTCTGGGAAGTGAGAGGTAAATAAATATTCAACACCTAATAGGGATTTTTTCCCCTTCTTATTAGCATGTCTAACTCAAAAGGATGTCTTTACATCATACATCTATCCCTTTCCCCATTAAAAAGTCTCTTTTTTTTTTTTTGCCTGTAAGGTCTTGCTTGTTTTGTCCTCATTGTGACTATATTTTAGTAAAGAAAATGTTTATTAAAATGCCTCCTGCTTTTAAAGTGTTTCAACTGCAGTTTCTCACAAGGAATATAGAAATAAAATAAAGGTAATTTCTCTCATTGGCAACTTTGTAATGTTCACACCAAGAAGGCATAGTTGAAACTTTTATGAAACCTGCCAAAGAGCATCTAATGAACATAGATCCAGAAAGCAGCATATTTGACCTTAAAACACAAAATGATATTAACTGCTATGAATTCAATAGATAATTGCTATCTAATTTTTTCTATCAAAAGAAAATCAGATTGAAAAGAAGACTGAAATGGCTTTTCAAACATTTAATGCTTTTCAAACATTTACTGCTTTTGAGCATAAAGAAATGAGTGTTGGATGCAAATAGGTCTGTTGTATATGTTTGTTGAAGATAAGATTTTGGTGACAGCTATTGAAGGCAGTTTAATAATGACTTTTTGTTGTTGTTTTGAAAGCCAAAACAAAAAGTTGAAAGAACCCTTTGAATGGATTAAAAAAAGGTTACGTTCAGAGCTATTTAATTATGTGAATTTAGAAGTATTGGCATTATTAACTGCTTTTTATTTTCAAGGGAAAAATCCTTAACTTCCTACTTTGTGAGGAGGTAAGATAGGATGTTTGTTATTTCATAGATACAAAAATTCTGTATTCCTTAAGCAGTATTCTTATGCTGCAATCTTTTGGGACTTGTTATTAACTACTTTATACCATATTATCACAAGGAATGATACAATAAGTGACACAGGCTAGATGACATTAAACCAGTGTAAGCATAAAATGTTTATTACTGTTAAAGAAAACAATTTGATACATAAAACAAAATCTTGAGGACTTACTTATAGATTCTTTCCATTTATATGGAGTCACGCAAGGCCTTGCTTTTTGTCGATCATGGTAATGGGATAAACTTGACTGGAGTTAACTTTTAGAATCACTCTGTACTAAGGTCCTAAGCAAAAATTTCAGTAACTTTGTTGTAAAAATGACATATGCTTATTATAAAAATTTAAACTTCTTACAAAAGTAAGAAGGCAGAGAATCACTCTAAATTTTCCCTTCCAGAAATAACCATTCTGAACATTTGAACATCTTTCCAGACATCTCTCAATGTGTCTATATTGAGAAAATATAGCTAGATGTAATTTTAGGAAAATGGGATCACAGTATACATGGCATTTTAAATACCAAGTATTAATTTACTTTTACTTGAATTTAACGAAAGAAAAAGAGATTGAAGTAAAACTGGAGGAGCTGTTGATGCTCCAATCAGATAAATATTTTTTCACTGCAAGAGATATTAGAGCCTGAAAGAGCCCCTTATTGTTATGAAAAAGAATAAACCATTTGTAAAGCCATGGAATTAATATTATTTTTTAACATTATATTTCACATATTCAACTAAATTCCACTCATTGAGAGCCTATTTCAGTTACTCTGTATTCCCTGGTACAGTGATGGCCACAGGAACAAGTCATGGTTGGGATAGTGTCCTCTAGAGAGGACAAAGCGGGCATAGATCCAGAGATCACAGTGACCTTTCATGATTTGCAAGGGAAGACAAGAAAATAACACATATGTATCTTCTACCAGTCCCCGTCTCTAATGCTCTGAGTATTGACATATTATTCTATGTACATTGATTGTCTTGGTTTATTACATGTACCCTTTATCCTGTAACTCCAGTTATCAAAATTATTTAAACCTTGTACTATTTTCTTGTAGGTGGTACTGAAGAATGAATCTGGGACCTCCTACATGCAAAGCAGGTGCTCAACCACTGAGTTACACCTGCTCTTTCTTTTTAAATTATTATTATTTATGTAATGATTTTTTATTTTTTGTATTATTTTAAAATCGATTCTATGCTCACCACCAGCCCTTTTTCTATTATTTCTCTAGTGCTAAATTCATTGTTTTGATTTTGCTCCAGGATGACTGGATTTTATGGCCTAGGAATTGTTTAAGGAAGCACTCCTAAGTATTTTGCTTTCTGGGTTTTTATATATTTGAGATTCTGTCAATTTAATTTCTAATTAAAGGACAGCTTTCCTGAGTAAAATAAAATTCTTAGGTTTTTCCTGCTGTTACTAAGATACTTGAAATAATTATTGTGGTCACTTTTAAACTAGATAGAAGGAGTGGAGGCAAATTTAGTGCTTAATTTTCTGAATGACCAATTCCCCAAATTTAACAAAATTATTGGTCATGTTATTTTGGGATGGGGAAGAGGGTAGAGAGTTTAGTTTTGGTGTGAAGATTGAGTGCCTTGTAGACAGTGAAGAGAAGCTATTGAGTGGCAATAGGGGATGAGTCTGGAGTTCAGTAAAGAGGTTGGGACTGGAGGTACACGTTTGGAGTAGACAGCATGAAAATGAGAATTAATGTCACTGAATTGAATGAGATTTAGTATAAATGGAGAAGAGGAAAGGTGCCTGAGCTCTGTGGACACTCCAGCACTTAGAGGTCAGAAAAATGAAGAGAAATAGAAAGGAGACTGAGAGTCAGCAGCTGTTAAGCTGGGAAGAAAATGCACTTGAAATCTCTAGAAGGAAAAAGTAGTCAACTGTGTCAACTACTGCTGAGTAAGATGAAGACTGAAAATTGAACATTGAATTGGTCACATGGAAGTCATTTGGGTCCTTGATAAGATCAATATAATAGGCAAACTGCCAATAAGCCTGATTAGAGTAAAAAATGAAAACAAAAATATTTATTATATGAAATTATAGAAAATTTTAAAATAATAAAAGAATATTATGGACAACTTTAACAATAATTTGGAAATTAGCAATTTTATCTGTGTCATAGATTTTAGTACAAAGTTTCTTCCTTTGTCAATAGTGTTAAGACCAAACAAATAGAAAACATTTAATATTTGTATATATGTGTGAACATGGAGGAGGGAATAAGAGCATAAATACAAAACATTTTCCTCTTGATGGGTGTTTGTTACCTCAGGGAAATGAGATGTTGGAGCAGTCTGAGGGAGATTAACTTTTTCTTTTTTCATCTCTGTATTATTTGACTTATTATAAGGAACTTATGTTATTTTCTTAGTTAAAATTTTATCAAAAAATCAAAAAGTATGTAATAAATTTTATGTTACAAAAAATAAACTATCAAGGTTAGTTTTATTACAGGGACATTCTTGAATAGGCTCTAATTTATGTTTAAGAAGGTAATCATTTGGAAATTGTGCTACTTGGACTGTAATAACTAACAAATTACTTATACATACCATGGAACTAGTTATTGATCACCATGATTAGTAAAGGCTGGATTTTAAGGCAAAGTCCAGATTCTTTATCATAACTAACAAAGCCCTCCATTTCAAGCCATTCGTTTGTTTATCTATATATCCATCCATCTGTCCATATATTTGTCAAATATTTTTGAGCATCAATTATATGCAAAGGAATTGTTTGCTAGGGCCTAGGGGGTATGCTAGTGAACAAAACATTGGTTTTGCTGTCACAGAAACAATGGCTATAGCACTCACTGCCTACTTCTGAGCTCTGTCTTTGTGCTTGTCCAGCCTCTTCTTCTTCCCTCACACCTCCCAGCCGTATTAATTATATCCAGTGCCTTTGATGCCTTTTTCTTCTCCTTCTCCTCTTCCTCATTTCATCAACCTGGTCAATTCAACTCATTTGTCAACGCGGCTAAACTGTTGCTTCTCTATTCTGTGTGCCTGAATGGGGGCTCCAGTGACAACTAAGAGACCTTTAATAACATCCCTAGAATGTAATCTAAATCTTTGTTTCATAAGCCTTTCTGACATAACACTTTAAAAATCAGCTCCTGGGAGTGGATGTGGCTCAAGCAGTTGAACTCCCGCCTCCTGCATGGGAGGTCCTGGGTTCGGTTCCCGGTGCCTCCTGAAAAAAACAAAAACAAAAAACAAGCAAAATAAATGAGAAAACCAACTCAGGGAAGCTGATGTGGCTCAGTGGTTGAATGTCGGCTTCCCACATATGAGGTCCTGGCTTCAATCCCCTGGCCCTGGTACCTCAAAAAAAAAAAAAAAAAAAAAAAAAAAAAATCAGCTCTTAAAATTCAAGACAAGACAGGATGTGGGACAGGGGTGTGGTGGTGTGATCGTGTGATGGTGGTGGTGTGTTTGTGTGTGTGACTGAAAAATTGATGTAATTGATGGATTCAGTGACCCAAGGTGATTCAGTGTCCCAATGTGCTAGGGTATTGGGGCTGGGATTCTAAGGGAAATTAGTTAAAAAAATAGGAGGTTTTTAAAAATGTAAGCTCCAATATTTATGAAATTTACTCTTCTAGAACATATTGTTCTTTAAGATTATGGGATAGTTTTATACTTTCCTTGCTTTATTTATTCATGCAACTTTCTTCTTAGCAGCCTTTCTGATTCTCTTCTCCTATGCTTTTAGTCAGATATATGACTAAGAATATGTGTTATCAGGCATTTAATTTTTTAAAGTAACTTTATTGTGGTATCATTTGCACCCTTTAAAAAATTGTTCCTTATTAGACAAGTTGTGGATTTACAAAACAACCATGCATTAAATAAAGGATACCCGTATTCACCCTATTAACAACTTGCATTGGTATTGTGAAACATTTGATACACAATATACGATAGCATATTTTTGTAACTATACTATTAACTATAGTCCATGGTTTATCTTAGGTTTCACAATTTATGTAGTGAAGTTCCATCGATTATTTTTAAAGAAGCTTTAGATTATGTAAATGTTACATCAAAAATATAGGGGATTCCCATATACCCCACCCCTTTCCCCTCCCACACTTTCCCACATTAACAACATCTTTCATTAGTGTGGTACATTTGTTACAATTGATGAACACATATGGAAGCATTGCTACTAACTGTGGACTATAGTTTATATTATAGGTTACCTACCCTCTGCCCCACACAATTTTATAGGTTATGACAAAATGTATAATGGCCTGTAATCCATCATTGCAATGTCATGCAGGACAATTCCAGTGTCCCAAAAATGTCCCATGGTACACCTATTCTTCCCTCTCCCTCCCTTCAGAACCTGAAGTGGCCACTGTCTTTATATCAGTAATAAAATTTCTTCCATTCCTAAAATAGTAATAAATATATAGTAGAATAATAATGTCTATGCTAGGCCATTGTTCTTTCCCCAATCTTGAGGATTTTGGGATGGTGATGCCCACTCTAGTTCTAATTGGGAGGCGAAAACACATCCATTTTAATGGTTGAATGGCTTTTTTTTTTTTTTTTTATTATGGGTAAAAATCAAAATTCATACAAACATTTGCAAAATGATATATAAATATATATGCATATATGTGTATTTGCTTACAAAAATGTTATTTATATATATATATATACATATATTTTAAGAGGTGCTTAGATTACCTAAAATATTACACGGAACCCACTAGGTGAATGGCCTTTTGAGAAATGTATTCATCCATAAAACCATCACCACAATCAAAATATAAAACATTTCCCTCAGTCCAGAAAGTTTCCTGAGCCTCTTTGCAGTCAAATCTCCTCGTTCCCACTCCTGGCCACAGGCAACCACAGATCTGCTTTTGGTCACTATAGATTAGTTTTGGCAGGTATTTTATTTTAACACATTCTCTCTTTTTCGGAGTTATCTGTTATCTCTCCCCTACCCCCATTCCTTTATGGTCCTCTGTAGCTAAAGCTTGGAAGCTGCTTTCTTTCTTCCTTCACCTGTTTGATTTTTTCCTTACTTTTTAAAGACCCCTCATTCTGTCTGTCTCATTCTTCTTCCTCAAATACCATTATTGTTTCATTTTCTATTTTATTAATCCACTATTTACTCTGGCCACAAATGATTGCCCCAAAAGCTTCAGGTTCTTCCATAGTCAAAATCTTTTCACTTCCTAATTTTAATATTATCATCTTTTTAAAGGCCCATTCGAAGATATACAAGAAACCTCCTAAATTACAATTTTGTAAACTTCTTCATATTCGTTACCTTCTCTATAGCGCCCGTGTTATATATGTCAAACTGAAAAAAAGAATGGGAATTAAGCTCATTTTCCAAATTATCTATTTTATGAAATCACTAATTAGTAATAACTAAGAGTAAGGACACTGTAAAGAGGTAAAAGAATGAACTAAGTAATAGTAAAAAAATATAAAAAATTGTGGGCACATTTGGAGGTTCATCAGAATGAATCTGTGTTGGTTATTTCTTCTTACACATTTGATGCCCAGAAAATTTGTGTTTTAAAGAGGTTTCTTTCTGTGTGTGTGATGGACATCACAGCTGTTTTTAGTGCCATTTACTTTTCTTGCTTTATTTATGGAAGTAGGAGGGAATTATGTAGGGGTAGTAATTTAATGCTATTTTGGTTGGCATTAAATTGGGTTTAGATGTCGAAAGTTACATGGAGATAGATATTTAATTAAAGGTTTTATAATGGTAAAATACACTATGTGAACAATTTTGTGAACTTTGCAATGTGCTTTCCTACTTAAATATCTCCCAAGGTGTGAACCTTTAAACTTTTCCTCTGCTTGTTTCCTATTTATTTAACCCTTCCATCACTCTCTGAACAGCACAGGAAATCATACCCTTGGATATTTTTTTATTCTGGGAAAAATGTAGCTTCATCCTGCTGAGACTATTCACATAAGTTCCTCTGGAGCCTGTTTGGGTAAATAGAAACAACTATTTAGTTGTTTAATATCTACTTTTGGTGGCAATTTCTAAAACAAAAGATGCGTTTGCAGGCTTCCAACAGCTCCTGGTACAGAACAATGCTGGGCTGATATTTTCAGAATACTCTCAGGAGTTTAACGTTGCTACCTTTTGCCAGCAACAGTGTAATTAATTGGGTTACCTTTTTTTGGTTTGTTATTCTATTTGAGATTTCTGGAGAAATCGTGCATTGATACATAACTGCTTATTATAGTCACCATGTGTTGATTGGCATTAAGTTGACCCTGTCTGCTGCTGTCTTCATCACAGTTCCTTTTCTGCAACAGATCATCAAAGCAATTTATTTATTTATTTATTTATTTATTTATTTATTTATTTATTTATTTATTTTTTATTATGGGTAAAAATAAAAATTCTCACAATACATACAAACATTTGCAAAATGATATATAAATATATATGCATATATGTGTATTTGCTTACAAAAATGTTATTTATATGGGATATAAGCCCTCTCTCACTTGGAGTTGGAGTGGACATCAAAGCAATTTAATGATGACCTCTTTTTGATTCCTTGTGATCAGCTACACACAAGCACACACATCTATACATGTACATCAACACATGCAACTGTGCACATGTTGATATACATACCTCTTATCTCTTCATTTCCTTTTAAGTTGTGCATCTTCATTTGTCTCACAGGCTTCTCATTGCATCCATTCCCTTTTTTTCTTCTTCATTCTCTTATTTTCTGTATACTCCTACTTCCCATACAGTTTCCTACAGAAAGGAAAAGTAGGAGAGATATATGAAGCTCTTTACACTTGACACAAATGTTCAGGAAGGAGATGTTAGATGATGAACTGTTTAACTTGATGGCAGGGAGTGGATGGCCTAACATTTTTATTTGGCAAATTTATGTAAACAAATTCAAGGAAAAGTTATTATACATGTGTATTGTATTTTTTTAAAAACTGAGTTACTAGGAAGGAAATAGCTTTCAAGGATCCTGTGACAGTAATAAGAAATAGAATACATTATTTATCCTGCATAAAAAGGCAGTAAGAAGCAAAGGTTGATATGTTAAACTTTTAGAGAGAGTCATAATTGTAACAGTGCTATCGATCTTCAAAGTTCTTTACAAATGAAATATTCTTCCCATAGTCACAATTATGTTAGCACATGTCAAAGATGGTAGGATTAAGGTAAAGAGGTTAAAAGGAGTGATTTCAGACTAAGAATAGAAGCCAAATTTTTGAGAATTGAAATTCCCTATTGTAATAAGGAAAAAAAGTTTTGAAATACAAATTTGTAGATCCAGTTTTGCTTCTGTCTCTAAATAGCTGTGTCATCTTTGGCAAGTCTTTTAGCCCCTAGTGACTGACCTTCTATCTCACAATTTTCTTACTCTCAAATGAGGAGTTGGACTAACTGGTCTCTACACATTAATTTTCAGTACTTGAATTGTTTGATTCAATTTAGAATTCTTTCTTTCCTCTGAAATTTATGTTTATTCCTCTTAACTGGCACCTTCAGTTAATGAAGTTTTTCAGTACTCATATACATACCATCTATTTTTATTTTATTTTTACATAATGCAATCTTTCTTTATATGCTGTTCTTTTTTATAATTAATTATTTTTATTTGTAAAGATGCTTTAGATTACATAAATGTTACATAAAAAATATAAGGGATCCTGTATGTCCCACTACCTCCCCTTCCCAAACTTTCCCACGTCAACAACATCCTTCATTAGTGTGGTACATTTGTTACAATTGATGAACCCATATTGAAGCATTGCTACTAACCATGGACTATAGTTTACATTATAGTCCACACTCTGTTGCACACAATTTTGTAACTTGTAACAAAATATGCAATGGCCTGTATCTGTCACTGCAATGTCATGCAGGACAAATCCAATGTCCTGAAAACGCCCCCATATTACATCCATTCTTCCCCCTCCCATTCCTTAGAACCTCTGGTGGCCACTGTCTTTACATCAATGATAAGAGTTCTTCCATTGCTAGAATAATAAGTCTGTAGTAGAAAAATAAGTCTACTTTAGTTCATTGTTCATTCCCCAATCTTGAGGATTTTGGGGTGGTGATGCACACTCTACTAATTGAGAGAGAGCTTGGATCCCATGGCACAGATGGATGGAGCTATCTTGCTTGCAGTTGCAGACACTTTGTTCCTTGAGATGGGTGTTGTCCATCATCATCTCCTTGTTAGTTGTCCTTGGTGAATCCAATGAACTGGAGAGTTCATTGCAACTCTGCTGAAATTCAGGACTCAACTGGCACATGGATGGACCAAAGATTTAAGTCTCTGGGACATGTATTTATCAAGTATAGTGCTAATTATGGGTTCAAGTAAGAGGGGCAGAAGAACCACGTGTAGAGAACATATAAGTGAGTCTAACTCTGTTACACCTGGGAGCATAAATTCCAAAGTAAGGCCCACTGACAGGGTGCTGAATTCCTGAGCTGTCTGCCCTGCTTATAGTTTCTGGATATCTCTAGAGCCCTCAGGAGCCCTCAGGAGCCCTGCTATTTGAGACACTGTTTACCGTGGCAGTCAATGAGATCCTGCGAGACTTGCTTAAACATAACCTCTGGAATGACCTTCCTACTCACTTTGAAATCTCTTCGCCATAAAAGCTCTTTTTTATTTGCCATTTCCCCCTTTTGGTCAAGGTATTTTTCCACATGCATTGCTAGTTGGTGCTTGACAATAAGCCCTCAATGCCAGGGAGGCTCATCCCTGGGAGTGATGTCTCATGTGGCGGGGAAGGTAGTACATTTATATGCTGAGTTTGGCTGAGAGAGAGAGGCCACTTTTGAGCAGCAAGGAGGCTTTCAGGAGGTAACTCTTAGGCAGTATATAACACTAGGCTAAGTTTCAATTAAAAAAAAAATGTTCATAAGTACAAATATCAATGTCAAGGACCCAGCATAATGGTCTGTATTCCTTCATTAGACATTGCCCTTGCACTTGGGGGATTGTTGCTGTCCTATTAGAGAATGTAGCAGAACTCCCCAGGATGGGAATTCAATGTTCTTTCAGTTATTGTGTGGATTTCCACCCACCAAGACAATGTCCCATGAACATTTGAGCATATTCATATGTCTCAAAGGTAGGCCCCAGGTAAACCCCTTACCAAGCATCCGCACATCACTGACACCCTGCACCAGTGATCCTCCCCTGCCACTGCCGTGATCCCTCTGTGATCCAAAACCTCTCCAAAAATGAAGCCAATAAAATAACTGAACAAAATTAATAAGAAATTGAAATAATTAAAAAAATAATCAATAAAATACAAAAAATTTAAAACAATTTGAAATAATAAAAATATATAAAAATTTTAGCCATTGGATCATCACTTTAAGATTTGTTGTCTTTTATGTACAGTGACATTTTTTTCCATATATTCCCCCAGTGTCTTATTTTTTTCACATATCTTCAAAGAAGCTTTAGGATACAGAAAAGTCACATAAAGAATACTGGTTATTCCCATATACCCAATGCCCTTTCCCTTTTCCACTCTCCCTTATTAATAACATTTTACATGCAGATGGTACATTTTTTACAATTGATGTACAAATATTGAAGCATTGCTACTAACCATGGTCAATGGTTTAAATTATGGTTTAAATTTTGGATTGTACACTTTTATAGGTTTTAACAAAATTTGAAGTGGCTTATATATGTTATTGCAAGATCATGCTGAACAATTCTAATGCCGTAAAAATGCTCTACATTCCACCTATTCTATTTTTCCCTCTCCCTCCCCTCAGAGCCTATGGTAATCACTAAGTTTCAATTTTTGAAGAATAAGATTCATAGTTACTTGTAATAATATTGACGGCTTGACATATTGGTCTGTTTTTTATTATTAGGCACTGCCCATGTTCTGGAGGGATTCTTGTCTCTCTAATTGAGAACATAGCAGGACTCCGCAGGATGGGAGTTTAATATTTTCCCATTTATTGTGTGGTTCTCCACCCACTGATATAACAAACTATGACAAAATGAACACTTAGGTATTCTATAGGGGCCCAACCCAGGTGCGTCCTATCCCACATACCCCTCCACACCTGACATGCTACACCAGCAACCCTCCCCTGCAATATTTGCCAAAAGAACATTTCCAACATTATATATTTAATCACAGACCTGCAAATATCCAGAGTTCATCTGTTCCTTCCTTCAACCCTCCCCCCAGTCCAATGGATAGTCCAGTCTAACCCTCCTACTCTACTCCCCTTCACAGACTGGCAACATCAAACCCATCATGTCACTGAATGACTGTCATGCCCATCCACTACTCAACCACACCCTTCCACCTTATTATAGATTTTGCCCTTATGGGCCATCAGCTCATCACCCTCTACTCCCTTTCCGTCTCCTGTAAACCCATCTTCCAGACTCTAGCTCTGTGAGTATGCTCAATTTGCTTAATCCATATCAGTGAGGTCATGTAATATTTGTCCTTCAGTGCCTGACTTACTTCACTCACCATAAGGTCTTCAAGATTCATCCATGTTATCATGTGTGTTATTACTGCATTCCTTCTTACAGCTGAGTAATATTCCATTGTATGTATATACCACATTTTGCTTATCCATTCATCTGTTGATGGATATTTGGGTTCCTTCCAACTTTTGGCAATAGTAAATAATGCTGCTATGAACATCGGTGTACATGTATCTGTTCGTGTCCCTGCTTTCAGTTCTTCTGGGTATATACTCAGCAGTGGGATTGCTGGATCATATGACAGTTCTACAGTTAGCTTCCTGAGGAACTGCCAAACTTTCCTCCACAATGGCTGCACAGCAGTGGATAAGCGTTCCCTTTCCTCCACATCCTCTCCAACACTTGTAGTCTTCTGTTTTTTTTTAAATAGCTGCCAGTCTAATGGGTGTAAGATGATATCTCATTGTAGTGTTGATTTGCATTTTGCTAATAGCTAGTGATGCTGAGCATCTTTTCATGTGTGTTTTAGCCATTTGTATTTCTTTTTTGCAGAAGTATCCAAATCTCTTGCCCATTTTTTAAATGGGTTGTTTATCTTTCTATTTTCAAGATGTAGGATTTCTTTATATATGCTGGATTTTAGGCACTTATTGGATAGTTGGTTCCCAAATATATTCTCCCATTGAGTAGGCTGCCTTTTCACTTTCTCGACAAACTCCTTTGAAGCGCAATAGTTTTTAATTTTGAGGAGTTTCCATTTATCTATTTTTTTTCATTGCTCGTGCTTTGGGTGTAAAGTTTATGAAACCATTTCCTACTACAAGATCTTGTAGATGCTTCCCTACATTATCTTCTAGGAGCTTAATGGCCTTGGCTCTTATATTTATATCTTTGAACCATCTTGAGTTAATTTTTGTAAAGGGTGTGAGATAGTGGACCTCTCTTATTCTTTTGGATATGGATATCCAGTTCTCCAAGTACCATTTGTTGAAGAGGCCATTCTCTCCCAGTTGAGTGAGCTTGGTGGCCTTATTGAATATCAGTTGACTGTATATGTGAGAATCTATATCAGAGCTCTCAATTCAGTTCCATTGGTCAGTATGTCTATCCTTATGCCAATACCATGCAGTTTTGACCACTGTAGCTTTCTAGTATGTTTTAAAGTCATGTAGTGTGATTCTTCCAATTTCATTTTTCTTTTTCAATATATCTTTGGCTATTCAGGGCTCCTGCCCTTCCAAATAAATTTCATAGTTAGCTTTTCAAATTCAGTAAAAAATGCTCTTGTAATTTTTATTGGGATTGCATTAAATCTGTAAACCAATTTGGGTAGGACAACATCTTAATGATGTTTAGTCTTCCAGTTCATGAACAGGGAATATTCTTCCATTTATTTACGTCTTCTTTGATTTCCTTTAATAATGTTGTATAGTTTTCTGCATACGAGTCCTTTACATCTTTAGTTAAGATTATTCCTAGGTATTTGATACTTTTGATTGCTATTGTAAATGGAACTTTTTTCTTGATTTCTTCCTCAGATTGCTCATTATTGGTGTACAGAAATGCTACTGATTTTTGCACATTGATCTTACATCCTGCCACTTTACTGAACTCATTTTTACTTCTTCCTTTCCAGTTTGGATGCCTTTTATATCTTTTTCTTGCCTAAGTGCTCGAGCAAATACTTCTAACACAATGTTAAATAAGAGTGGTGACAGTGGGCCTCCTTGTCTTGTTCCAGATCTTAGAGGGAATGTTTTAGCATTTCACCATTGAATATGATGTTAGCTGTGGGTTTTTCATATATACCCTTTATCAAGTTGAGGAAGTTTCCTTCTATTCTTGTCTTTTGAAGTGTTTTTATAAGGAAAAGGTGCTGTATTTTGGCAAATGCTTTTTCTGCATCAATAGAGGTGATCAGGTGATTTTTTTTTTCTTTCGATCTGCTAATGTGGTATATTACATTGATTGATTTTCTTATGTTGTATCATCCTTGCATACCAGGGATGAAACCCACTTGGTCATGGTGTGTAATTCATTTGATGTATTGTTGAATATGATTAGCAAGTATTTTGTTGAGGATTTTAGCACCCAGTTTCATCAGAGAGATTGGTCTGTAGTTTCCATTCTTGTGGCATCTTTATTTGGCTTTGGTATTAAGGTGATGTTGCCATCATAGAATGAGTTAAGCAATGTCCCCTCCACATCTATCTTTTGGAAGAGTTTAGGCAGGATTGGTGTTGGTTCTTTCTGGAATGTTTGGTAGAATTCACCTGTGAAGCTATCTGGTCCTGGGCTCTTCTTAATTGGGAGATTTTTGATGACTAATTCAATCTTGTTACTTGTGATTGTTCTGTTGAGTTCATCAATTTCTTCTTTTGTCAATGTAGGCTGCTTGTGTGTTTCTAGAAATTTGTCCATTTCATCTAAGTTATCCATCTTGTTGGCATACAATTTTTCAAAGTATTCTCTTATGATACCCTTTATTTCTGAGGGATCAGTGGTGATATCTCCTCCCTCATTTCTTATTTTATGGATTTGCATCTTCTTTCTTTTTTTCCTTTTTAGTCTAGCTAAGGGTTTGTCAGTTTTATTAATTTCTCAAAGAACCAACTTTTGGTTTTGTTAATTTTTTCTTGTGCTTTCTTTTTTTTTTTTTTTTTTTTTTAGTTCACATCTTTTCATTCACTACAGTACTTATAAACACAGAGCCTTAAAAAAACAGGCAGCAACTCCATTTTCTTTTCTCTCTCTTAAACAGATAAAACAGACAAATCATAATGAATAAGATTCTGTGAATTCCTCCAACCCAACAAGGCCAGGATCACTCAAACAGATAGCCCTTCACAAAGTACAACGATGAAGGGAATAAACTGAAGTTAAAAGCTATTATGCTTTTATGTTACCTTTCGTTATGTTATTAATGCATTCTGAGAATCTCTTGATTTCTTTGCAATGACTTAGAAGAAAAGTGACCAGAAGAAAAATGCCAAACAACAAAATGTGATCAATGCCCAAAGATTCCACACCATGTCATTTTTTTGGTTTTTCAACCTCAAAACTTGCCAAAGCAAGGACTTTGTCTCCAGAGCCAAGGTCTGTAGAGACTTTCTCAAATTGGCTGAGGATAACACCTGCATTTGCTGACAAAAAGGCCTCATCATCTGCAGTCAGCTTCTCTCCAAGTTTCCTGAGAGCTGTTAGTATTTCCACTTTCTGTTGTGTGTAGAGGTCTCTTTCCAGCTTTCCTACCATCAGATCTCTATCCATCTCTGTTAACCTCGTCCGAGGTTGACCAGGTTGCTTCTTTGCAAATAATCTGATGACCTCTGGAGTTTTAAAGGCCTGGCTGATAGCTGCCTGAATAGCCAGTTGCATTCCACTTAGTTCATCCACCAAAGTCATATTTCCAGACATAATTTTTTTCAATGAATCATTAAATTCACTTAGCTGCTCCAGAGTTTCCTTTTTCGTTTCTTCATATTCCTCTGTATCAAGTTCCTCTCTGCATTCCTCCAGATCTTTGTAATTGCTGCATTAGTCTATCCAATTGTTCTTCTAAATTCTGCTTTAATTTGCTTGTCTCTGTCTTTCCTCTGGAAGCCATTTTAATCTCTGGGGATTCAGGGTCGGTGGACGCCCGTGGGAGGATCTTGTGCTTTCTTATTTTCAATTTCATTTAGCTCTGCTCTAATCTTTGTTGTTTCCTTCTTTCTACTTGTTTTGGGATTAGTTTGTTGTCTTTTTCTAATTCCTGCAGGTGTGCAGTTAGGTCTTTGATTTTAACTCTTTCTTCTGTTTTTAATATAGGCATTTACAGCTATAAATTTCCCTCTCAGCACTGCTTTTGCTGCATCCCATAGGTTGTTAGAGATCGTGTTGTCTTTTTCATTTGTTTCAAGATAGTGATTTCTTTTGCAATTTTCTCCATGACCCACTGATTGTCTAAGAGTGTGTTGTTTAACTTATACATCTTTGTGCCTAATTGGTTCTCTGTCCCTTACTGATTTTCAGCTTCATTCCATTGTGGTCAGAGAAATTACTTTGTATAATTTCAATCTTTCTGAACTCGTTGAGTGTTGTTCTGTGGCCTAGCATGTGGTCTATCCTAGAGAATGATCCATGTGTGCTCAAGAAGAATATATATACCACTGTATTTGGGTGTAATGTTCTGTATATGTCTCTTAGGTCTAGATCCTCTAATGTATTATTCAAGTTCTCTGCTTCTTTGGTTGATCCTCTGTGGAGATATTCTGTCTAATGGTGATAATTTTGTATTAAAGTCCCCCACTATAATTATAGAGGCATCTATTTCTCCACTTAGTTTATCCAATGTCTCCCTCACCTATTTTGAGGCACCCTGGTTAGGTGCATTAATGTTTATGATTGTTCTTTCTTCTTGATAGATTACCCCTTTCATTAATATATAGTGTCCTTCTTAATTTCTTACAATAGTTTTGTATTTAAAGTCTATTTTGTCCATATTAGTATAGCTACTTCCACCCTTTTTTGGTTATTGTTTGTGTGTAAAAATGTTTTCCAACCATTCACTTTAAAACCTCCTTGCATCTCTGGGTCTAAGGTGAGTTTCTTGTAGACAGCATATAGATGGGTCATATTTCCTTATCCATTCTGCCAATCTGTGTCTCTTGATGGGAGAGTTTAATCCATTAACATTCAATGTCATTACTATCAAGGCATATATACCATATATTCTTTAGGTATATATATGTAATAGGTTGTTTTTATTTCTCTTTTTATCTTTTTACCAATAGTCTGCCTTCCTACACTCTCCTCCAACCCTTGCTCTCCTGTTTTTTCCTTCCAACCTGCAGAACTTCCTTTAGTATTTATGAAGGGCAGGTTTCTTGTTGACAAACTGTCTTAATTTCTGTTTATCTGTGAATATTTTGAACTCCCCCTCATTTATGAATGCCAGCTTTGCTGGATACAGAATTCTTGGTTGACAAATTTTTTCTTTTAGCACTTTAACTATGTCATACCACTGCTTTCTTGCCCCCATGATTTCAGATGAGAAAGCAGCACTTAATCTTATTGAACTTCCCTTGTATGTGATAGATCTCTTTTCTCTTGCTGCTTTCAGTATTTTCTCTTTGTCATGAGCATTGGACAATTTTATAAGTATATGTCTTGGGGTAGGCCTGATAGGCTTTATACTGTTTGCGGCATGCTTCATTTCTTGGACATGTACATCCATGTCCCCCACAAGAGTTGGGAAATTTTCAGTCGTTATTTCTTCTAATACGCCTTCTGCCCCGTTTCCCTCCTCTTCTCCTTCTGGGATGCGTATAATGCATATGATTGTGTGTTTCTTGTTGTCATTCAAATTCCTACATCTCTGCTGATTTTTTTCTATCTTTTTATCTATCTGTTCTACTATTTGTCTGATTTCTGATATACTGTCTTGAACATCACTGATTCTTTCTTCTGCCTGTTCAAATCTGCTCTTATGTGTTTCCAGTGTATTTTTGATTTCTTGCATTATGCCATTCATCACCATCAGATTCATTATCTTTTTATGTATGTTTACAGTTTCTTCAGTATGTTCCCCCAGTGTCTTCTTAATATCCTTTATTTCTTCCTTCACTTAATTAAGTTGATTCATGATATTTTTTTGGACATCCTTGATTAGTTGTTCCACATTCTGCATCTCCTCTTGTTTTTAGTTTGTTTGTTAAACTGAGCCATGTCTTCCTGTTTCTTAGTATGGCTTGTCATTTTTTGTTAATGTCTAGGCATCTTTTTATCTTGATGGGCTTATTCAGTTGGTTCCTTTCTTTTTCTATTCTTTGGTTTTATTTTGTTCTGTGTGGGAAGTTTCCTTTTTGATACTAGGTTCATCTTATTCTATATCCTCGCAGTTGGCTGTGTTACTTTGGAAAAATAATATTAGGACTAAGAAAAGGAATGAGATAAGACAAAAAGAATAATAGTAATAATATTAAAAAGAGGTAGAAGAGGAACTGTATAAGAACTAGGAAACTAAAGTAATGTGAGTTAAAAAATTATAAAAAACACAAAGAAATAAGAATTTTAAAAAATGAAAAAAGAAACAAAATAGAAAAAAATAAAATGACTTAAAAGGCTGGACAGATGAGAATAGAATAAAAGGAGGAAAAAGGGGGAGAGAGAGAAAAAGAAAAAATGAACACCAAACAAGAAGAGGTGGAATGAAAAAAAAGCAACAGAAGTCAGAAAAATGAAGGAAAGAAAAGAAATAAAGTAGGTTGAAAAAATAAGTAAAAGGAAAAAAAAAGGAAACAAAGAAAGGGAAAATATAACAAAGAAGAAACGAAACAGCAACAGAAAAACAGCCCAGCCTAAACAGCCTTCCCTATTAGCCTCCTAGGGACCTTCTCAGGCTATTGGTGCTCATCAATTAATCACCCTGCACCCTTCCCTCTACAGATGATGTACACAGTTTTAGCAAATAAAATAAAGGGAAAAGAAAAAATAAAAGGATAAAATAACATCCAAAAAAACCTAAAACAAAACAACAGAATCTCAGTCTATACATTCACTTATCATAAGGTGCTTACTGTGTTCCTGACAACTCAGTGGATCACTTCCTGGTTCCCTTCTCTTAGGGATACTAGGACTAGAACCACGGACCTTCTACATGCAAGGCAGGAATTCCTCCACTGAGCTACACCAGCTCTATAGGTTAAGCAGTCTTCTGAAAGCTTATCTGGCTTTTTTCCCCCCTATTTCCCTCAGGTGAATTGGATTTCTAACAGTTTTTAGGGGCTGGGCTAGTTAGGAGCCTGTCTCCACCCCTCTCTGACCTAGTTCCTCTCTCCCAGAGTGTCTGGGTATAACAACTTGCCTGAGCAGATCCCATCTCCCTTCTCCTCCGGTCTCCCCAGTGCTGGCTGGGGTCCTCCCCGAGATTCAGAGGGGGGCTCAGGTGGCCAAACCCACCGAAAAGAAACCACTCTACACTCTCTGCTGGACCCCTGCCTCCCAGGGAGTGCTCCCTCCCACTCATCTAGCTGGTGAGAGCCAGGGTATCATGGAGGCTATTTGCCTTGAGGGTGGGTTTTATGTGCCCACAGTTTCCAGCCACAGGGCCGAGCAACTCACAGTTTTCCCTTGGCCTCTTTATCTCTTTGTCCCACTCCCTCCTGGATGATGCTCTGCAGCCTCCTGTTCTGTAGACCACCAAAGCAGCTCCCTTGGGTAGGTTTTTGCCCTTTAACCACTGTGTTTTTGTGAGAGAGCTGAGCAATGCCTACCTACATCAATGCCATTTTCCCAGAACTCCTCTATATACATACGATTTAACTATTAAGGAAGGAAAAATGTCTCAAAGGTATAATTCTATAATTTAGTCTCTTCTTAATGTATTGAAAGGGTGATCCAGCAAGTACAGAGGTCATATGCAGGGAAGGAATGACAATTGAACACTGGAGTGTTATTTCAGATTCTCCAGTCAATGGCAACATGAAGAATGGAAGTGTAAGAACACATGTGGTAGGGTAGCAAAACTCTCACAGGACCTTAAAATAGGGATTGGGGTATGCTGTTGTTCTCTCAGTGACACAGATTTGTGGGTCTTTACTCTATTACCCCACTGTTAATGTGACTTTTTCTTTTTGTGTGTTACTTTCTAATTTAACTGGTCAATTTGTCCATAATTTTCCTTTACAATTTCAGAGGGACAAACTCTGACTTGCCTAGCCAATTATCATTTCCAGCCATTGGAGAGAGCTCTATGTACTGGGCCACATAATGGGCCATTTTGAGATGCTTAGGTTATAGTTTGAGATTTGGGGCTATAGTTGTGCACTCTATCTTAAAAAGAGGTGGTAGGCAGAGCAGGACCCATGTATTAAGTACTGACATATCTAAGATACTGACTGTAGCTTTTTAAGGATGTTCTTTGAAATAAGCACAGTGTGAGTCTGCATGAAAGGACTAAACAATGTTTGATTGGGTCTCTGATACTAGTGTTATGGTTTATATAAATGGGACATTGTTCTCAGTTGCTGAGGCCAAAAAGCAATTAACCAGTATTGCATTTTATACAAGGCAGAGATTCAAGACTGGGAGAGCTTTTTGTGACATCTGTTGTAACTCAGAGTATGAAGATATGAAATGACTTTTAATCAATTAGTATTTATGTACTACTTTCTGCTAGTTGACAAGTTAATTTCCCCCACTTTTATATGAAAAAAATACTGAAGCAAGAACTTAGAAGGTAGCAAGACTAGATAGAAGCTATCCAAGTGTTTTTCATGTATTAATCATTTAACCAAGACAATAATTCTAAGAGGTATACTGTCCGTATTTTCCAGATGAGGAAACTGGGGCCCACAAATAGTTAAGCAAATTGTTTAAGGTCATACAGCAATAAGAGATAAAACAAAGATGTGAGTTCAGTTAGTTTGTCCCCAGAAACTACAGTCACTAACAATTCTATACTTTCTCTTTTTAGTTTTTATATTTCTGTACCTTCCCTTCTCCCCATCCCTTGCCTTAGGTCTTTGATATGTTTTTCTCTCTGCATGCAAAATGTTTGCTTCCACTTCTCATGTACACTTACATTAAAGTGTGAACAGTTGTTATGGTTTTCTTTTGCCTACTGGTCCGAGAAAAGCCAGATATGAGAATGGTTTTCGTTCTACCTTGGTTCAATCTGCATGTAGAAGTCATTAATTCTTGCACATAGTTTAGGATTTCAGCCAAAGCTATCAGGACAGTGGTCCAAGGCAGTGTGATGGATACGGTGGGGAGGACTGATAGAGGAGGAAGAAGCCTTGGGGAGCTGTTTAGGTACCTTGGGGAGATGTAAAGTGCCATAAGCAGTGGCATACAAAGCTTTCCTCTTTTTTCTGGCAACTTGTTGCCACTTTTTTATAACTTCCTCTGTAGAACTTCTAACCAATTATTGTTCCTAAGATTGTGCTCTGGATTTTTTATTAAGGTCCCTTGATGTCTGCATTAGTCTGATGTCTGCATTTAAATATGATAGGCAGGAGTATCTGTGATTTTTCTTTGGATTAGTAGAGAGCTTTTCATCAACTATCTATCTCACATTTTGCATCACTTTTTTGGAGTATCGGTTCAAGTTTTTGGGGTTTATTCCAACATATTATTTCAAAGACATTTTGAGTCATGAGTGTTTCATGCTCTTTACACTCTATTCTGGGGCATGAGGACATTGTCACCAGGATTTTATCAAACTCTGTCTTTATTAGTTCTTTCTTATCAGTGTCTATACAAATCTGAGTTCCTCCCATCTTTAAAAAAAAAAAAAAGTCACCATCTACCCTGGGTTCTACATCCTCTATTAGCTCTCACTTTTTCTATCTCTGCCAGCCTGTTAAGCCTTTTTGGGTAGGGAGGGGATGAGCAGTTGAAATACAGGGGCTTCTTTGGGAGTTGGAGGTTGTCCTGAGTACTGTTGTGGCAATGGATGTAGGCCATTTTAAATCAGCACACACCACTCAGAACTGAGTGGGAGAGAGTGTGGTCTACAGTGTGAACTGTGGTCTATGGTTGGTGGCAAGGCTCCAGGATGTGTAAGTTCATTGAGGTTGGTGGGCCACACTATGGGAGATGTTTGTGTTGGATGTGGTGGGAGGTGTGGGAGGTGGGCAACATGGGAATCCGAGTGGGTTCCGTATAATATTTTAGGTAATCTAAGCACCTCTTAAAATATATGTGTATATATATATAAAAAATAACATTTTTGTAAGCAAATACACATATATGCATATATATTTATATATCATTTTACAAATGTTTGTATGTATTGTGAGAATTTTGATTTTTACCCATTAAAAAAAAAAAAAAAAAAAAAAAAAAAGTAAGTTGTACTTATTTCTTTATTTCTTCACCTCCTGCTTGCTCCTCACTTCACTGTAATCTGACTTGTACCCCTGCCTCTCCTCTGAAACTCCCCTGGCAAATTTCTCCAAAGACTTCTTAATTGTCAGATTAATTGATTGCTCTTCAGTTCTTATTTCCTCAACCTAAACTGCTGACCATTCTGTCCTCAAACACTTATTTTGGGTGTGAGGCACAATTATATAGTTTTCCTTGTACTCTGTGGTCATTCTGTTTTGTTCTCCTTTGCTCATTTCTCTTTCTGAGCTCAGATCATCATGTATTGGTGGCTCCTGTGATCTGTTCTGGCTACTTAACCTGAGTTTACCTTTCTAATCTTTCTCTCTCCACTTGAACATCTATCACTTTAATTAAGATCCTTCCTGTTTTTTTCTTTTTCTTTTTAAAATATTGTAATGGTACCCTCACTGGTCTCCCCACTCGGACTCTTGCTTCCTTCCACTCCAGTTTCTTTTTATAACTAGCAAAGTGATCTTTTAAAAAGGAAAATTTTTCCTTTCACCTCCCTGAGTTAAAATACTTATGTCTCTCTCAAGCCTTTAGCATAGCTCCTACCATACAACTTCCTTCTTTATTTGCGCCCTTCATATCCATCCATACTTTCCCCCTCCCCTCTTCACCTTTCAGTCCATACTCTCTCTTGCCTTTTTGCCTTTGTATGTGCAGCTTCTTCGTTAGACCTTCTCTTCTTCTCCCATCCTCACTCCTCTTGCTTAGCTAGCTCCTATTCTACCGTTGGGACTTAGTTCTGGGGTATCTTCTCCAGGAAGCTTTGATCACAGAGTCTGGATCACAGAGTCTAGACTACATTGACCAGATGGATTTTTTTGAAAGTACTAATCACAGTGATCGTTTGTTTATTTTTGTTTTCCTAGCAACTAGCATAATGTTGGGCACAGAGCAGGTACCAAGTAAGGACTGGGTGAGATTGGTTTGCTCATCTTTCCAGTACCTCAAAGATATATCTTTTAGTCTATTTGGCAGATTATTTAATTGTAAATATATTCCCTTTATTTTAGAGAAGGCAAGATATAAATATGCAAGAAATATTTGAGAGAAATTTTCATAATATATAATTTTCAGTGCAATGTTGCTTTGATTTTTCTTACAGGTCCAATTTGAAATGAATATATGCTGACTGACCAGGATCCTTTCTTATTGAATTTATCAGTATGATGAAACATTGATGGGAATTGTGTGGTAAAGCAGTCTATAATTATAAACAAAGCTTCTTAATCTTATTTTTATTCTTTTTAAAAAATTTTATTTGAAGTATATCCACTGATACATAAACATACATAAACAATAAGTGTATAGTAATAGTTGTGAACTTACAGAACAAACATATATAACATCATATAGGACTCTCATACCTCATCCTACCACAAATACCTTGCATTGTTGTGAAACATTTTTAACTAATGATTAAAGAGCATACCAAAAAACTACTACTAACCAAAGTATCTTACATTTGGTGTATTTTTCCCCCAACCATCCTATTATTATTATTTTATATAATTTATACATGAACATATATAAACAATAAGTATATAGTAAAAGTTATGAACTTACATAGCAAACATGCATAACATCATACAGGGGTCCCATCCATCAACCCACCACCAACACCTTTCATTGTTGTGAGACATTTTTCACAAGTTATGAAAGAATATCATCAAAATATTACTACTATTGTCCATAGAGTGTATTTTCCCCTAACCTACCCTTTTATTATTTTTTAAGTATATTTCTATGACAGAAGTTATAAACTTAAAAAACAATCATGCACATGTGCAGAATTCCCAAACAACACCCCTCTATCAACACACCACACTGTGGTGGAACATTTGTTACAGATTATGAGATAATATCAGATTATTACCAGGTACATAATGTACATTTGGCACACTTTTTCCATACTCCCCTATTATCAACACAGTACATCTTTGGCATAGATGCATGAATATTACATTATTACTGTTAACCGCAGTCCATAAGTCACTCCAGTTGTGCTTTTCCCATGCTTCTCCACATTTCCACCACCTTGCAATAGTGATGTATGTATACTCTAGCTCATAAAGGAAGGACACTCTTGCATATGTATCATTATCCACAATTCTTATCCATCTCTGGGTTTACTGTGTTTTTCAGTCCCTAGATTATTCTTTAGCTTTCTGTCAATTGGCATTTACATCCCTAGACTACCCTTTTCAGCCACATTCCCATTTATAAACCAGCTGTTACTCACTATAATGTGTTACCATCAACTCTATACATTTCCACACTTTTACAGTAAAGTTAATTAAAGCTTCTACATGTGTTAAGCATCAGTAGTCCATTTCAGTCCTCCTCTTATTTCCTATAAGAATCCACCACCTACCATCAGGTCTTGAAGATGTTTTCCTACATTTTCTTCTAGAAGCTTTATGGCTCTTGTTTTTATATTTAGGTTTTTGATCCATTTTGAGTTAATTTTTGTGTAAGGTGTGAGATAGGGTCCTCTTTCCTTCTTTTGGCTATGTATACCAGTTCTCTCAGCACCATTTGTTGAATCGACTGTTCTTCCCGAACTGGGTGGTTCTGGCAGGCTAGTCAAAAATCACTTGATCATAGATATGAGGGTCTGTTTCTAAACCATTAGTTCTGTTCCATTGGTCTACTTGTCTGTCTTTATGCCAATGCCATGCTGTTTTTACCACTCTAGCTAGGTAATATGATTTAAAGTCCAGAAGTGAGAGTCCTCCAACTTCGCTCTTCCTTTTTAAGATGTTTCTGGCTATTCAGGACCCCTTACCCTTCTAAATAAATTTGATAATCATGTTCTCCATATATTTGAAAAATGCTGGTGGAATATTTTTTTAAATCAGGATTGCACTGAATCTGTATATCAATTTGTGTAGAATTGATGTTTATTTTATTTTATTTTTTTGGAATTGACATCTTAATGATATTTAGTCTTCCAATCCATGAGCATGGAATGTTCTTTCAATTATTTAGGTTTTTTTTTTTTTTTTTTAATTTAACAAATAAGTTGTAGTTTTCTGGATACAAGTGCTTTACATTGTTGGCTAAGTTTATTCCTAAATATTTGGGTGTTATCTGTCATATTTTATTTTTACCACTCTTTTGACACTTTTAGTTATTTTACTGATATAATCTTCATTTCTAGACTCTCTTTGAAGCCTCTCTCTCCTGTCTTTTCTTTTCAGGCTGTAGCACGCCCTTTAGTATTTCCTGCAAAGCCAGTCCCTTTTTAAAAAACACTCTCAGTTTCTGTATATCTGTGAATATTCTAAACTTGCCCTCATTTTTGAAACACAATCTTTCTGGATATAAGATTTTTGGCTGTCTTCTTGCCTCCATGGTTTTTGATGAGAAATTGGCACTTAATCTTATTGGGTATGCCTTATATGTTATGCATTCCTTTTCTCTTGCTCCTCTCAGAATTTTCTCTTTATCTTTGGCATTTGACATTCTGATTAGTATGTATCTTGGAGTTGGTCTATTCAGATTTATTTGGATGAGAGTACGTTGTGCTTCTTGGACATGGATATCTATGTCCTTCAATAGGGTTGGGAAATTTTCTACCATTATTTCTTCAAATATTCCTTCTGTCCCTTTTCCCTTCTCTTTTCCTTCTGGGACACCCATGACATGTATGTTTGCACATCTCTTGCTGTCATTTAGTTCCCTGAACCTTACTTTGTTCAATTTTTCCCATTTTTTTCTTCATCTGTTCTTTTATATGTTCACTCTTAGGGACATTTCTTCAAGCTCACCAATCCTTTCTTCTGCCTTCTCAAATCTATTATATGATTCCAGTGTATTTTTAATTTCATTTATTGTGCCTTTCATTCCCATAAGATCTGCTATGTTTCTATGTATACTTTCAAATTATTCTTTGTGCTCATCCAGTGTCTTCTTAATATCCTTAATTTCTTTAGCTATCTCATTGAATTTATTAAGGAGATTTGTCTGAACATTTATGATTAGTTGTCAACTCCTTTATGTCATTTGGAGGCTTATCTTGTTCCTTTAACTAGGCAATATCTTCCTGTTTCTTGCTGTGGATTATATGTTTTTTGGTGTCTTGGTATCCAGCTTACTAGATGTATTTATTCTGGGTGCAGTTTCTCTCTTTAGTTTAGGGCTTTCTTGCCCTTTCTCCCTTGCTGGTTGTGTAGTAGGAGCCAAGGATGTAGTTGGTGCTGTAAGCTGTGGAGCCTCAATCTGCCCTCATTGCCCCAGAGACTGATGAAGCTTTCCCCAACTTTCTCCTTTGCCAGGGATAGGGACAGAGCCATATCCATGTATAATAATCCAAGTTGTGCAGGTCTAGACTGTAGTTGCCCAGAGAGACTGATGAAGCTTCTTGCCCCTCTCTCCCCTGCCCGGGGTGTGGATGGAGCTGCAGGTGTGGGCAGCAATCTATGCCATGCTGGTCCAAAATGACCACAGTTGCCCTGGTAGACTTCCGACTCTGTCCAGCCAAATGTACCTGCAGTTATCCAGAGAGGCTGGTGCAGGGCCTGCAAGCTTCCTCCCTGCCAGAGGTGGGGCTAAAGCCTATGCTAGGGCTACAGGCTGATCTGGGTGAAAGAAGCTGTTTCCTAGGGTCACTGTGATTTTCAGTCAGCCCGGCTTCCCCTCATCCTGGGGATGGAGTTAAAATGGCAGCTACCGGCTTCTTTCCCACTTGGACAAGTTCAAACTTTAGCTGTCCTTAGGGTTATGCTTTAGTCAGCTGAATTTACTAATCAATAGCTAAAATCGGTGGCCAACCATCTCTTCCTTCCCTGATTTTGGGAAATGGAGCTTCCACCTCCAGCACAGAATAACTCCTGAGGCCACTTGTACTGCCAGAGTAGGATCATCACCAGCCTTCACAGCGTGGCCTGTATTTTCCTGGAGAGGCTGGCCCAGGTCCTCCCAGCTTCTTCCCTGCCAGAGGTGGGACCAGGGCTTGAGCTAGAGCTGCAATCTGATCTGGATGGAAGGAAGCTGGTCCTTACCAGCACTGTGATTTTCAATCCACCCCACTTCCTCTCCTGCCAGGGCCAGAGTTAAAATGGTGGCTACCGGCCTCTGACTTGGACATGTTCAAACTTTAGCTGTTTTTAGGATTATACTTTAGCCTGCCGAATTTACTAATCAGTAGCTGACGTTGGTGCCCAACCATCTCTTCCTCTCCTGTTTTTGGGAAGTGGAGCCTCCAATTCCAGCCACTGAATAGCTCCCAAGGTGGCTTGAGCTGCCAGTGGAGGATGGGCACCAGCCTCCATGATGTGGAGTGCTCTACTCATGAATCTTCTCTGCAGATGTGCTGTCTCCTCCTTCCATTCTTTCAAAGATGTTGCAGGATGCTCTTTTGGTCTCCTGGAGCCCCCAAACAGGTGCTTTAGATAGTGCTGCGTGATTACTAACTGCCCAGTAGCACGAACTGACTCTAGGAGCTCCTTACTCTGTCACAACCTTGCTTGCAGTCTCTTCTTATTCTTCTATATATACTCATCATATCTAGAGCAGTGTTGGTATGGGTATGAGCCTGATGAGGATGGCTGAGACTTAAAATTCAGAAAAATTCTGAATAGATAGATATAAGCAGTATGCAATAGAAGTAGATCCAGACAAAAGCACAGTGACATCATTGAGGTCTGGATGTCAGTGGTGGGGATCCAGACACTTAATTTAGCTCCGTCCCATATTACATATATTCACATTTCAAGTGTTTAAGCAATGTCAGTGATGAAAAGTTACTATAGAGCTAAGAACTAGGAGAAGCCTAGAGGAACAGCTTATTTGGATGTCTAAACAAAGGCAAGAATAACCCCATATGGTATTCAAGATTAAACATAGGTCAAGAAATCTAGTTAATGAAGGAGAAAGATATTGAATAAATCAGTAGGCTTAGCCTGAGAGTGAATGGAGCTTAGATTATGGCATTTAGAAAAGGAAAGGGTGTTGATAGAAGCAACAATACAATTCTAGGAGGATTAGATAATAGTTTAGATCTTCAGCTCAGTGGCTGCACCATGGAGACAAGATAGGGAAAAGGCAGTGATTATAAAATGAAGAGTAATAATAATACCTAACATTTATTTAATACCTGCAATGTGCCAGGCACTGTGTTAAGCTATAGGGTACAAAGCAAGGGATTGGTCATGAATGAAAATAGTACTTGATTACTGGAATCCAGATATTAGGTTAAGTGGTAAATGACCACTTCTGAGAAATTATTGCCATGGCAATTACATAATATTGTAAAATTACGTCAGTGGTTCTCAAACTTTGGTGTGCATTGTAATTACCTGGAGGACTTGTTAAAACACAAATTGCTGGTACCAAACACCAGAATTTCTGATTAGTGGGTCTGAGGTGAGTCCCAAACTAGCACAGTCCTTGGAATAAATTTTATTTTCCATTTCTGTTGGTAAGGAAGTTAGTAGTTTGCATTTTCAAGGCAGGGACAACAGTATATGTTTATATGTTTACCATAAGTAATACTCAACTGATCACTGTCAGAATATAATACCGAGGGACTTTGGTTTCTTTTATATCCAATTGAATATCAAATATGTCTGTGACACTGAGGACATTATGCTAATTTAACCTAATGGACAGAAAATAGCCAGGGCCCTAGTCACCTTAGTATGACAGATTCATGCCAGAGAGTGAGATATAAACCCTGAAAAAGTTCATGAACCTGCCACATCAAATAAATTTCTAGGATTCCATTGAGACTAATTCAGGCTATTTCTTCTAAAGTGAGAAAGAAGTTATTACACCTGTACCTTGAACCCCACCCATCACCAGGAAAGAAGCATAATGCTTGATGAGCCTTTTTGGATTTTGAAGACAACATATTTTGTGTTTTGTCAGTTTTCTGTTGTCCATTTAATGGATAACCTTTAAGGCTGCCAGTTTTGAGACAGGTCAGGATAAAAGACTCTGCAGCAGGTACTCTCTGCTGGGCAAACTCTACAACCTCATGAACTTTTTGATCCAGCAAGTCCAATGTATTAGAAATGTATGTGACAGACCTAGATACTATTTGGAGCTTCTGGCAAACTCCAAAGGAGAATCATGGCACTGACCTCTTCTCTGTCAGCAACTATTCTCTATTTGGAAAGCAGTCTTTTTGGTTTGCTTCTGGACCCTAATAGAGACAGAACACCTACTGACCATAACATACAAAGTGGGTTTGTGACCTGGACTGCTCATCAAGAACTCAGTGTTATTGAATCCAGTGAACCATAAAATTGGATGTGTGAGCAGATCCAAAAGTATGGAAGTAGTCATATCCCATGGTGATATTTTGCATCTCCACTGACACCTCACCCCATGGAGTGTCAGTGGCCTTTTGATTATTGGAAACAGAGTCATTGGTGCCCTTGAATCTAATCAGAGTAGAGAGCCAATTGCAAAAATCCCAGAACCAATTCACAAATCCTATTTTTAAGATTCTGTTTCTCAAGAACTGCTTCCCTGTACCAAGCTGTATTAGTCAAAGTTCTTTAGGGAAACAGAACTGATAGGAGATAGCTGTAAATAATATGAGAATTTATAAACTTGTCTCACACATCTATGGGAATGCACAAATCCAAATTCCATAGGGCAGGCTGCAAAGGACTTCAATAAAGGTCCTCAATGATTTCCCTAGGAGATGCTGACTGTCTGAAGTAGAGATTGAAATTCTCTCTCTGAATTCTGAAATTACTTCTATTTTTAAGGCCTTCAACTGATTGGATGAGATGTCACTCATTGCTGACAGCAGTCTCCTCAGTTGCTTGTAGATGTGATCAGCCATGTATGCAATCAATTCACTGATGATCAAATTCCATGAAATGCCCTTGTATTTACAATTAGCCCAGTGTCTGCTTGACTAAACAACTGGGCACTATTACCTGGCCTAGTTAACACATTAAGCTAACCATCACAGCCTCTTACGTAATTTTTAATCTCATCCAATGTGTCTTTCATTCCCAAAAACTCTGTTACTTTTCTTTGCAGGCTTTCAAATTGTTCTTTATGCTCACTTAGTGTCTTCTTAATATCGTTTATCTATTTAGTCATATTTTCCTTCAACTCCTTGAATTGATTTAGGAGATTTGTGTGATTATCATTGATTAGTTGTCTTAAATTCTGCATCTCATCAGGATTTTTGGTTTGTTCCTTTGGCTGGGCTATCTATTCTTTTTGCTTAGTATAGCTTGTAATTTTTGCTGATGTCTAGGCATTTGATTATGTTTGTGAATTTACTCTGACAGTCAATTTCATTCTCTTGCCTGGTGGATTTGTTTCACAGCTCTTCTTTGATTTTTGGTTGAACTTATTCTAAGTCTTTAAAATTGTCCAGCTTAAGTGATCATAATAGGTCCAAGACCCACTAATGGGGCACAAATTCCATCCAAAGGGTCTATGATGGAGACAATTAAAAGCATTTTTTTCTCCTTGTAGTTTACTGCCTGCCAGCAGATAACATTCTTTGGCCAATCTTACCATAGAGGTGTCTCTTTCAATCTCCACTTCACTGGTCTGGCCAGAGCTGAGATTCAAAGTGGGCTTTGCTGGCCAAACTCACTGAAGAAAAACCACTCTCCACTTTCTGCCACCTCCTCCCTCTTCTCAGGAAGGAAGTTATCTTCCTCTCTCAGTTGGCTGCAGTGAGTCACAGGTTTTATACAGGCTGTTCACCTTGAGGGTGGGAGATGGGTTCCCTTCCTGGCCTCAGGAGCTAGTAAAGTGCAGTTTTCATTTCTACTTCTTTGTCTCCTGGACAATGCACAGCACTCTCCTGCTCTGCAGAACCCCAAAGCAGCTCCCTTGGACAACTTTCTGCCCTCCCTCCATTGTTTTGTGAGAGAGTTGAGCCCTGCCTATCTACTCTGAGGCCATCTTCTTGGAAGTCCTTTTTTTTTTTTAGTGTTTTTCCTTCCTTACAATTGATGAAACAAAATTATTATAATACTTTTATTATTAACTATAGTTCATAGTTTACATTAGGATTTGCTCTTAGTGTTGTACAGTTGTAAGTTTTTTGTTTTTTTTTTAATATATTCAGGTAACATAAATGGGTAACATATGTACACCTAAAATTTCCCATTTTATCAAAGTTCAATTATACAATACAGTGATGTTAATTACATTCACAATGTTGTGCCACCATCACCACCATCCCTTACCAAAACTTTTCAATCACTCCAAACAAATTCTGTACCAAATAAACATTAACTCTCCATTCCCCAACTCCACCAGGCCCTTGGTGTTCTGTATGATAGTTTCAAACATTATGATTTGATATTCTAATTATTTCAAATAAGTGAGATGATAGAATATCCTTTTGTGTCTGGTTTATTTTATTCAACATAATGTCTTCAGGGTTAATCCATGTTGTAGCATGAATCAGAACTTCATTCATTTTTTATGGCTGAATGAATAATATTCCATTGTATGTATGTACCACAGTTTGTTTATTCTTCTGTTTGTGGACATTTGTGTTCCACCTTTTGGCAATTGTGAATAATGCTGCTACATCAGCATGCAAACAACTGTTGAAGTGCCTGCTTTCAGTTCTTTTGGGTATATACCTAGAAGTAGAATTGCTGGTTCATTTGGTAATTTTATGCTTAAATTTCTGAGGAACAGCCAACTGTTTTCCTGTGTCTGCACCATTTTACATTCCCATCAAAAAAGTACAAGGGTTCTTATTTCTCCACATTCCCTCCAACACGTATTTTCTATTGTTTTTTCTTTTTTCTTTGTAGCCATTCTAGTGGGTGTGAAATTATATCTCATTGTAGAGTTGATTTTTATTTCCCTAATGGCTAATGATCATTATATACTTATTGGCCATTTGTATATCTTCTTCTATTTCCCATTTTTAAATTGGGTTGTCTTTTTGTTGTTGTTGAGTTGTGGATTTCTTTATATATTATTGATATTAAACCTTTATCAGATATATGGTTTCCAAATATTTTCTCACATCCTGTGGGTTGTCTTTTTACTTTTACAATAAAGTCCTTTGCATGAAAGTTTCTAATTTTTATAAACAGTCTAAGAAACCATTTCCTAACACAAGGTCCTGTAGATGCTTCCCCCATATATTTTTTCCTATGTTTTCTTTAGTTTTGGTTCTTCTTTTTATGTCTTTGATCCATTTTTTCTGTTCTCCTTACTGATTTTATTCAGAAAGGACTCTGAAAAATTTTACTCTGGAATACACATTTTTCAATCGACTATCTTAGTCACAGAGAAAAGTTTGTCTAGAAGAATAGTTGACTTATGAAGTACACTTCCTGGCATAAGATGACTTACCATAAATTTTTTTACCTATTTAAAATATATTATTTTTATCAAAATTTTTGTAATAAAAACATCAAGCCCTGATCGCCAGAGACAACACTTTTCAACTCTTTCAGCTTTTCTTTTGGTATTTATTTCCGGTTAATATACTTTTAGTGTTGTTTCTCAGTTTATGCATTTAGATGTTACCTAATAATTTTTTGTTATGGTGAGTGATGATTTAATTTATTTAAATCCTCAGTTCCCTCTCCACCCAAATCTAAAACTAATTGTATCATACATTTTAGTTAAACAATTTTAGATGTTCATATGGTTAGTTAAAATATTGTTTACTGTATTCACTGAATATTTTTTCCCCAGCATGTTGTTCTTTTTTTCATGGATATATTTTCCATTTATTCCCTGAGAAAAATTGATGTTTGATTTTTTTAACAAATAAATTATATTGATACATATTAATAAAACATAAATCCATCTAAAGTATAAAATCAATGATTTTCACTATAATCACATAGTTTTGCATTCATCATTTCAATCATTTTTAGAGCATTTTCATTATCCCAGTAACAATAATAATAATGAAAACAAAAACCAACAAACCAAATAAACAAAACTCATCACCTCTCAATCTCTTCATGCTTCCCCTTTCATACATAGATGCTAGTCTGTTTCCTTCTCTCTAGTATATTTGTATTTATATTTTGTAAAACAGTCTTATATATGCAATATCACCCATATTCGTATTTTACATGAGATTTCACTGTTATACTGTCCCATGTTACATTTTTTACCTTACCTTCTAGTAATATATATCACCTTAGACTTTAACTTTCATCCACTGTCATACCCTTATAATAGTTCTGCTAGTTACAAACACCATGTTCTGCTTTCACCATTTCCATTCATTTCCAAAGATTTACAAACAACCTTTTTACCAATTCTGCACAGATTAACCCTCAGCTTTCCATTCTCTACCCTCATTCTATTTCTGATGACCTATATTCTAATTATCAACTCCATGAGTTTACACAATATATTTAGTTCATAATAGCGCAATCATACAGTATTTGTCCTTTTGTGTCTGACTTGCTTCACTCAACATAATGTTTTTTCCTTTCATGCTGTAGCACCCCTTTTAGTATCTCTTGTAAATCTGGTCTTTTGGTAACATATTCTATCAGTTTTTGTTTGTCTGTGAAGACTTTGAACTCACCCTCATTTTTGAAGGACAGCTTTGCCGAATGCAGAATTCTTGCCTGGCTGTTTTTCTCTTTCAGTACCTTAAATACATCATACTATTTTCTTCTCTTCTCCATGATTTCTGCTGAGAGGTTGACACTTAATCTTATCGAGTTTCCCTTGTATGTGTGATGCTTTGCTTTTCTCTTACTGCTTACAGAATCTTCTCTTTATCTTCCTATTTGGGTGCCTTTTATTTCTTTATCTAGCCTAATTGCTGTAGCTAGAACTGCTGGCACAATACTGAATAACAGTGGTAACAGTGGGCATACTTATCTTGTTCCTTATCTCAGCAGGAAAGGTTTCATTTTTTCACTGTTGAGTACAATACTTGCTGTAGGTTTTCCATATACGCACTTTACCATATTTAAAAATCTTCCTTCTATTCCTATCTTTTGGAATGTTTTTTTTAATCAAGAAAGAGCGCTGTATAATACTTGCTGTAAGTTTTCCATATATGCACTTTACTATATTAAAAAATCTTCCTTCTATTCTTATCTTTTGGAATGTTTTTATCAAGAAAGGGTACTGTATTTTGTCAGATGCCTTTTCTGCATCAATTGAGAGGATCATGTGATTTTTATTCTTCAATTTATCAATGTGGTTTATTACACTAATTGACTTTCTTGTGTTGAACTACCTTTACATACCTGGGATAAAACCCACTTGATCGTGGTGTACAGTTCTTTTCATGTGCTTTTGGATTGGGTTTGCAAATATTTTGTTGAGGATTTTTACCATCTATATTCATTAGAGATACTGGTATGTAATTTTCTTTTTTCATAATATCTTTACCTGGTTTTGGAATTAGGGTGATGTTAGCTTCATAGAATGAGTTTGGTAGTGTTCTTTCCTGTTCAGATTTTTGGAAGAACTTGAGCAAGATTGGTATTAGATCGTCTTTGAATGATTGGTAGAATTCACCTGTGAATCCATCTTGTCCCGGGCTTTTTTTCTTTCTGAGGTTTTTGATGACTGTTTCAATCTCTACACTTGTGATTGTTTGTTGAGTTCTTCTATTCTAGGGTCAGTGTAGGTGGTTCATGTTTTTCTAGGAATTAATCTCATCTACATTGTCTAGTTTTTTTGGCATACAGTTGTTCATAGTTACCCTTTATGATCTCTATTATTTCTGTGGGGTCAGTGGTAATGTCCTGTCTCTCAGTTCTGATTTTATTTATTTGTGTCTTTTCTCTTTTTTTTCTTGTCAGTCTATCTAAGGGTTTGTTGGTTTTGTTGGTCTTCTGAAAGAACCATCTTTTGGTTTTGATGATTCTCTCTATTGTTTTTTTTTTTATTATTATTATTTCATTTATTTCTGTTCTGATCTTTACTCTGTCTTTCCTTTGGCTTGGTTTGGGATTAGTTCACTGTTATTTTTTTGGTTCCTCCAGATGAGCAGTTAGTTCTTCAATTTTAGCTCTTTCTTCCTTTATTTGTAAGCATTGAGGGCTATAAATTTCCCTCTCAGCACTGCTTTTGCAGTGTCCAATAGATTTTGATATGTTGTGTTCTCATTTTCATTTGTGTCAAGACATTTGCTAAATTATCTTGCAATTTCTTCTTTGACCCACTGATTACTTAAGAATGTGTTGTTTAATTTCCATATATTTATGAATTTTCCCTTTTCTGCCCATTATTGATTTACACCTTCATTCTGTTATGATCAGAGAAAGTGTTTTGTATAATTTCAGTCTTTTTAAATTTATTGAGACTTGTCTTGTGACCCAACATATGGTCTATCTTGAAGTATGTATGATAGCTTGAAAGGAATGTATATCCTGCTGTTTGGGGGTACAATGCTCTATAGATATCTGTTTGGTCTAGTTCATTTATCATATTATTCAATCTCTCTGTTTCTTTATTTACCCTCTGTCCAGATGTTCTATCCAATACTGAGAGTGGTGTATTGAAATCTCTAACTATTATTGTAGAGACAACCAATTCTCCCTTCAGTTTTGCCTGTGTGTGGCTCATGTATCTTGCATCACTCAGGTTAGGTATATAAATATTTAGTATAGTTCTTTCTTCTTGGTGAATTGCCACTTTTATTAATATAAAATGACCGTCTTCATCCCTTAAAGCAGTTTTGCATTTAAAATCTATTTTGTCCGATTTTGGTATCACTACTCCAGCTCCTTTTTGGTTACTATTTGCATGGAATATCTTTTTCCAACCTTTCACATTTAACCTGGTTGTGTCGTTACATCTGAGTTGAGTCTCTTGTAGACAACATATAGATAGCTCATATTTTTTTAATCCATTCTATCAGTCTGTGTCTTTTAATCAGAGAGCTCAATCCATTAACATTCAATGTTATTACTGTAAAAGCATTACTTACTGCATTCATTTTGTCCTTTAGCTTTCTGGTGTCATATTGTACTATTGTCTGTCTTTTTACCCTTTAATTTACTCTTCTTAATAATCTTCATTTTTACACTCTTCTCCAAGTCTCTCACTCTTGATTTTTTTCCTTTCTGGCTCTAGCACTCCCTATAGTATCTCTTTTAATTCTGGCCTTTTGGTAACATATTCTTTCAGTTTTTGTTGGTTTGTGAAGACTTTGAACTCACCCTCAGTTTTGAAGGACTGTTTGGATGGATACAATATTTTTTGCTGAAAGTTTTTCTGTTTCAGTACCTTAAGTACATCATACAATTTTCTTCTCCCCTCTATGGTTTCTGATGAGAGGTCAGCACTTAATCTTTTTGAGGTTCCCTTTTATGTGATGCTTTTTCTTTTCTCTTGCTGCATTCAGAATCCTCTCTTTATCTCTGATATTTGTCATTCTGAATAGTAGTTGTCTCAGGGTAGGTCTTTTCAGATTTATCCTGTTTGGGGTGTGTTGTATTTCTTTGATATTGAAGTCTTTCATAAAGTTGTGACGTTTTTGATCATTGTTTCTTCAAATATTCCTTCTGCCCCTTTTCCATTCTCTTCTCCTACTGAGACAACAGTAATGTGTAAGCGTATGTGTTTCATGTTGTCATTCAATATCCTGGGACATTGTTGCATTTTTCACATTCTCTTCTCTTTCTGTTCTCCTGTCTTTTCCAGTTCACATGTTCTGTCTTCAAAATCACTAATTCTGTCTTCAATCAATTCAAATCTGCTGTTATATGCCTCTAATGCATTTTTAAACTCATCTATTGTGTCTTTCATTTGCATAAGGTCTGTTACTTTACTTTGCAGGCTTTCAAATTGTTCTTTATGCTCACTTGTGTCTTCTTAATATCCTTTAACTTTTTATTCATATTTTCTTTCAGTTCTTTGCATTGATTTTTAGAGAGTTGTGTGCTTATCATTGATTAATTGTCTCAAATTCTGTATCTCTTCAGGATATTTGTTTTTTTTTCCTTCTTCTGGGCCATCTCTTCCTGTTTCCTAGTATGAGTTGTAATTTTTTTCTGATGTGTAGGCATCTGAATATGTTGGTGAATTTATTCTGATGGCTAATTTCTCTTTCTTGCCTATTTTTTCCACAGCTTTTCTTTGATATTTGTTTCAACTTACTCTAAATTTTTACAGTTGCACAGATTAAGTTATCAAAATTGGGCCAGGGACTCATTAATGGGGTACAGATTTTCTCCCAAGAGTTAGGGTACAGAGAGACCCCAGTTTTTTTCTGTGCAATTTTTAGACTGGCCAGCAGATGGGTCTTTTTGGCATACTTTTCCATGGAGGTGTTTCAGTCTCCACTTTATTGTGTTTATATCTGGCCAATGTCAAGATTCAAATTGGGCAGTGCTTGCTGAATTCACTGAAGAAAAGCCCCTGACTTCCCTTTTTTCTTTCCCTTGTAACAGCTGACAGGGAGGAAGACACCTGTTTCCTCCTAAGTTGCCTGCAGTGAGCCAGGGGTACCCTGGCTTAATATTGTGGGGTTGGGGGATGCGATTCCTTCCCAGTTGCTGTGGGTGTTTGGTAGCTTACGTTTGTTTTTTCAGTTCTTCTTTCTGTTCCTCAACCTCCTGGGAGTTGTGTAGCACTGTCCTTGTCTGCTGACCACCAAAGCAGGTCTCTTGGACAGCTTTTTGCTCTTTCTCCATTGTTATTTGTGAGAGAGTTGAGGCCTGACTCTCTACTCTGAGGCCATTTTTTCACAACTCCCTCTGATCCATTTGAGTTAGATTTTGTATACTGTGTGAAGAAGAGGTCCATGTTCATCAATTTGCATATAGATATCCAGTTTTCCCAGTATCATTTGTTGAAGAGAATATTTTTTCTCCATTGAATGGATATGTCACTCTTGTTAAACATCAACTGACTATAGATGTGAGGGTTTATTTCTGAACTCTATATTTGATTCTGTTGATCTACGTGCTTGTTCTTGGGCCCATGCCAGTACTATGCTGTTTTGATTGCTGGAACTTTGGAATAAATTTTAAAATACTGAAGTGTGAGTCTTTTAAATTTGTTAATTTTTTTCAAGTTGGGTTTTGCTATTCAGGCCCTTTTACTTTTCCATATGAATTTGATGATTGGCATTTCCGTTTCTGCACAGCATGCTATTGGAATTTCGATTTGAATTGCATTTAAACCAAAAATTGTTTTGGGATTGACATCATAACAGTATTTAGTCCTTTAATTTGTGAACACAAACTACCCTGTCTTTTATTTAGGTTTTCTTTAATTTCTTTCAGCAATGTTTTATATTCTATTAGCAAATACTTTACTTCTTTGGCTAAATTTATTCCTAAATATTTCATTCTTTTAGTTGCTATTGTAAATGGAATTTCCCCCTTGATTTCCTCTCCAATTGTTCATTACTAGTGTATAGAAGCACCACTAAAATTTTCAAATTGATCTTGTACTCTGGCACTTTGCTGAATTTATTTGCTTTAGTAGCTTTTTTGTAGACTTCAGGGTTTTCTGTATACTGAATTTGTCATTTGCAAATAGGGAAAGTTTCATTTCTTCCTTTCCAATTTGGATGCCTTTTATTTATTTTTCTTTTCTGATTGTTCTGTCCAGAACTTCCAGTACAGTGTTGAATAACAGGGGTAATAGTGTTTTGTTCCAGATGTTAGAGTGAAAGCTTTCAATCTTTAACCATTCAGTATGATGTTAGCTGTGGGTTTTTCATACATGCCCTTTATCATGTTGAGGAAGTTTCCTTCTATTCCTAGTTTTCTAAGTGTTTTTAGAAGAAGTGGTACTGGATTTTGTCAAATATCTTTTCTGCTTCAACTGTGATTATCATGTGTTTTTTTCCCCCTTCATTCTATTAATGTGGTATTTGACATCACTGGATAATCTTATGTTGAGCAACCCTTGCATACCTGGGATAAATCTCAATTGATCATGGTGTATAATTCTTTTAATGTGTTGTCAGATTTGGTTTGCTAGTATTTTGTTGAGGATTCTTGAATCTATCTTCTTGTGGTATATTGGCCTGTTATTTTCTTTTATTCTGATAATTTCCCCTGAATTTGGTATTAGTATTGTATTTCCTCATAGAATGAGTTGGGAAGTATTCCTTCCATTTCAATTATTTTGAAGAGTTTGAGCAGGATTGGTGTTAATTCTGTGTGGAATGTTTGCTAAAACTCACCAGTGAACACATCAGATCCTGAGGTTTCTTTGTTGAGAAGTTTGTGATTATTGATTCAATCTCTTTTCTTGCTTTTGGTCTGTTGAGATCTTCTGTTTCTTCTTGAATCAGTGTAGGGAGTTTGTGTGTTTCTAGGAATTTGTCCATTTCATCTAATTTGTTGATATACAGTTGTCTATAGTATCCTCTTGCAATCTTTTATATTTCTGTGGAATTTGTAGTAATGCCTTCCCTTTCATTGCTGATTTTAGTTATTTGTATGCACTATTTTTTTTTTTGCCAGTCAAGCTAGAAGTTTATTGATTTTATTGATCTTTTCAAAGAATCAACTTTTGGTTTCATTGATTCTTTCTCTTACTTTTTATTCTCTATGTCATTTCTCACTGCTCTAATCTTTCTTTCTTTCTTTATGCTTGTTTTGGTTTTTGTTTGATCTTCTTTTTCTGGTTACTCCAGATTAGGGGTTAGAACTCTAATTTGCAGTCTTAACTCTTAAAGTGTAAACATGCAGAGCTTAAATTTCCCCCTTAAAACTGCCTTTGCTGAAACCCATGAGGTTTGGTATGTTGTGTTTCTATTTTCATATGCCTCAATATATTTCTTAGTTTTTGTTGTGATTTTTTTTCTTTTACCCATTGTTTGTTTAATAATGTGTCTAAATTTCCACATAGTTGTGAGTTTTCCTATTTTCCCTCTGTTATTGATTTCTAGCTTTATTTCATTGTGGTCAGAGAAAATACAGTGTATGATTTCATTATTTTTATAGTTATTGAGAATTGGTTTTTTATTGTCCTAACGTATGATCTATCCTGGAGACTGACACGTGTGCTGCACTAGAGAAGTATGTGTGTTCTGCTTTTTGGGAAGGATGTGTTCTATTTATATGTCTGTTTGATCTGCTTGCTTTACATTGTTGTTCAAGTCTTCTCTTTTCTTACTGATCTTCTATCTAGATGTTCTATCCATTTTAAAGTGATGTATTGCGTTATCTTACTATTAATATAGAACCGTCCATTTCTCACTTCAAATACATCAATATTTCCTTCATAAATTTTTGGGTTTTGCTATTAGGTGCATATATATTTATAATTGTTGTGTCTTCTTGTTGAATTGAGACCTTCTTTGCCCCTCTTAGCAGGTTTTTACTTAAAGTCTATTTTATCTGATATTAGTATAGCTACCCTAGCTCTCCTTTGGTTACTACATGCATAGACTATTTTTTTCCATCATTTTACTTTCAGTCTATTTGTGTCTTTGAATATAAGGTGAGTCTCTTGTAAAAAGCTGAAATTGTTTCATGCCTTTTTTATCCATTATGCCAATCTATGCCTTCTGACTGGAGAGCTTAATTCATTTACATTTAAAGTCACAGCTGATAGTGCAGGCATTTCTTCTGCAATTTTGCTATTTTGTCTTTATAAATCATACCTTTCTTGTCTCTAAATTATTCCATACTTTCACACTTATTTGTTTTGTTTTAGTGAACTATTTTGAGTCCCTTCCTGTTTCCTTATCTTAATATTTTTCAGTTATTTTCTTTGTTGTCACCATGGGATTTAAATTTATTATCCTCAATCTATACTAATCACATTTGAGTTGATATGAACTTAACTTCAAAGCATACAATCTGATATCCCTTTGTTCTCTTACCTTCTTGTAGTACTTGTTACAAATGATATCTTTATACATTTTGTGTCCAGAATCATAGATTATCATTCCTTTTATGCATTTACATTTTAAAACCTGTAAGAAATGAAAAGGGGAATTACATGCCTAAAATGCAATAAAATAGTTCTGGCATTTGTAATTATCCATATGTTCTTCTTTACTGGAGATCTTCATTTCATTATGCCACTTCAATTATTGTGTAGTGTCCTTTCCTTTCAGTCTGAAGAACTCCCTTTAGCATTGTTTGTAGGATATGTCTAGTGTCTATGAACACCTTTGTAGCAATTTGGCAGTTTGATATAGTTATGAATTCTAAAAATAGATATTGGATTATGCTTGTAAACTGGTCTGTTAATCTGGGCATGATTAAGTTATAATTAGGGCTTTGATTGGGCCACGTCAGTAGGGCATTGAGCCCTGCCCCTTTGTGGGTGGGGAATCAAAGATAAAAGACATGGCAAAGGACAGAGTTGGAGTTTTGATGTTGGAGTTCTGATACTGAGTTTAAAGGCTGGAGCCTGGGGAAATAAGCACACAGAGGAACTTGGTCGTGAGGAAGGAGAGAAGGCCCGGGAAAAGAGATGAGCCATTTGCCCAATAGTCTACAGCTGGCCTTGTGGAGGGTAGCAAGCCTGAGCCTGGAGAGAGGCAAGCCCTGGGAAGAGAGGAACCCAGGAATCCTGAACCCTGGCAGAAGTGGCAGCCATTTTGCTCCAACACATGGCCATAGACTTTGGTGTGGGAAGTAACTTATGCTTTATGGCCTGGTAACTGTGGGCTTCTACCCCAAATAAATAGCCTTTATAAAGACCAATAGATTTCTGGTATTTTGCATCAGCACCCCTTTGGCTGACTAATACAACCTTTAACTTTTGTTTATCTGGGAATGTCTGAATCTCCCCTTCATTTTTGAAAGGTCACCTTACTGGATATAAAATTTTTGAATGACAGTTATTTTCTTTCAGCACTTTAAATATTTCATCCCTCTGCCTTCTTGCCACCATAGTTTCTGATGAGAAATTGGCATTAATCTTATTAGGTCTCCCTTTTACATAACTCGTTACTTTTGTCTTGTAGCTTTCAGATCTCTGTCCTTGCCCTTGGCAACCAACAGTTTCACTACAGTGTGTTTGAGTATAGTTGTCTTTGAGTTATCTTGTTTGGGGTTAGTTGGGATTTCTGAATGTATATATTCATGTCTTTCATTAAATTTGGGATGTTTTATAAAATTATTTCTTTGAGTATTCTTTCTGCACTTTCTTTTCCTTCTGGGCATCTCATAATGCATATATTGATATATTGCCCGATGGTGTCCACAGGTCTTTTTGGTTGTGTTCATTTTTTTTTCCTCATTGGTTTTTCTTTCTTTTCCTTAGCTTAAGTATTTCTGTTATCTTATCCTTGAGTTACTTGATTCTTTCTTCTGCTAGCTCCAATCTGCTGTTGAAATCTGTAAGGAATGCTTTATTCTAGATGTTGTTTTTTCCACTCCATTATTTCTGTTTGGTCCCTTTTTATAATTTCTATCCCTTTATTGGGATTCTCATTTTGTTCATTTATCATTTTCTGATATAGTTTAGTTCTTTCTCTGTGTTTTCCTTTAGCTATTTTAGAATACTGAAGATCATTTTTTTTTTAAGTCTTTGCCTGGCATTTCCTAAGTGTGATGTTCTTCGTCAATGATTTCTGAAGTTTTATCTTGTTCCTCTGGATAGGCCATCCTTTTTTTGTTTCTTTGTCTGGTAATCTTTTTTTTTGCATTCTGTATTTCAATATTTTGATGTGTCAACTCTGGAATTTAGTTCCTGAGCTGTCTGTTCCTTAATTTTGTTTCCTGCTAATGATATGGCAGAAATTTGTTTGAGTGTCAGGAACTAACAAAATAACTAAACCAAGGCAAAGACAGGTTTTCACCATCTTTTTCATATTGGTTCTGTGTTGGCTGGAGCTCTCCTTCAGCATTTACATTCCTATCATGATGATCAGCCTGAGGTGAAAGTGCCAGATTCTGTCCATCTTTTCTGAGTGTACATCCTGTCCTGGTCATGTGCTCTTGGCCTTGGGAATTCCCCTGTTTTCAGAGAGCAAATGCCCCCCTATACCTTGAGAAATAAACCTTTTTCTTTATTTTGGGTGCTTTGTTGTATGTTTTTTTAATTAGTGAAGTTTTGGTTTATAGAACAGTCATATACAAAATACAGGATTACCATATATCGGCTTACATTAGTGCAGAACATTTGTTACAATTGATGAAAGCACATTTTAATAGTTGTACTATTAACTATAGTCCATGGTTTAACTTAGAGTTCACTCTTTGTTTAGTGTTGTTCTATGGACTATTTTATTTTATTTTAATTTTATTCTGTTACCTGTTGTATGTTTTGAAGCTGGTAATCCTTTGTCTCAGGTCACTTTGATTTGATTGTTTCTTATATTGTTTTGGCTGTATGTGAGCTATTTCTGCGCAGGGCAAGTTCTGGGATGGTGAGCCATAGAGGAATTTCCTGGTTCAGCTACTTAGATTACCACCCTATAGAATGGTACTGATATACAGGCACCCCAATATCTGTATAGGGATTACTCTGCTCCCTCTGGAACAGGGCTAGGGACTCAAAATTTGAGCTTCATACTGTGCCAAGGAGGTGTTGCAGGAGGGGCCTGCCAGGGTGCCACAAACTTCACCCATTGTTTTTAAGCTTCTTTTTCTTGGTTCAGAGATTTCCTGCTACTGCATCCCCCTAAGTGCTTTCTGATACTCTGAGGCATATATTTCTGCCAGTTTTTGGCAGTTGTTCAAATATTCTCTGGGGAGACGGAACCCTTATTCAACTAGACATCCTTTCAATGGTGTATTTTTTTTCAATGGTGTATTTTTAAGTGTTAGAATATTTAGGGTGAGTTATGACATTGGTGAAGGTACTTAATTCTACTGAATCTATTTATTGCATCACTTTTTAGCCATATTCCTGAAAGTAAAAGAACATTTTATTTCCCCAACTTGTCTGAGCAATATATCTTATTCATTAGCAAACAGAATTAGAACTGTACCTACCAATTACTGAATAAAAATTAGAACTATAAATAATGCACAGCAACCTGGTTCATGCATATGACCTGATATACTTATCTTCTACAATTAATAACAAAATACTGGTTGATGAGGGATATTTATAGCTGTTTTTGTTTGAAATTAAACTTTTATAAATTAAGTAAGTAATTTCCTCCAATAAAAGAGATCATTCAAATTGATTTAATGAACAGTATATTAAATATTCTTTTTTTTCTTTAATGTCTTAAATCTGTTTCCTTCCTTTCTTCCTTCCTCATTCTCTTCCTCCACCTTTTCATCCTCCCCCTCCTCCTCCTCCTCTCCCCCTCCTCTTCTCCTCCTCTTCCTCCTCCTTATTCTTAAAAAGTAAACAAACCATTCATTGTAAAAATGTTGCCTGCATTGCTAGTTCAATATAGAAATTATCCAATTAAGTAAAGAGAAGTTTGGAGGCAGAAGGAACATATATTATTATTACTGAGAGGGTTGATTTAGTATAGTTGAATGCATTTTAATTTTGAAATTTGTGGATGATTGTATGTGCATAATTACCCTGAAATTTTGCCAACACTGTGCATTTTCTCCACTTATGTCTTATCTTCATTTGGGATGTTTTCTCTGAGTATTAAGTTTCCTTATATATATTCAGTGGTCTAAAATTCATTCATTGTTTCAGGAGACATTCATAGAGTACCTGTTAAGTGCCAAAACACTGTGTTAACACTAACAGAGGTTGTGTATGAGGATAAATAAGATATCATCCTATCTGTAAAACATTAAAGCTTCTAGATAGAATCAATAATCTTGGCAATTGTTAGATAAAACTTCAAGGGATTCTTTAGTGACTGTAGTGCTTTTGTCATGTTCAGAGCCAGTTGAAACTAGAGTATTTAAGGTGTGCAATTTGGATGGAGAAGAAAATTTAATATATACATTGGTAACTTGTCCAAGTAATAAACAATGTTTAACAATTTAAACTACTTAGACATATGAGATATTGTCAGTACAGGCACTGCATTATATGGGAAAGTTATTAAATGAGAAAAAATTAATTAAATTCTGCTCTGTAATAAAAGTTGATATTCACTAGTAGATACAATTTATGTTAAGTTTTATCTGAAAGCTTTATAGATTTTACCTTTACTAGAGCTCCTTCAAACTACCTTCCAAGGGGACCTTTGAAGGAATTTTTGTCAAAACATTGTGCTATACAATATAACCTACTCATACAAAAAATTCCACTTGATCAAGTCTGGCAACTTTATTTTCAGGAATAGTTCTTTTACATAACCTAATATTCTCAAGGAAACAGCTATTTAAAAACTCCTTTTGATTTAGAGACTTGCTGATTGTTCTATTCACTATTCTTAATCCACTAGTTATCTGCAGGAATTTATACAAATCAATGTCCTAAAGGGAGCGGCAAGTTTCATTTAGTAGTGGATAAGGAGGAAAAATTTCAGCAATGCTGTTATGTACCAGAGCTCCAATCCCTAGTGAGATCATTTGAGTTACTGGATAACATTAAATCTAATACATGAGTAGTCATGTAGTGAGAACTACAATGATCTGTTCCTATATTATATTGCTAATCTGAGTTATTGCTCTTTGAAAGTCATTTATATTTTTACTGGAATCTAATCTATTAGCCACATCATGGCTTTCAGTTGTAATTGCTTATTCTGCTAATTAAAACTAATTTTTTGTTAGTTTTTGTTACTGCTAATATTTGTGAAATAGTTCTAAATCTTAAAGTATGACTTTACTGTAGTTCTTTAAAGAGTCAATTAGGAGTTTATAGAAGTTAAAATGATAGTGAGAGGTAAGAGTATGTGGTGCCATTTCATATTTGTATTTGACAAGTAAATACAATCATTATCCTTAATTTTGTACATTAAATTGTGGGGAACCCTCTGGATTCCAGCTTTACTTTTACTTTTCATGAAAAGCTGTCCTGACATTGATAAATCTTGTGAAGAGGCTATGGTAATATAAAAATTTCTTATCTTTGGGGTTTGAAATATCTTACTGTATATGTGTACTAGGTCAGAGAGGAGGTTCTGGAGTCAATAGCTCACAGGCAAAGTCTGGCTGCTTCACTAGTGATATGATCTTGGACACATATCTTCATCTTTTGTTGCTCAATTTTCCCATTTGGAAATGGGAATACAAATAGCATCTACCATATGAGGTGCTTGTAAAGATTTAAAGTGAGAAGACACATAAGATGCTTAGCAGAGATCCAGGCATATAGAAGGGTTTTTATAAACATTAGCCATTATTATTATTGTCATTTGTGTATCATTAATTCTTGTTTGTAGGAGGCCTTGTATTTTATAGTCCTATAAAAACAACGTGATTTGGTAATGAGTTTTATTTACTCGCTATAAGAGAATGGGACTTTCTTTCTTATTAGAATTGAATAATCTTTGAATCATTTTTTAATATATTTGAATTTGTTTTGAATTGCTCCTAAAACAGTATTTACTTTTGTGAGAAGTTTGTTTTTAAGGTGCTGTAATTTTTCCTAAATAGTTTTCTATTGTTTTACTCTGTACTTTTATTTCATTTGTTAATATATGTTAATTTTTTATGATCCTGACTACATATTTACTCATATACTAAAGACTGGAATTGTAAAGTTTCTATACAAATTATAAAATAAACTAAAAATATGAAGAAAAATTTCATACTTAGAAAAATCTAATTTCTTCAAGTATTTTTAGCTGGATACTATAGATTTTGCTTGAATGAATTTCCTTTGATGGTTCAGGTTTTGGAGAAATGTTCTCTTGAAAAAGCTCTTATCTTATGGTCTCATTCTCCAAAGCAACTTAGAGCATATCACTGTTTCTGGTCCTTAGAGTTAGAACCTCTGGTTATCTCTGTAGATGGAAGTCATACTATTTCTCATGTTTAAGTTACTAAAAACCTTTGGGCTATAATACAAAGGAGTTATGCAAATATTAGCATGTTTATGAATGTATAGAGTTAGTAAGTTTTATTTAAATTTTACTTGCATAATGTACTAGGATTGATTAGGATGTATAGGGTTATATGCTATCCAAGTTGGGTAGGTCCATAATTAACCAAATAACACCAGAAAAAGGAGATATTGTTGCATTTCTTAATACCCTGAGCATTGAATCATTGGAACCATGGACATTTGCATATTGAATGAAGAGCAATACAGTTCTCAAAAACACTTATAAAGATTGTGAAGATTTTTTTGAATCCATGTCATCTGCATAAGAAATAATAGGTAATAAAAGATAATTGATGATTTTCTCAAGCATTGATAATAATTTAGTATATATTGCCTTTTGTCTCCAGAGCCTTGAAATGAATTTACTAAACATGCTTTATTTTGATGATTAGAACAGAAATAGAAGATACAGATAATAAATGGGTTCTTAGATTTGCCTTTTCTGTGTAAGAGAGCTGTAGGATTTTGGATTATGAGAGGGCCAAATGTCCCCTTTTCCTTTATTTTCTTCCTAGCCTCTGATATCATGAGTTTTGAGACCTAGACCTTGGATGCAATTACCCTTATGCTAGTTTCCACATCTCTACAAGATCAAAAAATAATATTTTCTTTAAAGTTTCTTTTGGGGATTAAATGAGATAGTTTATGTGAAGTGGCTGGCATATAATGATGCTCAGTGCATTTCAAACTTAAAAAAAATGTGACCTGCTTTTTTTCTGGCTCATCTCTTCTTTTTGTTTATTTCACATGTAAGGCTTTTAATTCATGTTATCTTCTGCCTCTTCCATAGCTAATAACCCAGTCCTGGCTCATTATATAGTAAGATGCTCTCCAAAGTGGAGTGCACAAAGTAGAATGCACGATGATCCAGTGGGACATTTGGAAAATATTAGGACTCCTACTTATATTTTTTATCTAAGCATAAAATTGTTTTACTGTTATTTAATATAAAGACTAAGATTAGTACTTCTATGTAATGTATAAATACATATGCATGTATTAAATGTGAACATTGAACATGGTTTTTTTTGTCTTGACCATAATAGTTTGGAGACCATTGATTATTATTTAGTATCTTAATGATACGGTATAGGTATCAAAAAGAGGAGTTTGGAGTAGCTCTTTCGGAAAACTTTCTTGGGGTCTAGAATTTAAGTAGGTTACAAGGAGGAAATATAGTTATGTGTACCTCAGGGAAATGTGGATCAGTACTAGTGCTTGCTCCTTTTGAATTTTTACAAATATTTGCAGTGGAGCCTGAATATAGTTTTTATGTTTTTGTTTGCTTATTTATTTATTCGGCTAAAAAAAGAACCACCTTGTTGAAGTGAATTCTGTTAATAAAGTTGTAGTTTCTTTGAAGGGGAAAAAAGGAAAATAATGCACAGATAACATGCAGTGCACATCCATTGTAAATAATCATTAAGCAATTAATAAAACTTCCACCATATAAACTGTATGCATTCTGTTTATATTAGTTGCTTTGGTACTCAATGAAGAGTGACATCAGGCCACTTGTTGGGATTCATATGCTGGAAGATTTTATCCATTTTGAAGCAAACAATAGAAGATCATGCAAAGAAGTATTCTATGTTCTTGTCATTGAGACCCAAACACATAGGATGGAAAGAATTTCCATCAAGCCTAACTTCAGTTAGGATAAAGACAGTTTTTTTGCTAACCCATTATCTACAGGAGAAATCTGTAGTCCTGATGAATTTCAAAGACATTTGAAATACTGCCTTCATTTACACAAGGATTTTAGAATGGTAAGCTATTTATTTACTTTGAGAGTTGAATTTCAGTGATTTTTTAAACTACTATTCTTGACACTGAAGGTTTATGAAATTGTGTTGAAACAGTGCCTAGTCACAAAACATGAAATGGTTGTAAAAGACCAATTTTTTAAAAAAATTTATTATGAGTTTCAATTATAGAACAGTCTAAATTCACTTTTACTACAAAATATTGAATTACTATGGTGGTCAAGATGCTCTGCCATTCTCAGTGAAAGCTGTTCTAAAGTGTTTGTGTGTTTTAAGTCTAAAGCTACATCCATAAGTATATAATCATGTAGACTGCTAGAATGATTATAACCACATATTTTCTACAATCATTGAAACATATTATGTGAGTAGTCTGTTTCAGAATATACAAGATTATATTGAACCTAGATTATGTTAGAAAACACATCTGATGAGTGTTTCAAGCCTGATCATATCCATTTACATGTGGGGGAGGCGGATTGGCCTGGGCTGTGAGCTGGGTATGGATGGCTACCAGAAGAATTCAAATCATTTATATGCTGTCGGCATGAATTATATGTGCATAAGGGATGCCTTTTATGGGAAACTCACAGAGTAGTTCTAGAAATTTGTTTTTACTGTGTTTATATCACACTATATGCAAACATATTCAGAAAATATTTGTGTGAAAGTGATGGCAAAACTGTTGACTGTTAGTCTGGAATGGGTTTGAATATCAAAAAGACAAAAAGGAGTTGTTTTGTATGCCAGTTATCATGGAATAACTTAGCAGGAGTCTTCCCTTTTAGGGAGTTCTCGGAAGAAGTGCCAAGAAATTGTGCTCAAGAAGTTGTCCAGGTATGGTAAGAGATAGAGAAAGGATTTCTTTCAGCAGAGGTGAAGATCAAAATAGAAATAATTCTCAGGCCCATAAAATGCCTCAAGTTGAGACAATCAGTATTTTTATATAAACTGTAGATTATTTTTCTCTTTTAAAATTTTGTAGTTTATCCTGAGTTGTAATATTTTAGGTTGGGAGTCGACCTAGAATTAATTTTACAGACATGAAAAATTGTATTTTGAAGGCCTTCTGATTTCTTGAATGTTTTTCTTTTGCTACTCAATACAAAAGGAGAGAATTAGGTGATTTTAGATATTAATATAATATTTGGTAAGAACTGAAAAATGTTTAAATAGTAGATAATTTAATCAAATTGCAGTGGGGCAGATAATAGTTACTATTCTTTAAGAATCATCTTTTTTATTTTTTCCCTTTATTTTAAAGGAGTTTTAAATTACATAAATGTTACATTGAAAATATAGGAGATTCCCAAATACCCCACCCCCTCCCCCTTCCCCCTTTCCCCATTAAGAAAATCTTTCATTAGTGTGGTACTTTTGTTACAATTGATGAATATATATTGAAGCATTGCTACTAACCATGGTCTATAGTTTACATTATGGTTTATACTTTGCACCATACAATTTTATAGATTTTGACAAAATGTATAATGGCCTGTATCCATCATAGCACTATCATGCAGAACAATTCCAATGTCCCCAAAATGCCCCATGTTACACCAATTCTTCCCTCTCCCTCCCTTCAGAACCTCTAGTGATCACTGTCTTTATATCAATGTTAAAGTTCTTCCATTAGTAGAATAATAATAAGTCTACTTTAGTCCACAGTTGTATTCTACCCTTATGTTTGTTCATTCCTCAATCTTGAGTATTTTTGTGATGGTGATACCCACTTTGCATTAAACACCTTCTAATGCCAGCTATTTTACTGAGTGCTTTGCACGAGTTGTATAAATTAATCCTTACCTTAACTCTATGAGACATGTAATATTATCCCCATTTTACAGAAGCCAAGACAAATTAATCAATTTTCTAAATACTACGCAACTAGTAAAATGGCAGAACTGGGATTTATGCCAGGGGTGCTTTGGCTCCAAAGCCCAGATTTATTATTGTATTTAAAACAGATGGGAATTAAAAATGCATTATGAGACAAAAACAAACAAACAAACAAACAAATGCATTATGTAGTTGTAGGTTGAATATAGCCTTTATGAGAAATTTAGCTTGTTACTGTGTGGGTATAGGAGTCACTGAGGTTTACTTGCTGGTTTCTTTCAGTTGACTCAAGAGCTGAGTCTCTAGGAGAAGGCCAATGTCTTCATTTGCTACCTAGAATAATAAACACTTACCATACTTGCACAAATATATTGTATCTGCTAGGAATCGGTATACACATTTAATGCAGAATGAAAAGATGCCCTTTGTTTGGGCTAGCCTGTTAATTTGAAAGTGCCTAGAGCCCAAAGCAGCCCCTAACAACTGGAATACTACCTGCTATTCCAAAATACACACTAAAATCCTCTCCTTTAAAAAAAATAAAACAAAACTGTTCTTCTTTTCTTAACAAGCTTTGTCAGTGTAAAAAGAACTAAAATCTATTGCCGTGTATTCTTCCTTATTTTGCATTGAGTCCTGTATTAAACTGCTTTTATGATGAATTCTGGAGTGTTCACAAAAATCAAACACATTTCCTGCTTGCAGGAGCCATTGTCAAAACCAAACATTAATGTTTATAAAGATGTATTCTTAGGCCACACACAATTGATTTAAATTCAGTTAGAACAGACATATTTTCATATTTTATATAGAATGTTTTTTTTTCTTTTCCTTTCTCTTCCCTTCTCTCTGTGTAACTGTGTGACTTAAAACATTGGTTATAGTTCCTTAGATTTTCTCCTTTGGATATTCCATTTTTAATGCCTATTTGAGAATTTATTCATTTATTCAGTGTGAAGTTGTATAAAGTAGCAGTTGACTGGAAGTCATTGTGATAATGCCCAACTCACTGTTTATTTTATGAAAGGAAGTATCTGGCCCATTGCCTGATATATCATAGGCACTTTTTAGATGCCCACTGATTTTTTGGTTCAATTCTGCTAGCTGAATGACCTTGGGCAGTTCTCTATTTCTCAGTTTCCTTACTTTAAAAATGTGAGGCTTAAAGATGATTTCTAAAGTCCTTTTGTCTAACTTTACAATGCCGTAATTTCCAGATAGTGATGTGTAAGATCTGATCCAATAATACTCCAGTCTTTGTTATCCCCTTAAATTGTCATGCTGGTTCCCATTTCTATGCCTTTGATTATCCTGTTCCTCCCATCAGGAGTGTCCTCTCTCCTCTCCACCCATCCAAAATCATTCAGTCAATATTTATTCAGGGGGAAGCAGAGGTGACTCAAGTGGTTGGGCTCCCATTTACCATATGGGAGGCCCCCAGTTCGATTCCTGGGGCTTCCTGGTGAAGGCAAACCAGCCCGCACGGCGCTGTGAGTTGACAGCCCACGTGGCAAGATGATGCAACAAAGGGAGACAAGCAGACACAGAAAAATGCACACCAAATGGACACAGTGAGCACAAGCTGCAGGGGAGGAATAAATAAATAAATAAATAAGACAAATCTTTAAAAAAAATTTATTCAGCAAAATATTCATTGAATACTTACTGTATACAAGGTTAAAGGATTGAGTAAAGGAATGAAACTTTAAATTCTAATTACCTTTCAATGTTGGTTTAAGCCTTACACCCTACATTAATTCTTTCCTAAAATTCTGGCCCATTTTGATCTCTTCAGTCTCTCAGTTCCTATATAAATTATAGTTATCACATTTTCTGTTATTATATTTTAGAACCCTAATATTACATCTAATATCACCAACCAGCTTGTAAAATCTTCCAGAGGAAATACATAGTATCCAGTTCTTTTTTATTTTTCTTAACATCTAATATAATTATTTCCTTTAAGGGTCCATAGAATAGTAAAGTGTATCCTATTAGTATGGTAGCTGGACTCAATGAGGAACTGGACTGGCATAATAGGAGTGTAAATGGAATGGAAGAAGGGAAGCCAAAAGACATCGCAGTTGTTTTGCTAAGTTTTAGCTTTGTGTGGCTACCTTGAATATAGAATATTGTACAGTCTTTCTACAATATTGTAATAAAGTAATGATATTAATATTTTTTTAACATTCACTCTATACCTTGTTAAGTCAAATGTGACCCCTGGTAATGCTGTAAACTTACTCCAATTTTATCTTCATTGATTATAACAGTTTGAGGGAAGTTACTTTTTGGAGTAAGCTTTGGTAGTTAGATTATATTCTAAACACAAATATTACCTTGATAATTTTACAGTTACTACTTGGTTTTTGATCAAAGGTGATTACACATTCAACCTGATCAAATATCTTTCTAATTAGACTTTTTTCAATTAAATCTTACCCAAAGGGTGCTGATTGGCTATTTTTTAAGACATTCAAATGTTTTGTATGTTTAAGTATGTGAACCACCATGGAATAAGTCTTGCTTCTTCCTAAGATAGTGATTTGGAACAAAATAACACTAATTTGGTTGCATTAATTCTGCTGTCTTTATTGAAAAGTCAGTTACTTTAAAGATATCTCTTTGTTCATCATTAAATCAATTCATTACTAAATGTAATTCCGAAGCATAGCTTCAGGGAAGAATTTTCAGAATGGCAGAGTGGGGACCTCTGAAAACACACTTATCTAGAAAAGAAAAAATAACACTGGCAAAAATGGTCAAAATCAACTTTTTCAGAACTCTGGAAATTAATCAAAGGCTTGCAAGAAGAAAAACAGCCAAGTCTCTGTAAGAAAAATTAGTTTTGTGACATTTAACTTGTCCTATTTCTATCACTTTCTCCTGTGATCTGTGGTAGCCTTGCCAATGAGTAGCCACATAGCCATAGTAGCTGTGAAACAAGCAGCATAGCAGCTACTGGAAGTGGAAGAATGGTTTTGTAGTTTCCCCCAAGGCTCCTTCTACCAAGAACTGTCGCTATTTGACCTGTTTGGCAGCTCTCTGGGAAGCCTCATTCAGAGGGCCTGTGTCTACTTGGCCTGCCTTATTGCTGCTCAGTGCCATTTAGGAAGGGAGTCAGCAGCAATTGTTTAACATCATAACTACTTGAGGCCATAATGCCAGTTGGAACAATCATGAAGCTGGCCAAGGACCTTAAAAAGGAAAATCTGAAGAATGAGAGATTTGGAAAGCTCTGACACATTCCAGAGACCTAGAAGACCACATGCATGCAGGGATGTGTTCATGACCAGCAAAGACCTGAGAAGGCCCTAATTGCCCACCTTTGGCTGACCTTGAAACTCTGTTCAAAATGGAAGTGAAGGGTGAAGCAGAGTTGTAAAATGCTGGAGCATTGAAGGCACACATCAGCACACACACAAGTCTCTCAGCAAAGAGGAGACTAATTGATTTAAGGCATTTAAAAATATTTGTCCAGTAATTACTTAATGCTAAGTGGGCAGAGACTTAAGTTACTAAACTAAAAAACACAGCTTTGCAGAATTAGTCCAGGCAAGTCATTATGCAAACAGCAGCAGCAACAACAACAACAACAAACAGCAACAACAACAAACCCTGGGATGAGCTGATTTCCAGTGTTGCCACATTATATTATTTAAAATTCCAAGATTACAAAAAATTATAGGAAATGTAACAAAATAGTAAATTATGGACCATAAAAATTGGGGAAAAATAAATCGTTGAAATGCAAATGCTAGGCTTAATAGACAAAGATTTAAAAGCAGTTATTTCAAATATGTTCAAAGAACTAAAAGAAGTTATATCTAAACAACTAAAAGAAAGTATAAGAACAAGTTTCACTAAATAGAGATTATAAATAAATAGGGGGAAATTATTTAAATAGAACCAAATAGAAATTCTGGAGTTCAAAATTGCAATAACTGAAGTGAAATTTCACTGGAAGGGCTCAACAGCATATTTGACCTTGAAGAAGAAAGAATCAGTGAACTTGAAGATAGGTCAGTTGAGATGGTCCAGTCTGAGGAACAGAAAGTATATAGAAAAATGAAAATGAACAGCACCTCAGAGACCTGTGGGATACTATCAAGCATATCAACATATGCATAATGAGAGCCCCAGAAAGAGACAAGAGAGAGAAAGTGGCAGAGAAATTATTTGAGTAAATAATAGCCCAAACTTCCAAAATTTGATAAAAAAAATTAGTCTACACAGTCAAGAAGCACAACAAACTCCGAGTGGGATAAACCCACACCTAGATACACTATAGTCAAATATTTAAAAGCCAAAGACAAAGAGAGCTTATTGAAACAGAAAAAAAAAACCAACAACAACAAAAAAAAACCAAAAACCCATCATGTACAGGGATCCTCAATTAGAATAACAGCTGACTTTTCACTAGAAACCATGGAGACTAGAAGGCAATGGTATGACATATTCAAAGAACTGAAAGAATAAGAATGGCAACCAATAATTCTATATCCAGCAAAACTATCTTTCCGAAATTAAGGAGAAATTAAGACATTCCCAGATAAGCAAAAACAGAGATTTTGTCACTTGCAGACATACCCTAAAAGAAATGCTAATCAGAGTCCTTTTTTTTTTTTTTTTAACACCAAGAATGTAAAAAGGCAATCCACAGAATAGGAGAAAATATTTTCTAATTATACATATGATAAAGGACCTGTATGCAGGATTTAAAGAGCTCATAAATCAATAATAAAAAGACAAATTACTTAATTAAAATGGTCAAAGAATTTGAATAGAATCTTCTTTCTCCAAAAAAAGATATAAACATCATTATAAAATGATGTTCAACATAAATAATACTTAGGGAAATGCAAGTTAAAACCACAATAAGATGCCACTTCATACTCACTAGAATGGCTGATAAAAAGCCTTTGGCCCCCATTATTTACAAAATGAAGTCTCAACATTTTGGCTTGGCATTGAAGGCCACTTGCAACATGTTTTAGCCTGGCTTAGCTTATAGAAACCCTTTTTATTTCCCCCTGCCCTACTTTCTTCCTTCCTTTAATTCTTTCATTAATATTCATTATATAAATGTCTGTGCTATGGTGTGCAGTAGGGATAGAAAGATGGATCTGTGCAGCTTCATGTCTCAAGCTTTTTCTTAAACACATCTTATGCTAGGGTTTTCTTGTTTACTCTGAGCATTCAGTCTATTCACACAAAGAAGCATTTCCTTCTTATGGAGTACCCAGCTTCTCTCTACCAGACTCAGATACACTTACTTCTAAATCTCAGTCCCCGTAGTCTAAGACTTCTGTCCCATTCTATCTAACTCATAGGTTGTCCTAATCATTAAAAGAGATACTGTATGTTAAACTGCTCAGTATAAGGCCTGAAATAAAATTTGCTACTTTTATCCTCTCTTTCTCCTTTATCTTCATTCTCCCTCTTCTTTCATTCTTTCTTCTCCTTTTACTCATTATTATTTTTTAAAATTTTGTTAAATTTTGTTGGGTCTGGATCAAATGTTACTTCCTTGGATAAGCTGCAAACCACCTCCCCCTGAATCCTTAGTAAAGTTCCTTCTTCTTTCATTTAGTTCTCATGGCAGTATACCTTCAGGAAGGCATTTATCTCGACATTTTTGCTGTTTTTATTAGTTCCTTGTGTATGCCTCTCCACAGCTAGGCTTTGAGCTCCTTGAACATGGGGAACATTTTTGTATGCCCAAAAATGTCTGATATACAGTGAGAGCCAATATGTACTTTTTAAATTTTAGTTTAAAAAATATTTTGGACCAAGTTGCTTAAAGAATAGATTAGAAATGTTTTTAATAGAAACTAGGAGTTAAAAATAATATTTATTAAAATAATACTATTTCTTCTTTTATTTACTTTAAATAATAATTGCATAGAAACTGTGTGTAATAGAGAACATAGGTAATGTCACTAAAACAAAGGTTGCTACTTTTCTATTGGCCACAATAATGGGCAGCCCAATAATTGTCATATGGGCCTAGCATAAGAACTTCTATGAGTGATTAATCAATGCTTATTTGATGGGTCAATGAATGAATGAATACATGCTATGAAAGTATATTTCAAAATCTTTTCCCTGAAAATGAATATCCTTTTTATTACATTGCAAGTGACCTCTTAAAAAAATAAAATGAATTGAATTTGGTTCATTTGGATGGTGAGATATTTATATTTAGAACTAAAAAAGTGAATTGATTATTTATCAACTATTTATGACCAATCATTTAATAATGAATGATTAGTCCCATTAGACATTTTTTCATGCTATATTACATAAATGACAGTAACAATCTGTGAAACTGAAGTATATTGGAAAGGTAATTTTTATAGTAAACTTTCCTAGTTAGAAGTCCCTGCTGAGTTATAAATATTTAAAAATATATACAAATTATAAAGCATCACACATATTAGAAGAGAATTATTCTGGACTTCCGGGAAGATGGCTAGAAAAAGAGCTAGAGGACAGGCTGAAACAGTCCCCCAAAAGATCTTCTAGAGTTTAGGACAGAAGGCGAAAGCTGGACATGACCCAGAGGAGAGAGAGAAACAAAGGAGGGAAATCAGGATGACAGAAATCTGAGTTGAAACCAGGGGCTGCTGTTGCCGGCACCATCCCCCACATTAAAGACACTTTAGAATCCTTGGGCCTCTGGGCCTGGGACTACAGACAAAGGGGGCTCCAGGGATCTACTAACCCAGGAAATGGGGGAGAGAGAGACACACAGCCTAAGGTGGACTTAGCTTCTGACCCACAAACTTGGTCTGCTGTGTCCCACAAGCCATTCCAGGCCAGGTGAGACCACACAGTGGTTTGCCTTGGGAGCCGAGAAAGGACTGGAGAAACCTGACCCTCCCAATCTCCTTCTCTTCTAGCTGGGACTAATTGTTGTGGACGTCCCAGGAAAGGACAGAGAGGAGGACACAGCCTAAGGCTGACTCAGCTTTTGACTCACAAATTTGGTCTGCTGTGCCCCAAGAGCCCTTCCATGCTGGGTGAGGCTGTGCCATTATTTGCCTTGAAGCCTGCAAGGGGCTTAAGATATACAACCCTCCCAATCTCCTCCTCTACTAACAGGGACTGATTGTTGAGGATTCAGAGGGGAGTGGAAATATTTCCTAGCAGGGAAAAGAGAGAGGGCTGCCAGAGAAGGCTGGAGAACTATCTCAGAGAAAGTTTGAGTTACAAGGCTCCTAGCCTCCAGACAGGAAGCTCTATCACATTGATCTGGTCTGTGTTGCAACAAATACACTCTGACCAGGCATTGAACTGAGAGCTGCCAAAACGCACCAGCTCCTGGCAGACCAAGGAAGTGCACACAAGAAAATTAAGAATAAGTAGGAGAGGCTTTTTCCGGCCTCTACAGCCTCCCTGCCCAAGACCCTAGTAAGTGACTCTACAACCAATTACTGGGTCCAGTACCCAGTTTTGAGCAACCAGCAGGACAATCCTAACACTCCAGGTTGAGTAAAAAATCAAAGAACAGTGGTAACCCACAACCTCCTGTCACTAAATCCCTACAAAAGAATACGAAATTGAGCATGTGAATAAACTACATCCTAATCAGATGCTTAGATATCAGCAAAAAATTGTGACCCATACTAAGAAAATAGAAGACATGGCCCAAGAAAAGGAATATATCAACACCACAGAAGAGATGCATAATTTTTTTTTTTGGTGACTCATTTTATTGCATTGGTCTAGAACTGAACCTGCAGAATGTTTGAGGTATGCCTGTGTAGTTTTTATCTTTTTGTCTCTCTGTGTAAGAATGTATATAAATGGATAGATATTCCTAATCATAACATGACAGTCATTTCCCATGTAAATATTTTTCTATAACATGCTTTTTTCCCCTCACTTTAAAAAAAACCAATTTATTGAAGTATATCATTCATACATGAACATACATAAATCATAAATGTTCAGTAAGCATCGTGAACTTACAAAACAAAAATGTATAACATCATACAGGGCTCTCACACATCACCCCCCCCCCACACAAACACCCTGCATTGTTGTGAAACATTTAACAAATCATGAAAGAACATCGTCAAAGTGTTACTACCAACTATAGTCTGCATCTTCCTCCCCTATACATTTTTAAAGGATTTATTAATTTATTTATTTACTTTTATCCATTTTTACCCCCCCCCCATTTTTTGCTGTTTTTGTGTCCACTTGCTGGGCGACTCTGTCCGTTTCCTGCCCTCTCTTCTCATACTTCTCCTCCTGTCTTCACTGGGATTCAGTCCTCGGAACCTCTGATGTGGGAGAAAGGCATCCTACCATCTGCACAACCTTAGTTCCTGGTTTTCCGGTGCGTCTCATCTTGGCTCTCTCTTGTGTCACTCTCCTATTATATCATCATCTTGCTGCGTGGCTCGCGGGGTCTCGTGGCTTACCCATGCATGGGGCCTGGTGGCTCCCATGCCTTCTATATTTCTCTTTTTAAAAATTTTTACTGGGAGGTCCGGGGTATCGAACCCAGATCCCTCCATATGGGAGACAGACTCCCAACAACTCGAGCCACATCCGTCCCCCTGCTATATCTCTTAAAGTTGACCAAAGATACCCAAACTTACAGTCTTTTCCCATACAGGATGGTCATATAATAAATCAGGCTTAATTTATTACCAGCATTCCAAAAACCAGACCTAGGGAGAAAAACTAGGTCTGGGGGACACATGCGTGGTTTCTAATAGAGCGAAGTTTAGTCTACCCTGATTATCACAAAATCAGGACAGCGAGAATATTCGCAGAGATGCAGAATTTGAGAAAACTAATCAGTGAGATGAGCACAAATTTCCAAAATCAAATTAATGAGTTGAAAGACAATATGGTTAAAGAGATAGATGACATCAAGAAGACATTGAGTGAATGCAAAGAAGAATTTAAAATCCTGAATAGAAAAGTTAACAGAGCTCATGGGAATGAAAGACACAATAAGTGAGATCAAAAACACATTTGAGGCATACAACAGCAGACTCAAAATGATAGAAGAAAGAATAAGTGAAACCGAAGACAGAACAGCTAAAATTGAAAAGAAAACAGAACAGAGAAAAGAAGGGAAAAAATTGAGCAGGAGCTCAGAGAGTTGAATGACAACACAAAATGCAATATACATGCCATGGGAGTTCCAGAAGAAGAAGAGAAGGGAAAAGAGGCAGAAAGAATGTTTAAGTAAATAATAGCTGAAAAATTTCCAACTCTCATGAAAGAAATGAACTTACATGTCCAAGAAGCACACTATACCCCAATCAGAATAAATCCAATAGACCTACTATAAGAAACATACTACTCAGAATTTCAAATGTCAGAGATAAAGAGAAAATTCTCAGAGCAGCAAGGGACATCCAGTAAGACTTAGTGCAGATTTCTCTTCAGAAACCTTGGAGGTGAGAAGACAGTGGTTTTGACAGTGGATGATACAATTAGGAAACTGAAAGAGAAAAACTTCCAGCTGAGAATTATTTATCCAGCAAAACTGTTCTTCAAACATGAAGGTGTGTATAAAATAGTCACAAACAAACAGAAACTAAGAGAGTTTGCAAAAAAGAATCCACCTTGGCAGGAAATATTAAAAGAAGCCTTAGAACCTAAAAGATAAAGACAAGAGAGACAGGCTTGGAGGAGAGTATAGAAGAAAGACTAGCAGAAAGGATAACCAAAAGAGTAAAAGGACAAACAAAAGTAAGATGAGATATGAAAACCAAAGAATAAAATGGAGGAAGTAAATAGTGCATATACAGTAATATCATTGAATGTGACTGGATTAAACTCCCCAATCAAAAGATACAGGCAGATAGAATGGATAAAAAGATGTGATCCATCCATATGCTGCTTACAAGAAACTCACCTTAGACCCAAGGATACAAACTGGCTGAAAGTGAAAGGTTGGAAAAAGATACTCTACGTGAATAGTAACCAGAAAAGAGCAGGGATAGCTATACTAATATCAGACAAAACAGACTTTAAATGCAAAAAATTTATAAGAGATATGGAAGGCCATTATATTTTAATAAAAGGAACAATCCACTGGGAAGATATAACGGTCATAAATATCTATGCACCTAACCAGGGTGCCCCAAAATATGTGAGACAAACTCTGGCAAAACTGAAGGGAGAAATAGACATTTCTACATTAATCATTGGAGACTTCAACACCCCACTGACATAATTAGATAGAACACCTAGACAGAAGATCAACAAGGAAACAATGAACTTGAACAATATGATAAATGAGTTTGACCTAACAGACTTATACAGAACAGTGCATCCAAACTCAGCAGGTTATACATTCTTCTCAAGGGCCCATAGATCTTTCTCCAGGATAGACCACATGTTAGGTGGCAATGCAGCTCTCAATAAATAAAAAAAATCATTGAAATTATACAAAGCACCTTCTCACATCATAATGGAATGAAGCTGGAAATCAATAATAGAAAGGAAAAAAGTAAATTCGCAAATGTGTGGAGGCTGAACAACACACTCCTAAATAACCAGTGGGTCGAAGAAGATATTGCAAGTGAAATCAGTAAATATGTTGAGACAAATGAAAACAAGAACACAACATGTCAAAACTTATGGGAGTAAAGGCAGTCTTGGGAGGGAAATTTATAGCCCTAATTGCCTATATTAAAAAAGAAGAAAGAGAACAACTAGAGATTTAATTGAACAACTAGAGAAACTAGAAAAAGAAGAGCAAACCAATCCCAAAGTGAGCAGAAGGAAAGAAATAATAAAGATTAGAGCAGAAATATATGAAAATGAGAACAACAACAACAACAAAAAAACAGTAGAGAAAACCACCAAAACCAAAAGCTGGTTCTTTGTGGAGATCAATAAAATTGACAAACCCTAGCTAGACTAGCAAAGAGAAAAAGAGAGAAGATGCAAATAAATACAATCAGAAATGATTGGCATGGATTGAAATGGCAATAAATAGCCCATTTCAATCAGAAATGAAAAGGGTTATGTTACAAATGACCCCACAGAAATAAAAAGAATCATAAGATGATATTATGAGAATCTATATGCCAACAAACTAGACAACCTAGATGAAATGGACAAATTTCTAGAAATGCACAACCAACCTACACTGTTCCTACAAGAAATAACAAGAACGTAACAAACCAATCACATTTAAGGAGATTGAATCCATCATCAAAAATCTCTCAGCAAAAAAAAAGGACAGGACCAGATGGATTTACAGGTGAATTCTATCAATCATTTAGAAAAGAATTAACACCAATCCTGTTTAAACTCTTCCAAAAAATTGAGGAGGAGGAAAAATTACCCTACACGTTTTATGAAGCCAACATCACCCTAATACCAAAGCCAGATGAAGATACTACAAGAAAATAAAATTACAGGCCAATCCCTTCAATGAACATAGAGGCAAAAATTCTCAACAAATTACTTGCACATAGAATCCAACAGCATATCAGAAGACTTATACATCATGACCAAGTGGGATTTATCACTGGTATGCAAGACTGGTTCAACATAAGAAAATCAATCAATGTAATACACCACATTAACAAATTGAAGGAAGAAAACCACATGATCATCTCAATCAATGAAGAAAAGGCATTCAGCAAAATCCAGCATCCTTTTTTGATAAAAACACTTCAAAAGATAGGAATAGAAGGAAAATTCCTCAATATGATAAAAGGTATATATCAAAAACCCACAGCCAACCTCATACTCACTGGGGAAATGTTGAAAGCTTTCCCTCTAAGATCAGGAAGAAGACAAGTATACCCAATGTCACCATTGTTATTCAATATTGTACTCGAAGTTCTAACTAGGGCAATTAGAGATGAAAAAAATATTAAAGGCACCCAAATAGGAAAAGAGGAAGTAAAATTCTCATTGTTTGCAGAGGACATGATCCTGTACTTAGAAAATTCTGAAGTATCCATTGCAAAGCTACTTGATCAAATACATGAGTTCAGCAAAGTGGCAGGATAAAAGATCAACACGCAAAAATCAGTAATGTTTTTGTACACTAGTACTGAACAATCTGAGGAGGAATTCAGGGGAAAAATTCCATTTTCAATAGCAACAAAATACTCAAATACCTAGGAGTTAATTTAAACAAAAAAGCCCAGGACCTATATGCAAAAAAAAAAAAAAAAAAAAAAAAAAAAAAAAAAAAATGCTAAACGAAATTTAAAAAGACCTAAACAAATGGAAAGACATTCCGTGTTCATGGATTGGAAGAATAAATATCGTGAAGATGTCAATCTTACCCAAACTGATTTATAGATTCAATGCAATACCAATCAAAATCCCAACAGTTTCTTTACAGAATTAGAGAAGGCAATTAGCAAATTCACCTGGAAGGGTAAGTGTACCCGAATAGCCAAAAGCATTCTAAAAAAGAAGAGCGACGTGGGAGGAATTTCATGCCTCACCTTGAAACATATTACAAAGCTACAGTGGTCAAAACAATATGGTACTGACATAAAGATGGAAACATTGGTCAGTGAAATAGAATTGAGAACCCAGGAGTAAACCCTCACCTATAGAGTCAACTGGTTTTTGACAAACCTACCAAGTCCATGCTAACGGGATAAAACAGTCTCTTCAACAAATGGTGTTGGGAGAACTGGATATCTATAACCAAAAGAATGAAAGAGAACTCCTATCTCACGCCCTATACAAGAAACAACTCAAAATGGATCAAAGATCTAAATATAAAAGCCAGGACCATAAAACTACAAGAAGAAAATGTACGGAAACTTCTTCAAAACCTTGTAGTAGGTGGTGGTTTATTGGGCCTTACACCCAAAGCATGTGCAACAAAAGAAAAAAACAGATAAATGGGACCTCCTTAAAATTAAACACTTTTGCACCTCACAGGACTTCATCAAAGGGTGAAAAGGCAGCCAACCCAATGGGAAAAAATATTTGGAAATCACATATGTGATAAGGGTTTACTATCCAAGATATATAAAGTGATGTTACAGCTCAACAATAAAAAGACAAACGACTCAATTAAAAATTGGTGAGGGGCTTGAATAGATATTTGTCCAAAGAAGAAATACAAATGACAAAAAAAAAACCACATGAAGAAATGCATAGCGTCGCTAAAGATTAGGGAAATGCAAATCAAAACTACAGTGAGATATCATTTCACACCTATCAGAATGGCCACTATTAAAAAGACGAGAACTACATGTGTTGGAGAGGATGTGGAGAGATAGGAACATTTATTCCCTGTTGGTGGGAATTTTTTGCAGAATGGTACAGCCACTGTGGAGGACTGTTTGGCAGTTCCTAAAGAAGTTGAATATAGATTTGCCACGTGACCCTGCAATTCCACTACTGGGCATATACCCAGAAAAACTGAGAGCAGTGACACAAACAGACATCCGCACACCGATGTTCATAAAGACATTATTCACAATTGCCAAAAGTTGGAAACAACCCAGGTGTCCATCAACAGATGAATGGATAAACAAACTGTTGTCTATTCACATGATGGAATATTATGCAGCTGTAAGAAGAAATGAAGTCGTAAAGCATATGACAACATGGATGGAACTGGAGGACATTATATTGAGCGCAGCAAGCCAGACACAAAAGGACAAATACTGTATGATTTCCTTACTATGAACCAAATATATCGTGTAACATATTGTTTGATTTTTAAAAAAATTATATGTATTTAATATAATTAATACCAATTAAATATTAATTTAATATCAATTAAATCAGCACATTTAATTGAGAGATGTATGTATTCATCTGTGTTTACTTTTTCATTTTTAATTGTTTTTATTTTCAATTATAAATGTACAAAATAAAGCTAAAAAAAATAGAAGAGAATTCATCTAAATGTAGAAGTAGTGCTATGCATTTTTTTCTGACTTATTGATATCATTTTAAGCTTTGCAATCAAATAAATTTCCCTAGTCACTCAGAAGTGTAAATAAGAGCAGTGTGCTTATATATTTTACATTTGTGAGAGTGTTGTACAAGGAAAACAAAAGGTTTGAAACTGAATCAAAGTGATTAAAATAATAAATTGCATAGATTAGGCAATCAATAGCCCATTAAACAGAGAGAATGCTTAAGAGAACATTTTTTTTGGGAAATAAATTTTAAAATGTTAATAATTCTTCATTCCTGCTATTGGCCGTCATATTTATTTAGCTGAGATTTGCTATTTCGTTAAAGCATCTTTAGAATAAAAAAGTATTTGATTGTCTTTCCATTTTTTTTGCAAAAGTGTAGTGATGAACTAAAATCAAAATAGGGAATGGTGGAGGGAAGATAATTATGAAAATGTGAAAGGTGAAAATGTGTAGACTGGTATATTTTTATAATAAGGCATTTTAATATATTGTTTATATAAGAATAATTATGTAATACCTAAGATTTTGGGAATTTTTATAAAGTTATGATAGGTATCATCTATCTTTGGCAATGGAATTTGGTGTGTATTGACTCATGGATGTCAATTATTTAGGATGACTTGGCACCTCTTTGCATTCACCAGAAAAAAATTCACTCACATCTTAAGCATGAGCAATGTTGATTCTACTGAAAAATTTTTAGGGGCTCAGCTTTTACCTTGCACACTCCATAACAGACTACTTAAAAAACCCTTATTAAACCTGTGTGCTCCTCAAAAATCACCTTTTACCTACCACACTACCAAGGGAATTCTTCCACTTCAGTTTTCTCTCAAGAAGCATTTGGTCTCACTGGCTTCTGACTACCTTCATTTAGGTTATCTTTAGCCAACCTTAGGTTTCTGCCCCCTCTTTTACATAAGTACATAAGTAATAATTATATAATTACATTAATAATTCTCTGTTTTCATCCAGACTGCACGACCACCCATCAAATAGAGGGCCATGCTCAGAAACAGTGGACATTGAACAAACAACTACAGAGATTCTCATGGTAGAGATAGTCATCTTATGTAGAATTATGCATTTAGGAGTTCAAGATAATAAGAAATAGTGAAACAGAGTAGAGATCAGCATATTATTCTTAATTATATGAACTGCCACTTGAAAACATAACTTAGAAAAAGTCAATTTCAAGTAATATCATGGGAGACCCTGGGTAATTGTAAACTGATTAGAAAAATATTAATGAACAGGGAAAGACCAACCACCTTGGGCCATCCTCTGTTACTATTTTGGTGTGTTTTCTTCAAGATAAGAATATATGTTATATAATATTAAACAGTTATATTATTGCATGTATGTAAATACCCAGATATGTCATTAGAACCATAATATACATATAGATTTCTTAAACTTTTATTATAGAACATTTCAAACATATACAAAGTAGAAATAATATTGTAATGGACCTCCTTGTACCCATCACCCAACTTCAATAATTATCATTGTGTTGCCCATCTTGTTTGACCTATGTCATACCCACTTCAATCCTCTACATATTATTTTTGAAGCAAATCCAACATATCATGTCATTTCATCTGCAAATCTTTCAACCATATATAATTTTCTAGTTTACTGTTTCATTATATTTTATATATCAACATTTCTACATGTAATTATATTTTTAAACTACAAATTCAATGGATGCATATTATTTTGTATGGATATCCTATAACTTATTAACAATTACTCCTTTTTTGGATATTTAGTTTGCTTCTCTTTTTTGATATTATTAACAACACCGCATTGGGAATCTTTGCCTATAAATATTTATCTAATTTCAGACTATTTTTTGAATAAAATTCCTAGAAATGAAATTATGAGTATATTAAATATATTTGAAATATCTTTATATGTGGACGAACATCTGATGGGTGGCTATTCTTCAATTTTTATACCTTGTTTGAAAAGCAAATAGGGCAATGGTAAGGTAATACTCTTTATATTTCCCAACAGACAGAAAAGCTATTTCAAGAATTTCTTTAAAATGTATAGACTTCTCTAAAACACTCATTTGTATAATCTTGAGGAGGATGCTTACAGATTTAATTTACAAATAATTGACAATGCACAGTCAGTTTTGGGAAGTCTCTGTTTTGGTGATAATCTTCTGAAGTCCCATTAGTATTGCCCTAACATATTTCCTGAAATAAATTGCAGTTAATTTTATTCACTCATTCTAAATATTTATAATGTAAGATCCAGAAGTAATTTTCCAACTATGCTCAGTACCACTCAGATTCTCATTAAAGTTCTCTACTAGTTTTCAGATCCATAAATTAAGAAAAATGTGAAGAAATGGAAGGAAAGTCAGAAGACTGTTATGGAAATTAATGAAGGTCTAGAAAGCGGGATCAGTAAAGGTGAATAAAGAAATTGTGTTGATTTAAGTTGGAGAAGAGAAAGCTCCGGAACATGTAATTACAGAAGACATTAGAATAATTTATAATGTGATACATGCCTCCTTAAGCATTTAAACACCAATGAGAAAATTCTAGTTGAATTCCACTTTTCTAAACTGTACAAATTTTAAAAAGTTATTTCTTAACCTAGTCTTCTATGGATGTACAATTGGGTCAAAGACAAAAAGACAAAGGCAGCCTTTCATATCTTCCTAATGAAATGTAAAAAATGTTGACATTCTTTCTTCACCTTCAGGTTATTTTCTGAATGAAACACTTCTACAGTAAGTTCTAAGGACTTCATGTGGCTAAGAAATATGGGAGATGCATCCCTTGTAAATAACAGTAGCAACCTCAAGACCAAATATGTTTTAAAGTATTTCTCTTAATGCCTCTGACAGGAGGGATTTATTTGGCTCTCAGGCATTTCTATGAATTTACATAAATAGCAAAGACATTATGGTGAAGAGATTGCAGCTTTAGAGGGCTGTTAGATCTTAAGAATTAGCACAGGGGAAAATTCATATATATTGGTTCTCAAAATCTAGCATACATCAGAATCTCCTGGAGGGCTTGTCAAACACAGGTTTCTGCGTTCATTCCCTAGAGATTCTGATTCAATGGATCTAGGTGGGGCTAGATATTTTACATTTCTAACAGATTTCCACTTAATATTGATGCTTCTCTTCCAGGGACCACATTCTGAGAACTACTAATATATATTGAAATCCTTACTTTCGGTCTAAGAGGTTTCAACTCTCTGCATAGGATTCATTAATAAATTTAAACTATTGTCTGCAGTAAGCTGAGAAAAACATTTTTAATATTTTTAGTGAACTAAAAATTATTAAATTGATTTGGGTTAAATATCAATATACAGCTCTTGATGGTGCAACTCCAATTAAGCTTGGACTTAGCCTATAAAGTATGATTTACTTCTTTCTCTAAATCTGAATTCAAAGCCTCTAAGGGTCTGGCTGATGAGCCATGGAGATGAGCTCTAGCGATACTTGAGGGCCCTGGATATTGCCAAGAGCTCATCTTAAAACTGAGCCCAATTTTAATTACTTTGATAAGACAAGTTAAAATACCATGTGTCATGCTCCCATGTTTCTATTAAAGAGATGCTTCATGGTGTTAACCTGCTTCTTTGTCATGGCCACTGCCACTGTAAACAGTACGTGGACTTCTCAGCTCCCTGCTCATCTGCATGAAGGGAACCCTAAATTCTGCCCTTCACGTAGGCATTGAGTGAGAGCAGCATCAGAATCCCATCCAGTCTAAGCAAACAACTTGTGAAAATAATATGCTATTTTATTTCAAGAGGGATAAATGTGAGGGTGATTATTTACACAAAATAATTTAGCATGTGATTCCTTTAAATAGCAAGAATCTTTAGGATATTGAATATATTTTGATTTAAATAATCTTTTTATCTGAAACGTCTCAGGAATTCATTTGAAACTGAATTATATGTATAATGAGAAGCATGAACATTTATGTGGCTGCCAGATAAAATACAGAATACACAGTTAAATTTGAATTTTAGATAAAAAACGAATATTTTAATATGAGCAAATTTCATATATTCGTAGCACATATACTTGGTGTCTTGTATTTTTATTTTTTAACTCTTGCAACTGTGTTCATTTATCATCTTAAAAATAAGTGTAAATGGACTTTAGAAGAAGGGGTTATTTAGACAAAATAATTTATTTTCTCATAGTTAAAATAACTTTATTTTTTAATATGCTGGTGTAAATTACACAAAGTAAATAAAATCTGAAAAACAGGTAAAAGTATAAGATTGAATAAATAGGGATCATTATTGCTTTTTTTAAAAATTGGATTATTTATATTTTGCTACCCAGATTTACATATAGTGAAATGCACAGATATAAGTATACATTTTGATAGGTTTTGACAAATGAATATACCCATGTGGCAAACACTCCAATAGATAGATGTAGAGTATTTTCATTACCCCAGAAATCTCTTTGTACTCCATTCAGTTCAATTCCCACTACCCATTGGCAGGCACTGTTTTGATTCCTATTACTATAGCTTAGTTTTGTCTGTTCCTGTACGATTAAATGGAAACATATGTTTTGTATTTTTTTGAGTCTGTCTTTTTTTTCACTTACCATATGTTTTCAAGATTTTTGTATGTTATTGCATGTATAGTAAATTTGTTTTTGTTGCCAAATTGTACTCAATTGTTTATAAATAAACTACAAATTTTTAAATCCATTCTTTAGTGTTCATGCATGTGTGACTTTTTTCCTGTTTTGACTATGGGTAAAGCCATTATAAACGTTTCTGTGTAAGTCCTTTCGTGTAAGTGCTTTAATTTTTTCTTGGGATCCTATATTTGCTTGTTAGATTAAATTAAATAATCATTGAGTAGGATGGCAACCTTTACTCAAAATAAAAGTTCTGAAGACAGAGAGTTGGACTTGAGGCAGCAGTAATTTATTTCTTTCTCATGAGAATGGGCACACGCCCAGGCTAATGGAAGTGGGCAAGTGCACGGGATCAGTGCAAGAACAAAGATTATATAGTTTCCCTGACGCAATGTCCCATTTTTCTCCCTCTCCAACCATACCCATCTCCCATTGGCTGGGAGTTGTGGGCTTACAATCTTAGGCGCGAAAACTAACCCAATCCTAAGGCGAAAAGTGTAAGGGTGAGTTCTCAGTGTCCAAGTTCATCCCCTTTACTGATGTGGGTTTTTGGGGAAGTGACTCGAACAAGAATGTGGGAGGATTAGGTAAGTGGGAACAGGGAAAAGTTCTGAAAAGAGGCCACCTAGAATGTGGGAGGGTTAGATAAGTGGGAACAGGGAATTCAGTTTGAGAAGAGGCCACCCTTTGTTCTATTTCTCTCAACTCCCCCTCTTTTTAGAGTTTATTGGACTCTTCTCACACCACTTATTATATGTGGATTCAGTCATTTCTTCTAGATCTAGATAATTTTCCGTTGAGGTTGTTTGGAATTTGGTGGGTGCTTGTTTAAGCAACACCATGCATGGGTCTATATTGCCCATTTTTCCCCGTGGGGATTACATACATCTTTTGAACGGTTCGTTGGATTAGGGAAATAAAACAAGGCACTTGCCCACTTCCATTAGCCTGGGCGTGTGCCCGTTCTCATGAGAAAGAAATAAATTACTGCTGCCTCAAGTCCAACTCTCTGTCTTCAGAACTTTTATTTTGAGTAAGTGGTTGCCATCCCACTCAATGTTTATTTAGTTTAATCTAACAAGCAACTATGACTAACATAGTTTTAATTCAAGACCAAGGCCCAGAAAAGAGAGGGTCAAACTACCTAGTCCATGGGTTGGTGTCTATCCTGGAATTTTTGGCTAATTTTTCAGATAAGGCTGTGAGACCTCGCAGGGCTTGGGTAACCGACCCATGTGGGGCAGTATTGTTTGGAATATAAACACAGCAGCTTTCTCCTATCATTACACAGATTCCTCCTTTTTCTGCTAGCATAGGTCTAACCTTTGAACTGTGTGTTCTACTAAACATCTTGCCATGCCCAACATGAGTCGCTGTCCCACCTCTTTTCTTTAGATTCTGGGTGCAGATATTTGTCAGAGGACCTTAGTGCTCTTAGGTCCTCAAGGCCTCTACAAGAAGGATAGACTCCTTTTAGAGCACAGAAATCAAGCTGGATGACTTGGGAGCTGGTTCTCTCATTGACTGTTATAGTCATGTAAGTGAGGGACTGTCTACACAAAAGGCTGAGTAAGAGTAGAAGTAAAAGGGAACTCATGTTGGGATGGGTTAAGTTTTAGAGGATCTGAAGGTCAGGTGTAAAGGATTTTGCTTATCTGTGGTCACAGTCTAGGATGGAGGAGTTTCAGGTCCAGGTGTCGGGTAGAGATAGGTCCTTTGATGCAGGTGTAATGGAATCTAGCTTTTTTTTCTGCAGTTCTTACAGCAGTGTCTGTGGTCAATAAAACTTGAATTGGACCCTCCCAGTTAGGAGTTAGTTTATCTTCCTTCCAGGTGCGGACGAAGACCCAGTCTTCAGGCTGGAACTTGTGGACCGGGAATCCAAGAGGAAGAGTCTGTGCGATCAGGGCTTTTTTCTCTAAGGAGGAAAGAGTTTTAAAAGCAAGAGAGTGCACATATTTTCTTAAAAATTTATCTTTGCTTTCCTATAAAAGGAGATCCTATCTTAGTAGGATAATTGTGTTTAAACACGATTTTATGTGGGGGCAAACCTAGGTCTCTCCTAGGTTTTACCTTAACTCTTAATAGTACAAGTGGCAGACATTTAGTTCAAGGCAAGTCAGTTTCTAGCATCAGTTTGATAACTTGTCTTTTAAGCTCCTGGTTTATCTTTTCTACTTTCCCTGAGGAGGGTGGATGCCAGGTAGTATGGGAATCCCAGTCAATTTCTAAGACTTTCTGGAACAAGGGCTAAGAGGGATACCTGGGTTAAGCATATTCATTAAATACTTAGAAAATTAAGTTTACCAGGACCTTTAACACGTTTAATGTCCCTGTATATGATCTAGAATAGAAAAGATGTAACTATAATCATCAGGCATATATTTAGAATAGGATATACATACATTTCTTAATATTAATTAATGTACTACTCAATGCATAATGTTTTTTTGAGCTGTAATTAGTAGATTTAAGTTTTAGGTTTGCAATACCTTACATGTTATCCCTCCGTGGGAGCAGGCCATAATGCCAATTGTGTTTAAGTTCTACTCACGGTACTCTGGTGATCATTGCTCCACTTGGTATGTCCTTCACACAGCCAGCATGCTGCAGCACCATTGACTCTAGAGAGAAGCTAGGAAAGTAGGTTCCACTATTCTACTGGCCTGGTGTATAGCACTCTTCGGCACTATGAAACAGAGCCAGTCTGGAGGCGATATCCATTGTACATTTGGCTATATCAAGCCATCGTTGGCTGCTGCAGGAGTTTGAAACTGCAACGTAGTCTCCGTCCACTTCAGGAGCACAACCAGAGATGTAGTAGACACTTTTATTGTTTTAGGGGTAGTGACCAACCTAGCCAATAACTCAAATGGAGAGGCAGCCTGCAGTGTATTGAAAGTCTGGTTTGAATGTACAAGAGAATTTGACAATGCTGAAATCTAACTCTTGATTTTTATACACTTTTTAAACACTTCCAATGCAATGTGTTTTACTTCTTACACTTTTACCATGAAGATGTTACGTAGCAGGTATTTTATTTTAGCAGTATAGGAAAAACTACTTTCCTTATTATTATTATTTTTTAATGAAAACCGAAGATTCCTAATGGAATCAAGATTATTTTTTTTGATACTAGTACTTGAATATGTAGATTGAGGTAGCCTCTGACAGGTTTCACTTCTATGAAGTCACTTTTTGCCATTAACATCAATTTCGGCTTTTAGTTAATAATGGTTTCCTGGAAGTAGCCATTCAAATGCTTCAGTTTAGGAGATGCTTTTTATAAACTTTCCATAATTGACCACAACCACATAGACTGGTTAATTTACTTTAGATTATAATTAGCAACCAATAGAATTTATTTTATTTAAAAGAGGGCAGATCTACATTTCTTTAACTTAACTTTATTAGATATGAACTTAACTTTTCATCACCTTAAGGATTTAATAAATTTATATACTTAGTATTTCATAAACCTAGGGAGATAACACTTAAGCTAAATAAAATCGAAACTATAATATTTTATGCAAGGAATGCCTCCCTCTTTCTTTTACAGGAGGCCAAAACTCCTTTATTAAAATTATAAACTATAAATAATCTTAAAAGCATTGACTGCCAGGTTCTGGAAAACTGTTATTAACCTTATTTTAAGGCTGTTAAAGGTTTAAATTGAGGAATTACAGAACAAACTATGATTTTTAATTCTGCAGTTTGAAAGATAGAGTTTCAATCTGTTATACCTTGTCTTTTTCCTACAGCTCTTGTAAAGAGAAGGCCTTGGGGATAAGGCAGGTTAAAGAGCTTAGGAAAACCTTTTTCTTTCTCAAGTTTCTATATTTAGATTTCTATATTACTTTTCCATCCTGCTTAGCCCAATTTGGGCTCTAGGAATAGTTATTCACATGTAGCTCATCTAAGAATCCTCATTTGCCAATCTGATATCATCCTGATGTATGGAGTCATACACTGAACAAACAGGCAGACACGAATAGTTTGACACAGAAACACAAGGCTTACTGTTATAATTTTCATTCTCGTACAAAACAAGTTTAACTGTAAGATAACATTTAAAAGAACATTTTAAAGACTTTTTTTAGTTACTCTAATTTGCACTGTGACTATGCAGTTTTGCACAATAATTTTAATTTTTAAAAAATTGTTGGCTTATAACCAAAATGTCCCCAATGCTTTAAGATAATTTTTCTTTGCTTTCGAACTTTATTTTTCACTTTGACTTTAGCAGACCTTGGATGAGCAAGACTAATTTATTAGGCTTTGTAGAACTTGAGCTGTGAAATGGGTCCTATTATCTGAATCAGTGTTTTCAGTGAGCCCATACTTAGGGATAAGGTGTTCTAATAGCATTTTAATTACAGATTGTGTAGTCGCTTGAGGAACTGGGTAGACCTCCACTCATGAAGTGATATGGTCAGTAACCACTAGGAGGTATTTTAGTTTTCTCATTGGTGATTCTTCAGTGAAGTCCACCTGAATGCTTTGAGAAGGTTTGAGCTCTAGGGGTCGCCCTCTTAGGGGTTTGTTCTTCAGACTTTATTTACTTTTCTACAGATGATACATTCATTTACTACTTGGTGGGCTACAGAGTACAGTCTGATACATGCATAATGAGTTAGAACAGCATCATATAAATTTTGGACATCTTAGTGGCTGTCCTGGTGAAGATGATTTAGGATTCCCCTAGCAATGGCTTTACTTATTATTTTTCTCCTATTTTCCAAAAACTATTTTCTGTTTGAGTTTCACTTAGCTTGATCCTTAGAGGGAGGTATGTCTACTTTTTCTCTATTCCGGGGTCCAGCCCAGATTTGTGGGTTAATGTTACTTTCTTTTTCCTCTTTCATAACACATAGTCGGAGGGGTAAGGTTGGGACAATCTTTGTTCTTTCGACTGTTAAATTTAGGCCTAATTTTGTGATCATGTTTCTACCCAATAAGTTGATCCCCACCTCAGGGATGAAAAGAAATTGTCCCAAGTAGGTTTCTTGATTATATTCGATTTGTAATGGTTTTATAAAAGGAACAACAAAATTTTCTCCTTTTACCCCTGAGACTATGAGTTTCTTCTCCCTTAGTTTGGCCTCTTGAGATAAGGTAATAAGGGAGGATCTGGCTGAACTTGGAAGTTCAGTTAGGAAGATAATGTTATCCTTTTTATTCCCCACCTTTAAATTTATCAAGGGTTCTGGGTAGGGGGTCTGTCTTGAACCCCTGACTCCCTCAATCCTCTGATTCTATCAGAGAGAAGATCTTTTGTTCCATTGTCCTCTTTGGGAAACCCCTTCTCATATGACCTTCTTTCTTGCAGCCATAGCAAGTTAGTGGGAGGCGCAGGGAATTCCCTTTCTGGTCCAGGAACAAGGCTTGATTGCCATGTCCTGGAAAAGGAATTCTTTTGCCCCTTCTAGCACTAGGTTCCTGTAAAGCATTAGTCATTGTTTGTACAGTTTGCAACATTAGCTTTGTCTGTCCCTCCTGCTACAGTTTTAAAGCCTGCATCATAACCTTGGTTTGCTCTTTCCTCTCCTCTTCATTCCTTCTTACATATACTTGCTGAGCTGCAGATAATAAATCATCCAGTGGCTTGCCTGCGCATCCTTCTATCTTTTGTAATTTTCTTTTAATATCAGGCTATGAGTTACTTACAAAGTATACTTTAAGTAGGTTTGGCGCCACTGGATCATTTATTTCTAAGCCTGAATATTTTCTCACCAAATCTTTGAGCCTATTCAAGAAAGCTGTGGGAGTTTCCTTTCTTGTTTTGCTTCTAAAGCTTTATTTAAATTCTGACTCAGGTACAGCATTTCTAATCCCTTGGAAAATTATACTTTTTAGATTTCTCATGTTATTCTTACCGGCATCGTTATTATGATCCCAGTTAGGGTCCTGGAGGGGAAAACTTCTGTTCCCCTCAGGGTCCGCCTTGGGCTACTGGGTGATTATCCTCCAGACCTTCATAGCTGCTCTTCTAATTTGTCCTTGTTCTTCTCTAGAGAAGAAATGATCTAAAATGGACATTAACTTGGTCTAAGTATAACATTTGGGCTGAGAAATTGATTAAATTGGTCACGTAAGCCTGAAGGTTTTCTAATAGATTTTTCATTTCCTTTTTGAAACTTCTTATTTCAGCACTACTCAGAGGGAGCATTCACAAACCCAATTTCCCCTAGCCTAGGGGACCTTCTCTAAGAGGGCATTGTTTACAAATCTAGGGTTTGACAAACCCAGTTTTCCGTGGAGCTGAACTTTGGCCAGTGAACAGCTCCACTTTTAAGGGGAATTCCAGCCCAGATTAAATAACAATATTTTATCATGGGTTTTTGTTTGTTTTTTTGTTTTTCACTTTTTTCTTTATATTTTGGATGATTATCTTAATTTTCTAACTTTGTCCCTATTGGACTGTTCTCGGGTACCTCTGCTAAAGTTTCTTGCCGGCTGCTTTTAGAATTTGTCTTTCCCATTTCCCCTGAGATTTCTGAGGAGTTACTGGCCCCTAGTCCTAACTTCTCATCCTGTATCTTGCCTGAGACTTCTTGTATTATGCTCAATCTCGTTGACTCAACGTATCTTGCCTGCACTGGCTCAATGTATGTTGCCCGAGATGTCTCGTATTATAGTCAATCTCACTGACTCAATGTATCTTGCCTGCACTGGTTCAACATAACTTGCCTGAGATGTCTTGTATTATACTAAGTCCCCCCTTTTCAAGTCACCCAGACCCTGTACATAAAGTCTCTTACCTGGGTCTGTGCACAGACTTACCTGAGGTCTATCTCAGTTTTTGAGGTCCAGACCTTTTCCCCTGCTCATCTGTTTCGATCTCTGCTTCCTTCGAGTCTGGTGATGGGGAGAGACCCCTGACTTTTCCTACGCTGAAGGCCGTCGGAAAACTTAGGCAGGACGTCCTGCCAGTTGGAGAAGGGGTTCGAGGGTCTCTCCTTGTTCCCGTGATGCTGGACGAGCCCCCAATTGAGTGGGATAGTGACCACTTACTCAAAAGTTCTGAAGACAGAGTGTTGGACTAGAGGCAACAGTAAAGGGTGTGTGCCCTTTCTCATGAGGAAGAAATAAATTACTGCTGCCTCTAGTCCAACTCTCTGTCTTCAGAACTTTTATTTTGAGTAAGTGGTCACTGTCCCACTCAATCATGTTCATCAAATCTTCTATAACCTTACTAATTTTCTCTTTCCTTAATTTTTAGTTACCGAAAGAGGTGTGGTAATCGCGCACAGTGATTGTAAATCTGTCAATTTTTCATAATCTAATCAATTGTTTAAAATATTTTGTTGTTATACTGTTGAAGTCATGGAAGTTCAGAATTGTAATTACTTCCTGGTAAATATTCTGTTTTTCTTTATCTCTTGGCCCTCTCTAGTCCTAGAAATTCTGTTTGGTCTTAATCGCTTTTTGATGTGTTATAAATATAGCATTTAATTTATTCTCAGTTTATTCAGCATTCTTTTATTTTGTTTTTGCTTAATAAATCTTCCATTTTTTTCCCCTTTGGATATTTCTGTATTCCTTATATTTTACTCTTGTCTCTTGAAGCAACATGAAGTTGAATTTAAAAAATTCTGAGAATCTGTCTTTGGTTTCATCAGTTTATTTTACTTGAATTTATCCTTATGATACATCTATATTTTTGCTTTCAATTTACATTTATTTTTTCTTTAATTTTAACTTGTTTTATAGTGTTTTATGGTATATTTTGTATGAAATTAAATGCATAAATCTTATGTATATGTTTTCTGAGTTTTGACAAATGCATACATTTGTGTAACCCATCACCTTAGAAAGTTCCAAGTTCTCTTATGCCTCTTCTCAATCAATCCTCTCCCAACCTCCAGTGACAACTAGCGTTCTCAGTTTTATCCACCATAGATAAATTTTACCTATCCTATTAATTTCATATTAATGGAATCTCAAAGAATGTTCACTTTTGTGTAAGGCTTCTTTCACTCAAAATGATGTCATTGATGTATTCATCTATGTTGTTACGTATACCAGTACTTTGTTCCTTTTTATAGACAAGTAGTAATAATAAATTAAGGTTTATTTATCCATTTTCCTATCGATTGATACCTGTAGTGTTTCCAGTTTTTGGATTATTATGAATAGAGATGCTATTCCCATTCAAGCACAGGTCTTTATGTGGAACACACTTTTATTTCTTTTAAGTATATACCTAGAGGTGGAATTGCTTGGTCATAGGGTAAGTGTATTTTTAGTTTTTTAAGCAATAGCTGGATTTTTTTTTTTTCTGAAGCAGTTGTGTCATTTTATTCTCTCACCAACAAATGTATGAGAGTTCCAGTTGCTGGAATTTTAGCCTTTCTGATAGGTGGGTAGTAGAGTGGCATCTCATTGTTATTTAATTTGCATTTCCCTAATGAGTATGATTTTGCATATCTTTTTATGTGCTTATTAGCCTTTTATATATCTTCCTTTGTAAGTGTCTCTTAAAATATTTTGCCCATTTTTAAATTGGTTGCCTTTTTATTATTGAGTTGCATTTTTAAATTTTTATTTTATCCTTTCCTGCTTTCTATTGATTTATAAACACTTTTATATATTATACATTTCTCATGAAAACCTTATGTAATAGATATTATCATCTCCATTTTAGGTATGAGGAAGCTAATGCTTATGCTGGTTAAGTGACTTACCTACAGTCTCATAAGTAATAAATGATAGGTCTCTGATACAGGGGTGTTTAGCAGCAAAACACTGTGCCTATAACTAATAATTAGACTTCAAATAAGTAGTATGGGACTTTGTATGAAGAAGGGGTCCCTGTGGGTAAGTGCAGTGAAAGATAAGTGGGAATGATAGATTTTGATGGATGGCTAGGATTTAGCTAGCCATCTGCCAAGTAGTGGTGGTATGAGTTGGGGGTATAGAAGTTTATAAAAATACCTCCCTGAGAAGGAGAGACATATACTTATATGCAGTAAAAAAAGAGATAGAACAGAAAATGACCTTAAAGTTCTAAGATTGTTTGAGGCCAGAACATTAACAAATAATTGCCAAAATGCTTCAGTGCATTATCAATTATAAGGAATAAAATTTTCTTCTCTATTCTTTAAATACTACTTTATCACCTCTACTGCTAAAATGGTTTGGCTTCCACAACTGTAAATTCATATTGATTTGCTTAATATTTTTATTTAATGGGCATTTAAAAATATTAGATACTACTATTCTTAAAATAAGTTTAGTCAAATTTGGAACCTCAGAATATTTTACCTTGAGAAATTAGGGCAGCTTCAGTGATTATAGAACAGTAAGTATGGTAGGCCATTTAAAGTTAACTCAGCTCTGGGAACTCTTGAGAGAGATTTTAGAACAGATCCAAAGTCTTGACAGAGGTTCATAGAAGAGAATTATATACATGTATAAAGGTGTGTGGATTCAGTGGCCTATAAACAATGTTACGTATTTTTCCCTCTAATTTTAGTTATACCTCTCTATTCCCATTTTAAAGCAGTGCAAGAATTTCCCCTTTATAGTTCTGGTTTACAATTACCCATCTGTTTGGTGGTTCATGCTGTGAGCTGGTAAGTAGTATTACTTGTGAGAAATGCAACTTGGTACTCCTGTTTACCTCAGTGAAACTAATTTCACATAAACGAGTGTGTCTTTTTTTAAGTTCTTCAACCCTTTGTGACAACTTTAGGGATTAGATTCTTTGTCAGTCCATGCCTCCTTTTACTGTTAGAAGTGAATGAGGGAAGCGACTGTGGCTCGGTCAGTAGGGCTCCCATTTACCATGTGGGAGGCCCCGGTTTCGGTTCCCGGGGCCTCCTGGTGAGGGCAGGCCCGCCCGCGCGGTGTGGTTGGCTGACCCAGCGAGTGCGAGCAGCAAGGGGGGGATAAATGAATAAATAAATAAAATCTTTAAAAAAAAAAAAAAAAAAGAAGTGAATGAGTCTCTCCTTGGCATTTTGCCAAATGCATACATATTCTGTTATGCCCTGTCTGCTGAGAAAACTGAGTTCAGTTTAAGGACAGTTGAAAGATAAGTGGATTATCTGATTAGAAGACTGCAGTATAGAGGAAGAAAGATTGTCAGGCACCAAGAATACCCTCATAAGGGTTGTTGAAAGATAACAGAGTAGGAAGCTCTGGGAATCAGTCCCTCCACCAGAACAAATATTAAACAGGCAGGAACTGTCTGAATCAATTATTTTGAGACGTTGGAGTTCAGTAGAATACTGTACAGCATCGAGGGAGGAGTGGGAAGAAGAGGCTGGTAAATTACAGCAAATACCAACAGATTGCTTTGGGTATAGTGATTGCTGGCACCTGTTCCCCACTCTTGTGACAGGCAACAGTGGGGAGTGGCCAATGGCATACTTTCTGAATCCAGAAAGGGACATAAAAATCCACTTCCCCAAGATCTGAGGGGGACACAGACCAGTCGCTGATCATGGCTTTTGATTAGTGACTTAGGTTTGCTAGGGACCTGTCTCTGAGGAAAGCCATTGTTCCAAACCATTCCAAACAAAGGAGGCAGAGGACAAGTAAAGACATATGCTTCCTTAGTGCTGCAGAGGACAGTTGAAGGACTATATTTGATAAGTAGGTAATGAAAGCACAGCTTTCCGGAGCCTTGGAAGAAGCTCCTTGTACCCTTCCTAGTTCTTCCCTCATGCCCTTTCCAGGGCAGTTTGGAGTCAGCTGGGTCTCCCTTTCTAGGGAAATGATTTCCTAACACAATATCCTAAAGGTGCTTCCCTATATTTTCTTCTAGGACTTTCATAGTCCTGGTTCTTGTATTTAGGTCTTTGATCCTTTTGAGTTAATTTTCATATATGGTGTGAGATAGGGGTCACCCTTCATTCTTTTGTACATGGATACCCTGTTCTCAGAGCACCTTTTGTTGAGGAGATTCTTTCCTAATTGATTGCACTTGGTAGCCTTAACAAAAATCAGTTGGCAATAGATGTGAGTTTCTATTTTTGAGCTCTCAATTTGATTCAATTGGTTGGTATATCTACCCTTATGCTAATACCATGCTGATTTGACCACTACAGCTTTGTAATATGCTTTAAAATTAGGAAGTGTAAATATTCCAACTTCATTCTTTTTGAAAATGTTTTTGGCTATTCTGGTTCCCTTACCCTTCCAAATAAATTTGATAATTGGCTTTTCCAGTTCTCCAAATTAGGCTTTTGGAATTTTTATCAGGATTGCATTAAAATCTGTAGATCCATTTGGGTGCTCTTGACATCTTAATGATATTTAGTCATCTAATCCATGAACATGAAATGTCCTTCCCTTTATTTAGATCTTCTTTGATTTCTTTTACCAATGTTTTGTAGTTTTTCTGTGTATAAGTCCTTTAATCCTTGGTTCAATTTATTCCTAGATATTTGATTCTTTTATTTGCTAATGTAAATGGAATTTTTTCTTGATTTCCTCCTTAGTTTCCTCATTACTAGTGTGTAGAAATATTACTGATTTTTGTACCCAGCAAATGCCGTGGAATTTGTTTATTAGCTCTAGTAGTTTTGTTGTAGTTTTTGGGACTTTCTATATAGAAGATCATGTCATCTGCAAATAGGGAAAATTTTACTTCTTTCTTTCCAATTTCAATGCCTTTTATTTTTTTTTCTTGCCTAATTGCTCTGACTAGAACTTCTAGGACAATGTTGAATAACAGTGGTGACTGTGGGCATCCTTGTCTTGTTCCAGATCTTACATCTGAGTATAATGTTAGTTGTGGGTTTTTCATATATGCTCCTTATCATGTTGAGGAAGCTTCCTTCCATTCCTAATTATATAAGTGTTATTATCCAGTAAAGATGTTGAATTTTTCAAATGCCTTTTCTTCTTCAATGGAGATGACCATGTGGCTTTCCCCCTTCATTTTGTTGATGTGATTGATACATTAATTGGAATTTCTTATGTTGAACTACACTCTTGCATCCCTGGATAAAACATGATGCATAATTCTTTCATTGTGCTGTTGTATTCAATTTGCAAGTATTTTGTTGAGGATTTTTGTATCTATATTTACAAGAGATATTTATCTGTAATTTTCTTTACTTGTAGTATTTTTTCTGGCTTTGGTGTTTGGGTGATGTTGGCCCCACAGAATGAGTTAATGTTTCATCCTCTTCAATTTTTAAGAAGAGTTTGAGCAGGATTGGTTTAAATTCTTCTTGGAATGATTGGTAGAATTTTTCTGTGAAGCAATCTGGTCTTGGGCTTTTGTTTGTTGGGATGTTTTTGATGATTGATTTATTCCCTTTGCTTGTAATTGGTCTGATGAGGTTTTCTATTTCTTGTAATGTCAGTGTGGATTTATAGGACTTTGTCTATTTCATTTAGGTTTTCTAACTTATTGTCATACAGTTGTTGACTAATACACTTAGTATTCTCTTATGATCTTTTTTATTTCTTTGGGATCAGCAGTAATGTCCACTCTGTCATTTCTGTTTTTATTCATTTGTGTCTTCTCTCTCTTTTTCATCTTGTCAGGCTAGCTAAGGTTTTGTCAATTCTATGATATCTTTTCAAAGAACAAACTTTTTCTTTTTTTCTATTCTTTTATTCTCAATTTCATTTATTTCTGCTTTAATCTTTGTTATCTCTTTCCTCTGCTTGTTTTGGACTAAGTTTGCTTTTTGTTTTCTAGTTCTTTCAGGTTAGGCCTTTGATTTTAGTTCTTTCTTCTTTTTTAATGTAAGTGTTTAGGGCTATCAGTTTCCCTTTCAGCACTGCCTTCACTGCAATCCATAAGTTTTGATATGTCGTGTTCTTGTTTTCATTTGTCTCAAGATATTTACTGATTACCCTAGATGTTTCTTCTTTGCCCCACACCTTGTTGAAGAGAGTATTATTCATCTTCCATATATTTGTGGATTTTCTATTTCTCTGCCTTTTAATTGATTTCCAGCTTCATTCCGTTATAGTCAGAGAAGATTATGATTTGTATGATTTCAATCTTTTTAAATTTATTGAGACTTGTGACCCAACATTTGTTTTATCTGGAGAATAAGCCTTGTGCACTTGAGAAGAATGTATATTCCATTGTTGTGGGTTGCAGTGTCCTTATATGTCTCTTCAGTCTAATTCATTTGTCATATTATTCAAGCTCTCTTTTTCCTTACTGATATCCCATCCAGATGTTCTGTCTGTTGATTAGAGTGGTGTATTGAAATCAGAGGTGTCTATTTCTGCCTTCACTTTTGCCAGTGTTGGCCTCAAATATTTTGGCACAGTGTGGTTTGGTGCATATATGTTGATGATTGTTATTTCTTCTTAGTTGATTGCCTCTTTTATTAATATATAGTTTCCTTCTTTGTTTCTTAAAACAGTTTTTGACTGAAGGTCTATTTTGTCTGCTTTTAGTATAGCTACACCTCCCCCCTTTTCAGTTGCTATTTGCATGGAATATCTTTTTTTCCATCCTTTCACTTTCAACCTATTTGTGTCTTTGCATCTAAGGTGAATCTCTGATAAACAGCATAGACTTGGATTATGCTTTTTAAATTATCCTGCCAACCTGTGTGTTTTTGATTGGGGAGTTTAATTCATTAACATTCAGTGTTATTAATGTAAAGGCAGTACTGTCTTCAGCTATTTTGTCCTTTGGTTTTTACATGTCATATATATATATATATATATATTTGGCTCTTAGTTCCTTTATTGCAATCCCTTTTCTGTACAGTTGACCTTTTTTGATGTATTTGGCAGATGGATCCCTTTCTCATTTCTGCTTCTTTATATATTTTTTCTTTTAAAAAATTTTAAAAATTTTATTGAAGTGTATCATTCATACATAAACAGTAAATGTATAGTAAAAGTTATAAACTTACAAAATAAACATGCATATTATCATACAGGGCTCCCATACATCAACCCTCCACCAACACCTTGCATTGTCACGAGAAACCTGCTACAAATTATGAAAGGACATTGTCAAAATCCTACTACTTACTATAGTCTATATCTTTGGTGTATTCCCCCCCCCCCCCAACCACAAGCTTCTTTATATTTTTAAAACACTTTCATGTTTCCTTATATTTTTAAAATACTTTCTTTCTCGTTACCCTGGAGTTCATATTACACAAGCTGCTTATAAAACCTGCTAATTAGAAAAGTTACCAATTTAGCTTCAATAGCATACATGTTCTCTGCTCCTATATTCCTCTCTTTATATTGTTTTTGTCCTACTTCACTTTATATTTTGCATGTCTATTATCAGGAAATATGCCTTTTTCTTATTCAATTTTATTTTGATTCTTATGAATTAAAATATAGAGTTGTTTAACGAGGGTATTATACTATTGGGTTTTGCATTTACCCCTTTAGTTACTCTTATTGATGATCTTCATTTTTTCATTCTACTCCAAGTCACTCTCTCCTGTCTCTTCCTTTCAACCTACAAAACTCCCTTTAGTAATATTTGTAGGCCAGGTCTCTTTTGGACTCCTGTCTCAGTTTCTGTTTATTTGTGAATATTTTAAACTCTCCCTCAGTTTTGAGGGATAGTTTTGCTGGGTAAATAATTTTTGGCTGGCAGTTTTTTCTCTTTTAGTACATTAAATAGATATCATACCACTGCCTTCTCACCTCCATGGTTTCTGATGAGAAATTGGTGCATAGACTTACTGAGGATCCCTTGAATGTGATGAATTACTTTTCTCTTGCTATCAGAGTTCTCTTTTATCTTTGGCATTTGGCATTTGACATAAGTATGTATCTTGGAGTAGGTCTACTAAGATTTATTCTGCTTGGAGTACATTTGTATATTTAGGTCTTTAATAAGAGTTGGGAAATTTTCAGCCATTTTTTTCCTCCAGTATTCTTTCTGCCCCTTTTCCTTTCTCCCCATCTTCTGGGACACACATGGCATGCATGTTTGTGTGCTTCATACTTTCCCTCAAATCCCTGAGATGCTGCTCATTTTTTTCTATTCTTTATTTGTTCTTCTGACTGTATGATTTTGATGGTCTTGTCTTCTAGGTTGTTGATTCTTTCTTCTGCGTATTCAAATTTGCTGTTGTTTGCCTTTAGTGTATTTTTAATCTCTGCTATTGTGCCTTTCATCCCCAAAATTTCTGTGTTTCTTTTTATATTTTCCCATTCTTCTTTATGCTCACACATTGTCTTCTTAATATCCTTTATTTTTTTATGCATATTTCCTTCATCTCCTTGAATTGATTTAGGAAATTTGTTTGAATATCTTTGATTAACCCCTACCCCCTCTTTTTTGTGTGAGGCTTTTCTGTTTGTTTTCTTCCCCATTAGTTTTCCTTACCCAGCAAGTTAGATGGGGTCAATCCAGAAAGGTGTGTTACTTCAGAAAAGTTCTTTTTTCTTATCGACGGTCCAGATGCCTGAAATGAGATTGAGTAAGGGCACAAAGTTCTTACCAGCCTTTCTACTGTGTTCTCCCTATCTCTCTCCCCACCCCCACCAGGGATCCCTTTTGTTTGCAGCACTTCTGTGTGGTTTGTGTTCCATCCTGTCTCTGTGGACTTTGGTATGCATATGTGCGGAGTTCTAATTCACCGCTAGGAGTCTCTCCACAGTCTGTGTTCACAGTGGGAGGGATCTGGGTCATGCTGCCTGGTGTGACTCCCAGGGTGCATAGGACCAAGTGAGTAGGAGGAAAACAGGAACTGTCTGTGGTCTGGGTTGGTATTCTCCTATCTGCGCTTTTTTTGTTTCTTTGATTCAGTGTTTATAGAGTCATTCTTCAGTCTCTACTGTACTTGAGCATTCTAAGCAAGTGAAATTTGTGCTTTTATTTGCTAAATCTCTAGGAAAGCTTTTTCAGGGGATGTCTTGCATCACCATGTTGATAACATCACCTACTCTGTGTGTATTTGTACCACAGCCTTATATAGTATTCAAATAAAGACCACTAGATTGCATGATTTGGAGAATAATTACAATTGGCTAAATTTCCTATAATCTTCTTTTAAGAGAAATTTAGATGTCTGAATCTGAGCAAGGTCCAATTCAAAACAGATTAAAAATGTTAAAAGATTTTCAAGTTTCTCCATATAAGTATAAAAACTCCATGTGGGGATTTCAGAATTTTTCTTTGGCATTATTTTCAAGGCATTATGGCCTTTTTATGAATTAGAGCTACATATGAAAACTCAAACTATGGTAGATTTGTGAGGAAAATCAGCCCTTAGGCAATATGCTGAATTGACTTAACGAAAGTTGCAAGTGAGTTATTTGGTTCCTTACACATGAGCTAATATTCCTTTGCTGACAGCAGCTTTCTATTTCTAGAGTGCACTTATTTTACAGAAGAGATTTTTTACTGGCTGTATTATTCTTTAGGAAGCTTAAGACAGCCCTTATATAAAACTTTAAATACTTTCTCTCCAAAGTTTATCCAAGAACTAGAATGATGAACTTAATCTCTGCAACTGTGCAATTAGTGTATTAACTTAAGTACTATTTTTGGTATCACTGTACTCTGCAAGTCATCTGTTTAATGTGTTTCCTTTTGTAAGATTTTACCAGAGCTTAGCAACTGGAACACAAAACAAACATTGACAGACTTTTCTTTGTGCTTGCATGTGGTTATCAGGATAACTTTTTTCATATGCTGTTTTTATTCTTTTAAAAAGTGCTCCTTGAAATGAGAGGAATTAAGGATTCTGTATTTTAAAGGAGTAACATGTCAAGAAGAATAGATGATCCAAATAGAATTTCAAGATGGAAAATTTTTAATTTTTATAGATGTGTGTACTCTGAAAAAAGGAGAATTCAGGTTCTGTATTTTCTTGACAAATACTGGAGCTGTAAATTATCCAGCTGTTCTTCTTCTGTATGGATTTTGTAGTTCTCAGAACGATTTATAGGTCTAGAGTGCAGCTGCTGAAAGTCATTTATTCTCAGTTCTGTATTAAATACATCATATACAATACATTAGCATTCAGTACAGAGCTCAAGGGCTTAAGACATTTTCCCCCTTCTGAGTTGCTGTTCTTCAAATCGTTGTAGGATATACCAAAACAGCATCCCAAAATTATTAGGCTGGTATTTGTTTTTATAAGGGTTGCTTTTAGTATTTCTATTTAGAGTACTTGGAATTCACTCATTTATTGATACAAAAGGAGCAGTCAATTTAAAATGTCTGTCAACATAAACAGATTGGTAATACTATCATGCTTTTTTACTTTTTTCTAAATTAGGACTTTTTTTTTGCTAAACTGGTCTGCTCATTTGCAGCTTCTGCCCATGTCTACTATTCAGATATGTTCACATATCTGAAACTTAATCATTTGTAATATTTTGGAGGAGTACTTGTTTGTAAATAAGTAAGGGAAATTTTCACTTACCTCTTTCTCTATTACTTGAAGACATCATTTATTCTTTTGGATGAACAGGAACTATCATCAGTAATATAAATTTGGCTTATAGAAATCAATCTGTGTGTTTGTTTCTTATCACTTCCTAAAATACCTTCATATTATTCACAAAATACTGATGTGAACTTGAAATGTGACATTACTTGATAATGATTATATTCCTCAAATGCATGTTTAGGTATCTATTCATGATCCAACCAAAATGAATTACTTGTACTCGTGTGTGCTCACTTTGTCTCTTCCATGCTTTATGCTTTATTCATATTATTTTATTCCCAGATTATTCTCCTCTCTCTAGCTTCACATGTTCAAATCCTGTCTATTTTCCAGTACTATCTCCTTCATAGTCCTTTGACTTATAAGTAATTTTCTCTTCTTCTTACTTTATCTTCCTCTCTTATACCACTATAAAATGTTCAATTTTATTATAGTAACTATGTATATCTTATATTCCTTATAAGATTATAAATTCTTTGATGATAGAGACTGAAATATTTTAAATTTTATCTCCTACAAAGCCTAGGGCAATCTCATATGCATATATCATAGGTGTTTAATGTTTGTTGTGTTTAAGTGGAATTTGTAATAGGTAAAATACTGGTTTAACTTCAGATTAAAAATAAATGCTCAGTTCTCATTGAAAATGCTTCTGAGATGTGCAGAATCTGGGCAGTTATGCTATCTACCACTAGAAGAAAGTATAGTACACAAGTATAGTACTGCATATTGCAGGTAATTTTACTTTTTATAGTGATCAAGGTTCTTAAAGTTACCAATGTGACCTGGAGAAACCTGGCTCCAGGTCGGAATCCTACATGTGACCTTTCAGGCCCCATCATAGTTAAGTACGAGGCTTTGCCTGGCAGTCCTCGTCAGGGGAAGCTCCCTTACCCATATCAGACTTGTTGCATAGCTAGAACATTGCAGTTTCTTGGAGGGAGTTGCAGTCAAGGACTCATGCTCCCCTCTCCGCTGCTAGCCATGTTCATACACATACTTGCATTCCTAGTCTTGGTGCCCATGTGGAGATCTCCTTATTGAGGTCCTCTTCTGATGCACTTCCCAAGTCTTTCAGCTAAGAGTTCCTTATCAGGGACCTTGGCTGAGGCACTTTTTTCCACTTTGACTAGGTACCTTTCCATTCATAGCCTGGGTACAAAAAAGGCAGGGGGCTTTTGTTCAGGGCTCCTGGGCAGAGGGTAAAAAATGTGAACTATATACTTTCTCTTAAAATTTCTGTTCCATGTCACATGCAATTACACTTCACTGGCCAAAGGAAATCACATGCCCAAAGTCTGCCATTAGTAGGTCAGGGGAAAAAATGGGTCTGGGAGGGACAGAGAATATTTTTGGACAATAATACAGTCTACCACATGCATCAGATAAAATATAAGTTCAGCTTTCTAGTTCGCTTTCTTGCTTTCTAAATTATTTATTTTTATGTGGCACCCTGTTCTTATATTAAAATTGTAATATATTCACTTACTTTTCTGAGGATACTAATTAGAATTTCTTAATGACTTTTTTTCTTTCTATTAATTTTTTTCAGTTCTTTTTTCCTCTTTGTTTATTTTAGTCTCTTTCATATTGCAATCTCTTATCAAATGTTTGGTGATTCTTGGGGATCAGTGTATATTTGAATGAAGTTGTAAAAAGCTGATTTGGGGATCTTTTCATAGGCCTTGTTAATTGGCTTACTGTATTTTAAAGCCTTTAGGGGTTTGAGAACCAGAATGTTACTGGCGAACCTCAAACATCAGAATAAAGATATTTTTCTCTGGGGAAGTTCAGTTTTTGCAAGGAAGTAATTTTTTTTTTTTTTTTTTTTAATGTAGTAAACAAATACCTGATTCCCAGATTTCTACACATGAGGAGATGTGGCTGGAGATAGGGCATCTTAAAACTCAGTACATGGACTTTTAATTAATCCATCTTTTTCTTACCTCAGGTCTCACACTTGTCCTCTAGAGTCCTTGAAGTTTCTCTGTGTTGAGCTACTCCAGTTAAATTTGCCCCATGAAAATTGTGGTGCTCTCATGGTGCTTGTGTCTAGTGCACAGATGGGCAGAGTTGTGTGTGGGTATTCTATGCTCCATAATGACAGATTTTGAGTCCTGAGCCTTTCTAGGCCTTTTGTGAAGTGAATCAGCTTTCTTTTTGTTTTTACTCCCCTCTTTCAACTGTGGTTTTTCTCCTCCCTGTTAAGTTATCCATAGTTCACTAGCTTCTCCCCTCCACCCAATTTTTGAAAATCTCATTCAATGTTATCTTTTCCATGATATTATTTTCTTTGTTAATGTCCCCTCCCCCTGTACTATTTTAGTATAATCTGGAAGAGAGGGAAAAGAAACATTAATGATCAAGTCATGAGAACGCTATTGGTGGAGTTTTGAAGTAATGGAATGTGGGGCTTCAACAGGTTGTAGCTGGGGCTTTATGGTAGAAACTGTGAAGATGCATAGTTGAATCTGAGTATTTTAGAAGATGGAACTGTGAAGAGAGTCATCCCAGTTCCAGAAACAGGACAGAGCAGAACTTGTACAAGGTATGGAAAATATACCATAAGAGCTGTTGTTAAGTGGGACACACCTTAAAGAGCTTTAAAAGCTGGATTACAATATTTTGATATTTTAATGTGTAAGAAATCCTGTTAGAGAAGTGGCTGCTTTAAAAAATTTATTCTTGATTCAGAATCATCATATCTGATTGTTACAATCCAAACACTAGAATTAGATTTCCCTCACTATTTGATGAATACATTTATATTTACTAACTTTGGAAGTGCTGAATTATGGCATCATGTAGTGGAAGGATTACCCAATTGATAGGCAATTTGGGGTGTAAATTGTACTTATCATTAACTTTTTGTCCTTGGTAAGGCATTTTATCAGAGGATGGACTTCCATCTCTAAAATTCCTTAAATCTGGGCAGTTATGCTATCTACCACTAGAAGAAAGCAGTAGTCAATAAAATTTATTAAAAAAAGGCCTGGCAGGTAGAAATCTAAAATTTGCAAAATGGAGGAGGTTCCCAAAGACTAGACATTTTCATGAGTGCTCCAAATTCATGTCTCTTTTGAATTTTGGAAACACACAGAAGCGGTGGCTTGGATTTGAATCATGTTTCTCCCACTATTTACCTGGGCATGCTACTTAACTTCTTTGGGCTTCAGTTTTTCCTCAACTGTAAAACAGGCAAAATAGCATCTCTTACAGCTCTCGAGAGGTTGTAGTGAGACAGTGTACTTGGCATATAGTAAGCCTTAATAGTTATTATCGCTCTTTAAAAATTTAATAACGAAGTTTGCAGAGGGACTCTGAAGCACAAAGAACAAGGACTTATGTATCAGGAAGGCTTTAATATGAATCTCGTCTTCCTGGTGGTATAGTTTTGGGCTACTTATTATTATTATTATTTTTAATTAATTTATTTATTCATTTATCCCCCCTTGCTGCTTGTGCTCGCTGGGTCAGCCAACCACGCTGCGCGGGCGGGCCTGCCCTCACCAGGAGGCCCCGGGAATCGAACCTGGGGCCTCCCATGTGGCAAACGGGAGCCCCACTGATTGAGCCACAGCTGCCTCCCTGGGCTACTTATTGATTCCTTCTGAGTTGCTTTCCTCTTCTTAAAAAATGGGACAATCAAATGAAGTATACTAGATGAGATAAAATGTATAAAGGGCCATAGTAAATTGCAGCAATTGTTATTTTTTAATATTTTCTAAATATAAGTATATAAAGTAATCACTTCTATTCCATCCTAGTTCAAATCAATGTTAGCAGTTTTTTATAAAAAGGCTTTCTAACAGATACACACAGAGCAGTAAAAAAAAAAAAAAAAAAAAAAGCTGACATTACCAAATTGATTTGTCTGACACTTTTTTGTTGTTATAATCTAGCCCCAGTAGCTTTGTGACTTAAATGTAAATTTCTTCTCACCAGTGTTGCCTCATTTATTGGAATTGGAATTCTCCTTCCCTGGGGTAGGTGTCCTTTTCTGCTCTGATTTGCTAGTTCTTCACCAGCAACAGTGGAATTCTCATTACCCTCAGCCCTGCCAGCAGTGGAAGTATGTATAAATCCTCAGACTGTAGGTTGTGAATCAGTTGGCATTTTATAGAATTTCACATCTGGTGAAATCATCTGGTACTTCTTCTTTTTTACTTCTTATATCCTTTCTCTGGCTTAGAGTAAATGGGTTATGAGCAGCATCCTTACCAAGATGAAATAGGGAGGCTGGAAAGCAGAAGATGGAGGGTTTTTTTGGTAGTACTCTAAATCCCCTCTCAAAGGATGAGGTGTCTTTCCTTTTTTATGAACAGGTCCTTGTAAAGAACGAAGGCAACCATCTGCACTTGTTATACCCCCTTGGACTTGAATACCAAAGGAAAAGATCTACACAATTCTCCATGCCACAAATCAATGCATTAGTAACCTTTCCCTGTCTCTGACTTTTATCTCTCAGAACAGTGCTGAGGCATCCAGGAAAGTTGTTGGAAGTGGTGTTTATAATGCTATAATAAAAAAGATACCACATCACAATAGTACTAGGTCTGAAATAACTACAATTTCATAGGTTTTTTGGAGTGTTTTTATGGGCCTCTGGGGTAATGGAGCCTATGGCTGAAGCAGGAGCTCATTTGTAAAAGGAGAGTGTTGTGGTCTTGCGGGCGTGATTGTCTACTTTGAATAAATGCCCTCGTCAATTCTCCTAATGTCACTTTGGGTTGCTTGCCATCTGGCCCTGCTGACCTATATAGGTTTCATTTTGTCCAAGTACTGTGTTGTGGCATCAAGCTTTCTCCCCTTTTCCCTTTTAAGGGATTTGTGCATGCGTGTAAGATGTTAATTACTTGAACTTGTACAGTTTTTTCTTTTAAAATATTTTCCCTTTAAAGACTGATTTAAAGAATCCTGGAACTGGTCATTTCAGAATCAGCAGTAATTTACTGTAATGTGTGCTTTTCCTGATTAGCTGTGCTATTTTCACTTCCCTTTTGTATTATTTTACATTCTCATTTTTAGCATTATCTCTTTGCTTTTATGAAATAATTATTTTTCCTGATGTGTTTCAAATCACGTTAGGCTTTATATTCTTATTTAATTTGTTCTTTTTCTGTCTGTGGTAGAGACATTTCTTTTCCCAAAGATCCACAGGCAGCCTTTTGTGAAACCCCAGGGGGAGTTGGAGCTGTTTGTTTTCTTTCTAAGAGCAGTTATGGTTTTTGTGATTTATGGAAGTGCAGACTTCTCCAGCATTTATAGGACCTGTCAACATCATACATTCTATATTTCTTCTGTAAAAGATCTTTGTAATCTAGTATTCCTTCTTGAGGTCCTATTTCTTACTAATGTAAACTGAAGAATCTCATGGCCACTAGTTATAAGCTTTCCTCTCTTCTCAAACTCTACATCATTAACTCTGGTTAACTGGAGAGCCAGTTGACCCTCTCCTTGAGTGGATGTTCTGCTTTATGACTTTTGAAAATAGATTCCTTCCCAAGAAAATCACCCCTTTTGAGCCTGCACATATAGCTCTTTTATAACACACTAGATAATTAGGCTAAGCTATCCTATTATTTATTGTGAGAATTAAATTTCTTAAAGGCCAGTGCAGTGATCATTCCATTACATATGAAAACTTGTGATTTGTACTAATAATCACTGCCTTCTCTCTTTCTCTCTTTTTCTATTTATTTTAGTCTACAAAAGCTTGAGATCATTGAAATGTTGATTGGGACTGAATGATTTGGACTTTGATTTCTTTTCCTTAATTCAGCTCTGGAGCTTTTGATTAACAATTACTTCCTTACTTTTAATTATCACTTAAATACAAATAATATTAAACTACATGTTATTAAAATGTCGAATAAGTTAGTATAGGTAAAGCTCTTACAACAGTGCCTGACACATAGTAAGTGCTACATTAGTATTAGCTAATATTTGATATATTTAAGAACACACACAATATATTCAAATAGCAGATCTCTGAATAGCTGCATAATAAAAAACTAAACAAATCATGAATTAGAGGCAGTGTTACTCAAAACGAGGAATTTCCCTCTGATTTCTTTTTCTTTTTCACCTACCCCTTGGTGACCATTCTGACTACTGCAATTTTGAGATTTTATAATAAATAGAGACAATGAGAATATTTAAATAAATATAGGTATTTTGAGCTACGAAAATGATCTGATTCAGGGAACAGCCATGGATTTTTAAAATGCTTTATATTCATAAATCTGGTGATATTATGCAATATGGTTCTAAGCCAGAACTAATGAGAAAGGATACCTCTGTCTCCTTCTTACTCCACTTTATTATGCATTATATAATCAGTCTTCACATTAAGATGCCTTAATTTGTTAGTCATTGCAAAATGCCTCCCTCTTGGCACCCACAGTGTTGGTATTTCTGTCAGACAGTTTTCCAAATGTCGTTTCTGAGGATCATTCATATATTTTTTCAAGTTTCGTGACTACTTTTAAGACCTTTTAACTCCTTGAACTTAGTCAAACTGCAGGCAATGTTCTTAGCATTTCTGTCCCTCTTGATTTTAAAGCTCAGCCTTTCAGTGAGTTTAGAAAGATTTTGAATACCTTCTGTGTGCATTTTAAAATTTCATCATTCCAATGCATCTACTTGCCAATGTGAGCTCATTTGTGCGCATAAAAGATCAAGCCCTAGGCAAGTTTTGAAGCACAGGCAGCCTTCTACTTATTAACCCCTAAATTGACATATAGGCAGGGTGTCAGCAACCATCTTCTGTCAGCGTCCTTGCTACCTTGAATTTCTTTTTCTTGGATTAAAAAAAGAAAATGAATTTAGCAATGGCAATCACATAATGCATTGTGATTCAATGCCATCCATACCCACAATGTTTGAATTTTAAAGATGCCAATATAGAGACACCACTGCTTACCCAATGGAATGGATCTTTCCAAGAGTGAAATTCTAGGTGCTTTATGTGAAAGGTATTTTGGAGTGAGTGGATTTTCTAGGTACACGTCAAATCACAACTACCATCTTTTCTGTGTTTAGGGGGTCCCTGAATTTATTGTGTAGAGAGATTGTTTTATGGTTATTGCCAAATTTCTGCATTTGGACTACTTAGAAAGGAAAGGCTAATTATAAAGAAACAGTAACTACTGTGGTGCATTTTGAGTCCTTTCCACAGCCAGGGTTTCCATTTTGCTCAATGGCTACTTGAGGTTCTCTTCCAACTATAGCATTGCCTTTTCACTCTAAGTCTGCATTCTTCAGAATTTAGGTTCCTGGCCCACCTTTTCCTTCTCTATCACCGCCCTGAGTGAAACACACCTAACCTTCTGTGGTTCCACTCCTTCCAGATCGTGGCTCTTATTTGGGAAATGACAACTAGATACAGGGCTCATTTATTATTTAGCATGGTGGTAATATATACTAAATATGCTTCGCAAATGCATGTTGCTTGGTTAATTACTCCTTTAGGGTACCCACAGATAATAAAGTATCACTGAAAATATTATGCTTTAATCCAAAGTAATGAATTTATAGTAGTGGAATGCATACTCTAGTCAGAGCAGTAGAGGAAGTGTGTTTGAGATGGGAGATGAGACAATGAGAATATTTAAATAAATATAGGTATTTTGAGGTCCTTTCAGCACCTTCCCAATCACACATAATAGAAAACTGCCTGTGCTACTTATGAGTAATAGTAGGAAAGATGCAAAATTAGAGAACAAGGCTACCTAGCATCCTGCAACTGAGAAACGGAGACTATATTTGCTAAATTGGAAAAAAAACATAGAGGGTCATGGGAGTTAGAAGCAAGAAATTTGAAACATGGAATATGTTAAAATAGTCATGGAACATGCAGGCAGCAATCACAGTGACATGTACTTTACAGATTAATTACTTTCACATACATTATTATATCTTTCCAAACCCTCATTATGATAAGTATTATTATCCTTTGTAAAGTGATCCAAGCCTTTAGAGTAAATGTTGACTTGATGGGAAGTAGGTGAGCCAAGATAATATCCAAATCTTTCAACTCTAAATATGTTTTTTGCTTGTTTTTGCATAATACAACTTCAGGGCCTAAGTTGAGACTTGAGATTTTAAATTTATATTCAGGGTTCTAAGGTTGGTAAAGAAGGTACTGGAAAGATATATCACCAACATTTTTGGATAAAAATATGGAGAGACAGCCAAGAGACACACTAATAGACTGAAGATCCTAGGTCTCACTCTGTGGGATACTGAAATTCTATAGAATGGGAACTTGGGTTACAGTAGCATTAAGTAGCTAAAAGCTAAGGAAACATGTACATTTGTAAGTATGTTTTGGAAAGTATTCTTGAGAGAATATTTGAATTATTTTAATCCCAAAACAATACTTGGTAGAAAAGGGAGCACATTTAAATCACATAGTGGTGCAATGAATGTTTACATGTTTTTCCAGCAGGCAAGGTACTGATTCTTCAGTCCATTCAACAGCTTAGGCTTCAGTTTTCATAGTCAGAGATATAATACACTGTATATCATTTAAAGTTAAAAATATCACAGGCTAAACAAAATGCCATGATAGGTTACTTGGTGTTCATTTTGAGAAACTATTTTTACTTTAAGAAAATTTGGGTATTATGGTAAATATGTTCAGAAACCCAGATTTTTAAAGAGGATTACACTAACAAGATGAAAGACCATACGTGAAATACTAGTCCACCCACTGTATAAAAGAACCTTGTGTTTGGCTTAACAGAGACAATATACCAGAGTATCCTTATTAAATACAAAACCTCACTGACTATAGCATTAATGTTATAAATATAAAACAAATACAAGGCAAGAGACAAAAGATTTCTCACTGTAATATTTCTCACATTGTATGTAATAAGGCATTTATGTAGGGACATAATTTGAAGCATGAACACTGCCCAGGTATAATCTGAGGAAATTAACATGGCAATGAGAATATTTGCTTTTGACTTCTTGAGTTTAAAGTGCAGTTTGTGCTATTAGCAGTGACTTCTAGGAGCTTTTATACAGTTTATCTCTAGATTATTTTCCGAGTTAAAAAACCACAAACGCTGTCTTTAACTTCCCAAAGAGCCTGTTTATTCTTAAAACAACAGGCTCAGAATTATAGCTATGCAATTATCATTTGCAAACTGGTCTTAAGAAGCCCAGCTATGTAGGCATCATGTAATGATTCAAGAGACTAGATAACTATTGTTTGATATTGTTTTATAGTTATAAAATGAGTATCTGCTATCAGAATTCTAAAATTATAAATATTTTTATAGCTGTAAACTGGTAAAATGTATGATTCGTCAGTAAGCAAGTGCTTATGTAAGCATAAAACATTGGCAAGGATGTCTTTTTTAATTTAAAGGAAAATACTAATAAGCAGAGTTTAATTTTTACAATTTCAATAGTTTTTTATTTAACTAAATTTGAACTTTTTATTAACACTTAAATGTTTAAATTGATTTTGTTCTGAGTTTCATTTAAAAAATACCATTGGGTATATTTTCAGTGTCCATAATATTGAAGTTTTTGCTGTTTTCCTCCCTGTATTGTCCCATTACCTCCCTTATTTGATCTTAAATGATCTTAATTAAAACTCATATAGAATATTTTATATTATGTCCTGCTTCTCCTTCCTGGTGGGAAATAAATTAAATACCTAACATCACTTGGTGACTTTTCAAATCAATGTTAAATTCCTAGATAATTAATTCTAAGAAAATTGCTAGAGCACCCCATCTTATGTCATTTAATTTGAATGTAGGGATAAAGAGATTTTAGGGAAAAACAGTCATCTTTATTGGATGCTCTTTCATCCAGATAAACATGCAGTAATGATGAAATTCACATGTCCCATTACTTTATTCAAAGAGAGCTAAAATAGTGTGATTTTAATGGTCTATATTTATAGTTAATTTAATAATAAAATGGCTTTACTTCAATTTAATGTGCTCATATTTTAGCTCTTAAAATAGATGGAAAGAAGCCATTTGGTAAGGCAATGAGATGTTTAAGTAAACAATTCAGACTGAAGCATAATCCTGGTATAAAATGAAGATGACAAGCATTGCTTCTCTAATATCAAGAGAAGCTTTTCCCATTTCGTGAACAATCAATGCAGTCAGAAAACGTTAATTTATGTCAAATGAAAGAAAGAGAGCAAGACATGGGAAAGGAGGTGGCAACAATGTTTTTCCTAATGGTTTAAATCAGTGGTTTAAGGCTCTGAACTTCAAAGGTCTAAGTGTAATCTAGCCCAAGAGTGATAGAAGAGAGTGAAATTTAACAATGTATGAAAGCATAAAAGGAAACCATTGCTTTCCTGTTGCTATTCTCATTGTCTTTCTTATTTCGACCTATAATATTTAAATACAGTTTTCTTGGTTTTTATGATTTCTCAGGTGCTTGATTTCAGTAGTAAAAATTCAGTAAGTAAAATCTCATGGTGTGCTGCAAGAATTGGAAGAGATGTTTTCTGCCACTTGATAGCTATATAACATTGAACAAGCCATTAAATGGTATCAAATGAGAAAATATCTCCAAAATTAAAACACTGTGCATCTCTACTGGGAGGTTTTCAGTCCTGGTGAAATGTATGACTCAAATGTAAGCAAGTGCTTATGTAAGCACAAAATATTAGCAAGGAGGCTTTTGTCTTAATTTAAAGGAAGGCACTTACAAGGAGAGCTTGCATTTTAGGTCTAACAGCCTAGTGGTTGAGCACCTGGTCTCTGGATCTAGAGTATTTTGGTTTAATTATCATCTCCACCACTTGCCAGCTTTATGACTTTGGACAAAGTAGTTAACATATATGTGCCTCAGTTTTTTTACCTGTAAAATGGGGGTATGCTTCATAGGGTTATCAGGAGGATTAAAATATTTAATACATATAAAGAGTTTATAGCAGTCCTAACATATAATGATCATGATATGCAGAGTCAATTAGACTATGTGTTTATGTATATAATACATAGAAGAAACACAAGATCCAAGTATTCTTGGGAATTTAAACTGGGCAAATTTCCCTCTGAATACTAGGCAATTAAGATATAAGTGGAGACTTTTAGAATTGTAATAGATTTCCGAAATTATTATTTAAAATGGTACTTCAAAATTTACATCTCATTTGATATGTTAGAATAATGAGCTTGAGAGATGGATATGTTGCATTGTGTTCAGGGCATAGATCAGAAAGACCTCTGATTCAATGCCAAGTGTAGCAGCAGCTCCAAGACCTTGGCTGAGTTATAACCTTTCCAGGCTTCAGTTCTTATGATCTGTTAAAATGGTGATAATGATTCCTACTTCACAGGGAGGGAAGAAGCACCTGTGATAGAGACAGTGACATAGTAGGCCCTCAGAACATGTTAGTTTTCATTCTTCCCTCTCTTGTTGCTTCTTCTTTCCTGCCTTAAATGCCTTTTCTAAGCTCCTAAAGCTTGTTAGTGTCTAATTAAATTATGAATCCTTGCATGATTTTCATTATTTTTTTAGCATGGAAATATGTATAAAAACATATCCTGTTTTAATCATTTTTAAGTGTATACTTCAGTGGTGTTGATTACATTCATAGTGTTGTAATCACCACCTCCATTATCAGACTTTTTCATGACCCAAACAGAAAGTTTGTGCTTATTAAACAAAAGCTTCCTATTCCCCTCTCTCCTCTCTTGGTAACCTCTAATCTAATTTCTGCCTCTATGAATTTGCTTATTCTACATATTTCATATAAGTGGAGTCATATAATATTTGTCCTTTTCTGTCTGGATTATTTCATATGACATAATGATTTCAAGGTTCATCCATCTTGTCATAGCTGATTAATATTCCATTATATGTAATACGAATTTTTTAAAATTAATCTGAACTGAATCTTGTGGGCTACTCTGGGACATTTCCTTTATGAACTCAAATTTATATATCTTATTCTTTTTTTGCCAGTCATGACTCATCTCCCCATCATCAATATCATCATCATTTTTCATTTTTGTTTTCCTTTCATATTGCTTTAAAGATAGAAGCAGATTTCTTTATTTAAGCTGCAAAATAAATTTTCCTATAACTTATTTCCAATTATATTCTCTAAATCTTTACAAGCTCCTGTCGTGTCCTTTTCAGGATTTACCATCTTGTTACCTTTAGTTTGGAAAATAGTGCAAAAATAAAACCCCATAAAACAAAGAAAAACTTTGAGCTCTTGCTATCTATGGTAGAGAAAACACTGCAAGGAAAAGCTACAATATCCTATGGTGGGGTCAGTCCCTGTTACCTCCTCTGCCTCTGCATTCCCTATTCTCAACAGCTATATCTTTGATGGTTCTATCTGTGGACTTATGCCTATCCCAGGACTTGACCTAATCACAAAACAGGCAGAGAGGGAGGCATGCATATTAATAGTCAATACCCCCTGCCCCAGGTCCTATTCCTCAGACTACAGTTTGACCCCTTTTTAGTTCTACTTCTTCCCATATTTTTCCTTCTATGGTGATCTGACTGAGGATCCAACTTACCAGGAATGAGCTGTAGAAGTTTGAGTGGTTCTCAGGTTGTATCACTTTCCAATTTTTCTGTGTTAGCCCAGGCATAGTTCCAGAATTCTACATTGTACAGTGCGTTATCTCTTCCTCCTTATCCGTCTAGAATTACTGCCTCATCCTCTCTAGGCAGGAGATGAGGTTCTAATTCCCCTTATAATTCCCCTCCCTAGGGCTTGATTCTGTTCCTCAAACATCCAGGCCAATGGTAAGGATCTTGTTGAAAATGAATTTCCTGATGTTGAACCCAACTACCAGCTAAGTTTAAATTAACACCACTCCATGCTCACTTCTGCCCCTCACCCTCAAATCTTGAATTCCTTATTGTTGGGACTTGGCTATCTGATTTCTTTCATATTGCAGAGGAGACTTGATTTGTAATTTATAATTAGATTATTTCCTGTTAACAAACACGACTCTGTTTATTTAGATGCCTTAAATCATCCATTTTTCAAGCCCTGTCCATCTTGATCTTGGCTTCATCTTCTTCCTTATTAGTTCTGAGTTGCAGAAGTACTAGCATACTTCAAGTCTGAGCTTATCTGATTATGACAGGCTGTCCTTTCACTTCTTTTCAATGTTTATGTCTGTCTTTTTATTTAAACTGCTTTTTTAAAGATATAATTCACATACAATAAAATTCATCCATTTAATTTTTTAATATATTCATAGAGTTGTACAAGGCCAAACCCAATATAATTTTTTTAATTAAAAAAATTTATTGAAGTATATCACTCATATATGAACATAGATAAACAATAAGTGTATAGTAATAGTTGTGAACTTACAAAACAAACATACATAACATCATACAGGGCTCTCATACCTCACCCTACTACCAATACCTTGCATTGTTGTGAAACATTTTTAACTAAATGAAGAGCATCCTCAAAATATTACTACTAACCAAAGTATTTTCCTACAACCCACCCTATTATTATTATTTTTTACATCATTTATACATGAACATACATAAACAATAAGTGTATAGTAAAAGTTGTGAACTTACAAAGCAAACATTCATAACATCATACAGAGGTCCCATACCCATACATCAACCCTCCACCAACACCTTGCATTGTCGCTAAACATTTGTTACAAATTATGAAAGAATATTGTCAGAATCTTACTACTATAGTCCTTATCTTACATTTGGTGTATTTTCCCCCCAACCCACCCTATTATTATTTTTAAAATATATTTTTATGATAGAACTTGTAAACTCAAAAACAATCATGCACATGTGCAGAATTCCCAAACAACACCTCTCTATCAATACACCATAGCCTGGTGGAATATTTGTTACAGATTATGAGATAATATAGTCCGATTATTACCAGGTCCACAGCTTACATTTGGCTCACTTTTTCCATACTCCCCCATTATCAACACAGTACATATTTGGCATAGATGCAAGAATATTACATTATTACTGTTAACCACTCTCCATACATCACTCCAGTTGCGTTTTTCCCATGTGTCTCCACATTCCCACCACCCTGCAATACTGATGTACATCTGGTCTAGCTCACAAAGGACACTCTTGCATCTGTACCATCAACCACTACTCTCATCCACCTCTGGGTTTACTGTGCTATTCAGTCCCTAGATTATTCTCTAGCTTTCTGTCAACTGGCATTTACATCCCTAGACTACCATTTTCAGCCACATCTCCATTTATAAACCAGCTTTTACTCACTATAATGTATTACCATCAACTCTGTACATTTCCAAACTTTTACAGTAAAGCTAATTAAAACTTCTACATACATTAGACATCAGTAGTCCATTTCAGTCCTCCTCTTATCTCCTTTAAGAATCCACCACCTACCACCAGGTCTTGAAGATAGTTTTCTACATTTTCTTCTAGAAGTTTTATGGTTCTTGCTTTTATATTTAGGTATTTGATTCGTTTTGAGTTAATTTTTGTATAGGGTGTGAGATAGGGGTCCTCTTTCCTTCTTTTGCTATGGATATCCAATTTTCTCAGCACCATTTGTTGAATGGACTGTTCTGCCCGAGCTGGGTGGGTTTGGCAGGCTTGTCAAAAATCACTTGACCATAGATATGAGGGTCTGTTTTTTAACCAAGAATTCAGTTTCATTGGTCTATGTGTCTGTCTTTATGCCAGTACCATGCAGTTTTTATCACTGTGGCTAGGTAATACAACTTAAAGTCTGGAAATTTTCCTTTTTAAGATGTTTCTGGCTATTCAGGACCCCTTACTCTTCCAAATAAATTTGATAATCATGTTTTTCATTTCTTTAAAAAATGCTGGTGAAATTTTTATTGGGATTGCATTGAATCTGTATATCAATTTGAGTAGAATTAACATCTTAATGACACTTAGTCTTTCAATCCATGAGCATGGAATAGTCTTCCAATTATTTAGTTTCTTTTTAAAAATTTCTTTTGACAATGAGTTGTAGTTTTCTGAATACAAGTACTTTAAATCATTGGTTAAGTTTATGCCTGAATATTTGGGTTTTATCTGTCATATTTTATTTTCACCACTCTTTTGATGCTTTTAGTTATTTTTATTGATATAATCTTCATTTCTAGATTCTTTTCCAGGCCTCTCTCTCCTGTCTTCACTTTTCAGACTGTAGCACACCCTTTAGTATTTCATGCAAAGCAAGTCTCTTGGTTACAAACTCTCTCCGTTTTTGTTTATCTGTGAATATTCTAAACTTGCTCTCATTTTTGAAAGACAATCTTGCTGGATCTGAGATTCTTGGCTGGAAAATTTTCTCTTGCAGTATCTTAAATATATCATACCACTGTCTTCTTGCCTCTGAGGTTTCTGGTTAGAAATCAGTACTTAATCTTATTGGGTATCTCTTATACAGTATGCATTGCTTTTCTCTTGCTGCTCTCAGAATTCTCTCTTTGTCTTTGGCGTTTGGCATTCTGATTAGTATGTGTCTCGGAGTTGACTTATTAGGATTTTTTTCGGAAGGAAGTACATCATGCTTCTTGGACATGGATGTCTATGTCCTTCAATAGGGTTGGGAAACTTTCTACCATTATTTTGTCAAATATGCCTTCTGCTCCTTTTCCCTTCTCTTCTCCTTCTGGGACACCCATGACACCTATGTTTGCATGTCTCTTGCTGTCCTTTAGTTCCCTGAGATCTTGTTCTAGTTTTTCCAATCTTTTCTTCATCTGTTCTTTTGTATGTTCACTTTCAGAGGCCATTTCTTCAAGTTCACCTACCCTTTCTTCTGCCTCCTCAAACCTGCTATTATATGATTCCAGTGTATTTTTAATTTCATTTATTGCACCTTTCATTCCCATAAGATCTGCTATGTTTCTATGTATACTTTCAAATTCTTCTTTGTGCTCATCCAGTGTCTCCTTAATATCCTTAATTTCTATAGCCATCTCATTGAATTTATCAAGGAGATTTGTTTGAACATCTATGATTAGTTGTTTCAACTCCTTTATGTCATCTGGAGGCTTATCTTGTTCCTTTAACTGGGCCATATCTTCCTGTTTTAATTTTTTGGTGTCTTGGCATCTGGCTTACTAAAGTATTTATTCTGGGTGCAGTTTTTCTCTTTAGTTTAGGGCTTCCTGCCCTTCTCCCTTTTGCTGGTTGTGTAGTAGGAGCCAAGGATGTAGTTGGGGCTATAAACCATGGAGGCTCAAGCTACCTTCATTGCCCAAGGACCAATGAAGCTTCTCCCAACTTTCTCCTTTGCCAGGTGTAGGGACAGAGCACAGCTGTGTGGAATAATACAACTCATGAGGGCCTAGACTGTAGTTGCCTAGAGAGGCTAATGAAGCTTCACGCCCCTTTCTCCCCTGCTGGGGCAGGGATGGAGCTGCAGGTATGGGCAGGAATCTATGCGGTTCAGGTCCAAGATGACCACAGTTTCCCTGGTAGACTTCCGATTATTCAGTCTGTGCCAGCTAAACGTACCTGCAGTTACCTGGATAGGCTGGTGCAGGGCCCATCAGCTTCCTCCCTGCTAGAGGTGGGGCTGAAGCCTAGGCTAGGGCTGCAGGCCAATCTTGGTGAAAGAAACCCGTCTCTATGTCACTGTGATTTTCAGTCAGCCCGGCTTCCCCCCATGCTGGGGGTGGAGTAAAAATGGCGGCTACCGGCCTCCTCCTGACTTGGACAGGTTCAAACTTTAGCTGTTCTTAGGGTTATACTTTAGCCAGCCGAATTTACTAATCAGTAGCTGACATCGGTGGCCATCTGTCTCTCCCTCCCCTGTTTTTGGGAAATGGAGCTTCCAATTCCTGCTGCAGAATAGCTCCGGGGGTGGCTTGTGCTGCCAAAGTATGATGATTACCGGCCTCCACGGGTGGCCTATAATTTCTCAGAGGAGCTGGCACAGTGCCCCCCCCCCCCAGCTTCCTCCCTGCCCAGAGTGGGCCTGGGGCTTAGGCTCAAGTGGCAATCTGATCTAGATCGAAAAAAGCTGGTTCCTACCAGCACTGTGATGTCAGGCACGGAGTTAAGATTCGGCCACTGGCTTCTTTCTGACTTGGACAGGTTCAAACTTTAGCTGTTCTTAGGATTATACTTTAGCCTGCTGAATTTACTAATCAATAGCTGAAGTTGGTGCCCAACCGTCTCTTCCTCCCCCGTTTTGGAAAGTGGAGCTTTCAATTCCAGCCGCGTAACATCTCCTGAGGCGGTTTGTGCCTCCAGTGGAGGATGGGCACCGGCCTCTGTGGCGTGGAGAGCTCTACTTATGAATCTTCTCTGCAGATGGGCAGTCTCCTCCTTCCATTCTTTCAAGGATGTTGCAGGATGTGCTTCTGGTCTCCTGGAACCCAGGTCACAAACACTTACTTCTGTGCATTTTTCCAGGAGTTTTTTTTTTTTTTTTTTTAAGATTTATTTATTTATTTATTCCCCCCTCCTCAGTGTTTGCACTTGCTGTGTTTGTTCTGTGCTCATCTTTTTTTTTGGAGGCACCAGAACCAAACCCAAGGCCTTCCATGTGGGAAGGAGGTGCCTAATTGCTTGAGCCACCTCCATTCCTACTTTGTTGTGTCTCTCATTGTGTTTTCCTCCTTGTATCTCCTTGTTGCATCAGCTAGCCACACCAGCCCATTGCATTAGCTTGCTGTCTTGCTCATCTTCTTTAGGAGGCACCAGGAATCAAACCCGGGACCTCCCATATGGTAAGCGGGAGCTCAATCGCTTGAGCCACATCTGCTTCCCTCAGGAGTTTTATAGTTTTAGCTCTTATATTATGATCTGTGATCCATTTTGAGTTAATTTTTGTGTAAGGTGTGAGGTGTGGGAATCCAACTTCATTCTTTTGCATATGGATGTTCAGTTGTCCCAGCACCATTTATTGAACAGATTATTCTTTCCTCATTGAATGGTTTTGGAACATAAGTGTTTCTTTTTAGACTTCCAATTCTATTCCATTAATCTATATGTCTATCCTCATGCTAGTAGCACACTTTTGATTACTATAGCTTTGTACAGTGAAAGTTTTGAAAGTGTGAGTCCTCTTTGTTTTTCTTTTTCAAGATTGTTTTGACTCTTTGAGGATCCCTTGTATTTTTATGTGAATTTTGAAACATTTTGTCAACTTTTGCAAAAAATGTGCAATTATTTTGATAGGAATTTTGTTGAACCTGCACATCTTTTATTAAAATTTTTCCTAATTATTTTATTCTTTTTGATACTATTGTAAATGAAATTATTTTCTTAAGTTTTAAATTCTGCCTTCTTATTGTATAGAAAATATTTCCTGTATAATTGATCTTATTTGTTTTATTGTGTATTCCTTTTAATTTTCAGTGTGTAAGATGATGTCACTTGCAAATAGAGACAGTTTTAATTTCTCCTGTCAAATATAGATGCCTTTTTTTTTTTCTTGTCCAATTGCCCTGACTAGAACTCACAATAATTGAATAGAAGGAAGTGGAAGTGGCTCAAGCGATTGAGCTCTGGCTTATCACATGAGTGGTCCCGGGTTTTGTTACCAGTGACTCCTGGAGAAGACAAGTAAGACGCAAGCTGGTATGATGGGCAGGCGCGGCAAGCTGACACAAGATGGCACAACAAGGAGATGCAAAGAGGAAAGACAATGAGAGACACAACAAACCAGGGAGCTGAGGTGGCTGAAGTGATTGAGTGCTTCTCTCCCACATGGGAGGTGGTCCCAGGTTCGGTTCCTGGTGCCTCCTAAAGAGACACAGAGAGCACATGAAAAATGGACACAGAGAGCAGACAGCGAGTAAAAATGAGCGGTGTGTGTGGAATAAAAAAAAAAAAAAAAACTAAAAAAAATTGAATAGAATTAGTGATAAGAAACATACTTGTCTTGTTCCTGATCTTAGTGGAATAAGTATTCAGTCTTTGACCATTAATTATGCTCTTAGCTGTGGGTTTTTCATAGACACCCTTTATCAGATTGGGGCATGTCGTATTTTTTGGCTGAAATTGACTGTCTCTGAGTGAATAAAAATGGGAGTGAAAGCTTAATTCATTTTGGAGTAGGGGGAATTAAATAACCTTGAGGAACATAGCTGCAAAATTGGATGAAGGTTCCAATTGCTTTTTGTTTGACCATATTGAATTTGAATGTTTTTAAATGGAGCATGCACTCTATAGAATGCCATGGCCTCAACACTCCCTATTGGCCTATTCATACTTCCAGCTTAGAATAAACATCTGAATTTATAGCCTCAGCTTTAGAGTCACTCGTTACAGCAGGTGTTTCAAGCTTGTTCAATTAAACTAAAAAGCTAAACATATTTTCCCTGGGTGAGACAACCAACAAGCTATCATTATTAAGATGCCATATTTAGGATGTTCCCTTTATCAGAGGTAGATTGGAATATTCAAAGTTTTACTTATTAATTTCATTCTTTTTCCATGAATCTCTACTTTATAATTTTGAGCAATCTAAATGAGCCTATGGACCACACTTTGATTTTCAGTCTTGTAAATACTAGTTTCCGCCTGAGGTTCTCTTATCAGTCTTTTTCTGAAACTAAACTAAGGAATGCTTTTCTAATCTGAGTTGTATTAGATGACAATTATTTGTGAAGAAGATATACCTAAAATGTGCATTCCCTGTTGGGCCACCACAGAAGGGTCGGTGTTATTAGGAAAGACCTTTGGTAATCTTTAGGAGGAGATGGTGAAGAAACTGACAAGAATGAGAGATAGTGTTGGTAGAAAGAGTGTTGAGACAGGAACAGTTAACTGTGGATCCTATTTATAGCTGAATGAGAAAATGAGAAAACAGAGAGTGTTAAACAAACTAGGAAATGTTAATCCTGCTCAGTAAATGTTGGTTTTATTTAAAACAATTACCACCACCACTTTTCAATTAATCTGTGTGTGTCTTTGGTCAAATGTCCATTTCCTCTTTTGTCAAATAGGGATAATAACACTTCTCATATTTCCTCACAGGGTTTTTGTGAAAGAATGACAGGAAGCATGTTAGACAGGATATACCACTACATGAATGTAAGGGATTATTAACTAGGGAGTAGCGTCAACATCCTTGGGCTTGGATCCCATTTAGACCAAGTAATGCTATTTGCTCTCTGAGATGCACTAGAATATTTGGAAAACGTGGTTTGTTTCTCACATCTGAGTCACAGAATCTTAGATAGGAAGGAATTACAAGGATAAAGATGTTTATTGATCTTTGACTAGTGTTAAAATACAACTTAACTCCCATAGATGTTAATTAATCTATACTTTAGAGGAAAAGTTTTCTGATTTATGGATGTTTGAGTCTTCTGGTTGTATTAAATGAGAAGAGTACACATGAATGGAAGGGAAGAAAATGGATCTTGCTGAAGTATAGCTTATTACTTTTGCTTTTCTTTTTATTCCTACAGTTGATTATTTCAGATTGAATTTATTTGTTCTTAGATATAAATTCTAGGGCAAACAATAGACAGATGTAATGCATATTTTATTTGCTTCAGATGGATAGAGAGTGAATATAATGTATATCTGAACTTCATATATACATTTTCTTGACTGATACAATAGTCTGCATTAGAATTAGGTAATAATGTTTTCCTAATAGGTTTCTTTGGAGTTATTAGTATTCACCTTGGGTTTATTTCAGCTACCAAAGGTATGCATTAAAGGCCTAGAATACATACCTTGGGGATATCATTTTACTATTATTATATGACTTCTCAGTTTTCTATTTGACTTTGAAGGGTTCTTTTATTTTCTCCTTTATTGAACTTGTCCTATTAATATGAAATGGAAAATGGGAAATAAGGGAAGAAAGCAGTAAAGGCCTCTCTCTGCTGCTTAATGATATTTTGATAGTAAAATCTTATATATTTTTTTCTCAGAACTTTCTTTTATTTCCAAAGTCTGTTCTTGTTTCACCATCTTACATCCTTTGGTTCATTTAAGGCTAAGTATTCCACTTCCTAATTTATGTTGGAGAAAAACATTCAAATTAGCAGGTGTTGTGCTATTTTGTTTTCTTATAGAATATGACGCTGCCCAGTGACCAGTGAAGCAATTAGCATGCAGCATCTTGGCAGAGAGAAGACTAGGGTAGAAGCCAGCCAAGAATGGAATCCAAATAGCAAAGTATCCATGGGCTTTTCTGTTGCAGGTTTTCTTAGTCTTAAGAAGCTTCCTTTCTCTCCCCTCCTCAGAGTGGTTTTGTCGGCTCCATAAACCTCATGTAAAGACCTGGAAGAGAAACTCGAACAATTGGCATGCAGTTCTGCTTTGTTGAGCAGAGTATCTGCTGAGCTTACCCAATTGGGCAGGGATGTAGCTTAGTAAGGAGGTTTTCTCTGATTCTCTGAAATGTGGGTTTGTCTAAGGGCATGGAATCAATTGCTGCGAAAATGCTTTAGGTTTGCATTTTCTGATGACCAGGACATGGGAGTTTCCTCTTCTTCTCTAAACATTTGAAGAAAAGAAATATTTTTTCTTTTTCTTTTTTATTCCTCATAGTGATAGAATGGAATTCGTATTCCATTTTCTCATCCTTCCTTTAATAACACCAACACATAACTTGTATAAACAATATCATTTGCCAAGAGAAGGCACTCACTGTGAATATTTGCTTGGCTTTACTAACATTTTTGTTTTGAGTGTATGTAAACTTTTTAATTGAAGTACAACATATTCAGAAAAATTCACAGTTCATAAGTGTACAGTTCAATGAATTTTTCTAAACACCCAATATTACCAACATCCAGAACAAGAAACCACATATTACCAGAACCCAGAAGATATCTTCTACCCATTTCCGGTCTTTAGTCCCCACAAATGTTACCACTGTTCCGTTAACACCATACATTAGCTTTACCTGTTTTTGAACTTTATATATGTGAGACCATAAAGTATGTGCTTTTGTTGTGTCTGGTAGTTTTCATACTATATTTCATGTTGCTGCATGTAGTTGCATTTCATTCATTCTCATTGCTTTGGGTTGTTCCCAATTTAGTAGTATTATGAAGAGTGCTTCTATGAACAGTTTTGTGTGTGTCTTTTGGTGAACATATGAACACATTTCCATTTTTGTGGAACATTTGGGTCATGGGTTTGCATATATTCTACTTCAGTAGATACTATAAAACAGTTTTCCAAAGTAGTTCTACCAATAGCTTCATAACACTTAATTTAGAGATAGTGTATTTTAATTTCACTTTTAGCTTTCTGTGGCATTGTAATGCATACATTTGTCCAAATTCTCTGGATTAATTTATATTTTCCACAAATTAGATTTCTTGGAGTAATCAGTTCAAAAGTTTCATACGCCCTTCTGAGCTTATCAGCTCCCTCTTATTAATTTCTTATTGATTCATCTATTTATTTCTTCAAAAAAAATTTTTTTTTTACACTCCTAATACATTTGCCATATACTAGTAGAAGAATGGAATACAGAATAAGTAAACTATCCAGGAAATTGTAATGAAGTGAGGAGAAAGCCATAAGAACAGATATATATTGAATTTATTTCACTCAAATATAAAATGCTACTTCCTTGATATAGTGTTCCTAGATTTAGTAAAGATGTCCATTAACAATGTGTTCTTTATTGACAACTTTCTAGATTTTTATCATATATCCTCCAACATAAATTTCACTTTTTCAATATGAAGAATCCCATATTTTTAACCATCCTTAATACAGAAGGATCATATTCTTCTAAATTGCTTTTTTAAAAAAGAATCTTCTCTAGTTCTTTTTTTCTTAAAGTATAGTAATCATGAGTATCCATTCACAGTCCTAAACTGTAGGGTATGAGTGTCCTTTTGCCTCCTTATTTGTTTGTTTTTTGAGAAGTCAGTATTTTTTGATGCCCTTCTTGGGGAGTTTCAAAATTTTTTTAGCCATTTGGGTTAGCACATAAAATCATCGGGTTGACAACAATTTATGATGACTTGAAGATTCTTCTCTTTATTGGAACATTCATCCTGGGTAAAGGCCCTGAAACCTTCACACTTATGGCTTCAGCTTCCAACTATGAGCTGGTGACTCACAGATCTCTATCTCTAGCCCATACTCTTCTAGATCCATGTATAGTGTATTTTCTTTGGATTGTATGCTGAAATCTCTCATTCAGCAGATCACAAAATGTACTTCACCTCTCTCTCCCAAACACATTCTTCATTCTGAATTCTCCAGCTTGGTGAATGTATCACCATGTACACAATTGCTCAAAAAATTCTCTAGAAATCTAAATGCCCTTCTCCCTATGTCTAAATATCACAAAGTCTCACCATTTTTACCTCCTAAATACTCCCTGGATCCATTCTCCTACAGCCTATCAGCAGTGTTCAGGGTTCAGGCACTCATTGTCTCTTGGATTATTACCTGGTCTCCCTGACTGAATTTCATGATCTCTAATCTACTTTAAAAACTGTTGCCGGAACAATCCTTGAAAATATATGTCTGAGTTCCTCACTTTCGGAGTTCTTTTGCATGGCATGTGAGGCAGCTCTTGCCTACCTTTCCAATTGAATTCGTCACCATTCCTGCTCAGGTTCACTGTCCTACCTGCAGAGGTCTCTACACACTCCTTATTCTTTCATGCCTCATGCCTTTGTTTTGCTGTTTTCGTTGATTGTTGTTCAGTTCTGCGTAGTTTACTGGGACAACTTCTACTCATTGTTCAAGAGTCACCTGTTCTATCAATCTTCTTAAATCCCCCCAAGCTGAGGGTCTTTCCTTTATACAATGACCAACTCTATTTTAGGTCCCATATAAATTTATTTATCTCCCCTTCTGATCTATAAGTTCTTTATCTTTCCATTTCCAACATTTTAGCGCATTGCCTGATGTATACTAGGGGCACAGCAACATTTGTTAATGAATGGTTGAATTAACTGATATCTTAGAGTTCTCCATATTTATACTTTGTGATCTTTAAAATCCCTAAATATATATTTTTTCTCTTGCTAGGGTTAAAACTCATATGCTACTTTTCTACCCACTTGCACAGACTTGTAAGGTCTTCTTTTTTAATCCCATATGTGTGTTTCTTAATCAGCTGGAAGCATTTAACATCTCCTTAACTTGGAAATCTCATGTGAACTTTTTCTTCAGGAACATAATTTTTTTTTCTGGAGTATTTAAAAAAGATATTTAAAAAGCATCAATCCCCAGGGATATGAATTCTTTGTTCTTCACCATCCAGAGAAATATCTAATTAACCTTACCATTTATTTCCTATTTTGACCAGATTGAAAAATTTAGGGCAATCTACCAACCTTTGAACCAGTGGTATCACATGTTTAAAAAAAAATTACCAACACAATCTTCTGTTCAGGAGTCTGGCATTCATTAGTTCCCCTTTTTATCTGTGTGCCTATTTACTATATTAACTTTATCATGTGTAATAGCTTTTGTGAGAAATCGTCTTGCCTTCTCAATTTTTCTCACCCAAAGTCTACAACATAACCCTCTCTCCCCCAACTGCTGCCATAAAATGTTGTTCTTGTTACATTCAGTCAACCTGTGAACCTGTCTTTTCTCACAGACTTTGTTGGCTTACTATTTGGGGTATCAGTGCTCAGTAAGAGTTCTGTAATTGCCTTGGGCATAGATGACAAAGCATAGGCTCAAAAGCCAAACACGTTAGAATTTTTAAAATTCCAATGTCCTCACAGCATTAAAGTTACCGTAATTTACAGTCAGCTAGACATAACCACCACCAAAGCAAAAGAAATATATTTTTTAACTTTAGTCTTTGTAGTAATCTATGTTTACATTTATTCATCTTTCAGAAACTACCTAAATATTGGCATGCCATTCTAAATAAAGAAGTATAATGTATAGGTCACTTCACAGGGAATTTTATACTAAGTTTTGGTTATACTGTAATATACAGGGAATTTTCTGCAGTTCTTTCTGAATATTTATACATTTTAATCATTATTCCTCTAAGGAGCTGTGCATCCTTTTTTTTTTTTTTTTTTTTTTTTTTTTACTAGTAATGAATAATTTTATTGATTAGTGACTATTAAAATTGGGCATATTCCAAAATGTCAATAAAGACTGAAAAAGAAGATTTAAATAGCAATTATATTTATATAGTATTTTGAGGCTTATCTTTCCAACTCTTTTTTATACAGGCTGACTTATTGTTATAGTGTCAGCATAGACTGCCTTCTTTCTCTAGGGGAGGCATGGCTCCAGAAGCAAGAAGCTGTGATCTAACTAAAAATAATTTCTGTTAATTGTCATTTAGAATACAATGGAATAATTGTAATTAGATTTATTTCATATCCTTAGATTTCCATAGATGGCAAATGCTAAATTTACAAATGGAAACAGGAGACATTTGTGTTGAACATACATGTATTTAGTACTAGAGTTCATATAGCTGAATCAAATATAAAGCTGAAAGATTCTTGATACTGATCCCGTTAAGCAATTTGGTGATTCTACAAGCCTTATAACTGTTATTAAAAGTGACGCTTTATTATTATTATTTTTTTACTTTATTTTGTACATTTAATAATTGAAAACATAAGCAATTAAAAACTAGAAAGTAAACACAGATGAATAAATATATACATTTCTCAATTAAATGTAATTGATAAAATATTATTTTTTTTTTTTTTTTTTTTTTTTTTTTGTGAATCAAACAATATATTACACATTATATTTGGTTCAGTGTAATGCATTCATACAGTATTTGTCCTTTTGTGTCTGACTTGCTTCATTCAACATAATGTCCTCCAGGTTCATCCATGTTGCCATATGCTTTATGACTTCATTTCTTCTTACAGCTGCATAATATTCCATCGTGTGAATAGACCACAGTTTGTTTATCCATTCATCTGTTGATGGACACCTGGGTTGTTTCCAACTTTTGGCAATGGTGAATAATGTGGCTATGAACATCAGTGTGCAGATGTGTGTTAGTGTCACTGCTCTCAGTTCTTCTGGGTATATACCCAGTAGTGGTATTGCAGGGTCACCTGGCAAGTCTATATTCAACTTCTTTAGGAACTGCCAAACAGTCCTCCATAGTGGCTGTACCATCCTGCATTCCCACCAACAGTGAAGAAGTGTTCCTATCTCTCCACATCCTCTCCAACACTTGTAGTTTTCTGTCTTTTTCATAGTGGCCATTCTGATAGGTGTGAAATGATATCTCATTGTAGTTTTGATTTGCGTTTCCCTAATCGTGAGTGTGTGCATCCTTTTTAAACATTAAATTATTTGTCCTCCAAGTCATGCTGTGAGGAACATAAGTAGTGTTATAAAATTGTGGGTAATATGAAAATCACTGAGACCATCAAAGAACAAAAAACAGTACACCAAGTTTGATAAATAGAATGAATAGAATAATTCTTTACTCTTTCTGTAATTTACTACTGTTATACAAGTATGTTACATTTCTGATTTGCTATTTACTTAATTTTGTGAGAGAGTTGGCAAAAGTATCATTATCCCCATTTTTACAGATGAAAAATCAGACATGGAAAGATTATATTACTTTTCCAGCTCATAATGCTAATGACAAAGTTGAAACTAGAACCCAGGCCAGAAATATAAGGGGGAAATCATAGCAAGCCAAGAAAACCACAAAATGTCTTTTCTTTGATAATTAGTGAGTATGAATAATGGGTTAACAGCTACTTCTAACAGTCCTCCCAATATCGTGTAAAGAAGTTAATCTTCCTCAAATCATTGCATGAAGTATCAGACAGCCTTTATTTTCAGAAAAGAAGGAACTAAAAATATAATAGCACAAGCCATTTATTAGCCTCAGGAAACATTATTCTGAGGTAGCAGAGTTTTGTGAACAAAGCATTGGGGGTTTGCAATCAGAAGACACGTTTAGACCTCAGTTCTACCTCTTAATCTCCTCCACACTAAATACTTGTTTAGTTAAAATGGGGCCAATGATACCAGCTTTACACCAAAGGTGGACTGTTGTGATGATTGATAACATACTATATAGAAACACTTTGTAAACAGTAAGATAGTATACAAATAGAAGTGGTATTTGTAAAGCAAATATGCTTCCTTTGGAGTAAAAGAGTATAACATATGATCCAAAAGTCACACTGACTTGGATTGCAATGTGAAAACTGCCATTTTCAGGTCTGTTATTTATTTAAGGTTTAGTCTCTCTAAATCTCATCTCATCTTTAAAAGGGGGAATAATGTATCAATCTCATGGCGTTCTATGAGGATTAAATAAGATATTGTATATGAAATGTGTTAACTATTGTTAAGTTCTGTGAACTAATTAAAAAAAAACCTTTTAATTTGGGAATAATTTTAGATTTATAGAAAAGTTGCAAAGATACTACAGAGACTTCCCATCTATCTTTCTTCCAGTTTCCCCCATTGTTAATATCTTACATTTGCCACAATGAAGACACCCTCTGATTAATTACTATTAACTAAATTCCAGGCTTTATTCAGATTTCACCAGTTTTTCCAATATCATCCTCTTTCTGTTCCAGGATTCAATCCAGAGTATCACATAACATCACTGATAATGTTAACCTTCATCACTTAAGGTAGTGCTTGAAAGGTTTCTTTATGCATCTCAAGCTAGCTTTGATCAACTATTATATAGGATTTTAACTTTCTCTTCCCTCTGCTTGGAACGCTTTTCATTGAGAGCTTTCTGCTAATGTCACCTCCATATAAATACCTACTCCAACCACCCAAGCCAGAGGAGCTTTCCCTCTCAAGTCAGTCTCCACGACTTTTCACTTTTGTGTTTTCTTCATAGCATTTATCATTACCTGCAGTTGTCTTGTGTATTTGTTTACCTAGTTTATTGTTTGTCTACAGAGCTCCTCCACCAGAACATAAACCTCAGGAGAACAAGGTCCTTGTTGGATTGTTCACATCTGTATACTCAGAGAGTAGCTCAAGGGCTAGCATATGTTAAGTGCTCAATAACTTGTTGAGTAAATTTCAAAGACAGACAGATCCAGGATTAACTAATTTATTAGCAAGTATTTCTAAAAAAGAGTGGAAAATAGCTGAGTGCCAGAAGGTTCAATTGAGTGTTCTTTGCTCAATTTGTTTAGTATTAATAAAAGGTTAAAGGCAATTATCGGCATTTATGGAAACAGGTAATCAGCATCCTTGTGATTCAAGCTCTCTTATAATGCACTTAATAATGTGAATGCCAGAGCATTTTCTGAATTATCAGGATGTGACTGACAAATATAAGGTCTTTTCAGTTTTTATACATCTGCACCATCGTGACCTTTATATGCTAATTGGATCACCTTTTCTGTTGTAGAATTTTTAACAGAATCTGAAGAATTGTAGAAATAATGGATGCCCTTGATTTTAGTTTATAGCTGACTTCTTAGTGTCTATCACCTTTTCATTTATATTGACAGAAAAATGAAGCTTCTTTGTGCAAGTCCTTCCCCCATAACTCATTGTAAGAAACCACTTTTTTTTTTCTCTCTCCTCAGGACTTAAAATCTCCAAATCAAAGGGATGAAATTGCAGGGGCTCGGGCCTCATTGAAGGAGAACTCCCCCCTCTTGCATTCAATTTGTTCATCTTGTTTAGAGCATTCTGATGTTGCTTACCTCAAAGCCAGCAAGGACACAGTTTGTGAGGAAATTCAGAATGCCCTCAACGTAATTTCAAATGCTTCACAAGGCATCCAGAGTATGCTGGCTCCACCAGAACTTCAGGCAGCAACCTTGGGAAGTGCCCTTGATGAGCTTGAGGTAAGTTGAGAGAAACATATGATTTTGTTGTCCTGGTACAAAACTACATGGAAGAGGTTTTCAGATTTGTGTATTGGAATTTTGAGTATGAAGAATTGAGATTGTTACTTAGATTGACTTTATTTTATATGGATTAATTATGAAATATAGGATTTATTCATTCCACAAATACTTATTATTAGCACTATTCTATGTGCTTGGATATATCAGTGAACTAAGTAGACACAGATCCTTGCTCTTGTGAAGCTATATTCTAGAAGGGGAATTTAGGCAATAAACAAAAACGATAAACATTATAGATAAGTAAATAATATAGTATGTTACATTGAGAATGTGAGATGTTAACAAAGGCTTGATAACAAGCCCGGGGTAGAATGAGATCTAGAGCACAGACTCAATGGCATGCTCCAGTGTTCACGTGAAGCACAGTGAGGCTGGCTGGAGAGAGGGAGGTGGGGAATTGTAGAAGCTGAGGTCAGAGAGCCAATGGAGGGCAGGTCATAAAGGGCCATGTAGACCTATGTAAGGACCTTGGCTTTTACTCTCAGTTAAATAGGGATCCATTATAAGTTTTTAAGCAGATGTGTGACCATATTGGCTGCTGTATGGAGCATAGTCTGGAGGGCTATGAGGAGAGAAGCCAAAATACCAGGCAAGAGGCTATTGTAATAACCCAGAAAAGAGAAGAAGTGGTTTGAACCAGGTTGGTGTCAGTGGAGGTGGTGATTATTTTGAAAATCTATATTTTGAAAATAGAGCCAACTGGATTTTGACAGACTAGATGTGGGAGGTGAAAGAAGAGGAGGAATCATGGCTGATGTCACAGGCTGGGTTGTCCAGAAGCACACGCTGGACAGTTTAGGATTCAAGATGTTACTAGGGATCAACAATTGTGAAGTGAAAAGGGTGGAAGCAGGACTCAGCAGAGGGAGAAGTCATTCTGTGAGGCAGGCCCACAAAGCCTTCACATGGCAGGGATCTCTTTTGGTCACCTGCCTTGGGAAAGGTAAAGGATGCCCTGGGAAAGGTGTAACTTTTGGGGATAGTTTTTTTGCAGCTGAGGCAGACCCTGAAGGGGCTGATAGCTGGGGACTATCTGCTGGCCACACTCCTGACAGCTTTGCAGCACATCCTACAGGGGATCTGGGCAGCACATCTCTGTGTCTACCACAGATAATTACAAGATTTTTGGCTTGAGCAACTGGATGAATGGATCAATTTTGATGGGGAGGACTGCAGGCAAAGCAGGTTTTAGGAGGAGGATCAGGAGCTTGGTTTTGGCATGTTGAGTTTGAGATATTTATCAGACTTTCAAGTATGATGTCAAAGATCATTGGTTCCTCAAGCCAGACAGGTAGTTGCATAATGGGGTGGCAGGGAGGGTGCAGCATAATACAGCGCTTAAGGGTGTAAGGGCTCTGAAACCCGAATGCCTGGGCTTCTATCCCAGTTGTGGCACTTATTGTCTGTGTGTGACCTTGGAAAAGTTATTTTTGTAACTCTCAGCTTTATCACCTTTAAAATGGGTAGAATAACAGAACCTACATCATACCATTGTTGTTGGAATCAATGAATTAGAGCAGTGCCTGGGACATAATAAATCCTCACTAAATCTTAGTTCATATTATCCTTAGTGGAGATGACTCTTTGGAGCAGATTCTTCCATATTGAAGAAATGAATACTATGAAAATTACTAAAATTTCACTGATAATATTAAAAAAACTATATATAATACCTAAATTGTCCAAAACATTATTATTTTCAGGATAAATTTATTAGATACTTAATTCATTTATGTTCAGTATAACATTTCAATATACTTTTAGTTAAATGCTTTAAACAGGTGTCTTACTTTCTAATCTGACATTATTAAATTCCTAATTATTGGCATCTATATAGAAAATTTAAGAACTATTTGTCTACCTAAGGTATAAGATTAATAGTTGCTCTCTAATTGTTTTAATTAGTCTAGTTGTTTGCCCTTAGTAATTAGCACTCAGTAATCTTATCAAATAGGTGTGTGTCTTGTCATCATAATAAGGTTGAAAACTCCTTGTGGGCAAAGACTATGTTTCTTACTAATTTTATATCCATGATACTAGCAGAGTGTTAGGTCCTTGTTTGGTCCCCAATGAATTAAATATATAACATTTCTTGATTGCTAAGTACTTTACATGGATTTTATCATATCATTTGGTTATTACAGCATCCCTTTAAGGTATTTTTTTCTATTTATTTCACAGAAAATACAACCGAGACCTATAAAGATTGTATAACTTGCTAAAATAAAAAAGCAAATGAGTGTTAGTCAGAATGTGAAACCATTTTCTCTGATTCGAGAAGAATTTTTAAGTTTGCCATACTGAGTTCTCAGAGATAGAACTTAATTTGTTTAATTAAAATTCAATGCAATTTATGTTAAGATGTTTAGTCTATATGGACCATCTGATATATTAAAATATACCCAAGTCCAAAACATGGAAAATATTTTGGTGAAAAGGGTTTTGTCCAAGGGTAATTTAAGCAGAAATAGTCTGTATTTAGGGAGTGGTGAGGGTGAGGTTGGTGAGGTGAAATTAGCCAGCGTGGACAGATAGGATGCCATACTACATTTTCTTATAAGCACTAAACAGAAGTGTACTTAGGTATGCTTATATAAGAGGTCCAGTTTATCTCAGATGCTCCCTTTTATATTCTTAGGATCATAGAAGACAGAAGATTTTCCATTTGTTCCTCCTTTTGGAACTTGTTCCTTTTTCTCACTTTACTTGAAAGTGGCTGCTACAGGCACAAAGTGGCAGACATTAGAAAGGAGGAGAAAGTGTGCCATGTGTGTATATGTGTGTGTAGCTTTGATTAGGATGTGTGTAGGGGTGGTGATGGTATCTTCCCTTTCTCAAGGTGTTCTCTATGCAGATTCCCTTCTGAATTAGGCAGAGAGACCTGAGGTCCTAATACTATCTCAACAAGCTTTGAAATTCAGTTCCAGTCAAAGCTGGGGAAGCTTAAATTAGTACAAAATACCTGAGTTTTATATATTTTTTATGTTTGAGTTGCAAATAGCTGCTAAGGCTGCCTGAACTAGATAAAACAGAATTTATTGAGCACTTAACCTTTTTAAATGATTTTGTAAATTAAAAGGTTGCACTTTTTCTTTATTTACAGGAAGCTGTATTGGTAAAGGATCCAAAATAACCTTTGCTCTATCTTGCTCCTGCAAATATAATAGTATGTAATAAATTGATGTAGTAAATACTCTTTTGGGAGCAAGTCTCATGAAATGTTTTATCGTGTAGAAATGTATCAGAGTGCTTACTCAACAATACCAAGCTGAAGCTTTGTTAAATCTTTCATTTTGGCCCACAACTAGTTATGGGTATGAAACTTGATATTTATTGGTGGAGAAAATAGTAGTTGAATTAGAACACTGTACAGGCTGAATTGATTGATTTATTGGAAAGGCTAAAGTGAATTATAGCCCTTCAGCATTTGTGATTGAAAGTTGAAAGTGTCAACTTGTAGATACAAGAATTTTGAAAATCTCTTTAAGCAAGCAACTTTGCCAGTGAAAATTGCTTTGAAAAAGTCTATTAAAACATATTTTCTCCTGTGTGGAGAAAGAGAGCAGGTTGCTACAATCATGGCTCACAAGAATTATCTACATCTTCTTGTGATAAAAATGATAATAATAAAAGACAAGAAATAATGTTTTCTCATTTTCAAAGTGCTGTCATTTTTATTATTTTTCTTCAATATACTCATTTATATATCGTCATTCATTTATTGCTTTGTTCACTGCTATATTCCTATCACCGGAACAATGCCCTGTGTATTATAAAAGTTAAGTAAATTGTTCAATGAATAAATGAATTCAAGAATCCTGCAAGTTGTTTTATGGTATCGTGATGAAGAGCATTTTTCCCTTATCCCCTTTTTAGTCTCCTTTCTCTAACTGATAGTGTATGTATTTGAGGTATGTGGCTTTACTTTATGTAACTTTTAACTAGACCATGTATTTATACTGAGGGAAACCACCAGAAGCATATCTTAGGTAGTCTGCTGCTCAGAATCTTTTCTGTGAGAAGGGAGCACAAAGAGGAAAAAATATATATTCTGTTCTCTCAGCAGCTGTCTAGCTCTAAGTTTAGGTTTCTGCAATGGTCAATATATGTTTCCTTTTAATAAGAGTAATAATTTTGGGGAAAATAGGCTTTATATTCTTCTGTTTTCTTATGAGGTAGAAAACAGAGACCTCTATCAATCAGATTAGCATTTAGGAGCTAAAGAAAAATGCACATCACTGTTATCTAAAAACACTGTAATATGCTTTTAAAAATGTTTTTGGTTTCTAAAAGTAGTGAACTAGAATAACTAATAATTATAGATAAAAATAATTTTAAATGCATGGCTAATCTGAAGGATAAATTAGAAATATTCTTTGAAGGCAGATACAAAGAGAGCACAAAGTCAGGTGGGCAAGCCAGCACTGGCACCAGCATTGTACTGGGAGAAGAAGGGAAATGCTCATCTTTATAACTTGGAGTTCTGATTTTGAAAGCCTATGAACGGTGGAAGGTCATGTAAGTAATCCTTGCATGAAGTTGAGAATCTCAAAATTTGATCACCTTATTGCATGAACAAGAAAAACAGTCTAGCTCTGAGTGGATCAGGTAAAGAACAGAGAGCTTCTTGGAAATTTTCTAACCACAAGCTCGGTGGATTTTGGGTAAGAATTCATATTATCTGTGTAGCCTCTAAAACACGAGGAGAATATTTAATTTGAAGTTGTCCCATCCTGACAATACATCCAGGAACTTGCCAGATGTAAATTCAAGTTCTCTCTGCACTTTAAACTTAGTCTGCAGAAAATTCTCACAGCATTGCAAGGAAAATGTATTCTCACAAAACATACAAAGTAGAAACCAACCATGAGAGCATTTTTGCAGAAATAACAAACTGCAGAATCAGAACTGCAAATACTGCTGATATTGAAATGAGATAGTAAATATAAATTAGCATGTTTAATATATTTTATTACCATCATTTATTTATTTCAATTATGGTGAAGGAACAAAATTCTGTCTAAATAGACCAGGCAGAACTTCCTAAAGTGAAAAAATAATAATTAAAAATTCAATGAGTAGGCAAAGCTGCAGATTAGATATAGTTAAAGAGATAATTAGTGTTCTGAAAGACATGCTATCTTGAAGTTATCTAGAATGTCACACAGAGACACAAAGAAATAGAAAATATATATTTTAAAAAGCAATTAAGATACATGGAGAATGGTGTGTCAAGTTCTAAAATATTCTAGTATGAGATCCAGAAGGGAGAAAAATATCTATATAAAAATCGAACTGAAAATTTCCTAGAGTTGATGGAAAACACTAATCTCTATATCTACGAATCCCAAAAATTCAAAGGAGCACAAATCAAAGAAATTCACATTTAGATGCATTGTAGTGAAACTGAAGGATACAAAGACAAAAAAAATAATTTTTAAAAGAAATTAGGAAGTAAAGAGAGATTGCCTGCAAGTAATGCCTGATGTCTGATTTCTCAGTAACAAAAATAGATGCTAGAAGACAGTGAAAACATTGTGTATTTTGAGGGGAAATAAATATATTGATTTCCTTTACATTAAAGTTAAAAGTGTATGTTAATATTTCTAAGGTAACCATTAAAAAATCATAGCAATAGACTCTTTCATTTCCAAACCTGTAGAAGGGAAAAGTGGAATGAGAAAATAAGAAACTCAGTTAATCCCAGAGAAGAAAACAATGGAGGAAAAAATATTTTTAAAAAGTGGGACAAGGACTTTGGGAAGATGATGTTAGAGTATTTAGGCAGGGCTCAACTCTGTCACAAAAACAATAGAGGAAGGGCAAAAAGCTGTCTGAGGTGGCTGCTTTGGGTATCTGCAGACCAGGAGAGTGCTTTGCATTGTCCAGGAGGATGAGGGATAGAGAGACATAGAAGCTGAAATGAAAGCCATGAGTTACCATGCCCTGTGACTGGGAATGGCACCCATCCCTCATCCTCAGGATAAACAGCTTGGGTAAAACCTGTGGCTCATTGCAGGCAAATGAGAGGAAGACAGATATTTTCCTCCCTGGAAAGAGGGAGGTGCAGCGGAGGGTGGAGAGTGTTTTCTCTTCAGTGAGTTTGGCCAGTAGAGCACACTTTGAATCTTGGCTCTGGCCAGACCAGAATGATAAGCAAGTGGAAGTTGAAAGAGACACCTCTGTGGAAAGATTCACTGAAGAGCACCATCTGCTGCCAGGTTTGGAAACTATAGGAAGAAAAAGTGCTTTTTGGAGTTTCTCATGTCCCAGACCCCTTGGATCTAATCTGCATCTCATTAGTGGGTACCTGGCCCTATCTTGATAACTTAAGCTGTGAAATTTTAAAGACTTAGAAAAAGTTGAATCAAAAGTCAAAAAAGAGCTGTGAAACAAAACCACTAGCAAGAGAAGGAAATTGTCTGTCAGAGTAAATTCACCAACATAATCAGATGCCTAGACATCAGTAACAATTACAAGCCATATTCAGAAACAGGAAGAGATGGCCCAGCCAAAGGAACAAACAAAAAATCCTGATGAGACACATGATTTAAGACAATTAATCAATGATAATCACAAAAATCTGCTAAATCAATTCAAGGAGATGAAGGAAAATATGGCTAAAGAGATAAAGGTTGTTAAGAAGACACTGGGTGAATATAAAGAACAATTTGAAAGCTTGAAAAGAAAGGTAGCAGAGCTTATGGGAATGAAATACACAATGGATGAGATAAAAATAGATAGAGGCATATAACAGCAGTTTGAAATGGCAGAAGAATGTATCAGTGAAATCAAGAACAGAATATCTGAACTTGAAAAGACAGAACAGACAGAAAAAAGAATGGAAAAAATTGAACAGTATCTCAGGGAATTGAATGACAACACAAAACACACAAACATACATGTATGGGTGTTCCAGAAGGAGAAGTGAATGTAAAGGGGCAGAAAGAATATTTGAGGAACTAATGACCAAACATTTCCAACACTTTTGAAAGACATAAATATCAATATCCAATTAGTACAATGCATGCCTAACAGAATAAATACAAATAGGCCTATTTGAAGACAACTACTATTCACAATGACAAATACCAGATATAAAGAGGATTCTGAAAGCAGCAAGGGAAAAGAATACAGCAATAAGTCAATAAGACTAAGTGCTGACCTCTTATCAGAAACCATGTGATTAGAAGGCAGTGGTATGATGTATTTAAGGTACTGAAAGAGAAAAATTGCCAGCCAAAAATTCTTTATCTGGTAAAACTGTCCTAAAAAATGAGCATGAGTTTGAAGTCTTTACAGACAAACAAAAACTGAAAGACTATGTTACCAAAAGACAGGATTTTCAAGATTTAATAAAGGGAATGTTGCAGTCTGAAAGGGAAAAACAAGTGTGAGAGACTTGGAGAAGATTGTAGAAATGAAAATTTTTAGTAAGTGTAACTTAAAGGGTAAAAGGACAGGCAATAGTAAGATATGACAATGGAAAGCCATAGGATAAAGTGAAAGTAGTAAAGAATGCCTTTACAGTAATAACATTGAACATTAATGGATTGAACTCCCCTATCAAAAGACATAGACTCATACAATGGATAAAAAATATGAGCCATCTATATGCAGTCTACAAGAGACTCACCTTAGATGTAAGGACACAATTATACTGAAAGTGAAAGGTTGGAAAAAGTTATTCCATGCAAATAGTAACCAAAAAAAGATCTGGAGTAGTGATACTAGTATCAGACAAAATAAATTTTAAATGCCAAGCTATTATAAAAGATGAAGAAGGTCATTATATATTAATAAAAGGGGTGATTCGACAAGAGAAAATAACTATAATAAAAATGTATGCACCTAACCTAGGTGCCCCAAGACAAGAGGCACACAGTGGCAAAAAATGTAGAAATAGTCATCTCTACAATAAATAATTGGAGACTTCAATACACTATTTTCAGAATTGGATAGAACATCTGGACAGTGGATAAATAAGGAAATAGCATGAATAATATGATAAATGAACTAGACCTAACAGACATACATAGAGCATTACAACCTAAAATAGCAGGATATACATTCTTTTCAAGTGCCCATGGATCCTTCTCCCAAATAGACCATATGTTGGGTCACAAGACAGGTCTCAATAATTTTAAAAAGATTGAATTTATACAAATCACTTTCTCTGATCAGAATGGAATGAATGAGGAAATCAATAATGGAGGGAAAAACGGAAAATTCACAAATTTTTGGAGATTAAACAACACACTCTTAAATAATCAGTGGGTCAAAGAAGAAATGGCAAGAGAAATCACAATATCTCAAAACAAATGAAAACAAGAACACAACATATCAAAACCTAGGGGATACAATAAAGGCAGTGCTGAGAGGGAAATTTATAACCCTCAATGCTTACATTAAAACAGAAGAAAGAGCCAAACTCTAAGACCTAACTGCACAGCTGGAGGAACTAGAAAAAGAACAGCAAACTGATCTCAAACCAAGCCACAGGAAAGATATAATAAAGATCAGAGCAGAATTAAATGAAATTGAGAATGAAAAAACAATAGAGAAAATCAACAAAACCAAAAGTTGGTTCTTCGAAAAGATCAATAAAATCAACAAGCCCTTAGCTAGATTGACAAAGATAAAAAGAGAAGACGTAAATAAATAAAATCAGAAATGAGAGGAGGGGCATCACTACTGACACTTTTGAAATAAGAGAGATCATAAGAGGATACTATGAACAACTGTATGCCAACAAACTAGGCAATGTAGATGAAATGGAAAAATTCTTAGAAACACACGAACACATACACTGACCCCAGAAGAAATAGAAGACCTCAAGAAGCAATCACAAATAAAAGGATTAAGATAGTCATCAAAAACCTCTCAAAAATCAAAATCCCAGGACCAGATGGTTTCACAGGTGAATTCTACCAATCATTCAAAGATGATCTAATACCAGTCTTACTAAAGCTCCTCCAAAAAATTGAACAGGAAGGAATGCTACCAAACACATTCCATGAAGCCAACATCACCCTAATACCAAAGCCAGATAAAGGTACTACAGAAAAAGAAAATTACAGACCAATTTCTCTAATGAATATATATGCAAAAATCCTCAACAAAATACTTGCAAACTGAATCCAAAAGCACATTAAAAGAATTATATACCACAGTCAAGTGGTTTTATCCCAGATATGCAAGGGTGGTTCAACACAAGAAAGTTAATTAGTGTAATAAACCACATTAATAAATTGAAGAAGAAAGATCGTATGATCATCTCGAATGATGTAGAAAAGACATTTGACAAAATACAGTATCCTTTCCTGATAAAAACTCTCCAAACAATAGGAATAGAGGGAAGCTTCTCAACATGGTAAAGTGCATATAGGAAAAACCCACAGCTAACATTGTACTCAATGGTGAAACACTGAAAGCTTTCCCATTGAGTTAGGGAACAAGACAGTCTCACCACTGTTATTCAATATAGAGCTAGAAGTTCTTGCTAGAGCAATTAGGCAAGAAGAAGAAATAAAAGGCACCCAAATAGGAAAGCAAGAAGTAAAACTTTCACTATTTACTGATGACATGAATATATACCTTGAAAATCTTGAAAAATCAACAACAAAGTTACTGGAACTTATAGACACATTCAGCAATGTGGTGGGATACAAAATTAATATGCAAAAATCAGTAGCATTTCTATACAGTACTAATAGGCAATGTGGGGAAGAAGTCATAAAAATTCCATTTATAATAGTGACTTAAAAAATCAATATTTAGGAACAAATTTAACCAAGGACATAAAGGACCTGTATTCAGAAAACTAAAAAAACATTGCTTAAAAAAAAAAACAAACCCAAATAAGACCTACATAAATGGAAGGACAGTCTGTGTTCATGGATTGGAATAATAAATATCGTTAAGATGTAAATTCTACCCAAAGTGATTTAAAGCTTCAACACAATCCCAATAAAAATCCCAACAGCCTTTTTTGCAGAAATGGAAAAACCAATTATCAAATTTATTTGAAAGGTTAAAGGGTCCCAAATAGCCAAAAATGTCTTGAAAAAGAAGAATGAATTTTGAGAACTCTTACTACCTGACTTTAAAGCATATTACTTCGCCATAGTAGTACAAACAGTGTGGTGTTGGCATAAAGATGGACAGATTGACCAATGGAATCAAATTGAGAATTTTCAAATAGACCCTCACATCTACAGTCAAGTAATTTTTGATAAGGTGGTCAAACCCATCTAGCTGGAGCAGAACAGTCTATTCAACAAATGGTGCTGGGAGAACTGGACAGCCACATCTAATAGTAAGAAAGAGGACCCCTGTCTCACACCTTATACAAAAATCAACTCAAAATGGATCAAGGACCTAAATATAAAAGCTTCAACCATAAAACTCCTAGAAGAAAATGTAGGGAAACATCTTCACGATCTTGTGATAGATGGTGGCTACTTAACCCTTACACCCAAAGCATGGGCAGTGAATGAAAAAATTGATAAATGGTACCTCTTCAAAATTAAACAGTTTTGTGCTTCCAGTGACTTTAAGAAGTTGAAAAGGCAGCCTACTCAATGGGAGAAAATTTTTGGAAACCACATATCTGATAAGGGTTTGTTCTCCATGTTATATAAAGAGATCATACTATTCAATGATAAAAAGACAAGGAACCCAATTTAAAAAATGGGTTAAAACTTGAACAGACATTTTTCCAAAGAAGAGGTACAAATGACCAAAAAGCACATGAAAAGTTGCTCAACATCACATCACTAGCTATTAGGGAAATGCAGATCAAAACTACAATGTGATACTATTTTATATCTTTATAGAACAGCTATCATCCAAAAAAAACCCCACAAAAAAGCCGCAAAACTTCAGGTGCCAGAGAGGATGTGGAGAAATAGGAACACTCCTTCATTGTTGGTGGGAATGTAAAATGGTGTCATTTCTGTGGTGGACAGTTGGCAGTTCCTCAGGAAGCTAAATATAGACTGCCATATGATCTGGCAATCCCGCTACTAGGAATATATTCAGAAGAACTGAAAGCAAGGACATTTGCACACTGATGTTCACAGGGGAATTCTTCACAATTGCTAAAATATTGGAACAACCCAAGTGTCCATCAACTGATGAATGGATAAACAAAATGTGGTATATACATATGATGGAATTCTATTCAACTGTAAGAAGAAATTAAATTGGGATGCAAATGACAACATGGATGAATCTTGAGGATATTATGTTGAGTGAAATTAGCCAGACACAAAAGAGAAAATATTGTAAAGTATCACTCATATGAACTAAATACAATGAGTAAACTCATGGCATTAAACTCTAGAGTATAGGTTACTAGGAGATAGAATTTGGGTTGAGAATGGGTTGCTGATGCTGGTTGTATGTAGACTGTTTAATATAGTGGATTGTAAATGTGGGGAAATGGACAGAGTTGATAATAACACATTATACTGAATATAACGGGGGTAGTCTGGGTATGTGAATGTCAATTGAAAGAAAGCTAGAGGATAATCTAGGGACTGTATAACATAGCGATTTCAGTGGTAGATGATAATTGTGGTTACTAGTAAAACCACAAGAATGTTCCTCTATTTATATAGAGTTGAGAATATGTAGATATATGGGAAAATGCAACTAATGTAACATATAGACTATAGTTAACAGTAATATTGTAATATTTTCATAGCAATGGCAAAGAAGGCACTATATCAATGCTAAGGATCAATAATGGGCATGTATAAGGGGTATGAGAGTTTTCCTTTTGCAGTAATAAAAACGTCCTGAAATGGACTGAGTTGATATCAGCACAACTCTGTGATGAAAGTAAGAGCTACTGAGGGTACATTTTGAATGAAATGTACAAGGCAGTGGACTGTATAACACAGTGAACCCCATGTTGAACGATGGATTGTGATTAACAGTACAAATATGAGTCTGTTTTCTCCTGAATTATAACAAACATACAATACTAATACATGATGTTAATAATAGGATGGTTTGTGGGGGAAAATACACTAAGCATAAGCTATGAATTACAGGTAGCAGAAATATTATAATGATGTTCTTTTATCATTTTTAACAAATGTGTCACAACAATGTAAGGTGTTGGTGGTATGGTAATGTATGGGAATCCTGTATGTTATGCATGATTGTTTTATAAACTCACAACTTCTCAAATAAAAAGTGGTATAAATAGATAATATGAAATATGGTGATAGATAAATACATATTCCTGTAAGCACAATACATGTAAAAAGACAAAACACAAATACTGACAGCCTATAACATAAGACAAAATCTAGCTATATACCATTTTAGAAGAAGCATACGTAAAGCATAAGAACAGAAGAGCTTGGATATGGAAAAGATACATGTAACAAATTCTTACCAAAAGAAATATGGTATAGCTATATTAATATTAGTAAAAATAAAGTTTAGAGATAGAAGGTATTGCTAATATTTAATGATGAAGGTTAAATGCACTAGAAGGTTTTAGCACATTCTTTTCAAGGACAGATGAAACAGTCACAAAAATTGATCACATACTAAACCAATTATTTTCAAAGAACTAGTATCATATAGGCCACTTAGTGTACATGTAGATAAATAAGTGAAATTATCCCAATATTTGGAATTTTTTTAAAGAACACATCTGTATAATGCATGGATCAAATAATAAATTATAATTGTATGTAGCTAAGAAATAATGAAAATGAAACAAAACTTGAGTAATATAGTTAAAGGGGTGCTTAGAAGGAATTTTATCATCTGAAATGCTTATACTGGTAAAGAAGAAAGACTGAAAATTAATGAGCTAATTTTCCACTTTAGTTAGAAAATGAGCACTAAAAGAAACTCAAAAGGAATAAAGTGATAAAAATAACATAGAAATTAAATCACAAACAAAGATAAAATAGAGAAGATCAACAAAGTCAAAAGTTTGTTCTTTGGAAAGACATTAATAAAAGCGACAAACTTCTGGTGAGACTGATTAGGGAAAATGAAAGCAGATATAAATAGCATGTAAGAATGGAAAGGAGGACCAAACTACAGAAAATATTATTAAATATTCTAAACCTTAAAATACTAAAAGATGATATGAATAAACTTAAACAGTTAAAATTAAAATTTAGATGAAACAGAAACATTTCTAGGAAAATATAGGCTTACCAAAACTGATTCAAGAATAAACAATGTGAGTTAATGATTTAAAAAAATAGACTTAGTAATTATCAGTTTTTACTCAAACACTAGGCCCAGTGCTTTTTTAGAGGGTTAGTACTTCCATTCACAGGATGTGTGAATTTATTTCTACAGCAATTTCCTGAGAAAAGCAGAAGTAACAGCACTCTAATTAATGCATGAAGGTGGTAGAATGTATACTAATACTACACAAGGATAGATAAGGAAGGAAAATCACATGCCAATCTCATTTATGAAATTAGATGCAAAAATTCTTACTACAATCTGAGAAAACTTTAACAATAAATAAATTCATTATGACAAAGTTGAGCTTATTCCAACAATGTGATGCTAGCTCAACATTACTAAATCTACTGATGTAATTTACCACATCGACAAATTAAGAGAAAATGATAATCTCAGTAGATAAAGGAAACATTTTATATATTCAATATAATTTATTTAAAAGAAACTCTTAGGAACAGAATTGAGTTTAACTTGATAAACTTTCTATAAAATTCTATAGTAAATTCATATATAAACTGGACTAATTAACACCATTCCCTTTAAAATGAGGAAAGAGACAATAATGAATGAAAATGAATATAGTATATCAAACATAACATCAGTGAATCCACAAAACACAAAGCTTTACTAAAGAAAATAAGCCATGTAAGAATCCTTACAATATTAGTCCTTTTATATACAGGTGAAGACATAAAAAACTAAACAGTATATATATTTTTGTGATACACACATATGAAGTAAGTAAGAAAGAGAAGAAAGAAAATGATTAATGCAAAACATAAGAGGGGATTAGGTTGGGGGATAGACGGGATGTAGCTACACTAGGAGCTTTAAAGCTACTGGGAATGTTCTTTTTATTAAGCTGGATGGGTATATGGATGTTTGTTATATTATTATTGTTCTTTATATATACTTTGCTATATATGAAGTAGTCCATAATAAATTTTAATACAGTTTATTGAAATTGGATGATAAATTTGAGAACAAGTGATACTACAATGCATTCTTTACATTTAACAAGTATTTATTAAATCTAGTTTGTGTGAGGAATTATGCTAGGAACCAACTTAATACTAGCACCTAACAGTAGTTTTTAGTGTATTGTTAGGACTAAACTAGCCTGTAGAGAAACTAGGTCAGGAATTATATACCTTACAGTGGAATTAACTATTCTTCTGTTAAGTTATGAATAACTTGTCCAAGGTGAAATAAACAGGAATTAGAAGAGTTGTAACTTAAACTTATATCATGACCCCCAACAATTACTGCTTCCAAATGATAGTTCTTGTAACAAATGATAGTGTTTGGATACAGTTAGGTACTGAGTTTAATACAATTATTTGTTTATGAATCTGATTTACTACTTAGATGAATTCTATAAGTGGAGAAACATTGTCTTATTCATATTTTTTATTTTTATTTATTTATTTATTTTTATTTATTTATTTTTGTCTTATTCATATTAATATTCCCTTCTGGCTAAGATAGTACTTGGTACATGGTAATTGCTTAATACATTTTGTTCAAAAGATAATGAATTGTTGGCATATGAAAACCAGGTGAAAGCTATTAATACATATAGTAAATATCTACTGAATAAGAAAAGGACAAGATCTCTATTTTGATGATTAAAATGGAAAGGACTGCGTGCCTTGGAAATATAATACTTGGATAATAATGATTGCTAGACCTTGCTTACTCTTGGCTTCTTGGGACTATTAGATACATGTTTTACTTGATATTATGGATAGTATTCAAGTTTTATGGTTCCATGAACCTGGATATCATGCTTAGAGAAACCTCTCAGGTGGTAAGGCATAATAATTATTTTTATTTCCTCCAAAACTTATAACAGGCAAAACTGAAATTCAGAACAGATTTAAAAACAAATTCTTAAGTATTTACACCATGAGTTTCACAAAAATCAGTTGGTCATATTCTCTATTGCCCCTTTATCATATGCTTCATGAGAACTAGAAAAGAAGTAAACAAAATTGTCTCAGATCTCAAGAATTGTATGCCTGTTCAGGAGATAAGAATGGCACAAATCAAACACACCAATACCACATTCCTCCTTCAAATCCTCACTCTTGACACAGTTTGGGTTCTCTGGAATGGAGTGTAGTGTTAAGTAGGGAGTGCATTTGAGAGGAACACCTGTGGAAGGCAAGGGCCGGTAGAGGGCAGAGGCAAAATGGAGTTGAAATGCAGCCTGGGGGATTCTGGAGCTAAAATAGCCTGTCAGAATTGTCCTGCATACGACCAAAGTGGCCAGGCTTTAAAATGTTGGTCTGGATCAGTCACTAGACATGGGCTTCTCCGGGAAGGCAGTGACTTCTGGCAAGGCAGTTCTCTGCAGCTGAAGACAATCCTTGGAGGGACCAACAGCTGAAGGCTGTCTGCTCGCAGCAGCTGACACAAGTCCTTACATAAGGGTGCGCTGGGTGGGGGATTACCTTATCCAATACACATAACAAAGGTTTATTTAACATTTTGGCATGTTCTAATTATGGTACTAGGTACTACTGGGGAACAGGAAAATTAATGGGGGAGGAGTTTGGCTCTAGAGGTGTTTATAGATGATGTTACAGTCCATGAGTATGTGTTACCTTGTATTTAGTGACTTTAAATGCTACAGGAATCTAGAGAAGAAAGATTAGCATTTGTTGGCTGGCATATCTGTCAGGGAGAGGGGACCAATGAAGAATGACAAGTTTTGGAGAAGTAGAAAGGAAGAATAAGAAAATCCTTAGTGGGAAAAACAATGCAAAAAGGAATGGAGAAAAAAAAAAAAAGGATGAGAGGTAATGAAAAAACTAGTAGGAGTGGTCAGTCCACGTTTAATGTTGGTGGGGATCTAGCTTAGGAAAGTTAGTGTAAGACATATTATAGAGGACCTCAAAATAGAATAGTTTTTATTCTTATTCATTATTATTTATTGAGCACCCATAAGCTCTACATTTGCAACTTGATTTTGCATGCAACAGCTTTCAAATATTCTTGGAACTTCACAAAAGTGGATCAAAGGCCACAAAGAAAATCTCAATAAATCCTGCATGGGAAAAAGAAGTAACAAGTGAATGACATTAGGAAGTTGTTCTTCCCTCTTTTTCTTTAATTGTAATTTTAAAGATCTGACCTCTAGTTTATTCTTTATAAAGCTTTTTTTTTTTTTTTGGTGATTAGGATTACTATTTAATAATTTTAAAATTCATTAATTAATTTCTGCTTTTATCCTTATTAACACTTACTTTCTAATTTATTAAGGTTAATTTTTCTTTTAACAGTGTCTTGAGTATATTTATTTAGTTTACTTTTAGTAAACTTTAGTTTTGTTTTTTATCTTTGTTTTTTAAAAATATATTTTTATTACAGAAGTTGTGAACTTACAAAACAATCATTCACATGTGTAGAATTCCCATACAACACCCTTTCACCAACACTTGTTACAGAATAAGAGATATCATCATCAAACTGGTACCACTAACTATGGTCCATAATGCACATTTGGCATATTTTTTCCATACCCCCTATTATTAACACAGTAGATCTTTGTCTTTGATGCAAGAATATTACAGTATTGCTGTTAACTATAGTCCATAGGTTACATTAATTGTATTTTTCCCATGCTTCTCCATCTTCCCACCACCCTGCAATAGAGATGTATATCTGTTCTAGTTCACAGAAGGACATTCTTGCATTTCTACTATTAACCATAAATCTCATCCACCTAGAAGTGAAAATTGTTACACAGACATCTGTACACCGACGTTCATAGCAGCGTTATTCACAATTGCCAAAAGATGGAAACAACCCAAGTATCCATCAACCAGTGAATGGATAAACAAAATGTGGTATATACATACAATGGAATACTATGCTGCAATAAGAAGAAATGAAATTGGGACACACATGACAACATGGATGAATCTTGAAGACATTATGTTAAGTGAAATAAGCCAGACACAAAAGGACAAATATTACATGGTCTCACTAATATGAACTAAATACAAAGAATGAACACATGTACCTAGAGTATAGGTTATTAGGAGATAAGAGAAGGGCTGTGAAGGAGTACTGATGTCTTCCTTGTTTTTTAATAAATTCATTTGTGGTATCAATTTTCCTTTGAATTCCTTAGTTTTGACAGACAGTACTTTTCAAAATAGGAGTAATTTCAATTTAGATATTTTGATGTTTTTTTTTTTTTTTTTGCTTAAGAGTTAGAGCAGTGTTTTGAAATTTAAAAATTAGATTTTGGTGTTTTAAAATAGGTTTTTAGTTTGTTTTGTCATCCTTTTAAATTACTTTTAGATTTCTAGTTTCTCTGAATTTTGATCAGAAAAATAATAGTTTTTTTTTTTTTTTTTAAATCTACTCTTTTGAAATTTATTGAGATTTTCTTTGTGGCTTAATCCAGGGTCAGTTTTTGTGACAGTTCCATGAGTCTTTGAAAAAAAAGTGTTCTCTCTCTCTTTGTTCAGTAGGCAGTTATAAAAATTTATTACTTCAACATCTTAACTGTAGTAAATACATTGTCTGCATCTCTCCTCTTGTCAGGTTCACCTGTGAATTTGAGAGGTGAGTTGAAGTCTCCAATTTACAGCAGAATTCCATTTTCTCTTTGTATTTCTAATGGTATTTTGTTCCATATATTTAGAAACTATATTAATTGTTTCCGAAATGTTCTTGACTTTAAGTCTTCCTAATGGATTGTAACTTTTATTACTATAAAATGTTTCTCTTTATTCTGTTTAATAGTAAATTAATTCTGGTTAATTGTGGATTCTATTTTGCTTGGTATTAATATTGATATGCTGGCTTTCTTTTCAATGATATTTTCCTGGTGTATATTTGAAAATACCTTTATTTTTTATGATTAAATTAAATAATTACATAAGAAATACATGAATTTATTCTTCTAAAATAATCATACAGTTAGAGAGCAAACATATGTAAGGGGAAAAGTTAATGTCCCTTCCCACTCCACTTCAATTCCATTCTTATTCCAGAGATAACGGCTATCAAGATTTTGGTATATATATTCCCCAACTTTTTCTGGCAGAAACCTATGTTTTAATCTATTCTTTTTGCCTTCTGAAATACAACTATTAAAATGGATGTTGGCCTGTTTGGAAGACTTTCGTGGCTTTTAATTTTTTCTCATACTCTGCATCTCTTTGCCATTTTCTATTCAGAGAGAATTCTTTGTCTTTGTTTCCTGGTTAATAATTTTGTTTTTAGCTTTGTCCGTTCTGTTCTTCAAGTCTTCAACTGTGTAGTTTTTATTTCTGCAAACTTTTAATTTCCAAGAATACCAGTGTTTTTATTTAGCCTATTCTCTTTTTTATAATTTTTATTTTTAAAGAAGCTTTAGATTACAGAAATGTTACATCAAAAATATAGGGCATTTTCATATACCTGACCCCCTTCCACACTTTTCCCATTAACAACATCTTTTATTTGTTGGTACATTTGTTAAAATTGATGAACACATAGTGAAGCATTGCTACTAACCACGGACTATAGTTTACATTAGAGTTTACACTTTACCCCACATAATTCTATAGGTTTTGACAAAATGCTGATATCCATCATTATAATATCATGCAGAATGATTCCAATGTCTCAAAAATGTCCCATGTTACACCTATTGTTCCCTCTCCCTCTCTTCAGAACCTCTGGTGACCACTGTCTTTATATCAATATTACAAGTTCTTCCATTACTAGAATAATAATGTCTACTTTAGTTCATCATTACATTCCCTCTTATGTTTGTGCTTTCCTCTATCTTGAGGATTTGTCGATGGTGATGCCCAACTCTGCTTCTGATTGAGAGGGGACTTAGATCCCATGGGGCACATGGATGGAACTATCTTGCTTGCAGCTGAAGATACTCTGTTTTTCGGGATGGACGTTGTCCATTGTCATCCTTTTGTTAGTTGTCCTGGGTGAGTCTGATGAACTAGAGAGTAGAATACCCACTCTGCAACTCTGTAACTCTGTTGAGATTCAAGGCTAACCAGCATATGAACAGCTGAAAGATATAAGTCTCTGGGACATATATTTAATGGGTATGTGCTAATTATAGGTGTAAATAAATGGGATAGAAGAACCATGTGTAGGAAAATTTTAAATGTGTCTAACTCTGATACATTGTGGGAGATGAGTTATCATATATTCCAAGGTAAGGCCCACTGATGGGGTACTGATTTCCTAGGGTTGTCTGCCTCACCTATGGTTTCTAGATGTCTCTAGAGCCCCCGGGAGCACTCCTATTTGAGGCACTGTTTACTATGGCAGAAAGTGAGATCCTCCTGAGATGTGCAAAGGCGTGAGCTCTGGAATGACCTCCCAACTCCCTTTGAAATCTCTTAGCCATAAAAAAACATTTGCATTTGATGTTTCCCCCTTTTGGTCTAGGTCTTTCTCCAAATGCATTTTTAGTTGGTGCTTGGTATTAATTCCTTGGTGCCAGGGTGGCTTATCCCTGGGAGTCATGTCCAATGTCAGAGGGAAGGCAGTGAATTTATATGCTGAGTGTTAGCCTGTTCTCTTTATAGCTATGATAAAAGTTTAAATCTCTTTGGGATATCAATTACATGAATTATATTTCCTCAAGAGTTTAGGTCTGTTTGTAAAGTTTGACTTGGCTTCTCTTTAATTCTGAGTGGTTTTCAAATGTTTGGTGATTAACCTCTTGCATAAGAATAACTTTCTGTTCCCCAGTTTATATCTACTCTGACATGGGGTCAAGAGTCTTCTCAAGAAGTAAGTTTCTCAGATGCTTCTTATGCACATTAAATTCTGAGAACCTTCCATCTAGATTGGGCAGTATTAGTAGCTGCAGTATATTTTCCAACCAGACTATTCATATAGCCTCCCTTGCAGTCAATGTAAGGTTCTTACTACATTCATCCTGGATCAAGTCCTTATACTGGAGGAAGGAGAGTAAGAAGATGTAGGTGCTTCTTTAGACTGCGAAAGTGGTTTCTTTTCCTATAGCAGGAGCTTTTTGCCCCTTGTGGTGGACATTACCTAGCTTCTCTGGTCCCAGAACACATTCTGGGTTCTAATATAACAACTTTCATGGAGGTTCTTAAACGGTGGTTTATAGACTGTGAAGGGTTCCATGTATAGAATTCAGGACTTCTGTGAACTTGGATCAGAAAAAAATGAAAACTTTATTTTCATAAAGTTCTATCTGAAATTTATCATTTTGTTTAAAGATTAATATAGATGACAAACTACAGTAGTGCTGGCAATACCTCAGACTATGTCATATCACATTACAGTTGTGTAAAGTATCATTTATATTTATCACTACTTCTAAAATATGGTAGTTACTAGTCCTACTACTGGATCTAATTTCATGTGTAAATATGACAAATTTAAAAATATTTATAATATTGGTTTCTTTTAACATTTTTGTCCTTTATGCATTAAAATCATTGTTTTGAGAGGGTTTTGTAGGTTTCACCAGACTGCTAGAGGGATCTATGACACAATCAAAGTTAAGAACCCCTCTACTAGACTGGTCTTGTGACTTTGGCTTGGGTCAATTGCTGAGTCAGTTTCTCTGAGAGAGGGATATTGGCTTGTTCCCCTTAAATGAATTATCAGATCATATGTTCAGCCCCTCAGGTCTTTGACTTTGCAGTCATTCTAGAGTACTGTTGGAAAGTGTTACGTTTTTTGAAATCTTTTCTTCTGTAAGTGGAATTGCAGTTTTGTTGGGTTTTACCATTAGCTTCTTTTTTCTTTTCTTTTTTCCTTCCTCCTCCTTTTTCCTTCCCCTCACCCTCTTTTCACTTTCCTTCTCTACCCTCTCCTCCTAATTCTGTCCTTTTATGTGTATTGAGAAATTAATACATGTGCATTTCATAAATTTAAATGATCTCTAGTAAGCTTTTTTAGAAACAAGCATTTTAAACCATTCCTTCTGTATTCTTCCAAAGGTACTCTCTGTATATGCAAGTATGAGTATAAGTGAGGGATAAATTCCTAGCATAGTACATGTTCTATTAATGTTTGTTGAGTAAACATTCTAGGCTTTTACCATCTAGCAAGGAACAATCAGAGGGGTCTTTATGGAAAAGGTACTGAACTTGGTCTTGAAGGATAGGGAGAATTTTGAGAGGATGTTTAATAACTTTTCATAGAAAACATGTTTTACAGATTTTTATGCCTGTACAAACAGAAAGGTTTGCAATTTAGGTGGGTAAATAGGGAATCTTTAATAAAAGTATTGACCAACAAGAGTCCTTATGTGTTTACAAGGAATGGCAGTAAACTTCCATTGAGGAACACACCATTAATAATGAAGAGAATTGAAGTTAGTGTTGCTTGGGACCATCACGTGAGTTTGATTAATCAGTAAATCAATGTACTTTGTTTAGTTCAAGAGCTTATACATTCAGTTTTCTTATTAATAGAGATTTAAATATTTAATAGCACATATCTGGGAAAAAAAGTAAGTTTAGGTTAATGAGATTTGGTTTTTAGTTTCCCTTTAATTAAAGCTTATTTCTTAGGGAAATCACATTCCTAAGTGCTTATTTTCCTTTCTCAAAGAGAGGATTATTGTTTCTCCTCTACAGAAGTAAAATTGGAAATTCTGGCCCATACTCGAAAACAGTCTACTACAGTGTCTACAGCAGTTATAATGCTAGGCAATCTGGCTTGAGAGATACTTAGAAATCAAATATTGAGTGATCATACTGAATGCCAATCTAAGAAATGTGGACTGTACTAAGTGAGGAATATTTCACCAGAGAAGGGACAAAATCAAATTTATGTTATGGGAAGATTAATCAGTGGTGATATGCAGATTATTTTGCAGAATTTGACAAATGGAGGCAAGAAAAATGAAGAGACTTGTAATATTTGAACAAGAAGCAATTTACCATTTCCATAACTATTTCTTAAAGAATCTTAATTAAAATTATTCCATATACAAGAGATTTCTCTAACTTTATTAGAGCAGAGAAGTCCAATGAGTCCTTTTATTCATAGTTGTAGATACAATCAGTAATCAGATTATCACAAAGGCTTTGAAAGGTTATATTTACTTTGTAAAGAGATTAACTATTACTTCTTTTCTTTTGCACCTGGAACAAACTTTCTGTCTTCCTTGGTCAGTGTATTAGACAAAGTAATTTGTTCAAATAGGAAATGGATTGGTGCTTTTTTTGAGAAATGTTCTGAGAGTTTGTTGAAATCAAGAAAAGTGACTTAGCATATAAGAGTTATTACCTTACTTCTTACATTTTTCTAATTGGTCATGTGAATTCCAGCTTTTATTAGAGGAATCTGTTTTTGCTCTGATCAAAACATGAAAGGTGGTAAATTTTAGAGTTTTTTTTAGGAAACAGTTAAATAAAATTTGGGTACTGGTGTGGGTCTAGCACCATGTTTTGCTCCTTAGGATGTTGCTTACAAATTTATTATAGAGTACGTTGTTCAATGCCATACCTTTCCTAGAATTTGGAACGTGTGGCTTTTGTTAGTGGCAATGTTCACTGCTAAGTTTAAGATTTAGGGTTGCCTAAAACCCAGCTATGGATCTATCATCTACAAACTTTATTTGCACATTTAGTATTTATGATAAAATTTGGAAAAGCAAGAGAGGTGGCAGGCAAATATATTTTGAAATCTAATTAAATTTTGTGCTGTGAGTAGAATTTCAAGGCTTGTTTAATGATACCAGTTAAAAAGGAGTATACAGCCTTTGTATATTCTAAACAGAAACTTTTTGATGAAGATACTGATTGTGAAGAAAACATTAATATGCCAACATATTAATTTTTATAAGCATGCTTTATGTTTAAAAGAAATAGCAAAATGTCTCATTTTTTCTTCCACAAATACAGGGCCATCTTTACAAGGTCAGGTGCACAGGGCCCCATGCTTAGAAGGGTCTTGTGCTTGATTTTATGATCTGCTGTTGTTGTCTTGAAATTGTGAATAATTTTTGAGCAAGGGACCTGCATTTTCATTTTGCACTGAACCTTTCAAATTATGTAGCCGTTCCTGCATAAATCCTTTGGCTACTTTCAAATTGACTTGCACTTTGCTTAGTTCCCATCAGCTGATCCAAGACCCTTTTAACATGTGAAATGCAGAATTTGTGTTGATTACTGATATCTAAGCAGTTTGACTAAGTGCAGGTTAGATGTTCACAAAATCTTAGCTTTAGCCAAAAATGACCCCTGGAAGTTAAATGAATAATTTAGCAGGCAGGATCCAAAAGAGCAAAGACCAAAAGCCCCAGAGCAAAAGGAGAAAAAAAGAAAAGCAATGAATAGACATGAGGTGTCTGCCAACATTCTCTCTGACTTCTCTCCAAGCCTACTATAAGCCAGTCAACTGGCATATGTCAAGTCCTACAGATGGAAAAACAGTTCTGTGCAAACATATACAGTGCAAATGCATTGATCTGTCATGTAGCTGCTGGAGGTTATATTTGTTAAGCAGCCTGCCAGTTTTCATGAATTTTGGAGTAGGGTTGTCTGATTGTGGGTGGTAGATTAATCTTATTTGTTTCACCTGGAAAGCATGCTGTCTCTAATAGGCATAGTGGCTTCTTTGGTGCCTAGAGTCTCATCTTATTTTCCTCCTCACATTGCTTTCTTAGTCCTGTGTATTTGAGGCAGAGTGGGAACCCCAGTGATGGATGAGGCGTTGTATATGCAGCCATCGGGTAAGTTGTCTGAGACTGAGAGGTCAATTGACTCTTTGATATAGAAACATGATGAGACACATCATAGAGTAGCTAGGTGAGGACAGTGAGAGTTTCCTGTTTTAGTCGATATTTTCTAATGTTGAGGAATTTTAAAATCTGGATATTACTTATACAAGGCTTAGAATATCTGTAATTAAGGTATAATGGGTTTAGTGTTTACATTACAGTTGTCACTGAAAAGGAGAATAACAAGTATATGTATGATCCATTTTAGGCTTGGGAGAGATTAATAAAGAAAGGGTAAAGAGTGCCATTATCTACCTATTATATGATCTGTGGGCATCTTTTGGGTTATGAAATAAGAGTGGCTTGAGATATAGAAACTATGTTAAGAGTTTTGACCTGCTGCAGACCCCCACTCCGTGGCCCTCATTGTGAATGGATTTGGGGTGGAATCACCCTACCTCTGGCAAACAGTCTGCAATAGACCACAGAGCCTCCTCAGAACCACCTATGTTTAGAAGGAGAATCACGATCAGTACCAATACAGAGGCAGTATCAGCCAAAGATTCTGGCTCTGTAGGAACTTTGTCTCTCTTGGTGGAACAACAAATTGCCTTGCTTTATTGTACATGTCTTCTCAAAGTGGGGTATTGGATGCTCTATTCTTTCCATCAATAGCAACAGTTCCCATTTCACTTTGATTATTGTATTTCTGAGAATATTTTGAAATTTCTATACACTTTTCCCCATAGGATCTCCAAAGATGGAAATAACAGGCATGGTAACCATTATGTTATTGTGAAAATATCTCCCTTTGAATTTAATCATTTCTTATACAGATCACAGAAAACAATTCAGTCCATGCTTACCTAAATCAGCACCCAGTACATCTGTCCTTCTGTTAGCTATCCTGATATATACCTCTGCTAGTTTCTGTCTATATAAGGAACTCCTTCCAAGAAGTTTTGGCCTTCATCTTCAATTTCTTTTTCCTTTGTCTGCAAGAAAAAGGGAGAAAAAGTCCTTACCATCACTTCTGCTTTGCAGTCATAATGGTAAACTAGTTTTTTATGATATCATGATTATAAAAGTCTGAAATGGAGTCCTGAGGTGGACTTTTTCTTAACGGCAGTAAGTAGTACTAGATTTAAAGTGTGAAGTTTATGCTCCTTAATGGCATATCATACTGCATAAGATCAATATCCACTTGAAAAGTAGTCTGTTTATATAGATGATGCATTCCTTTAACCTTAATTTTGCTTTTAATGTTGTTCTGCATCCCATTTGCTTAAACCTACCAGAATATTGGAAAGTTCAGGAAGGGACATGTTAGAGACCTGAGTTAGTAAAAATATACAAACAAGTAGCTATTAAAAGTCTTTCATAGTGATGAAAGCCAGATTTTTTGGCTGAATTGTCAGGTACCTTCATAATAATTTCCTTATCATGTAAATATTATGCTGAATCATTAAACACAGCAACATATAGGTTCCATTACTGCCAGTGTAAATGATACAAGAGCTTTTAGTAAACTGCTGATTTTTCTTCTTCACTTTCCTCCTTCTCAGTTCCTCTCCTCTCACTCTCCATTTCACCCCCTCTCTTCCTTCTCCTCCTCTACTCATGTCTTGCTCCATCTTTCCATTCTCTGTTTACTTTCTTTGCTTCTTCCTCCCCTTCCTTCTCGCTGTATCATATTTCACATGGTCTTGTTCCTTACTAGAATGAAAACTGCAAATGGGATTGATAATGTACCAAGGGAAAATGGAAGTCCTTTGTTATAATCTCCAAAAAGTTATAAACAGCAAAGCATAGGTGAAGGAAACATCTTGGTTTAGCATTTTTTTTTCTGAGCAACTTTTTTGATTATGTCATTATATAACCAGTAAATAAAAACTATCTGAACAGCGATAACTGCATAATCGCTTGATTTTTCTACAGGTATTTTTAGTTTGGAAAGGATGTTAAGCCATGGACTGACCTTTCCAGCTATACACCTGTACCATATTATTGATAGCACTACCACCACCCTTCGTGTATAAAAAAAAGAGAAGGATATAATAGGGAACAGAGTGGATTAAACTGTGGAATAGGTGAATGTTGTTCTTAATGGCATTTTCCATCTCTATTCAGAATTCTTTTTCTTTTTTTTTCAGAATATCTGTTCCCTCTTCCCACTGATGCTATTATCTCTATTTCTTGGCCACCCAAGACTTGCTCTGTGACCTTCCACACTGTTATTCATATGCTCTGGAGCTGCCTCATTCTTTGTCCTTTAATTCATTTGCAAATAGTCATATGGGAAAAGGACCCGATAAAGTAAGGATTTATTAACAAAAGCTTAAAATTCTTTCTTCCCCCGGTGCTTTTTCCAAAGATACCTACCATTTTTTAAGAGAACAGTCAATCAATTGACTGCTCTTGGTAAAGATGTAGGCACCAAAGGTGATCTTATGTTGCAGGAGAGTTTTTCTAAGTAGCAGATGACAGTCAAAGTCCACCTGTGACAAGTTGATTTTGTGCTACACTGGTAGTCATCTCTATCTTTCATCTAGCAAAACCCAGCTAAGAGGGTATCATAACAGAAGAATCTTACATCATAGAGAAAAAAAAAAGAAAACCAATTCTAGAACTGTGTTGTCCAATGTAGTAGCTACTAACTACATGTGGCTACTTGAATTAAAAATTACAATAAAGTAAAATTAAAAATTCAGTTAATTACTCATAATAGCCACGTTTTAAGTGCTCAGTAGTTTACCTGTAGCTCATGACTACCATATTGGTCAGTGTAGATAAATATATCAAATTTTCATCATCACAAAGTTCTTTTGGACAGTGTGGTAGAATATACTTTGGAATCAATACAGTTTCCTTCCAGTTTCTTACCAAGACTGTAGTCTTCATGCAGAATCCAAAAATGATGATGTTGTGACATTTATAGGCCAATACATTTTATAGATTTTCAACAGTGACTTCAGTGAAATTTTTTGTTAGCCACAGTTAACTGGAAAATTATTTAGAAATGTTTTAATTTGTATTTAAGTATATATTGAACTCCAGGACGTGAGCAGATTCTTAACTCTTTTCATGCCAAGAACATCTTTAGTTGGTTGTAACTTTGGAATATTCAGAATATCGTCTGCAAACAGCAGTTCTCTAGAGGCCATGAGGAAGTACTCTAGAGAACATGAGGAAGTACAGTAGTACTCTAGAGAACATGGGGACTACTTCAAGAGCATCTGAAGGATGCTATTATTGAGAAATCATCATCTCCTGGCAGTCATGTTCTCACTCATTATTTGTTCAGGGATTCTGGGGCAGACATGGCTTTGAGAGCTTTACAGCTATTAGATATAACTCTGCTGCATTGGCTACTTCTTTTTTATGCTCTACTATGCACAATCCACACATGAATCAAGAGTTTTTACTTAACTTGCTATTTCTCCCAAAGGACATAATTATAGACAGAAGTGGAAAGTAGAATCAAACAGAAACAGAGCACAAATGGGATGACTTGTATTTTCATTTGCCCCACCCTCCCGGCCCCGTGTGCCTTTTTTCTCTCTTTTTGTTGATGAGTTGTTTTCTGGGAGAACTCTACAAGCATAACAACTGGCATAAACTTTGAAGATGACAGACATTACTCCAACATTTGTTTGAGTTTTGCAAGTTTGTATTCCATTAGGCCTGAAATTAGTAAAACTCACAGACATCAAGGGTCAGACACATGTGACTGGGACAAGTAAAAAAGATTAACTCTACTTAAAAATTTGGGGACATATGGTATATTTTTAGTGACCATATTATTATGTGTAAAATTCATCTGTATTTTCTCTAAGTTCATTGTAACAGCATAAGTTAATTGCCATTACTTGTATACTTTTAGGATTTTTCACACATGGTTTTAAAAACAGACCATGTGTAGAGATAAAACCAACTATGTAAACACATATTTCCAAATAGATCACAAAGGCTTAAATTGCTCCTTATTTGAAATATATTGCCTCAGTCAGCAAAATTTTTGTAAGAATTTATACTAATATTCATTCAATATCATAAAAAAATCAACAAGGCATTGGAAATAGGGGAATCCTTGAAAATTTTTAAGTTATTGATATAGCCACATAAAAACCAAGGCAAAGAATTTGTGATTTGAGTTGTAAATAGACCTGGAATGCTGAACTCTGATAGAAATTTGCTTTGGAGAAAAGATTACTACTTCAGGTGAAATGAATAGATCAGTGAAATTTTTATTGGTATTCTTGTGTAACCATCACAGTGCTATTTGTCCCATTTAAATCGTCTACACTCAGAATTTAGAGAAAAATTTTAAGGAGATTCTGTATATATCTACCAACTTTATAAGCATATTGCATATCTTTGTAAAATATTTTATATTTTTCTTTTATATTAATTACAATAAAATGTGTGATGTCTGTTTTGAATTGCTATAGCTAAATAGTAGTTAACTTTGTGTGTGTAAATTACACTAATTTACCAAAGTAGTATAAATAATTTATATTACCCATATTTCTAATTTCTAATTTATTGATCACATTTTGCCTTTTACATTTTTCATACATAAAGCTTCCATTGTTCTGATTATTTAAGTTGAAAGGCATTGAAAGAGGGATATATTAGACAACAGAGAGCCCATGAATTTCTTCAATAGCTTATTATGCTGATAATTACAAGGAGAAATTTTGTTCCATTTTTATGACTCACTCTGAAGTTTCATAATGTAGTTGCTTGAGAAACATTATTTATGCTGTGCACTTATTTCTTCTGTTCCCAACTTGTAGCATAGCATGAGTTTTTATGAAGAATGTTGGTACTTGATTATAATCATAGCTACATCTGTTTTGATAGGCAATTTCACTTTGGAGAATAGGTGTATGATATTTAGTGTTTTGAATGTAAATCAGATCAATCTCATCATGGAATATAGTGTGTGAATAAGGAATAGAGTTTATTTCATCATCTTTGTTAAATACAGAAAACTTTTCCAACCATATTGGTTTTGTACTTCAGCTTGTTTAAAACTTTTTATAAATTCCTACATGTCCTGGTTAGCATGGCTAAAGCATTGCTTAGAGTCTGAAATGTATTATATGATTAATATTTGTTGAAAGAGTGAGTATCTGATACTCATGTGTTGTGTTTTAGTAAGTACAGTTTCCTTCACAGTACTCTGTGTCTCTGTAAATCTGGTATTGATCATAGTGCATCCACAGGTAAAAGTAGTATTTGCAAGGAAACCACTGAAGTGATATCTTTCCCACCCATACCAACAGATATTGAAACATATTATAAAGCTACTATAGTTAAAACCCAGACTGGTAGGAGTAGGTTTTATTTCCCCCATTCTCAAAGTGATAAAAAGAAAGTCTCAGCAGTATAAACTAATGTGAGCAGAGGGCAAATATTCAAACTCAGGTTTTCTGACTCTAAAGTGGGGCATATGGGAATCCCTTTTATTTTTTTATGTAACATTTATGCAATCTAAAGCTTCTTTACAAATAAAAAACTATTAATTATATATATTAAAAAAGCTCCATTTGAAGAGTCCAGGTACTTCTGGCCATATGGCTTTATTATTTTTTCAAAACATTTATTTACCTAACATTTTTCTAATAATTAAATTCAAATTTAGCAAAATTAAAATCCTTCAAACTAATTAATATGAAAAACATCATCATATTTCATTCCAGTAAATAATGGAAGTGTTATTTTTCTATCATAATTCCAAAATAATTATATATCTAGAAGTTAAATAAAAGTGTTTGAGTCATAATTGTTTATTTTCTTTTAAAAATGTTTCTAATAATTTTAATTTTTCATTTTTACTTTCAGAAGTAAACCACAATTATGCTATTCTTAAAAAATTAAAAGCTTTGACCAGGTTCTTGTCTTCTTTTCCACAGACTTAACAATTGGTATGACATGAGTATGTTTCCTTTAGAACTTTTTTTAGGCTCTTATATACATATTTGTCTTCAAATATATAAAGTATTGATGTGTGCTTGTTTTTTAAAATAAATATGATGTCGTTATACATTAATCTGTAATTTTTATTTTTCACTTTAAAATATATTCTGACAATCTTTCCAAGTTCTTACATATAGCTCCACCTCATGTTCACCTTTAAATACATATAGAGCCATGATCTCAGTCTTCCTAAAAGTTAGCAATTATTTCTGTGTTTCTCAAGGCCACAGAGTTTTCTTTCACCATAATTCATTTTAAACTAACATAACCCTTACGTTATTAGTTCTTTCATGAAAGACAGGCTTTAGGGTGCAACCAGAAAAAAAAAAATCAGCAGTGCCTATTTATATTGTACCTATTCTATTAAAAAATTTAATGTATTTTAAGTCATTCCCTGCATCATTTTTTGGGTTGGTCATCACACTCTCAGTCTGTAGTTAGTATACATCTTTTATATTTAAAAATACCTATTAGTGTACCAATGAGTTTTCAAATTAATTTTAATCATTCCTTTGCAGTATCTGATTTTCCCATACTTCCATTGTATAGATAATTGTAATATATATTTCCCTTCTAGTTACAAAGACCTTTCCCCTTCCAATAAGGCAATTTGCTGTGTCCTATTTAAATTCAGATTGGACTCTTTAACTGTGTATTATCTTGGGGATAAAGTCTTCTCTTCCCACTGGCTCATTTTTAGATTTCACAGTCTTTCTACTTCTAGCTGTGAGTTCCATGTAATTACAACTCCAGATGCTCAAGGTGACCTGATAAGATCTGGATAAGATCACCTCCAAGCACTCAATTCAATGTCCTATGGAAATCCAAAGCCCTCTCTGAGAATCCTGTAAATTCCTTGGAGTCTCCATAGACAGTTTGCTTTTAACCATCTTGATTGTGCACCCAATTAAGATGGTTATGCCTGGTCAGCCCATACTTAAGTACCAGATCTTTTTAGTTATAGCAGCCTTCCACCTTGCAAATGTTGATTTATATGATTATTTGGCTAGTGAGGCTGTGATCTCTATAAGGAGAAGAAGGATAATATATGTTTTGCTCACTACTCCATTACTTATATCTAGTACAGTATCTGGCACATAATAGGTCTGAAGAGGGAAAGACTCAAAAGGTAAGGAAAGAATAATTGAAGAGGAATTGGCAACTTGAAATCCAGAGCACTGGAGACAGACTTAAAAAGAAAGATGGGGAGGAAGAGAGGGAGGGAACAAGGGAAGGAAGGAGGAGACAGAAGGAAAGGGAAAGAGAAAGGGAGAGGGAGATGGATAAAGTGGGAGAGACAAGGAGAAGGAGTCCTTGAAGACAGGTGGGAAGAAATGGATGGAAAGATATAAAATATGAATAGAGGTGAGTGATTAGATGGTCTCACTTTCCCCTGGGTAATAGAAAGTGTGTGAATTTGGGGGTTATATAAAATTGGATTAGTATCCTAAATCTTCCCTTTTAAGGTATTAGACAAGCTACTTAAATTTGCTCACCTTCAGTTTCCACAGTGATAAACTAGTGAAGATAATGTATCATAAAATGAGACTACAGAGGATGATAACATTATGGATAAATTCACCCATAACTGGTGAGTCAGGGTTCAAACTCAGGCTGTCTGCTTCCAGGACTGGGGATCTTAATCCCTAAATGATACTGCCTCCTAAAATGCAGCACTCAAATAGAGGAATATAGAGTTAGGACTCTTTTTTGAAAAAATAAGTCCTGTCAGCAACCAAAGTATTAAGGAAGTAAATGTATATTTGGCAGAACCTTAAAAAGAAGAAAATATTTTCCATGTTAGAGTAGCATCCTGAAAATATAACATTCTACTGTTTTTTTTTTTTTTTTGAATTCCATGAAAACACACTGAAAGAATATTTTAATATATAGCTAAATAGATTAGAAGTGATAATTTTTATTTTAGTAGGTCTTAGGCAAATCCAGCCTAAGTATTTATATAAGTATTCATATCCATTGCTTCTGCTTAGAATAGAAAATCCAAGTTATTTTAAAAATTTAACTTTTTTCCTTTTTCTGGCTGAGGATATTAACTCACATCACATCTTTTAATTGCATTTGAGCAATAAAAATGTTTCTGTTGCCTTCAGAATCTCTTCTTAATGGTGATATCATATTGGTGTGCCATTTTCAAAAAGATTTAATTGGTATAATTTGTGTTATGACTCATTGGAGTGGAAAGTCTGTTCTAAATTAATAAACTAAAGGAAAATTTGGTACAAGTGACAAATGAAAATAAGGAGGTTAATTTAGATGTAAATGAATAATGCCTTGTTATACTTGGCTGATGGCCAAGGCCATGGTTGGAATGATTATTTCCTCAAAATGATTATGTATTGGTTAAAGACAAAAATGTTAAATTTGAATTTTGTAAAACTAATTTCATGTTTTTTAATTTGTCCTTCTAAAAGAGAAAAATAGAAAGGCTCAATATAGATAGAATAATAGGAAGAAAACAGGGTCAGGAAAGGAAGAATTATCCTGAATAATTTGAAGAAATTTAACTAATTTAATATCAGATCCATTTTCTAGTTTATATTTTACATTATATCATATTATATGAACTTTACACAGTACTAATTTTTCTTTTTTTCCAATCATTTAAAATTATTTTTCTTTTGGTAATTGATATTTTCTTCCTAACTTGGACCTATAGTTGGTAGTTTTTAAAGTTTTATTTTGGCTACTTCTTAACCCCAAATATTTATCATAATGTAATTTAATGCAATTACACACACACACACACACACGTAACAATCTTATATATAAGATTACATACTCTGATAATTGTATAATAACCTTCAGAGTCCTCTCTCTCTCTCTCTCTCTCTCTCTCTCACACACACACACACACACACACACACACACACTTTGAAGGTCATTATAATGTTTCATATTATATTAAGTAATCTTCAGAGAACTTTCATTTGCCATGCTTTCTTCAATTACCACATTATCCCTAAATCTTGGAAAGGCTTCCTCTCTTATTTTTTTTAATATATATTTTTTATTTTTGAAGAAACTTTAGATTACATAAATGCTACATAAAAAAATATAAGAGATTCCCATATGCCCCACGCCCTCCCCTCCCACACTTTCCCAAATCAACAACATCCCTTATTAGTGTGGTACATTTGTTACAATTGATGAACCCATATTGAAGCATTGCTGCTAACCATGGACTACAGTTTACATTATAGTCCACACTCTGTCCTGCACAGTTTCATAAGTTATGACAAAATATACAATGTCCTATATATGTCACTGCAATGTCATGCAGAACAAATCCAATGTCCCCAAAATGCCCCCATATTACACCTATTCTTCCCTCTCCCATCCCTCAGATTTTATTAAATATATATATTTCATTTTTTTAAAGATACTTAGATTACATGAATGTTACACAAAAAATATAGGGATTCCCATTTGCCCTGCTCCCCACACCTCCCACACCTTCTCACATAAACAACATCCTTCATTGGTGTGGCAAGTTCATTACAATTGATAAATGCATCCTGGGGCATTGCCACTGAGCATGGACCATAGTTCACACTGCAGTTTACACTCTCTCCCACACAATTCTGCAGGTTATGGGAAGATATATAATGGCCTATATCTGTCGTTGCAAAGTCATTCAGGATGATTCCCAAGTCCCTTCTGGTGGCCACTGCCTTTATATCAATGATAAGTGTTCTTCCATTGTTAGAATAATAATGTCTATAGTAGAATAATAGATAGTCTACTTTAATCCATTGTTCATTCTCCAGTCTTGAGGATTTGGGGATGGTGATGCCTACTCTGCTTCTAACTGAGAGGGGGCTTAGATCCCATGGGGCAGATGGATGGAACTATCTAGCTTGCAGTTGCAGACACTCTCTGTTGCTTGGGATAGGTGTTGTCCATCATCATCTCCTTGTTAGATGTCCTTGGTGAATCCAATGAACTGGAGAGTAGGTGTTGCAACTCTGCTGAGATTCAGGGCCCAACTGGCACATGAACAGACCAGAGATTTAAGTCTTTAGGGCATATATTTAACAAGTGTAGTGCTAATTATAGGTTCAAATGAAAACGCAGAAGAACCATGTTTAGAGAACCTATAAATGAGTCTAACTCTGTTACCCTGGGGAACATAAATTCCAAAGTAAGGCCCACTAATAGGGTGCCGAATTCCTGAGCTGTCTTCCCTGCTTATAGTTTCTCCATATCTCTAGAGCTCTCAGGATCCCTGCTATTTGAGGCACTGTTTACTGTGGCAGTCAATGATATCCTGCTGAGACTTGCATAAGAGTAACCCCTGGAATGACCTCCCTACTCACTTTGAAATCTCTTCACCATAAAAACTCATTTTTATTTACCATTTCCCCCTTTTGGTCAAGGTCTTTTTCCAGATGCATTGCTAGTTGGCACTTGGTAATAAACACTTGGTGCCAGGGCACTCATCCCTGGGAGTCATATCCCACGCCAGGGGAAAGGTATTGTGTTTATATGCTGAGTTTGGCTTAGAGAGAGCCACATTTGAGCAACAAGGAGGCTTTCAGGAGGTAACTCCTAGGCAGTATATAATACTCGGCTAAGTTTCAATTTCACAAGAAAAGGTTCATAAGTACAATCATCAATATCAAGGGCCTGGCTTGCTTCCTCTCTTGATACATTTTAATAAAGGGTCCTAGAGCAGTTCACCCTTCATGTTTTCTTAGAACCTTCTACAGAGGCTGTAGATTATATTGACTTCTATTGCCTTGAAAATCTCTATCTAATGGAAATCTTAAAAATACAGTGTCACGTACCTACAGGTGAAAATGTAAGAGGTTATAACGGAGCAACAGGAAGAAGGAATTTTACATTTTAAATGAATAATTAAAATTCAGAATTTTCTGTGATTTGTTAGTGTTAAAACTATTACAGTTTATTATTTACAGTGAGGCTTAATGAAAATAATATTAATTATGTAAAATAAAACCTGGAATCTTGTCTGAGCTTCACTGTTTATTTGCTGTATGACCTTGGGTAAGACAGTCTCTCAGCTTCATTCATCATCATTTGAAAAATGAGGTTAATGATACTTTTGTATTATCAAGATGAGTTTATCTATATGAAAGTATTTTGTAGACAGTGAAGTCCTATATAAAGGTTATTACTATAAATAACAGTTAAAATGTACAAGGCACTGTATTAAACATTTGTATCATTCTCATAACAGCCTTCTGAGATAAGCAACATTAATATTACAATTTTACTAATGAGGAGGGCTTGACTCAGAAAGTAAAAGGACACCTGTTTGAGATCACCCAATTGGTGTATGAGAAAGGCAAGATTTGGATCCAGGTCTGTCTGACACTGGAACAAATGCTCATAGTCACATCACTGTCAACACTTACCTGAATAATAATTGCTACATAGGATTATGTTTGATCTGGGTGATGCAGTAGACATGCCATTCTCTCTTTTTTTTTTTTTTTACCTTTTAGATTTTTATTAGTAGTTCCCTGAGTTTCTTTTATTATCACAACTGAATTCTAAAGGTGAAAACAAAATATTTGTCTTTCATAAAAATAGAATGCCATGGAGTTCTAACCATCCAAATGTGTTCTTCCCTTAGAATTCAGTTGTCTTGGATCCACTCACAGTGACTGAGGAGGAAATAAGGCCGACACTGGAGAAACGCCTTGAAGCCATTATCAGTGGGGCAGCTCTGTTGGCAGACTCTTCATGCACGAGGGATTTCCATCGGGAGCGAATTATTGCAGAATGCAACGCGATACGCCAGGCTCTTCAGGACCTGCTGTCAGAGTACATGAACAATGTAGGTGACTGGTTTTCCCTCCTACCCTCTCTCTTTGTATTTTGAGAAAGTGCTGTGATAAATGTGATAAATTACAAATTGAGTAGGTTGATCCCACATGGGTTGACTTTCTGAGTGGGTTCTGTTTGGCTGCAAATAGGATACAGGATTGAGATACATGTTTCTGTGAATAGAATCAGAACCAGAGGAATATTTACATATGATTGTTTTGTTTGAGGAAGCATCTGAATATTAGTTGAAGAAAGGTGTTATGATTGGAGAAAGAAAACTAGAGTTGTACATCAATTTAAAGGATAAAATGAGGATAAAGATAGGGACAGATGGTTCAGAATTAAGTTGGTGAATAATGAAAGGTCATTTGAGGTTTAAATTTCACTAGTATTGTATAAAGATCAATGCTGTATAGTTCATGGGTCATTTTTGAGGATATAAAAAGCCTATACAGTTTAAATAGCTCTTAAACTTTTTCAAACACGACACAGTGTTATATAGATTTTCTCCAGGTTTAGTATCTCTCAGAACTATATTGGAAATATAAACTTTGGGTAAAAATATTTGTTTCAAGGGTCCTTGGTTTCATTTAAAAATTACACACATACAACACACACACATATATATCCATCTATGGAGTGTCTATGACTATTCTTACGCTCAAATCTTAGTGCCATTTACAAAACAAAGAAGAAAACCTTGAAGACATGGTCAACTGTATATTAATCATGAAGACTCCTTAAACAATAGAGCTAATCAAAATAAAATATTTGTAATAGAATATTTTGTTCATCTGCCTTATTATAAGTGGAATAATTAAAGAGCTAAGAAGGTATGGTTTGGAATTATAAGTTACAAAGGATAGGACTTTTGGGGTATGAAAGTGAAGATTTAGGATTGTTCTGTAAAAGTACTTTATGTGAATTATAATTGAAATGGGCTAAAATTAGTTGGTGATTTTTGAGGACCCTTCAACACATTTGATATATTTCTATAATCTTAATATTTGATGACTTTGGCTGGCCAAAAATCTCTCTCCTGTCAAGAAATCAAAATTATACAACAGATTTTGTTAATAAAAAGTACATATTAGTAATGTTATATCCTACTTCTGAAGCTAGAATAGCCTAAAATCCCTATTTTTAGCATATAAAATATTCTTAAAGATTTTTAGTTATATATAAACCTATCAATAAATAATATAAAATTACAAATTCATCTTATATATAAACTATAGATAAAATTTTTCTATTATTTATAGGTACAAACAAAACATATGTATATGCATATACCCACCTACAAACATAAGTAGGGGTGGCAACATGATTTTTGGGGTGAGTGCAAAATGAAATGCAGGAACAAAAGCTTTTCCCCTTCTTCTGAGGTCTCTCTCTTGACCTGTCAGAGTGTTTTTTATTTGCAGTTTAATAGTAGGCATCCTCAGACATGGGGATGCTTACGGGACTAGTGCAGACCCACACAGGCTGTCCATGGCTATGTCTAATGACTTGGCCCTTTAGAGTGTTACATGTGTCTTACTGTGCTATGCCAAACCCTCACCAGGAGCTTAGGGTAGCAGTGATCACTGAGTGGAGAGCAGGCGGCCAACAACCTTTTCCAGGAAGGCAGCGGGAGGCAGGACTGCAATTTTGTTAAATTTCATTGTCCCATTGAACTTCACTTACAAAACATAAATTCAAAGACAAAATTGTTAAGAATTTCAGGACTGTGACAGGAGAGCATTAAACCCTAAGCACTAGGCTCCTTTTGTAGATTTGAAATGAAGAATGATAACAGTGATTGTAAAGACAAAGAACTAGAAATTGAATTACTTCGATTATGTCATTCTTCGTGATCACTTGAGTTTGAAATTTATAATGGTGAAAGAGTGTGAACTGTGAGGGATAATATTTTTGTTAGGTAAACAAATTTTATTTCATACATGAAAAACTTCCTTGAATTTCAATAGTAACTTTAAATTTGAAAAATTAAAATTTATTCACCTTTTATAAAATGTTTAATGGCTTTAAAGAACAAAAAATAATGATTACTGATTATTACTTAAAATTAATTTTGTCCCATAGATGAGAGCGGTGTTAAAAAATTATCCACTTCGGATATCAAATATACTTAGTAAGACACTGAAAATATGTATGTATTTTTCTACTGGCTACTGCTTTTTTTATTAACTAGGATTTAACCTGCTTATTAGTTCCAAGGCCCATTTGTCAAGTGCACAGAACTTATTTACCTATGATCCTTTGTTAGGTACTTTGGTTTTAAAATAAGGTAGGTTTATTTTAGAAGAGTGTAGTGGCAAAGAGACTTTTTTGTGTATAATATCCAAATAATTAAGATCCAAGCTGTCTTTTTTCATTTTGTCCATGTAATTATCTTAATTTTTCTTTTCTTTTTGAGTAGACACTATTGTAAAAATTCAAATATTTTTTAGTTAATTGGTTAAATTACCCTTCTATTCATGCTTGATGAAAGCTTTTCTCTTTTCTCCTCTCTTCTTCCCCACCTTTCCCTCTTCTCCTCTTCCACCAAAGGAGTGCAAACACCCATAAATGCTTATCCTTCATGGACTTGGTTGTTACAGCTCTAATTCCCTCTGGAATATCTGTATTTACTTGTCTACCTTCCCCATTAGACAGGGGTTCTGCTGACAGGGACTGTGTCCCTGGCCCTTAGCACAGAATCTTTCAACTAGCAGGTGCTCAGTAATTATAAACTGGATACAGGTAAATTGAATTTGGTCCTTGCTTCTTATAGATTTTTGAATTAAAATGGAAATATGCCTAAAGCAATTAATTTCTATTTGTTTTCTATATTTATATAATAAATATACTTTGGTGAAGGGATAGAGCTGGTTAATAGTGAGTACAGGAACCCAGGAAAAGAGAGAGCACAGAGACAAGGAAGCTTGCTCTTTGGGTGATCTAAATATTTTTATTACTTATATATTCCTTTCTTGGACATAATGTTAAATATTGTTGGAGAACACATCTTTTCAGGGAATGAAAGATTATTATTTGTGTGGATAATGGCATGTGATCTGCTCTGAAGTCTGTGTGGAGCTCAGAGCAGAAGTTGCCAAATTTTTTCAGTGATGGTCCACATAATCAGAAACGCATTTATGTGCATATTATGTTAACATTTTATGGATTAGTATAACCTATTAATGGTTCAAAAATATAAATTTGTAGTGTTATGAAAAAAAAGCAACCCCCAAAGAGTACAATAATCTCTTTTCAAATAAAACTGTCGAATTTTAGGCCTAATGCTAGTAACTGATCAAATTGAAATGAGCCAATGAATATTGGAATTAAACAGTGGGAACCAATCTGGAGAACTATAGGGCATATTATCAGAACACATCTCTAGGTTATTTTTATACTAGGTTGATATTACAAATGATGCTTTTTGTTAGCTGCTTCATCAGTTTTTAGTAAAGGGAATATACTTTCACCAATTAGTTGAGCTCACACCTTGCTGGGAATTTGCTCAAAGATTTCAGGACAACCCTCATAGCTAACTAAGTCCTTGATTTCCAGGTTTGAGGAATATTGTGTCTCATTTGGTGGGCCTGGTTTGCTTTTCACATGGTCAGGAGTGCTTACAATTGAGCCACACTGATTAGAGTAAATGCTTGCTGCTAATTTGGACATGATAAAGATAACCACAAAAACTTAAAGCTTCATTCATTCTTATCAAAATCTATGGATCTCTCATGTGAATGTGACTTTCAAACTTCAAATTTTGAAAGTATATTGAGTTCAGAGCAGTTTAGCAGTGGTAACTGAATGCAGTTTCTTTGTTGCAGGCTCAGTCTACATGTCCAGTTAGCGTCTACATAACTTTACCTTCTTAAATCAGCACATCTCTTGATCATTTTTCACTGATGCTCTAAGTTCAGTAAGTTCAATGACTTGTCATATTAGTAAGAAAGTAAGGTCTTTATGAGACCAGGTAGATCTCTCAGTAATAAGGTGCATATAACAAACTACCACCTAGCACTATTAATGATTATGTGTGTTTGGGCTAAAAATTTCCTTTTAAATATATAATGAATATATATGCACATTTATGTATATATGTATGGATATTATATTAGTCTTATGTTGTTGCTTTAACATATTACCACAAACTTAGTGGCTAAAAACAATGCAGATTTATTATCTTATGTTTCTTTAGGTCAGTAGTCTATCATGGGTCATTCCAGGTTAAACTCATTTGGCAGGGCTACCTTGGATTCTGGAGTGTCTAGGGAGGAATCCATTTCCTTGCCTTTCCATCTTCTAAAGCCAACCTACATTCCTTAGCTTGTGACCCTCTTCTCCATCTTCAAAGCTAGCAATGTTGTGTCTCTCCCTAACCATAGCCAGGAAAGGTTCTGTGATTTTAAGGACTCATATGATTAGATTGGGCCCACCTGCATAATACATCTCAAGGCCCTTAAACTTGGTTACATCTACAAGGTTCCTTTTGCTATGTATGTAACATATTCACAGGTTATAGGGATTAGGAGGTGGACATGTTTGGAGGGCCATTATTCTGCCCACCACATATAACATAACAATACCAGTCATCCATAGTTTTTTCTGTGGACTCACTATCAATCTTTGGATTTCCAATCTTTTATAGTCAGCATTCCTCACTCACTATAAGCTCTAGGTGGTCAGCTAACCTGTCTGTTTTGTTTGTTATTATGTCTCAAGCCCCCTAATACAATGCCTAGCATTTAGAAAAAGCTGAATCATATTTTTGTACAAAAGAATGAATGAGCTGTTGCATAATATATAATCCTGCTATTGGAGAAACAGTCTAATATTAACTTAAATGAGTGTTAAACATCTTCTAACTTTACATGGTAGACCACCCATTTCAAAAAGGTCATACATTGCAAAATATAAATATCTTCTAAAAGTCAATGTGACCATTTGTAAATATAATTTCACATTACAGTTCCAACATTTGGATCCATATCCAATTATAATATTCCAAAACAAGATTTTTATTCATTATAAAATATATCCCAGATAATATTAAGAATCAGAGAAAATTCAGCTTTTTCCTTTTCAAACTTAGAAGTATATATATTTCTGCTTACTTTGTTATACCTCCCAGCAGCTGGAAGATGGGTAAGCCAGCCCTGAAAAGATGATCTGGTATCCACTAGGAGAGTTAATAACAAAAATAGAAAGGTTGTTCTATAGCCCTTGAACTATGATATATTATCTTGTGTTAGTGATTATGGTCAGTCTATTTGGCTTTCCACAGTATTTAATTTGGTTTTCTTTTGAGAGAGAGAGACATATTAAAATAATGAACAGTCTTTAATTGACCTATATCAAGCATGTCAAGATTATCCCAGGTAAATTGAGTTGAATGGTCACATGGAAATTATGTGATTATATATGTACTATGCATATGGAAATATATATGAAGTATTTTAAGAGGTATTTTACATATTTTACTAATAGATTCTTGGTTGGCTATAAAAGATAACTAAAATATCAAGTTCGAATTAAAATTTGTTGGTGTTGCAATTTCTAGTCACAAAATTCTTCTAGAGATGCTGTGCTATGAATTGGTGATTTCATAATCTGAATAATCACAGCCTTAGTTGTCAAGGGTATCATGCTCTGTGTGACGTAATTAATAGTCAAACACTTAGCGAAACAGAGCATTATAAAAGCTGTAATAATGGTGAGTACTAAATTCAATAACAGAAGCATGTAAGAAGTGGTTAAATCCCCACTAGGGTGGATCAGGGCTGGCTTCACAGAAGAGAAATTTATGTTGGCTTTTGAAGGATGAATAGAAGCTCTTAGACAGTTGAGTGGGAAGTGGAAATTACAGGAAGGGGTAATAGCTTGTGCACAGGCACAACAGTGAGAATCAGAATAGTACATTTGTTGTGGAGAATATAATAGCAGTTGAGCGTACATGATAGAAATGGAAAAGGAACAGGTGAAGTTAATTTTAGAAATATATTTTATTTAACCCAATATGTGTAAAATAACATTTCAACATATAATCAATGTAAACTGTATTAATGAAATATTTTACATTCTTGATTAGCACTATGTTGTCAGAATCTAGTGTTTATTTTGTATTTATAGTACATCTTAGTTTCGACTAGCACTTTTCAAGTATTTAAAAGCCACAATGCTGGTGACTACCGTATTGGACAGTGATGCTGTATGCAGAAGAACCTTCCCCACCACAAGGTTTTTGTTGTCTTCTCGCCCCCATGTTTCTAAAATTCTATAAATGCTACTGATAAAGAAGGTTAGAAAAGAAAAAAGAATACTTAGGTCCGTGAGACCAATAACTGTCATTCCTGGGATTAACTAGTGAAGTAAGAAGCTGACATATTGTAAAAGCATATTGGAAAGAAATGAAACTTTCCGTATGGCACAGATTGTTTTCCAATTATGGCCACAATATTATCTCCCATTTCACATACTTTCCTGTAATATGACTTTGCCTTTCCCTCAGCAAGAGGTGGCGTCTAATACTCCTCACAATGAATCTGGGTTGGGCTTAGTGGCTTACTTGATTAATTAAATGTGACAGAAGTGACATTCTGGGACTTACGAGGCTAGGTCATAAGAAGCTTTTTAGCTTCTACGTGTGTCTCTTGGAATACTTAATTGTGCATAGCTCCCCAGTGAGTGGGCTATCTTAGATATCCAGTCCAGTCAAACCTCAAACCTTGAGAGAAAATAAAAAATGTTTTTACCCACTGTGGTTTAGAATGGTTTCTTACAGAGCAATATATAATCAGGGTATTACAGAATTCAATTGGCAAAGACTCTACTTTGTGAGAAGCATAAAGGATCTGAAGCATCCTAAAACAAAATGTAAGGAACAAACTAGAAGACAAAGATGAGTTAGACTGTTCCCTTAGCCATGGTGATCAAGAGCTATTAATAATGACATTTGTAAGGAGGAATACAAAACTATTATCAATAAATGAAAGTATATAGGGAAAGCTGTTAATTGATCCTATTATAAGCATGGATTTAGTTAATCCTCACAAATCTTCCATATTTGTTAAGTCCTAGGTTAAAAATAAAATCACTATAGATATTATTATAATAGAGATCGGAAGTGCAGGAATCTTTTCTAATTAAAAGAATAAAGATTTTAATGTCCAGTGTGAAAAAAAATAGTAAGTAAATAGTCCTCATGCAGACTTCGTCCTAACAAGGCTTATTTGTGTTTGGGTGCATTAATTTATGCTTTAATAATTTTCTATAATTGCATTTGAGAAGTGACTTTGGAACTTTCTAGGAAATCACAATTGATATTTCCAAAATGTGCATGATGATCACCTGTTCCTTCAACAGTATTGAATCAGAAATCATAGAATACTGAGTGATTACATAATTCATGCTGAAAAGCAGTCACAGGTAAATGTTCCCTTAGCCTCTTGTGGTTACTAAGTCTATCTTCCTCCTGGGCAATTTTAAATGTAATAGCAGGAGCCAGAAAAAAAAGACACATGCAAAGAAAACACAAAGTTGGAATGACTGCAACTATGGCAGTTGGCTTATAACTGGGAAAAGAAAAACAATTCTTTTGTTTGGTGCATAGCAAAGATAAGATAATCACTATTTGTGATATTATGTTGTCTTATGTAAAAAACATAAGCTCATTCTAATTTCATAGCTCTTTTAGAACTCCTTTGGAACCATTTCATCTAATTTCTGACTTTTATTTAAAACTAAAAGCTTGTAAAACTAGAACTATCTGAATCTACTTGATTGATTCTATTTTATATTCATTAGTTTATACTGTTTGGGAAAGTCTCCTAGACTTCCCTCATCCTTGGGCTTTCACAGTGTTCCAGAAATGTCTCAAAGAATAGTAAATGAGTTTTCTTTTAATTTTTTAATTTTTTAAAATAATTGATCCATAGGGAGAGAAAGATATTACAGAGAGGTTCCATGTACCCCCTTTCCCAGTTTCCTGCATTGGTAGCAACTAATATAACTATAGTACAATATCAAGAAAAGGAAATTGATATTGATATGAACTGTCTGTATAGTTCTATCACATGTACAGATTTGTGTAATTATCATCATAATCAAGATGCAGAAATGTTCTATCACCACAAAGACCTCCTTTGTACTTCTCCTTTATAGTCACACCTACCTCTCCCTATCTCCTGTCCCCTGCCATTCCTAATACCTGACAAATACTATTTTTCCATTTCTATAATTTTGTCATTTCTAGAATGTTTTATAAATGGTATCATACAGATTATTTTTTTCAATCAGCATAATGTGCTTGAAATCCATCCAAGTTATTGCGTGAATTAAGTTTATTCTTTTTTTTTTAAACCATTCACCTATTGCTTGCTTCCACTTTGGAGCTGTACAAATAAAGCTTTTAAGGATAATTGTGTACGGGTTTTTGTGTGGACATAACTTTTCATTTCTTTGTAATAAATGTCTATAAGGGTTGTTATTTCTGGGTCATATAATAAATATATGTTCAGTTTTTAAAAGAAACTGCTAAACTATTTTCTAGAGTGGCTGTAACATTTTACATTTAAACCCAACAATGTATGAGAGACTGTTGCCCCATACCTTTCCTCACCAGCATTTGGGAATTTGGTGTTGTCACTTTTTTTTTGTTTTTAATTTTAGTTTTTCCAAAAAGCATGTAAGTGATATTTCATTTTCTTACTTTGTATTTCCCTAATGGCTAGTGATGTCAAACATCTTTTCACATGCTAATTTGTCACCCATGTATCCTATTCAGTGAAATATCTCATCATGTTTTTTGCTTATTTTCTATTTGGATTATTTGTTTTTTACTGTTTGTGTTGAGAGTTCTTTTTGAGACCTTTTCACATATGTCGTTTACAGATATTTTCTCACAGTCCGTAGTTGTATATTTTATCATCTTAACTGGGTATTTCACAGAGCAAAAGTTTTTAATTTTAATGAAGTTCAATTTATTGATTAGTTTTCTTTTATGGATTGTGCTTTTTGTATCTATGAGCCATTCACCACGTTCTAGGTCCCAAAGATTTTCTCTTGTGTGTTCCACTTAACATTTTGTAGTTTTACATTTAAGTCTATTATCCATTTTGAGTTAATTTTGTATAAGGGTGAGACTTAGCTTGAAGTTCATTTTTTTCCCCTATAGGTATCCATATGCACTAGAATTGTTTGTTGAAATGGCTATACTTCCTCCATTGAATTGCTTTTGATCCTTTGTAAAAATCAGTTGGCCATATAGGTGTGGGACTATTTCTGTGTTCTCCATTATATTCTACTGAACCATAGTTCTTTCTCTTGGCCAATCCCACAAAGTATTGATTTTGTAGCTTGCATTAGTCAGGGTTCCCTAGAGAAACAAAACTGACAGGAGATACCTGTAAATAGTATGAGATTTTATAAAATTCTCTCATGTGACCTTGGGGATGCACAAGTCCAAATTCAGCAGGGCAGGCTGCAAACCAGGGACTCCAATGAAGGTCCTTGATGAGTTCCCAGGAGACATTGGCTGTCCAAATTAGAGCTGGGAATTCTCTTCCTTCTTTTGTCTTCTTGAGTGAATCTCCATTTATATTCGCCACCAAAGGGGCGGGGACTCAACCTGAGTCATGCCTTACTGATGTGGTCGAATCAAAGCCCTATACTTAACAGGTAATTTAATCAAGGCTCCCTCAACTGAATCCAGTATAATCAAACGGTATCACACCCAGAAGAATAGATTAGTTTACAAACATAATCTTTCTCTTTTTGGGATTCACAAAAATATTCTCAAACTGTCAAATAGCTATATATAATAAGTCTTGAAATCAGTTAGGATTATTTCTCCTACTTTATTCTTCTATTTCAAAATTGTTTTGGCTATTTTAGTTCTTTTGCCTTTCCATATAAAATTTTAGAGGAATCTTACTTATAGCAACAAAAAAATCTTGTTGGGATTTGATAGAAATTGTGTTAAATCTGTATTTCAATTTTGAAGAATGGACATCTTAACTATGCCAAGTCTTCCAAACCATGAACATAGTACTTCTCTTCATCTATTTAGATCATCTTTGATATCTTTTATCAGCGTTTTACAGTTTTCTGCATATAAATCTTGACATGTTTTGTTAGATTTGCATCTAATTATTGAATTTTGGATGTATAGTTAGTGGTATTGTACTTTTTATTTCATTTCCCATGTGTTCAATGCTAGTACATAAAATCGTAATTGAGTTTTGTATGTTTATCTTGTATCCTGTGACCTTGTTGAACTCATTTAGTAGTTCAAGTAATTTTTTCATAGCTTCTTTGAGATTTACTACATAGACAATCAAGTAAAATAGAGGCTGTTTTATTTCTTCGTTTGAAATCTGTATGCCTTTTATTTCATTTTAATGCCTTCCTGCAATGGCTTGAACTTCTAGCACTATGTTGAATAGGTATGGCGAGAGCGGACATCCTTGCCTTGCTCCTAATCTTAGGAAGAAAGCATTCTGTCTTTCACAATTATGATGTTAGCATTAGTTTTTTTGGTAGATATTGTCTATCCAGGTATATAAAGTTCCCTCTATTCTTAGTTCCTGTGAGTTTTTATCATGAATGGCTATTAAATTTTCTCATATTCTTCTTTTTTTGCATCAATTGATGTTAATATCTTAATATGGTAGATTTATATTTACTGATTTCAAAATTTTGAACAAGTATTGCATCCCTGGAATAACCATCACTTGGTCATGGTATGTAAATTTTTAAATATGTTATTGAATGGTATTTGTTAATATTTTTCAGAAATATTTATGTCCATATTCATGAAGGATATCTATATCCATGATCATGGAGCTTTTTTTGGTATTATGTCGAGTTTTAGTTTCATGGCAATTATGACTTCATAAGATGAACTTGGAAATATTCCTTCCTCTTCTCTTTTCTGGAAAATTGTCTAGAATTAGTGTTAGTTATTTAAACATTTGATAGAATTTGTCAGTGAAACCTTCAGGGAATGGAGATATCTTTTGGGAAGGATTTAAATAAAAAATATAATCTCCTTAATAATTACAGGGGTATTCAAATTATTGATTTCTTATTGAGTGGTGGTAGTTGTGCTTTTCAAGGAATTGGTCTATTTCATCTAAGTTGTCAAGTTTATTTTTGTAGGGTTATTTGCAGGATTCCCTTCATTATCCTTTTGATGCCTGCAAGGTCTGCAGTGATAGTTCCTATTTCATTCTTTTTTTTTTTTTTTTTTTAAAGATTTTATTTATTTATTCATTTATCCCCCCCCTTGCAGCTTGTGCTCGCTGGGTCAGCTAACCATGCCGTGCAGGCGGGCTTGCCTTCACCAGGAGGCCCCGGGAACCGAACCTGGGGCCTCCCATATGGTAAACGGGAGCCCTACTGATTGAGCCACAGCCTCTTCCCTATTTCATTCTTGATATTCGTAATTTGAGTCTTCTCTCTTTTTTCTTTGTCAGTTGTACTAGAAGTTTGTCAATTTTATTGATATTTTCAATGATTCAGTTTTTTGCTTCATTGATTTTATTTTTACTCTTATTTTTTGGTTTTAACTTCATTTATTCCTACTTGTATATTATTTCTTTCCTTCTGCTTGCTTTGGTTTTTATCTTACTCTTCATTTTCTAGTTTTTTTGAAAAAGGGGATTAAATTATTGATTTGACATCTTTCCTCTTTTCTTACATAAGCAATTAGTGCTATACATTTCCTCTCAGCATTGTTTTATCTGACACACACAAATTTTGATGCATTATATTTTAACTTTCATTAAGTTCAATATATATATTTTAATATATTTTTTATTTCCTTTTTGATCCAAGGATTATTTAGAAATTTGTTGTTTAGTTTCCAACTGTTTTTGAGATTTTCTTGTTGTCTCTCTGTAATTGATTTCTTGTTTAATTCCATTGTGATCAGAATGCACTCTGTATGGTTTAAATTCTTTTACATTTGTTAAGGCTTGCATTATGGCCTAGGTTATGGACTATCTTGGTATATGTTTTGTGAGTACTTAAAAAAGGTATATTCAACTCTTACTCAATGGTGTATTCTATAAATGTTAATTAGAGCCTGTTAGTTGATGGTATGATGGAGTTCTTTTATATCTTTGTTGATTTTCTCTCTAAAATTCTAGTGATTTTGAGAGAGAAGTGTTGAAGTACCTAACTATAATTGTTGATTTGTGTTTCTCCTCTCAATTCTATCAGTTTTTACTTTACATATTTTCAGCTCTGTTATTTGGTGCATATACATTTAGGATTGCTTTGTCTTCTTGGCAAATTGACCCTTTTATCATTACATAATGTTCCCTTCTGTCCTTGATAATTTACTCTGATGTCTTTATCTAGTAGATATTAATATCTACTTTATCTGATATTAATATAGCTGCTCCTGCTTTTTTGATCAATGTTTGCATGGTATATTTTTTTCCATTCTTTTACTCTCAACCTACTTATATCATTATATTTGAAATGAGTTTCTTCAGGACAGTGTATAGTTAGATCATGTTTTCTTTTTATTCATCTGCCAATCCTTGCCGTTAATTGGTGTATTATATCATTAACATATAATTAATTATTGATATGTTAAAGATATATCTATCCTATTACACTTGTTTTCTGTTTATTTTCTCTATTTTTTCATTTTTTAGTTTATTTTAATTGCCTTACTGTGGATTACTTGAACATACTTTAGAATTCCATTGTGATTTGTCTATAATGTCTTTGTGTGTATCTTTTTATATAGCTCTTTCAATGATTTCTCTAGGTTTTACTGTATATATCTTAGCACACACTAATAGTTTTGGCATTTTGCCAGTTTGAGTAAAGTGTAGAAATAGTACCTATCTTTATATCACTTTAAAAGTTTGTATAAATAAAATTAATTCTTCTTTTTAATTTAGCTTAATAGCTAAAATCTGCCTCAAAACCTGCAGATAGAACCCTGCAGAGAAATTGATTGATAAAATACAAGCAAGCTGAGAGGTTCCACAAGGACCATAGAAGGAACACTGTTCCTCCTTAGCTTTGTTTGACTGCTTGCTTGTGTGGTTGTTTGGTTTTTCTCTGTTTATTTGTTGTCTCTTGCTTTTCTTTCCTCTTTCCTCCCCTGCTTCTTTTTCCCTTTTTTTTTTTCTTTTTAATTAGGTGCTGCTAGCTTGTCTCTTCTTTGAAGTGCTGCTTCTTCAGTGATTTCCCATTCTCTGTCTACATTGATTTGGCCTCCAAAGCTATCTATTTTTTTTTTTTTTTTAAGATTTTATTTATTTATTCATCCATACCCCCCCTTGCTGCTTGTGCTCGCTGGGTCAGCCAACCACGCCGTGAGGGCGGGCCCGCCTCCACCAGGAGGCCCCGGGAACCGAACCCGGGGCCTCCCATATGGTAAATGGGAGCCCTACTGATTGAGCCACAGCTGCTTCCCAAAAGCTATCTATTCCCCTTCCTTCATCTTTCTGCCTTCTGCTTTCTATTGTAGTTCTTACACACCACATTTTTTCATTATCCCACAATTTAAGGGTATCAATTTCTATTCTATCTATTCTGTTTCCTTCTTTTTTTAATTAATATTACCTTTTTACTTTCAGTCCTTTCTTCACTCTTTCTCTCCCTCCTCATCATTCTAGCCTTCTAAATCATTATATATATATATATTCCTTTATTTGGTTTGCCAGCCCTTTGTAGGTACTTCATTTTTTTCCCTATTACTCTACACTGCCTACATGATTAAATATTTGTTTCACTAAGTCTTATTTGGCCCCTCTTCTAACTTTTATCAATATTACTATTATCCTTCTTCCTTTCTCACATCATTAGATTCCTCTGGCCCTAATCATTTGCCTTCAAGGTAACATAGAAAAAAGCAAGGACATAAAATAAGAAGAAAAAGTGTTAAAGAGAAAACTTAACACATACACAGAACCACCAGTTAAATAAAAGTCTAGAGCAGAGAGAGAAGCTAATCAACTGAATAAATCCATCAAGATAAAATGATGACTAGAGGGCAACAAAAAATTACAAACCACACTGAGAAAGAGGAAGACATGGACCAGTCCAATGAACAAACTAAAAACCAGGAAGAGATGAAGAACATAAAACAACTAATCAAAGCTTTCCAAACAAATATCATGGACCAACTTAATGAAGTGAAGGAAAAGATTAAGGATATAAAGAAGACACGGGGAGAACATACTGAAGAAATTGTAAACATACGCAAAAAGATAACGGATATGATGGTGATCAATGGCACAATCCAAGAAATCAAAAAGACGCTGGATTCACATAACAACATATTTGAACAGGCAGAAGAAAGAATTAGTGATGTGGAAGACAATACATCTGAAATCAAACAGATAGTAGAACAGATAGACAAAAAGATAGAAAAAAATCCAGCAGGGACTCAGGGATTTAACTGACAACACAAAATGCACAAGCATACGCATTATGAGCATCCCAGAAGGAGAAGAGAAGAGAAAGGGAACAGATAGAGTGTTGAAGGAAATAATGGCTGAAAACTTCCCAACCCTATTGAGAGAGATGGATGTGCAGATCCAGGAAGCACAGCGCACCCCAAACAATATAAATCCCAACAGGCCAACTCCAAGACATATACTTGTCAAAATGTCCTATGCTCAGGACAAAGAGAAAATACTCAAGGCAGCAAGAGAATAGAGGACCATCACATACAAGGGAAGCACAATAAGATTAAGTGCTGATTTCTCATCTGAAACCATGGAGGCAAGAAGACAGTGGTATGACATAGTCAAAGTACTAAAAGAAAAAAACTTCCAGCCACAAATTCTTTATCCAGCAAAACTGGCATTCAAAAATGATGGAGAGTTCAAAATATTCACAGATAAGCAGAAATCAAGAGAGTATGTCAATAAGAAACCTGCACTTCAAGAAATACTAAAGGAAGTTCTACAAGTTGAAAGGAAAAAACAAAGGAGAGAGAGTTGGAGGAGAGTTTAAAAACAACTAAAAAGACAAAAACAGAAACAAAACAACATATGACATACATTAACCCAAAGAAAATATGGCTGAAGTAAGAAATTCATTGTGAGTAATAACACTGAATGTTAATGGATTGAATTCACCACTCAAGAGACACAGATTGGCAGAATGGATAAGGAAATATGATCCATCTATGTGCTGTCTATGAGAAAACCACCTTCGACCCAGGGATTTAAGGAGGCTGAAAGTGAATGGCTGGAAAACAATTTTACTTGCTAACAATAGCTAAAAAAAGGGCAGGAGTAGCTATTCTAATATCAGACAAAATAGACTTTAAATGCAAAACTATTATAAGAGACAAAGATGGACACTATATATTAGTAAAAGGGGTTATCTTTCAAGAAGAGAGAACAATCATAAACATTTATGCATCTAATCAGGGTGCCTCAAAATACATGAGGCAAACTCTGGAAAAACTAAGTGGAGAAATAAATGCCTCTACAATTATAGTGGGGGACTTTAATACACCATTATCATCATTAGACAGAACATCCAGACAGAGAATCAATAAAGAAACAAAGGCTCTGAACAATACATTAGAGGACCTGGACTTAATAGACATATACAGAACATTACACCCACAAGCAAGATTTACATTCTTCTTGAGTGCACACGGATCATACTCCAATATAGACCACATGTTAGGCCACATAACAACTCTCAATGAATTCAGAAAGATTGAGATTATACAAAGTAATTTCTCTGATGACAATGGAATGAAATTGGAAATCACTAAGGGCCAGAGATTCAGATTAGGCACAAAGATATGGAAATTAAACAACACACTCTTAGACAAACAGTGGGTCACAGAGGAAATCTCAAAAGAAATCAGTAACTACCTTGAAACTAATGAAAACACAACGTATCAAAACCTATGGGATGCAGCGAAAGCTGTTCTGAGAGGGAAGTTCATAGCCATAAATACATACATTAAAAAAGAAGAAAGAGCTAAAATTGAAGACCTAACTGCACACTTGGAGGAATTGGAAAAACAACAACAAACTAAACCTAAAGGAAGTAGAAAGAAGGAAATAACAAAGATTAGAGCAGAAGTAAATGAAATAGAGAATAAGAAAGCACTAGAAAAAATAAACAAATCCAAAAGCTGATTCTTCGAGAAGATCAATAAAATTGACAAACCCTTAGCCAGACTAACAAAGAAAAAGAGAAAACAGAAGCAAATACACAAAATAAGAATGAGCAAGGGGATATCACTACTGACCCCACAGAAATAGAGTATCATAAGAGGACACTTTGAAAAATTATATGCCAACAAGAATGATAATTTAGAGGAAATGGACAAGTTTCTAGAAACTCACAAACAGCCTACACTGATTAAAGAAGAAATTGATGAACTCAACAGCCCAATTGCAATTAAAGAGACAGACTCAGTCATCAAAAAACCTCCCAACTAAGAAGAGCCCAGGACCAGATGGGTTCACAGCCGAATTCTACCAAACATTCCGGAAAGAGCTAACACCAATTCTGCTTAAGCTCTTCCAAAAAATAGAAGTAGAAGGAATATTACCTAACTCATTCTATGATGCCAACATTACCCTAATACCAAAACCAAACAAAGATACCACAAGAAAGGAAAATTACAGACCAATTTCTCTAATGAATCTAGATGCTAAAATCCTCAACAAAATACTTGCTAATCGCATTCAACAACATATCAAACGGATTATACACCATGACCAAGAGGGTTTCATCCCAGGTATGCATGGATGGTTCAATATAAGAAACTCAATCAATGTAATACACCACATAAACAGATTGAAAGAAAAAAAAAACACATGATCATCTCTATAGATGCAGAAAAAGCATTAGACAAAATATAGCACACTTTCCTGATAAAAACACTGCAAAAGAGAGGAATAGAAGGAAACTTTCTGAATATGATAAAGGGTATATATGAAAAACCCAAAGCTAACATCATCTTCAATGGTGAAATCCTAAAAGCCTTCCCTCTGAGATTGGGAACAAGACAAGGATGCTCACTATCACCACTACTATTTAACATTGTCTTAGAAGTACTTACTCAAGCACCGAGGCAAGAAAAGGATATAAAAGTCATCCAGATTGGAAAAGAAGAAGTAAAAATTTCCTTATTTGCAGATGACATGATCCTACACGTAGAAAGCCCTGAGAAATCTACAACAAAGCTTCTAGAACTTATAAAGGAGTTCAGTAATGTCGCAGGCTATAAGATCAATGCTCAAAAATCTGCAGCATTTCTGTACACTAATAACGAGCAATCTGAGGAGGAAATCAAGAAAAAAATACCATTTACAATAGTAACTAAAAGAATCAAATACCTAGGAATAAATTTAACTAAAGATGTAAAGGACTTATATACAGAAAACTACACAACACTGTTAAAGGAAATCAAAGAAGACTTAAATAAATGGAAGAATATCCCTGTTCATGGATAGGAAGACTAAACATCATCAAGATGTCTATCCTACCCAAACTAATCTACAGATTTAATGCAATCCCAATAAAAATAAACACTGTATTTTTTAAGGAACTGGAAAAACTAACTACAAAATATATTTGGAAAGGTAAGAGGCCCCGAATTGCCAAAGACATATTGAAAAAGAAAAATGAAGTTGGAGGTATCACATTACCTGACTTTAAAACATACTAAAAAGCTACAGTGATCAAAACTGCATGGTATTGGCACGAGGATAGATCTACTGACCAATGGGACCGATTGAGAGTTCTGATATAGATCCTCGGATATACAGTCATCTGATATTTGACAAGGCCACCAAGCCCACTCAGTTGAGAGAGAATGGCCTCTTTAACAAGTGGTGCTTGGAGAACTGGATATTCATATCCAAAAGAATGAGAGAAGAATACCATCTCACACCTTATACAAAAATCAACTCAAGATGGATCAAAGATCTAAATATATGAGCCAGAACCATAAAGCCCTTGGAATATAATGTAGGGAAGCATCTACAGGACCTTGTAATAGGAAATGGTTTCATGAACTTCACACCCAAAGCATGAGCAGCAAGAGAAAAAAATAGATAAATGGGATCTCCTCAAAATTAAAAACTTCTGCACCTCAAAGGACGTTATTAAGAAAATAAAAAGGCAGCCTACCCAATGGGAGAAAATATTTGGAAACCATATATCTTATAGGAGCCTAAAATCCTGCATATATTAAGAATTCCTACACCTCGAAAATAAAAAGTCAAGCAACCCATTTAAAAAATGGGCAAATGACATGAGAAGACACTTCTACAAGGAAGAAATAGAAATGGCTAAAAAGCACATGAAAAAATGCTCGACATTGCTAGCTACTAGGGAAATGCAAATCAAAACTGCAATGAGATACCATCTTACACCCATCAGAATGGCAGCTATTAAAAAAACAGCAGACTGTAAGTGTTGGAGAGGATGTGGAGGAATAGGAACCCTCATCCACTGCTGGTCGAATTGTGGAATGGTCCAGCCACTGTGGAGGACAGTTTGGCGTTTCCTCAGAAAACTAACAAAAGATCTTCCATATGATCCAGCGGTTCCACTGCTGGGTATTGAAACCCAGAAGAATTGAAAGCAAAGACACTAACAGATATATGCATACCAATGTTCACAGCGGCATTGTTCACAATTGCCAAAAGTTGGAATCAGCCCCAGTGCCCATCAACAGATGAATGGATAAACAAAATGTGGTACATACGTACAATGGAATATTACTCAGCTGTAAGAAGGAATAAAGTGCTAACACATGGAATAACATGGATGAATCTTGAAGACCTTATGTTGAGTGAAGCAAGCCAAGCATTGAAGGATGAACAGTATATGACCTTACTGATTTGAATTGAGGAAAGGGAGCAGTCTCTGTGAACCATTGTCTGAAAGATAGGTTAACAAGGGAGAGAAAGAGAAGAGAAGGTTGTGAGCCATCACCCATATGGACATATTCTATGGTAAAGTGATAGAGTATTGTTGCATATTGAAGGATAGGACAGGTGGGTAGTGATATTACTGGGTTTGGTGGTGCAGGGTTGACAGGTGGGTAGATTAGGAAGGGCAGGTTAGAATACCCAGGGCATGTAACTATGAATCTTGTCATCCAATGAGTGAAGACAAGGGAGTGTCATGTGCCCCAGGGGGATTGGGAGGAAGGAACAGAAAAGATCAAACAGGGGGTATTTAGTCGTTATGAGAAATGTTTTTCATTACCTTATAGTAATGGACACAGGACATGGGAAATATCATCAAAAATTATTAAACTGTACCGTCTAAATTGTAAACTATACTGTAAACCATTGACAACGTTTAGTAACTATGTTTCACTATCTGTATAACAGTTATAACAATGCTACCATCCACACACACACACACACAAAAAGGTTTTAATATGGGTGAGGAAAGGGGAAGGAGGTCCGATATATGAGAGCCTCTAGTATTCTGTGTGTGACTTTGCTGTGACCTAAAACTTCTTTGAAAATTAAATGAAAATTTGGGAGACACTGGGGAATGAGAGCAGGAAGGTGATAATGCAGTGAAAAAAGGAAAAAAAAAAATTTTTAAAACAATTTTTTGTTTTTTTTCCCATTTTTTGAATGTCCCAATCTGTTAATTATATTATATTTTATTTTTTTTCTGAGTTTCCATGTGTTTTATTTCTTTCATTTAAGCTTAACATTATTATTTCATTTTTCTATTAATTGTATTTGGTTATTATATGGGTTTCATCTTCAAGGAAGGTTTAGATCACAGAAGGGTTACAGTGGGGGTTGCAGAGGATCATTCATGGGGGGTGTCTGGGATGGGGGATTCATGGGAGGAAGTTCATCTGAATATACATGAAAGATAAATAAAATTGTTCAAATGATTAAGGGGTGGGGCATGGTCACAGTGAGTACACAACCACTCAATAAATGAGGGAATACTGAATTTCCAGCCTGGAGAGCTCTGCCACATTCTCCAAGGGAGCAGCAACAGTCCCCCAAGTGCAGGGGCAGTGTCTGGCAAAAGAGGATGATCCACTGATGGGTTCTTGTTATTGATGACTAGCCTTGGGAGTCCTTGCTCTTATAATGGAAACTTAGCCTACTGTTATGGGGTGCTTAAGGGTTGCCACCTGAGACCCTCCTTGTTGCTCAAATGTGGCCTCTCTCTAAGCCAAACTCAGCATATGAATGCATTACCTTCCCCCCAGCATGGGCCATGACTCCCGGGGATGAGCCTCCCTGGCAGCGAAGGATTAATACCAAGTGCCGACTGGCAATATGACTGGAAAAAGACCTTGAACAAAAGGGGGAAAGGTAAAGACAAATGACTTCATGTGGCTAAGAGACTTCAAAGAGAGTCGGGAGGTCATCCCAGAGGTAACGCTTACACACACCTCAGTAGGATCTCATAGAACACCAAAGTGGATATCACCCCACACAGAGGGGCTCCTGAGGGCTCTGGAGACACCCAGGTCCTATATAAGGGGGGATAGCTCCAGAGATTGATGCCTAATCAGTGGGCTCTGCTTTGGAATCTGTGCTCCTAAGAGTGACAGAGTTGGACTCAAATAAGTCCTCCCTGCACATGGTCCATCAGTCCCTTCTATTCAAACCTATATGTGATGCTGGAGTTTGTAGGTGTACTTCCAGAGACTGGAGCCTCTGGCCTGCCCATGTGCCAGCTGTGCCTGGAATCTCAGTGGAGCTGCAACTCCTACACTACAGCTCAATGGACTCTCCCAAGTCACCTGGTGAGGAGACGATGATGGACAATGGCCATCCCAGGGAATGGAGAGAGCCTGCAGCTGCAGGCAGGATAATCCCATCCATCGTATCCATGGGCTATAAGCCCCCTCTCACTTGGAAGTGGAGTGACATCACCATCCCAGACTCCTCAGGACTGGGGGAAGAGCTATGGACTAGAGTGGACTCAATGGTATTCTGTTGTAGACATATTGTGATTCAAGCAATGGAAGAAATTATAACAGTGAGGTGGAGCCAGTGGGCACTAGACGCTTTCGGGGCAGGGAAGGGAAAAGTAGTTGTAATACAGGGGCTTTTTCAGGACTTGGGAATTATCCTGAGTGACATTACAATGACAGATATAGGCCATTTTACATCAGCATATACCATGCTGAACTCTGTGGGAGAGAGTGTGGTCTACAATGTGAACTATGGTCCATGCTTAGTGGCAAAGCCCCAGGATGTGTATATCCATTGCAGGTGATGTGCCACACTAATGAAAGATGTTTATGTGGGATGTTATGGGAGGTGTGGGAGGAGGGGAACATGGGAATCCCTGTAATCTTTGTGTAATGTAACATTTATGTAATCTAAGCATCTTTTAAATTATATATATTAAAAAAAATTAAAAAAAGGAAAAAAAGAAAAATGTGATATGTACTTTTGATGGAATATTATTCAGCTGTAAAAAGGAATGGAGTCCTGATGCATGCGACAATGTGGATGAACTTTGAAGGCATTAGGCTGAGTGAAATAAGCCAGACTCAAAAGGACAAATGTCCTTTTCTTAGTGATATGAAACAATTATATCAAGCAAGCTCACAGAATTAGAATCCAGAAAATAGGTAACCGTGGGATAAATTGGGGTAGAAAATGGGAAGTTGATGCTTAATTTATGCAAAATTTCTATTTAGGTTGATTGTAAAGGTTTGAAAATGGATGGTGGTAATGGTAGCACATTATTGGGAATGAAATTTATAGTGCTGAATTATGTATGGAATGGATTAAAAGGGGAAGTTTTAAGTCATGTTTGTTACTAGAATGAAAATTAAAAGATAAAACATGGGTTTGTACAACACAGTGAGCCCTATTGTGAACTATGGACTGGGGTTAATAGTACAGGTATAAGAATGTTCTTTCATGAATTATAACAAGTGTATTATACTAATACAAGTGATTAATATAGGGTGGCATATGGTAAAAAATATACCTAATGTAAACTATGAACTATAGTAAATAGTGTTATTTTAATATTCATTCATCAATTGTAACAAAAATAAAACCAAGTGTCAACCATAAGAAGGTATATGTGAATGTTGTGTTTTTTATATTACTTTTGTATAAACCTATAACTTTTCTAATTTAAAAATTAATAATTAACAAATACATTATAAATGGAAAAAACAGTCATAAATACTACATATCTTATACTCCACTTATATTAAATATAAATATAAATAAATCTATAGAGACAGAAGTAGATTAGTGGTTATCTACGGCTGGAAAAGGATAGATTGTATGGTGACTGCTAAGGCATGTGGGGTTTTCATTTTGTAGTAATGAAACTGTTCTAAAATTGATTGTGGTGATGAATGCTCAGCTCTGTGATTAATGAAAAGCTATTGATTATACACTTTAGATGGATTGTATGGTATATGAATATGCCTCAGTAAGACTGCTTTTTAAAAAAGCATATATATTAGGTGCTGATGTAGTTGGAGAGTATAAATTAACAGGAGCTATAGCACAAAAGAGTTAGCTAAACTCTGCAGGTGGCAGTGGAGGTGGGGAGAGCAGAGTAGAGAGAAAAGGATTTGGGGAAGAAAGGGAATAGAAAGGAGATGGCATAGCAACATGATTGAGTGATTAGAATGACTTTTAAGAACAAGAATTTTTAATGGATAATCTCAAGTTTGCATTCCAACATGTAAACCCTCTTCCCCAGCTCTTCAATGAATTTTGCTGAACACCAATTTTATTTTGCCTGAATTATGGGAAATGCTGAGTTCTTCATCTGGGACCTGCGATGCAGGATGGTGCGATAATCCATAAACTGAACTGCTTTGATAGAAGCAGAAGCTTAGTTAGGTGCCTGAGCATTTAAATCTATGATGATTTGTGAGACCCTTGGGTGCACCCCAAGCTTTATACAAGTCATGGAAAGGAGTTTGAATTACTTATTACTAGGAGTAAAAGGGAAGGACAACCCTAGCTGATAAATAAAGGGCATATAAGGAAATTGGGGCTTGTTTTATTATTTATCATATGAGTAAAATTTAATTTTTTATTGAAACTAACTGAAAGTGATCTATTCAGTTTTAAACTTTTCCATATGGTACTTGGTGTCATGTTATTTCTAATTTAATAACTCTTTCTCTTGCTTTCTGAAATAATTAAGGCTAAATATACGTTACCTCCTTTTTCTTTGAGTCACCAAAAGCTGCACTGTGATGGAAAGTTTGATGGTATAATTTTTTTGTGGCTCAAACACAGACGAAAATTATATAAACAAATCGCAAGAATGACATTTTAGGATGCAATTATTCTCTATTCCTGATTAAGTTATTTTGGAGAAGATATCCAAAGAAAAGCTTTTCTTCTTGCTTTGTCCAGACAGCAGACATATTTAAAAAGCAAGGTCTATTAGAAACATGGCCTTGAAAAGATAGAAAAATGTAATATTTGTAAATTTAATGTAATTTTTCTAGAGAAAGAATATTTGTGTTTTGAAGAACATCTGGGGAGGTAGCTATCTATGCACCATGGGAAAAAATTCCATTGGTTATTGAAGAAACATTTTTTGAATTTAGAGCTGGAACTTGAGTGGATGGATTGGCGTGCTATCCATTTATAAAATAGAAGATAAAATGGCTAGTTATGTAGAATGAAAAAAAAAGTCAAGTAAATATTTTCTTTATTGTTCTTTTCATTCCAGATTTGAAAATAAGGATGACTAAATCTGCTAAAAATGATGTGTTGTTGGCCTCTTTACATGTCACTATGGTGCAGTATATACTGATAATGGAATCTGTCCATAGTCTTTTTACCCTATTTATCATTGATTTTGATTTAGTAAACTCTCACAAGCTTTGCATTATGCAGCATCTTTTAAAAGACAGTTAGTTAAGGCTGTTGAGGATATCTAATTATCTCAACTCCGATATTATTGTGAATCTTCATTTTGTGGTTTAGAACTTCAGAATTGGAATGGTTTAATAATTGAATTCATTCTCCTTTGGAGATTCTCCAAGGTAGTAACTAACATGATTTTTTCAGAGTGAGGGACAGTTGCATTTAAGATGGAAATGAGTATTTTGTACCTCAAGTAAATAAATTACCTAATATTTAAGCAAATACCAAAATAAACTTATACTCTGATTAAAATGAGTATTGTTATACATGCTGATTTGTTGATATTTATTCCTTTTCTAAATACAGTTAATCTCTTGAGTAGATTAAAGTTAATTTTTTTATACAAATGAAATGTAGATATTTAGGAATCCTTATCTGAAGTTTACAAATCAAAATTCCACAGAGCCTCCAAATATGCTTTTTAAACATTCATAGGATCAGCTAATTGAAAAGAGAGGTTGCTTATTATTCAGAATTTCATTATTGAAATAATTTTTTGTCTAGAGATTAAGTAACATTAAACATTAGCAATATATTATTCAAATGCAGAAATTGACCTTAACTATAATTGATCTTTTGTAACATTTCTCTACTCAGTGGTTTTTGGTAAAATCTTTTAGATAATTTGATTTAGTGAAGCCATTTCAAATAAATGTACAATGAAATCTTCTGATGTGTAAACTTTGTGAATGATGTCAACTATTTATTAATTATAAATAAATCGGTCCTTAGTTTAGAAGTTTCATATTACCATACTCCTTTTGATTTTCTGCTAAAATTATTCCCTTACGGTTGAGGAAGACAAGAGATTATATTTTTCAAGCTGCAGTAGTTCCTAGTAACTTTTAGTAGATCAGGAAGTGCTTCACCAAGATATATTCTGAGGAAAATAAATAAACATCATGACTTTCTGAGGAAAAATTAGAATATTATCTGGAGTTTGTGTTGAGCATATACTTTGAAAAGCATATTTTTTGTCAGGCCCTGCTTTTCTTTCCTTTTATATTACCTGAGTGCTGTTAACAAAGGCCACAGAGGGGAGGGCTGGAGTAGGATTTTGATTTTAGCTATAAGGACACTATCCTTTAGAGAATTGAGTCAAGCTTTAGTTTCCATTATTTAATATGCTAAAAATTGGAAGGTTAAAATGTGAAACACAGTAAATTTAGCTTAAAAGTATAAGCTATTTGTTACAAACCCAGTTCTTTTTTTTTTAATCAATTTAATTTAATTTAATTTAATTTTTATTGTGGGTACAAATCAAATTTTTCACAATACATACCAATATTTGTAAAATTATATATAAATATATATGCATATATGTGCATTTGCTTACATAAATGTTATTTTATATATATTTTATATATATATTATATATTATAAAATATTATATATATATATATATATATATATATATTTTAAAAGGTGCTTAGATTACCTAGATATTACACAGAAATTACAGGGTTTCCCATGTTCCCCATCTCCCACACCTCCCACAACATCCCACACAAACATCCTTCATCAGTGTGGCACATCACCTGTAATGGATATACACATCCTGGGGCCTTGCCACCAAGCATAGACCACAGTTCACATGGTAGACCACACTCTCTCCCACACAGTTCTGCATGGTATATGCTGATGTAAAATGGTCTACATCTATCGCCGCAACGCCACTCAGCACAACCCCAAGTCCCGAAAAAGCCTCTGTTTTTCAACTGCCCTTCCCCTCCCTGCCCAGAAAGCATCCAGTGGCCACCGACTCCACCTCACTGTTATAATTTCTTCCATTGCTTGACTCACAATATGTCTACAACAGAATACCATTAAGTCCACTCTAGTCCATAGCTCTTTCCCCAATCCTGAGGGGACTGGGAAGGTGATGTCCACTCCACCTCCAAGTGAGAATGGGTTTATATCCCATGATACGGTGGATGGGATTATCCTGCCTGCAGCTGCAGGCCCTCTCCATTCCCTGGGATGGCCGTTGCCCGTCGTCATCTCCTTGCCAGGTGGCTTGGATGAGTCCATTGAGCTGTAGGGTAGGAGTTGCAGCTCCACTGAGATTCCAGGCACAGCTGGCACGTACGTAGGCCAGAGGCTCCAGTCTCTGGAATTATACCTAAAAACTCCAGCATCACATATAGGTTTGAATAGAAGGGACTGTTGGACCATGTGCAAGGAGGACTTATTTGAGTCCAACTCTGTTACTCTCAGGAGCACAGATTCCAAAGTAGAGCCCACTAATAAGGCATCAATCTCTGGGGTCTTAGAGCTACAACAGAAGTCTGATCGTGGTTTTGCTCTACCTGTTGGCAGTAATGCTTACTGCAGGCTTTGTTACAAATTACCCATACTTCTTCCACATTGTTGGACCACTTGAAGCTTGACCTGAAAGGTTTTGGCATTGGGTCACATTTGTTGTCATATCAAAGGAGAATGCAGTGCACTGGATAATGAAATTTTGACTTGGTGTATTAGTCAGTAAATGTGTATTATCTAGTAACGTAGTTTCCTTATCCTTATTGGATATCAGATATTTTTTTCCAAAGAAGGAATACAAGTCAGGGCGAACCTGCATTTTCAAGCAAGCTAGGGGTGGAGTTGGGGAAATCTAAGTAATTTCATCAAAACTCTCTAATCTGGTAAAGAGAAACTTGTGCTTACACCTGCTCCAATTTACACTAGTTTTCTAAATAATATTATTTCCCTTATGTGTGGGTCACTTGAGGCAGAGAGCCAGTTTTTTTCTGCTGTGCTGTCTTAGGTGCGTACTGGAGATGCACATCAGTTCATTCACGACCTCAGGGAGGATGCTGGCTATTCAGGAAATATAATATCCCATCTTCCTAAAGCTTTGTTTATTTTGAGGATGACTGAGTGGAATGAGAATGTTATCAGTTTATGCATTCTGGGAACAATGTATGTGAGGTTTATGTGCATGTGTGTGTATATGTCCTGAAACCAAATTTTCCCCAGAGGGATTTTTCTTATTTTGCTATTCATAGATGACTTTTTCTATCCTATGTGTTCTCCTTACTGTAAGGAGAATATATGTGTGTGTGTGTGTGTGCGCGCGCATGTGCACACAATATATATATACTTGTATATGAGGTTTTTGTGTGTGTGTGTGTTTGATTTTTAGGAGGTACTGGGGATTGAACCCGGGACATCATATGTGCAAAGTAGGTGCTCAACCACTGAGTTACACCTGCCCTGTTATATACTTGTATGTGTATATATGTTCATGTATGTATATACCTGTGCCATATTATGTCACTGAATTGTATGACTTTCTGTTACCCTTTTGTTGGCTCACATTGCAGTAATTTTAGTTTAAAAAGTAAGAGCTCTGCTTGTGTGTGGTACTTAAGATTTTTACAGTTTTCTGTGAAAAATTTCTTCCTGGGTCATGCTAGCCTTTTTAATCAAGAAACTACTGTGGCGTACTTTCATACTTCCCAAAATCATTATAAAGAAAATTGAACATGATTCCATTTCCTGATACTCTCCACTTTGTAAATTGGTAATGTGAATGCTATATGTGATGGGAAGCATATAGCCTTCTTAAAGTCATTTTTTTTTCCTTAAAAAAACTGAAGAAAAATTTTAGTTGGGCCTCCATATTCTGGTACGTTCTTGTAGCTATGACTGAATCATCAGGTAGGAGAGTCTTTAATTTCCTTCCCAGTGGCAAGAGCTCAGTGTTAGAATAACATTGAAATTTATCCATAAACATATTTGAAAATGAACTGGCATAAGGTACCTTTGGTAAAGCTGAGATTAGAATATATCAGATTGTAGGTAAGCTATAAGACTCTTCTTCCTTTTCCATTGCTATTTTTTATTTTCTTCAACTCAAAATCTCTTCCAGTGGCAAACCAAGTATATTACGGGGATATAGGCTTTAGTGAACTCCCATATTTCCCTTGTTCCTTAAAAGTAATACATGGAATTTTTAAGAATTTCCTATCTGCATTGTTAAATAATTACCTTTTTCTTTTAAATAAGAAAACTCAAACCAAACAAAATAACACTCTGGATTCTGCAATTCCTATGCTGTACTGGATTCTTCTATTATAAATATCCTTTCAAAATCTTTCAGCAAGTCATTGGCTTCATTGTTAATGTGTTTGGCTGGTGACATTTTCTTGGAGCTGTTCTCACTCAATATTTAAATGTAGTGGATCTTAGATATAGTTTATTTCACTGTTACAATAAATGACTTGGCTGTGTAAGGCATTTTCCTCTTTTGTTTCTGCTCCAGAAGTACCACCTGCTTGTTCCTGTGCAACAGAATAATAGGAGAAAATTAACAGTCATCTTGTTCTATGGTAGGATCAGAATGCCTCCTTTCCCAAAACCTGCTCCTCCTTATTCAATCCCACTTCACTAAATTGCTCCATCATCAACAAACAAACATCTAGGATTGATCTTTGATTCTCTTGTCTAATTTTAAGTCCTGAGGACTCTGCTTCCAAACATATCCTGAAGGGTACTTCCTTCCATTAGCATCACCATCACCCTGATTTAAGCCACTCTCATCTTTTGCCAAGTCTGCTGAAATAGCCTTCTAACTGGTCTCTCTTCTTCTGCTTTTGTCTTTGACACAGGAAACAGATTCAGCTTTTCATTCTAGTGGATCATGGCCTGCTTAAGACTCCCTAGGGATTTCTAGGGCACAGAGCATAAAATTAAAATTCCTTACCCTGGCTTACAAGGTCTTATGTGAACTGGCCCCACTGACTTAATACATTTAACACCAATACCTCCCTTTCTAATTCTGTTCCAACTCCACCAGCAGATTTTCAGCTTCCTAACAACCATGTAAATACTTTGCTTCCTTAAGGACTTTACATTAAATCTCATGCCTAGAATGCATGGTGTTGCAAGCTGTGGTATGGCAGGAATTTTTGTAAGTAATAATAAGGTGCACCCCCTAGGGCTGACGTTCCTTCTCCCCAAGCCTCCTGAAAGGCAGGAGTCTTTCAACTGGTTTTTGCTCTGTTTTGAATTAAAATATTACACATGGACTTTTGGTTGACAGTGTATGGCAGTGTAAGATACTCCAGGGTGTCATTACCCACAAAATTTTTAATAACTAGCAAAAACTGGCAGAGCCATCTTCCTCGAGACTCCAGAAAAACAAAAGGTTACAGTAACTGGACATGTGCCAAATCAAGAAAACACAGCTTTAAAAATTGTGGGTCCCAGGTCCTGTTCGAGAGGTAGCAGAGAAACCCTTATGCATATACTGGGGTGCCTCTATGTCAGTGTTGATACTTGTAGCCTGAAAGGCTGAACCAGGAAACTCATTTCTGGTTCTCCCTCCCAGAACTTGCCTTGAAGACAGAAGCAGCTTGTGGACAGCTAAAGCAGTGTGTTAGAAATAATAAGTTAATGTAGCCTGGAGCAAAGGATTATTGACTTTAAGACAGATAATGTAGCACCCAGAGTAGGGTATTACAGGAGTCAATGTCAATTTTGTAGGGAGTAGAGGGGACATTCAGATTCCTGTAAATAAGGGAATTCCTAAGGCCATGAATGAGCACAAGACACAGGCTCAGGAAAGACCCAGAGGACTCTGCGTTTCACTTTCACCTCAGGCTGATCTTCATGATAGGAGAGCTAAACTTTGATGGAGAACACCAAGGGAAGCAGTGCCAATCTGCAAAGATTGTGAAAGGTCTATTTTGCATTGGTTAGTTTGTTTTTGTTAGCTCCTGGCACTCAAGGAAATCTTAGTCATATCACTAGTTGGATACAAACTTAAGGAATAGAGAACTCAGGGACTAATTCCCTGAGTTAACTCATTATATATATTAAAATGTATAGTATTCAGCAAAAGATTACAAGACAAACAAAGAAACAGGAAATAATGGTCTATCCAAAGGAGCAAGATAGAAAATTAAAAAACATCAATGAAGAAAACCAGACTTTGGGCAGACAAGACAAAAACTTAAAAAAAGTAATCTTCACTGTGCTCAGGGAGATAAAGGCAAACATGGAGAAAGAGCTAAAGGATAAAGGATATCAGGAAAAATGAAGGAAAAATATGAGAATCTCAATAGAGATTGAAATTTAAAAATGAACCAAACAGAAATACTGGAGTTGAAGAAGACCACAATAACTGAAATGAAAACTCCCAGAGTATTTCAAAGAAGGAAAGGTTTTGATGTATTTGATGAAATGGATGTACTTTGAAGACCTCATGTTGAGTGAAATAATTCAGACAAAAAGGACAAATTGTGTAAGATCCCACTGATATGAAACAATTAGTAAAAGCAAATTCATAGAGTCAGAAAATAGTACACAGTGTACCAGGGGCTGGGGAAGGCTAGAGAAGAGAACATTAAAGCTTAATTGGTACAGAATTCAAGATGGTGGTGATGGAAAATTTGTGTTAATGGATCACGGTGATAATTGGACAACATTGTGAATGTAATTAGCACCCCTGAATTATGTATCTAAATGTGGTTAAAGTATAAAATTTTAGGCTGTATATATATTACTAAAATAAAAAAAAATTTAAAAAGTTGTAGCTAACTTTAAAATCTCAGTAAAACAGATTGGAGCTGGAAAAATAAAGAATCAGCAAACTGGAAGACAAGACAGTAGAAATTATTCAGACTGAGGAGTAGAAAGGAAATGAATGAAAAACATGGAACAGAGTCTAAGAGACTTGTGGGATACCATCAAGATTACCAGTCTATGCATTATGGGAGTCCCAGAAGGAAAAGAAAGAGAAAGAGAAAGAGAAAGAGGCAAAAGGAATCATCAAAGAAAGTATTGCAGAAAACATACCTGACCTAACAAATGACACATTCAGGAAGTCCAGTGAACCCCAAAGAGGATAAACTCAAAGAGAACCATGCCCAGAATCACTGAAGTTAGATTGTTGAATGCCAAGGACAAGGAGAGAGTCCTGAAAGCTGCAAGAGAAAAACAATGTATTATGTACAATGGAGTACAAATAAGATTGACAATTTCTCATCAGTAGGCATTGAGGGAAGAATTGAGGAAAAAAAGGGATAAGACAAAGACCAAATTGAAAAATGGCAAAAAGAAGGTCCTGTCTTATTAGTGATTTAAAAGACAAAAAGATTAAACTTTCCAGTTAAAATGCAGAGATTGGGAGAATAAGTAAAAAAGCAAGACCCAATTATATGTTGTTTCCTAGGGACTTATTTTAATTTTCAAGACACAAATAGGTTGAAAGTGAAAGGATGAAAAATTTATACCATGCAAAAAGTAACCAGAAAAAATAGACTTCATGTCAAAAACTGTTGCAGGGGACAAAGAAATCCACTATATTCTGATAAAGGGATTAATGCAATAGAAGACATAACAATTGTAAATATATATGCACCTGATGGCAGAGCCCCAAATTATATGAAGCAAATATTGACAGATTTTGAGGGATAAATAAAATAATGACAGTTCTACATTAATTGTAGGAGACTTTCATATAACACTTTCAATAATGGAAAGAAGAGCCTTACAGAAGATCAATAAGGTAATACAAGACTTGAATGATGCTCTAAACCAATTATACCTATTAGACATATATAGAACATCCAACAGCAACAGAATAAACATTATTCTAGAGTGCACATGAATCATTCTTCAGAACAGACCATATTGTAGGTCACAAAATAAGCTTCAATAAATTTAAAAAATATTGAAATAATACAGATGTTTCTTCTCTGGTCACAGTGGAATGAAGCTAGAAATCAATAAATGACACATAGTTAACCAATGTATCAAAGAAGAAATCATAAGGGAAATATCATAACACAAATGAAAATGAAAACACAACCTACCAAAAGCTATAGGATGCAGCAAAGCCAGTGCTGAGTGGGAAATTTATAGCCCTACATATTTATATTGAAAAAGAAGAAAGATCTCAAATCAGAGACCTAACCTTACAACTAGAGGATCAAGAAAAAGAAGAGCAAACAAAATGCAGCTTGATCATATGGAAGGAAATAAACATTAGAGCAGGGATAAATGAAATAGAGGAAAAAAACAATAGAGATAATTGATGAAACCAAAAGTTGGTTCTCTGAAAAGATCAATAAAATCAAATTGACAAATCTTTAGCTAGACTATCTAAGAAAAAAGAAAACACAAAGAACTAAAATCAGAAATGAAAAGGGCACATTACTACTGACCCTATAGAAATAAAAAGAATTATAAGAGAATAGTATGAACAACCCTATGTCAACAAATTAGATAACTGAAATGAAATGGGCAAATTACTAGAAACACATAAACTGCCTACACTGATTCAAGAAGAAGTAGAAGATCTCAACTAACCAATAACAAGTAAACAGATTGAATCAATAAAAAAAACCTCCCAACAAAGAAAGCCCAGGGCCAGATGGCTTCATTGGTGAATTTTACCAGTCATTCCAGAAAGAATCCAATCCTGCTCAAACTCTTTCAAAAATTTGAAGAGGAGGGAACACTTCCTAACTCATTATGTGAGGCCAACTTCACCCTATACCAAATCCCGATAAAGATACCGCAAGTAAAGAAAATTGCAGACCAATATCCCTAATGAATAAAATAGTCAATGAAATACTAGCAAACCAAATCCAACAGCACATTAAAAGAATTATACACCATCTTCAAGTGGGGTATGTAAAGGCTGTTTAACTTAAGAAAATAAATGTAATATATCACATTAATGAAAAGAAAAAAACAAAAAAACAGCACATGATGCAGAACAGATAGTTGACACAATCCAGCACACTTTCTTGACAAAAATACTCAGAAAACTAGGGATAGAAGGAAATATATGAAAAATCTACCACTAACATTCTACTCAATGGTAAAACACTGAAAGCTTTCCTCCTATAATCAGGAACAAGACAAGGATGCCTGCTGTCACCAGTGTTATTCAACATTCTACTGGAAGTTCTAATCAGAGAAATTAGACAAAAAAAAAAAAAAAAGTAAAAGGCATCCAAATTGGAAAGGAAGAAGTAAAAATTTCCTTATTTGTAGATGGATATGATCTCATAGTTAGAAATTCTTGAAAAATCCACAAAAAGCTGCTAGAGTTATGAAAAGAACTCAACAAAATGGAAGAATCAGTCGTGTTTCTATACACTAGTAATGAACAATCTGAGGAGGAACTCAAGAAAGCAATTTTATTTATAATAGCAACTAAAAGAATCAAATATTTAGGAATAAATTTAACCAAGGATGTAAAGACTTATACATAGAAAACTACAAAGCATTGTTAAAAGGAATTTTAAAAAGACCTAAATACATGGAAGTATATTCCATATTCATGGATTGAAAGACTAAATATTGTTCATATGTCAATTCTACCCGAAGAGATTTGCAGATTCAGTGCAATCCTAGTCAAGATGCTAATGGCTTTCTTTGCAGAACTGGAAAAGCCAGTCATTAAAATTATATAGAAGAGTAATAATGGTCCCCAAAAGCCAAAGCCATCCTGCAAAGGAACAAAGTTGGGGTATTCATAATTCCTGATTTTAAAACTTTATAGAAAGCTACAGTAATCAAAAACAATATGTTTATTGTAGCTGGTATAGGGGCAGACACATAGACCAATGAAATTTAATTAAAGTTCAGAAATAAACCTTTATATCTTTGGCCAATTGATTTGTCTACTTGATGGGAAAAGAAGTGTTTTCAACAAATGGTTCTGAGAAAACTGTATATCCATATGCAAAAGAATGAACATGGCCCCCCCCCACACACATACCTCACAAAATGTACAATAATGAACTCAGAATGGGTCAAAGGACCAAAAGTAGAAAACTCCTGGAAGAAAACATAGGGAAGCACCTACGGGACTTTATGTTAGGCATCTGTTTCTTGGACTTTACATAAAAAACATGAGCAACAAAAGAAAAAGCAGATAAATGGTCTTCCTCAAATTTAAATACTTTTATGCATCAAAGGATATCATGAAAGTAAAAGGACAAACTACAGAATGGGAGAAAATATTTGCAAACCATATACCCACTAAGATTTTTTTTTGTTCCTATTTTATTTTCTTTTTCAATTTGTTTTGAATTAGTACTAACCAGTCCTGACCCTGTTTAGCTTCCAAGATCAGATGAGATCAGGCATGCTTAGGGTGATATGGCCGTAGACTCAGTAAAGGTTTAAGGTCCAGAATATATAAAGACATCCTACTACTCAACAATAAAAAGAGAAAGAACCCAATTAAGAAATAGGTTAAAAAAAACAACAACACAAAAACTTTAATAGACAGTTCTCCAAAGAAGATATGCAAATAGCCAAAAAGCACAGGAAAAGATGCTTTTCCCTAATGGTTTTATTAACCATTAGGGAAATGCAATTCAAAACCACAGGATACTATTTCACACCCAGTAGAATAGTTGCAATTAAAAAAAACCAAAACAAAACAGAAAAGTAGCAAGTGTTGAGAGTATGTGGAGAAATAGGAACACTTTATTCATTTTTGTTGGGAAGACAGTTTGGTAGTTCCTCAGAAAGTTAAGTAATAGAATTACCATATGACCTGACAATCCCATTTCTAGGTAATGACGTAAAAGAATTGAAAGCAGGGTTTTGAACAGGTATTTGCACACTGATGTTCATGGCATTATTCATAGTTCCCACATAATGGAAGCAACCCAAGTGTCCATCAACAGATCAATGGATAAACCAAATGTGGTATATACATACAATGGAATTTATTAAGCTCTATGAAGGAATGAAGTTCTGATACATGTGACAACATAGATGAACCTTGGAGATATGTTGAGTGGAATAAGCCAGAACCCAAAAGGACAGATATTGTATGAGCTCACTGATATGAAATAATTAGAACAAGCAAATTCATAGAATCAGAAACTAGAATAAGATTACCAGGGGCTGGGGTAAGGATGGAGAACAGGGAGTTAATGATTAATTAATATAGAGTTTCTAGTTGGGGTGATGGAAAAGTTTCTGTAATGGATCGTGGCGATGGTAGCAAAACATTGTGAATATAATGAATATTGTAGATGTTATATGAAGGTTTTTTGGGTAATGGGGCACAAATACAGATTGCCAGCCAGTTCAGAATACATGAGAGGACTTTTTTTTTTCCTTAAAGAGCCTGGAGAAGGAGAGGGGAGAATGAGAGAGGTAAAGGGACCCTGTCTTACATCACCTAGGATATTGTGAGGATTTGTAGAGGAGGGTGGGAGGAGCACATGTGGGTCCCAGGTTCTTGCCTTCATTGTAACCCAGAGGGAAGAATTAGGATTTTCACTCTGATACTGGGGATTGGAAATTTCAAACTAAACAGGGTGAAAAGCTGAAGTGACTAGGTCCATTGAAGAAGGTGAGGGCAGCTTCTGAGCATCCAAACCATATGGGCAAAACTGTCCCGTTGGTAAATTTTGTGGCACAAAAGGGTAGAAGTTGCAAGGACCTTTCAGCAGAAGATATGGCAGGAGCCTTTATTATCCCAAGCCATATATTGGTGCATACCTTGCTAATTGCAGTTATGCCCAAGGTAGGGTTAACTGGGGTGGTTGCGTGGAAGGGAAGCTTATCACTAAGCCAGGCAAGACGATGGGGCACCACATATAATTCCTTTATACTATTAAAGTGAAAACCGATTAATTAAATATTTGAAAATGGATAAAATGGGATGTTTTAGATTGTATATATGTTACTAGAATAAAAAGTTTTTAAAAACCCTTAAGACTATACAACACAGTGAACCCTATAGTTAAACTATGAACCATACTTAATAGTACATGGGAATTCTACATTTTTTGCATGGTTTTTCTGTAAAGGGACAATTTCTCTAGTGAATATATTAGTAACACCAGAAACTTAAAATAGGGAGAAATTTAACAAAAGATGCGGAAGACCTAAAGAAAACCTGGATGAATCTCCAGATTTAAAAAAATCACATGGGTAGCCTCAGTGAGGAAATAGACACTATTTGAATCTTTGATATAATGTATATCCTTTATACCACTTTATTGCTCATGGGTTGTGAACAGAAATTAAAGCAACCTTAAATTTAAATTCAGCCTAAGTTATTATTAGCATTCTTTTCCTTGATCAGCCTTTAGGTCTGGATTAGTTCGTTTCCTCTCCCTGATTTTTTCATAGTTGGCTGTGCCTTGTCATAAATATATCACTTCCATGTTTAGGCCTTCTGTAACACCCAATCTAAAGTAGTCATTTAATCATTCTGTCACATCGCCCTATTTTAATATTCAGCATGGTGTTTATACATTTTTTTTTTTTTCTGGGATGGAGGTTGGTTTTTTCATGTGTTTAGCCATTTATCCACCTTCTACCCACTGACTCATCTATTCATCACCCATCCATCCACCCACCCACCCATCTATCCATGTATCCACCTACCCAGTCATCCATCTATCCATCCATTCATCCATCTATCCACCCTCCTTCTATAGAATGAAATCTCCAAGAAACAGACCTTGCCTGTCTTGTTCATAGCTGAATTCCTAGCACTAGAATAATGCAAAAAATAAGAATTCAGGAAATATTTGTTGAATGAAAGAATGAATTTCTTATTTCAACATGTGATTTAAATTGTTGAATACTTTACCTTCTTGAGATACTTAAGAGTATCAATGTTGTACTGTGACATCCTCTCTATAGGGGATCCTGGGGCTAAAGATTGAGTTGTAGTATGTGCTTCCATCCTATGCAATGCCCGAATTATCTTGTTGAATCTAGTTATATTAAATTGACAAAAATTCTTATTCCGTGAGGATTTATTTTCTCAAATAAACTTCCCTATACACTAATATTAAACTAAATTCAGGGATAAAAGTTTTAAGATTATTTGAATGAGTTAGAAATGAGGTAGTTCTATAAGAGTTGAGAGAAGAAGTGGATGCCTCTTTGTTTTGTAACTGATACTGTATGTGATAAGGAGCAGTTTAGTAATCCTTTTAAAACCATTGTAACCGTTGGGGAATTTGATGTAATTATGAATTCCAAAAATATAATTGAATCATGCTTGTAAACTGATCTGTTAATCTGGGCATGATTAGGTTAGGATTAGGGCATTGAGCCCCACCCCTTGGTGGGTGGGGAATTGAATATAAAAGGCAAGGCAAAGGACAGTTGAAGCAGTCTTTTGAGAAGAAGTTTTGAATGTTGGAAAGAAGGCCCCAGGGGAAAAGAAGCAAGCCATTTGCCTGATCGTCTACAGCTGACCTTGTGGAGGAAATAGGAGCTAAGCCCGGAGAGAAACACAGCCCCGGGAAGAGAGGAACCCCAGAAGCCTGAACCCTGGCAAACGCCAGCAGCTGTCTTGCTCTAACACGTGGCAATGGACTGTGGTGAGAGAAGAAACTTAATGCTTTATGGCCTGGTATCTGTGGACATCTACCCCAAATAAATACCCTTTATAAAGGCCAACCCATTTTTGGTATTTTACATTAGCACCCCTTTGGCTGACTAATACAACCATCATTGCAAAGACTTGCTTTGTGTCTCAGTAATGTTCATCCTAGTCAGAAGGGTCTTTGGCACTACTGTGAAAGAGGTGCTCCTAGGTCTTTTATCTACTAGGTACCAGTTTTGAATGTTGGGTGTATACCAGTCACTACCCTCAGTGAAAGGAATCCAAACATATTCAAATAAGACACTCAAAGATTTCATAATAGAGCAGGAAGACCAATGTCCAGGCAACTACTCATGATATAATGCTATGTATTTTCTTTGTGCTATGAGTAAAATCCTGTGTCATAGTAGATAAGGAAAGATAAATCTGCTTAGGGCCTTTGCAGAAGTCTTCATGTGGAAATGTTTGTTTTAACAGTATCCTCATATTTGTAATTAGCCACCTGAGGAAAAAATTGGGGACTCTTAAATCTTTATGAGCCAAATAAATGTATGTCTAACAGTGGAATTTTAGAGAGTTGATAATCAATGGGATGTATATTTTGGTAGTTGTAGAATCTTTCCCAGTGCCTTTCCCTTCATAAGAGCCAGCTTCAGATATTGTCAGATCCTTGTAACGTCCTGATGAGGTTAACTATCTGCCCTACCCAAGTGATTGGTCCTCCTTTTACTCTGAGGTTACTGAAGAAACATAGTAATTCTTTTGTATATTTTAATGGTCACCTAATGTATAAGATATCTGGTTGCAGAGAAATGCACTTGAGATCAAAATGGTCAACCCACAGGCTTCAATATTAACAAACTACAAAGGAGAGCTAGTAATGATTTGTTTTTCACATTTTTGTATTTCTGAAGTCATCCCTAAACCAAATTTGAAATTTCCTGGAGCCCAGAAAAAGAGCCTAGTTATGGGAAAAGAAGAAAAACAAAAGAAGAGAATGCAATTGCAGAGTAAAATTTACTGTTCTCATTTGAGAGCCCACATACACTAAAGACAGGGATACTATGAGAACAAAATATCTTGCCTTTCTCATTTATCTCAGTTTATTCTTAAAGCTATCCCTCTCTTGCTGTTAGACCAAACAGGCTGTTTGAAGAGATATTTTTGTGTTCTGACCTTGGAATCAAAGGATACATTTTGTGCCTTGGTGCAATATTTATTCCATTTAGTTGACAAACACATTATTTAGTGCCAGTTACTGTTTTAAGAGCTTTTCATGTTATTTAATTCTCATACAATTCAGTACTATTATCATCCCAGTTTTGCAGATTAGAAAACTGAGGCACAGAGAGGTTAAATAACTTGTTCAGGGTCACCCAGTAGTCTGCTCCAGAGCACATGATCTCAACCACCTGGCTATATTGCCTCTCAGTGCTCTAGTAATTGAAATCTGTTTGAGTTATACTTTTTAATGGAATGCTAATAGCAATTTGAGCTAGTGACAATTTTTGACTTTTTATTTAGAATGGAGAAATATTTAAATACAGTAAGATGAATATATTTATAAGTTTTAATATATTATGGCTCCATAGCTTTCTGGATATAATGTATTTTCTTTAAATACAAATTGCCTGAGCTGGCAAAAGCCTTGGAAAGTCTAACCTATGCAAAAATCTCTTTTAAATTCCATCAATTCTGTGCTTGCCATTTTACAGAATGAACAATTTTGACCCATAATTTGGGAGTCCTAACTGGCTACTACCTGACTCTTCTGAGCAATTTTACTTATACTCTAAGATGGGTATATGTTTGTGCTATGATATATGTGGCTATGAGATGTATGAGCAGAGTTGTGCATGTATTTTTGACTGAATGTTCATCAATATTCTCAAAGCAAAATGAATGTAGGTGTGCTTATTTTTGTAACTCTTTGCTACTCCCTCTGGATATAGATGACAGATACATAAATAGATAGACACTTCAAAGAGTCTACATTAGGCTGGCAAATTAGCACTAAAGATTTCATTGTCACCTGACTCTAGTTCCTGATCTTCTCCAGTGGAGAATGAAGTTCAGAGAAAGAACTTATCTATGTCTGCCCAGTAGTGAGGTGAAATCCTTTCTTCTCGCATCCAGTTCTGATATTTTACTGGTATCATTGGAAATAGGTGTGTATGGTGGGAACTCCATTAAACCTGGAGCTCCACCACCCTGGTCTCAGTTCTAAGTCTCAGAACTGTCCTGCTTCACCTCCCTAAGGTGTCTTTATGCTATCTGACACAGTAATATTACATGACTTGGGGAAAGGAGGTGACCGAAGGGGTGGGTATAGCTGCAGACTTTACTTCATTCTATAATAATTAAATTCTACTGCATTACTTACAAAATTCCTATGTGCTTGCTAGGTTATCAACTATTGGTGAATTTTAAACACTGAATTTCACAGAGAGCTATGCACTTAATGCATTGGAGAATAATTAAAGGTTTGCTTTTCCTAAGCCCTGTTCTTCACCTGTGCCTTTGAGCCAAGTCATTTCAACATTATTTCAATTCAATTTTCAAGGAAGTATTGTATTAATGAGTGTGTGTGTGTGTGTATGTGTGTGTAGGGAAGGGTGCAGCTCATGGAGCCACAGATGATTCAGTACAATAGTCAGTAATTCACATTTGGAACATCTGGCAACACTCGAAATAAATTAGGTCAAAAAATTTCCCCCAGAAAAGCCTTCTTTGTTTTTTTTTTTCAATCTTCAGGGTAGAATAAATCTTCAATATGGTAATAACCAAGAACTACAAGTAAGCATTAGATATATTCTTTGACTAAACATCTAGCTGTTTTTCATGTGATGATGCTTTTTTTCCTTGTTAGTAGTAGTTTAGAATATTAGTGGAAAAGATTTTAAAACTGCATTCAATAATGGGTATAGTATTTTTTTTTAAAAAGCTTCCAATTTAATTCCCTTATTAATAAGCTTTTTCTTCTCTCCCTCTGCCTCCTCAAACAAGTGCTTAATTTGTATTGGCAGCTGACTCCCCAAACTAATGCAGTTTGACTAGTGCAGGAAATGGGCCAAAGGAGGATCTGATATGGAAGAAATGGAAAGTCCTAAATCTATTGTTTTGGCATACCAAGGGGAAGTCCCTTAGTATGTGGGGATTAGAAGGACATGAAAAGCTCATGCCTTCTAATCTGAATGATTGTGGGAAGAAAGGAGACAGAGGGAAAGCAAGGGGGTCAGGGTCCAGTATTTTCTTCTTCCCTCCTCCAGCTCCCTGAACACCAACTGCTGCAGTGGCTTAAGAAATATCCAGGTATGTATGGAAGAGTCCAGAATACCAGGCCGCTAGCACACATCTCCAGAGATGCTAGAGAGAGGCTACAACACAAGGAAATGCTGTGTTTGCTGCTACTCTCAACAATAAGTGTTATTGGCCTCCTAATATACAAAGCATTGACCCAAGGAATGAGGAAGAGCAGAAACACAATGGATAATCCCTGGCAGGTAGTTTTGGAGAAAGTGCTCTAACAAAGGCCTCAGTAGCAAATGAAGTAACTGAGACTCTGAGTACAGTGAATAGAACTCATTTGGATAATTGAATTTTCATTCAGAAATGCAGACTCATATTGCATTGAGGCACCAACATAGGCACACGAAGCCATTTTATTTCTTAATTTGGTCAGTCAGGTTTTCCTGATGGTAATTTTCTCTGAAGGAGCAATTTAGCATTTTAGGGGTGCTTTTATTTGCTGCCATGGGTTACTGTTTATTCTACTACAGCGGTAATTAACTAAATGGTATACCAGTAGACTACAGAAATGAATGCAGCTTTGAAGTATCCAATTTACCATTGAATTACTAAGAGGAGAACGTGCACTTTTTGGTAATATATTAGAATAGAAATCTTAAAATTGCTTTCCTGTCATATCAAAACTCATTTTTGTGCTAACAGTCTTTGAGAAGGCAGCGCTGGAAAAGGTGGTCAGTGCCTGGAAATACTGAAGCAACAAACTGTAGGAGTAGGTCTCTGAAGCTATTGTCAAGGAGATGTAGAAGCAGTCAGCAGATGAAGATCTTTGTATGTTTGCAGGGAATTTCAGGGAGGATGATAGGGAGCTATCTATGGGGACTGGGATTGAGGATCAGGACTCCAGTTCTTGGAAATTCTTAAGAAAAAAAAATCTCAATGTCATAGGAAGTGGGACACTAGGCAATAAGGAACTAAGACATGGTATCAAAAATCCAGTTACTGTAATAACATTAAAGCCCATTTCTTAGGACTAAGATTAAAGGTCAGAATGGAATCAAGATAAAAGCTCAGGAAGTCAGAAATGTAGACTTCCCACATATTCCCCAAATAGAGGAAAGAGTGATCGCAAGGTTGTGGGAGTTGTATAGGTGAAATCTAGTGGGCCAGTTTTTCAAAGTTAAAGGAATCTGGGAACAAGGGTTCAAGAAGTTCAGTATATTTCCTTGCAGAATATTTTTTTCTTCTTCTTTCATCCATTTTATAGCAATATCAGATGAACATTAAATTATTTTCCTTTGGTTCACAAGTACTTTGTTTTCCTTGATTTTTATGAAGATTAACTTTGTAAAAGATGAATTCTTGCTTAATAAAATATGGGTTTGGAAGAACTACCAAAATAAAATGCATTGTACCCTTTGATTCAGCAAGTTCACTGTTTATAATAGGAAAAAACCAAAAGTGGATGTGTACACACACACACACACAAACACATACTTTATATATGTATATACTTATATATACATACAGTAATTTTTATCTGGAAAGATATAAAGAAACTATTAGAATGCTTATTTTTCTGGAGAGAGAATGGTGATGGGGAGGGGATAGGGTGTGCCTTTCTCTCCTAATCTTGTATCTCTGTCTTTTGAATTTCTAACCTTTTTAAAAAATCAACAAGCCATTATCTGAGCAAAAGCATTATGGATATAATTATTTTTAATCCTATATTCATGACTCTCTTTGTCTCTGTCTTTGTCTCTCTATCTCTCCACATATATTTACAAAGCCCTAATAAATATTATTTTTCTCCTGGTACATAAAACATTTTTTCATAAAGATTAACTTTAAATTAGATGATGAATCTTTACTTTGCATAATAAGAGTTTGTTTTTATAAATCAAGCATATGGAAAAAACTGTACCAATCTATTGCTGTAAGAAATATACTGCATTACCAGGCATTTTTGTTATATTTTGTATCTGAAAATCTACAACTATGCATTTGTTTATTAAACTGTCAATTGGCTTGGGCCCTGGATTTTATATATCTCTAAAATCTATAAATATGAAAAATCCTAGAATTATTTTAGAATATATAAAATGCTTTCCACTTAAATTGATATGTTATATAAGTTTTATCTATATTTATAGTCCTGACCTTATATTGCCCATAAAAATAGGGAAGAAAAAGCAAGACTAAGGCAGCTGCATTCATATTTTTGGTGACTGTTCACACAGAAAGCAAATATAGCCGCTTTTGCCTTGAGTCTCAGGCACCAAGTTGATATCAGTAATTTAGGGCTATTATCAGACTACAATGCCCCTCATCATGACTGGTCTGCAGAACCCAGCAAGTCTTCTCAGTTCTACGTTCTCAGAGGCTGAACTCTGCTCCAGAGAGGTAATTTTGGCTTGGCCATGGACACACAATGTGGGTATTACCGTACATGACCACTCTTCCGGGGATAATGGCACAGCTGGGCTGCCAATTGTACTTAGAATGATATCAGGTTTATTTTGCTGCCAGTAATATGGAAAGCCAGAAAATGCTCTGGCTGTGTAGATGATAGAATAGTAATAGATTATTTTAATCTTATATAGTACTTGGTTGCAAAAATCTTAGTGTGCTTTTCCAAATGTTAATTAATCTTACCAACCTTACTCTTAGGCTGATAAGTGTTATGCATTTTAGAGAATTTTTTTTATACCAATATGCAGACTTGGATGATTACACTATGGTTAAATGACAAAGCTGAATACAAGAAGCAAAAACAAATATTTGCTTTTTATCACCAAATAGCGTCTATGAAGTGGCATGGTAGCATGCCTGCACATTATGGTGATATTACATTTTAAGCTACTGGCGAACAGGGACTGTTTTTCTGTTTTCTTAGAACTTGATTTTCCTCTTATGAATGGGATACTTTGAATTGCCTTTCTATGTACCTTCCATATTCTCTTTCCTTTCATATATGTAATACCTTACACATTAAGTAGGCCACAAGACAAAATGTAATATAACAGTGCTTCCACGACAGTAGAAGGCATTGTTTTTGCATGTTACTTTTTGCAGTGCCTTTTGAAAGTAAAAAAGTGGAGTTCTACCTTTACATAGCATATAAAATGAGATAGTACTTCTGACATATCCTTAGAATTTTAGTATTTATAGTACCAAAAAGGGCTTTGTTATAACATTTTCACTAATATCACAGTCTTTTCTATTGGACGATATCAAAGTTCCCAAAATAAATGGGCTTACTTTTCATACTTAGTAGCTCAGCCTATCAAACTGTACTAGTTTTTCTTCCAGTTCATAGGGTATCTTTCCTTGCACATATAATTTGTAGATTTGGGTCTAGGAATCTTTTTCCTTAAAAAAATATTTATTTTCAATGTCAGTCACTTTATATATATCTTGTATCCATGCACATAATTTATAAAACAGTTGTATGTAATTATTAACATAAATTGAGTAATTTTTCTGAATTAAAGCTGACCTATAAATGCAACCCATTATGATATCCTAAAAATAAAATAACTGTGAAATACTGGCAATTTGTCCGCAATTTTGGTTGTATTTTAATTCTTAAATGTTATTAACCATAACACTCAAAAAAGAATTTTATATAATTTATATTTCAAAAACCAATGCATCTTATAGAGAAGTGATAAGCTTACCAATTTCAAGACATTTTCTTTTTATGACTATTTACAATGACAGTTTGAACAGATATAGATTTGCATTATATATTAAACCAGAAATAAAGGATGTTTTCAAGGGTAAGAAATAAAACACCTCATCAATTCTACTGTACCCCTTTAGTCAGAGATTTTCTTAATATATTCTGACTTTATGCCTTCTAAAAAATTGTCCAAAGAATTAAAGAAAGCATTTTGTAAACAGATCAAAGCCTTAGAATCCCATAATGTGTATTTGGAAAAATTACTTTCCTCAGAGATTTGCCTTTGAATTAATAAAAGATTTCTATTGGGATAAAAGTTTAAGCATTCAATTATTTCTGATCTTTTAAGTTCTGTACCATAATGGTATTTTGTTTTATAAACACAGTGATTACAACATCATTTACCCCCTTATCTCAACATCCACTAAAATATGGATTTGCATTTGGCTTTTTAACTTATTAAATTTTTAAATTGAATTTGAATATGAACTATTATAAGAACCATAATATCAAAATTTAAAAATCACGTTATTTTCATACTCTAGCTTAGTTTTTAAGTATACCCAAAAATCTGCAAATATATAATTTTGTTATTTTATATTTTCATTAAAACTGATTATTGACAGCTAGTCATATCAAGGCATACCAAGATTAGCTTTCATCTCTGGTCCCCAAGAAGAATCATTTGAAAGCACCCTGTCTGCTTTCTATATCCCTACAGATAGAAAACTTAGAAAACTGAGTTTCTGTTAAATCTCTAGTTTTCCTAAAGTGGGAAATACATGGATACTGATGGACAGACCACTATACACAAAACAAAATAATCAATTAAAGCCATGAAATTTTTATTCTGGATTTAGTCTATCTCTGATGGCCATTTGCATTGGGTACCCATCCATGGGCAAATCTTCTGACGTGGAAGTTGCCATTTGAACCCTATGGCTGGAAGGAGTATTTATTACAAGTGGAGTGCTGAGACAAGACCAAGCCTACAATAAATAGCTACTATTTGATATGGACCTATGTGTATTTTATCAAGCATTATGCAGTGCACTTAATATCTATTCCCTCTGAAAATGAGAAAGTAAACAATTGTGAAAGCTGCTGATTAAGGAATATCTGATATACCAGTTGACTAAAGTTATGTGTGCAGGTGGCAAAGTTTCAATTATGTCTCACTGCACAGGGATTGGTGAAATCTATGAGTCACTTATGCAGTTTACCATAAACCATGGTCCACCAAACAATATGTCTCATCACTGAGAAATGATATTTCTGTTAAATCCGGAGAAAGTTTGTTTCTGGATATCCACTTATGTGCTTTGATGCCTGGAGAGATCCACTGCCGGCTGAGTGGACTTGATGATGCTGTGTTTCTTAGTTTGGAGTCCTCTTTAATTCTAAGACTTCTTATGGCATTTTACTGTTTTACTTCTGCTCCAGATTTCACAAATTTGATACAAACAAGCATACACATACAAATACACATATAAATTCTGTGTTTCATTTGAAGAAAAACTGGAAAAACAATTGAGCATTTTGAAATCTTTTCCTACTATATAAACAAATAGCTGCGTCCAGAATATTGCATGCCCACAGAAATTATATATAACTGTGAAAAACTCGAGTCTTAGGATGCTCGAAATTATATATAACTGGAGCTATATTTTAATTTCTACCTATGTAAATATATTAAAGAAATTACATAATAATTTTTTAAAATCTACAATCTAGTGATGCATGTCATGTTTACTCATACAAATCCTCCACTTTAATAGGAATATAACCACTAAATTGGCAGGGCTAGGGTGGGAGATGGAATATTACTGTTTAAACTCTTCCATTAATTTTTTTTTGAAAGAATTTACTTAAACACATTCATTCCTCTGCAGTTTCTCTTACCAAGCCTACACAGTTTTAAGGCTGCCATTGGTTTGTTCTATTCAGGAGCTATGACAAAGAAACATAACACAGAGAAAAAAAGATGTATGTGCTTCTTCAAAACTTGTTGTGTGAGAGAGACAGAGTTTTGGGGTAGCTAGGGTCAGTTTATGCTATGGTTGTTACAAAAATAAAACTTTTTCTGAGTTGAATGTTAAAGTAGGGATTTCTCAACCCTCACTTGTACCTCTGGTAAGAAACTTAGAAATTTATGTTTAAAAAAAACAAAAAGCTGCATGAAGAATCATGCTCCCAAATGTAAAGGTTAACACATTTTATGAGATTAATGAAATTAGCAAAATTGAACCATGATAGGGAGGCTCAGTCTAATTGTAGATCTGTATAAGAACAGTCCAAGATGGCTTTTGTTTATGTTTAGTTTAAATACAGCAACGACAACAAAATAAAATCTTTCCTCATGTAAAAAGCAATATATAAACTTTTATCACAGCAGCTAGCAGACTTTTTTATCTGCCTTTTGACGCAATCCCAATATTCCCAGAGAAAGACACTCTGCTTCATGCTGCTCACGTCATGCAATTGTCGTCACTGCTGTAGGCCTGTTGGCCTGGGTGTTCTGTCTTTCTGAACTTTTAGTTTTGTCCTGCTGTTTCTTCTTGTCCAACTCATGATGTTCAGCCACACACAGTTATCCAGTGTAAGAAATGATGGTGGGCTGTTTCTACCACAAGGTTGGAGTTTTGATTGGAGGTCACTTCTTGCCTGGTCCTTGTTATATGTTTCCTATTGCCACCTCCAAGCTTCAATTAATACTCATTATCTTTTCTTCTCTTGGAGAGAGTGAGACACATCTCTCCAATCATTTTGGTATCTATTCCCAACTTCTGAAGGCAATTGAGCTTTTACTCTTCCTTCTTCCTCCTAAGATGATTCTTCTCTATAGTTTCACCCTTGGAAGATTTCCTGTGCTGGGTTTGCAGATTGAGCAATTTCTTTCTTGAGGTGTTTCAGCATGTTAGAAGAAGCTCATGTCACCTTACAAATAAAGGACTTTTCTTAGATTATTTTTTCCTTGATTTTTTAATGTAGGAATACTTGTTGGAAATATGGCGAAAGGCTGGAGGGAGATAGAAAATGAAAACTCTTCTGCAATATATGTTTCAAACTTTTCTTAGTATTGTGGTAATTAGAATATCCTTTCTATTCTCTATATGCACTATTATTTTACTTGCCTCTCTTTCTGGTGATTTCCTTCCAAAAGCAAACATAACTTCCTAAAAAAATGAAATTGCCTAAAAATTCAATTAAATATGTAGTGTAATCATTGTTTATTTCCTGGAAGCATAAATAAATAAATGTGGCAGTTGTTTTGTAATGTGGGAAAATTCATAGTAATGCATTTGTCAGAAAAAAACATCCAAGCTCCACTTAAAAAATGATGGCTTCTTAGCCTTGGTTTATAATTTAGGAGTAGGACATGGGAGCATATTATACGTAGCCTAGCAATATTAGCTTAGCATTCTGCTATGGTCAAAATAGTTCAACAAATTCAAGTTTAGACTGGGAAGTACATTAGAATAAAATAAATAAAATATCATCCTTCCCTCTTATAAAAATATGGTGTGCCTGTACTTTAAATACTATGCATACTTTCATTGACGACATTGTTGGAAAAGTTATAGGACAGCCTTAATGATCCAGTGAACTAAAGTTAAATTTAGTTAAATAATGTATATCTAGAACCTATTATGTTGTAGTTGCTTTTCAGAACACAAAGATGAAGATCACACGATCCCTGAATTTTAGGAGTTCTATCTTTGAAAGTAACACATGAATCATTATACCATAAAAGAAAATGCAATATTAAAACAGCAATAAGGGGGGTGGATGTGGCTCAAATGTTTGGGCGTCCATTTCCCATATGGAGGGATCTGGGTTCGATCCCCGGGATCTCCCAGTAAAATAAAGAAAAATATTAAAGTTGTGCAGGCGCACCATCAGGCTCTGCGAGTGGATGAGCCCCCAGGCCCTGCTGAACCACGCAGCAAGATGAAGACGTAACAGGAGAGAGACGCAGGGGAGAGCCAAGATGAAATGCACGGAAAAACCAGGAACTGAGGTGGCACAGGTGGCAGAACGCCTCTCTCCCACATCAGAGGTTCCCAGGATCAAATCCCGGTGAAGACAGGAGGAGAAGGATGAGAGGAGAGGGCAGGAAACAGACAGAGAATTGCCCAACGAATGGACACAAAAACAGCAAAATGGGGGCGGGAGGGGGGGCGTTAAAATGAATAAAGAGTAAATTGAAAAAATAACAATAAAAGGAAACTAGAAATTAATTATTATTTAAGAGGTAAAGGAACTATTTAACAAGTGACAAAAGAAACAGGCAAAACTAAAACAAAACTGAGTTAAACTCCTAAACCAGAAAAAAACATTGTTTACCCTGGAAAGTTGAAAGCTGAAAAGGGAAATGAAAAAAAAGGAGGATATGATTGAAGACTAAGTGATTAAAAAGCAAAGGAAGAGTTAAAATGATCTTGTTTTCCAGTTCTTGCTACATGGCTAATAGAACAATCCATGGCCATTGTTTGAATCTTGAAAATGGCATACAAGAGTCAATAAAAAGAAACCCTGCTTTACTTCTTGCATGTCTGTGAAACTTATTATACCAATGTGTGGTAGAGTATAAATACATGTAATTGGGTTAAGAGAAATTTGCATGAACTATTTATTATTAGATTTTAATTATTTGTAAGGGAAATGGAGATATTTGTGTGATTGTGGCTGATCTTTGCAATTTGAATTAGTGCTTTTTGTGAACAGGTCAAATATGATTACCTTATTATTTGAAAACATGTATGTCCATTGGTGTCACTGCACAAACCTGGTCAGGGCTGCTGTGAAAGGTAAACTCTCATGTGAGCTAAGAGTTATATTCAGTCAAGAGGCTATATTTTCATTATATTAGAAATATAGGGGAAAATATGAAATTAAAACCACCTTTCCTTTTTCCCTTGCTATCTTTGATCAACTTACAAAATATAACCACCCTGAGTCACCCATCTTCACTCATAATCTTAGAATTATGCTACTTTGTTCTTTGTACTTCTAGACTTATCCTCTCTCTGCCACCCAACCTCCCAAACATTCTCATAATTTTCCAGAACGCTATCACCTTGAAAATAAACTTAACCTCCTGAAGGAATACCCCCTATATCTCTTTTCAGTAACTGAAAATGGCTCTCTTTCATCACCTTTTGAAGTGGAGTCTGCCCCTGTTCCCAATCTTCAGGTATCATAGGTGTCAGCAGTGGTAGCAGGCACTCATTCACCTTGTTCTGCCATGTAAAAATCCTTCTTCCTCTGAGCTTATAACTTTTGGCTATTCTATCTACTATCCTGAGCTAGTCAAATCTTGGCAAGGTTAGAAGACAGCATAGTGATGACTTGGCCTTAGTTTAAGGTTTCTTTCAATTTGGCCTACCACCAAACTGACAGAATACAAAGGATACATGCCAGGTTGCAACTACAGCTGAGTGGGCACAGATTCCCAGTTTCCCTTACCCTCTTGGCAGGTGCCCAGAGTTTCAAGGTCAAAGTAGCAAGCATGGACTGCATAATCCACTGGATCCAGAGGAGTCCAAACTTCAGTTTTTCTGCTCTTTATGTGAATGGAGAGTGGCCACATCAGAACTCCAGTGTGACTATATTATTTTATAAAGAAATTTTTGTTCTAGAATAATATACTTTCCTGTTTTATTTCTTACTCATAGTTTTGCCAACCTGAAGTAAAACTCACCATGGGCTACCCCAGCCCATCTTCATTGTGGTAAATCATCAGCCTAATTAGCACTTGTCCATATTTGTCAGTGATTCTGGAATCAAATAATATACTTTTCCCATTCAAGTTCAGCCATCAGGAATGACTTTTGTGTACACGTGGGACACCCTGTCTACTATGTTGCCTCAAAATTCTTTTACTACTCAACTCTAGTAACCTTTGTCCCACTGTTCCCCAGCAATCTTCTCACATTGGGTAGTTAGAGTGTTATAGTAGAAAGAGTATATGCTTTGGAATTAAATGGATCAGAGTTTAAATCTCAGCTAACTCATTATTGGTTACTTCATCTATAAAAATAATTAGTCAGAATTAAATGAGATGGCATATTATAAAACGCAAAGTAAAGTGCCTACAGCTGCTCAAACATGCAAGTTTTAATTCCTCTTCACATAGCTATATTTTGTGTCTCATTCTTGCATAGAATTTTTGGTCTCTGAAATCTTGAACTCTGATGTCTAATTTTCTGATCATAGCCTTTTATCCTTTGATTTTACTTGCTGTATTTATTCTTTAAATTCACCTAAAGTTTCAGTCACATGATTCTTTCATTTTTTTCCATTCCAGTTCAGCCATCAGGTGAATGACTTCTGTCTATTATTTCATCTCTTACTTACTTTTATCCTCTGTTGGGCATAATTCCCAGACATTCCACTTCCTTCACTCTTTTGCTCCTCCCACTCCTTTATCCCTTTGTGCTTCTAAACACTGACACCGTAAAACTTCAACTTTTAATCAATTCATTCATTTATCTTCTTTGTTCTTCCACCTGCATTGTTACCTCAACCAATTAGTGATCCATAACTCTACCTAGAGAATATTACTTGATATATTTTATGTGTCCTTTGTCAGTTTCTTTTGTCATTTCTCTCAAACCTTTACTAACCAGTTCAAGTCTTAACCACATCCCTCCCATTTTACAATGATCTTGCCAAATATTGGTAGAGGGAAAGATGATCATTCACAAACTCACTCAATTCCTTCTGTATCTCCATACACATTTTATATCCTAGAATTACCTCTTTTTCTTTCATCTCTCTGGAAACAGGATCTTCTCTCTTATACAGGGTTGAATATATTTGTTTACTGAAGTTCTCTTTTTCCTGTCTTTCTTGACCCCTATACACATATAACTGACTGTTGCGTTTCTACTTTTGGATGTCACAGATGCTGCAACGTGCCCAAGATTAGCAGATAATCTTCATTTTGTTACCTCAGTCCGAATATTATTCTTATATTATACTCTCATTTAATGATTTGTGATGTACTTACTATTTTAGTAGCCTACGTCAAAATCTAGGACTCATACTAGACTCCTGTCTTTTTCTCAAATGCTACCTCCTATTGGCATAATGTATCTACTATCCTCTTTTCTCCATTCATACTCCTGTTGCCTTAGATCAGAACCTTATTACATCTTGCTCAGATAACTGAAAATAACATCCTGTTTTCTTCCTTTAGTCTTAGTTTCTTCTAATAATTGCTATCTACATTTTCCAGAACATTCGTTCTGAAGTGGAAATATGAATATGATATTCCTACTTGAAACTGATCTGTCTCTCCCTATTGCCTTGAAGATGAAGTTGAAAGTCTTTCTCATTGTATAATGCCTTTGTGATTTGGTTCTGCCTCTCAAGAGTTGCATCTCACCTCACCTCCTCCTTATTTAACCTGTTACAGCCACAGGTTACCCTGTGTGTAAAATGCTTTTATATGTCTCCATATTTTTGTAGCACATGTTTTTCCTTCTGCCTAGGACACTGGAGTTATTTTTAATAATTTTGAGCACTTTCTAGATGCCAGGCTCTGTTCTAGGTCCTCTGTTAAGAACTAGGAACACAGAAATTTCTAAGACTGACCATGGGCCACTGGGAGGGACAGAAACATAGACTGATGAATGGGAGGCTTTATATAGCTCCACTGGAACAGGTACCATGCCTCTGTTGTTTAGCAATGTCAACCAGGCATAATGACTGCTACAGATTACCTGCTCAAAAATATAAAATTTTAAATACTAATATCAAATAATAATAACAGCTATCACTTATATAGTTCTTTATTTGTGTCATGCATTATTATATGTGATTTTATATATGTTACTTTAATCACCAAAGCAACCCTATTAGGTACAATCTATTATTATCCCCATTTTACAGATGAGGAAATGGAGGTATATAGAGTCTAAGTTACTTGAATAAATTGTGCCATATTAAACACATTCTCAGGATATAATGGAGTTATAAAGTAAGGGCAGCTTACCCAACCCACTTGGCTCAAAAGTCTTCCTAGAGCAGGGGTTCTTAACAAGGTGCCCATGAGCTTGAATTGAAATTCAAAAAAACATTATTCTTGTGGGGATGTGTTGATTTGGGTGTGATATATTTATTAAATAAAACACAATATAGTGTGGACTTAGTAAGGAGTCTGTGGTTTTCACCTGACTGGCAAAGGGGTCCGTGGAACAAAAAAGGTTAAGAACCCCTGTCCTAGAGCATTTCGGGTAAACGAAAAGGCAGAATAGCAGAATGTGTTCCAAGTTATTGAGAAAGGAAGAGTGATAAATGATGTCCAGAAATATTGTAAGTATAAGCAGGAGAAGGTAAAAGTAGAGTCAAGTATCTTTAATTTTGCTAACTGCTCCAGACCCTGCATACTCTATCATTATGTTTGTCTCCTTCTTGATTTATTTCTCCACACTTTTGAATGGCTTCCAAACCCTAGACTTGTCCCAAATTACCAGGTATAAATGCAATCCAAATAAAGGGAGAAACAATATCCAATGTTTCCATTCTTGCCTTTGCTTCCATTTGTATGTGGTGATGGTGTAGGAGACCATCTACCAGATGTTTGTTGGTGCATATCCTTGGCTAGGACTCATTGATTCTTTAAGCTCAGGTGACAAGGTCATACCACTTTTTAGTTCCCATTTCCATGCTCAGCATAACCATTATGCTAAGGTGGTTTGGTCTAGAAAAGCTTCCAGCATAATTCACATAATGTACTGATACAGATCTCCTCAACATATTCTTAAGCCCTTGTGCTGACTGCATTTTTTTTTTCAGCCTTACCACTCTTATCTACTATAGGTCCATTCCATAAGATTTATCTAATTTTACATCTTGGTGATTATGGTCTGGAGTCTCAGTCCTTCCCACCCAGAGGGACTTTCATATGTGAATTTATTCATTACTTTGTCATTGGCCAGCTTTGTCTATATGGTGTCAGGGACAGTCAGCAAAAGTTGTGTTCTACACTTAATCCCACTGCCCTGATATTGAGTGCCTTTTCCCTACCCACCCTGTTGTTGCTCCAGATCATGAAGAGCTTTGTCATCCAGGCTCAGTAGATTGGTGGGGAAGAACTACTAAAGAAAGAACTACACAATGATGATCTGGTCAAAATTTAGAAAGATGGCTCTCTTAGTGGTGGGAGTATGATTGTAGAGTAGCAGCACTGAGGCAATAACACCCCTTAGAAAGCTGTTGCAGTCCTTTAGGGGAGAGGTTGTGGGAGCTTGAATGAAGACTGTGATAATGAATGGCAGAGTGGATTTTGGAGACTTTCTCCCTCATGTGCATCTAATTATTTTTAGTCCTTCAGACTCAGTTTCTACACTGTATCCTCCAGAAAACCTTCCATGGTAGGCCCTCCAGACTGAAAAAAAATGCCACCTCCCATTCTGATAGCACTCTATGCATAGGTGTATAAAGGCACTGTAACCTGGTTGTATAGTTTAGATCAGCTTGATTGTCTTCCCCACCACTTTATGGGTTTCTTGAAAGTTGATACCTTACATCTTTATCTTTGTATCCCTGGTGCCAAATGTAGCTCATGTGCTGGTGGGTGTGCAGTGACTAAGTTATAAAATCCCCTGTATTGTTCCCAGGGTATATTAAAGCATGTTTTTCAGGAATGGTCATGTTCCTGCCATTCAGGGGATTCTAAACCAAAAGAAAATTTTCATGCCCAAAAAGAAATCTCTTATTTCACCATATCCTTGGAGAGAGCACTAGAAAGGACAGTCTGGAAGACATGGCTGTTCCATTGCTATAAAACAAAGAGTATCTGGATCAGAGGGAATGCTGTAGGGCCAGATGAGCAGATCAAAGTCGTCTCCAGGTTATTAAGTGAAGTGAGTATTTACAAAGCATTAAAACAAAGTTTGTGTAATAACAATATTTGAATTGAAAAAGAATCAGCAGAATGGGGCACTGTAAGGGGCCCAGGCCTGAATGGAGATTGTAATACCTGAAGAACACAGGTATCAGAATCGTGTGGCTTACTTACTAAAATGAAGTTTTCTGGAGCCCATGTTGATCTTCTATATCACAATCTATGAGATTGGGGTTCTGGAATTGTAATTTTAGAAAACATGTTTGTGCACGATCTTGTTCAAAAAGCAGTCATACCAAGAGGCGAAGGTTTCTTGACCCACTATTAAGGAGGATCTAAAAGACAAAATTTCAGAGCCTGGGGGAAGTTCTTTTCAAGAAATTCTGACATTTTGAGTCATAACATTTCTAAATATGCTTATATATGGACCTCACTGACTCTTATGGTCAGTATTCATTTTTCAGAATGGACATTATCAGCTAGGAACCACCCCTTGAAGATTGTTCCTTAAGACTGTCTGTTAACCTAATTATAGGTGGATGATACTGCATTACCACAGTGATTGGCTGTAGACAGTGATCAGTAAATGCTCCCTAAGTGAGTGAATGAGTTTGGGTCTCAAGCAAAGGTTTTCTAATATTACAATATTGAAATATTCCATTCAGAATCTTCCTTTCTATTGTGTTTCCACAAGGGTGGTTAGGAAGTAAATGAATGTCTAAAATCTGTGAAATTCAATATACAGTAAATTCCAAGTGCTCTTTTTATTGTCAAATGATAGTTTTGAAGGTTCTTCTCACCTCTATTGAACTAATGATTCAAATCTAGTTATTGTGTTCATTTCAAAACCTCTTATATAAACATGTGGGGAAATCAGGTTTGATGTATCTGATGTTTAACCTTAGGTTGTATTTGATTTAATCCACATTTTTTGTGTGTGTGGTTAACAAGCCATAGTGTCAGAGGTGTTGGTCACTTAAAAGTATATGACTAGAGACAATTAACAGTTCAATTGTATCATTTCTGGATTTTGGATACTTTTTAACTTGAATTAGGAAGTAAACATTAAGAAGTAAATTTAGCAAGCAATGTGGTGACACTTGAAATGAAATAGTTAATGTTCCAAAGCAATTGGGATGGCAAACACATCTTGTTAGTTTCTTATTTAATGAAAATGGTTCCATTTAAGAAATCTGAAATTTTTTTATTATGAAGTACTGTCACAGGCATAGTACAGAGGCAAGTGCTGTGTAGAGATTAGAACAAAATATCACAGTCCCTTCCATCACATAGGTGACGGTCCAAAGAAGATAGAGTGCTTTTATCAAATGGTTACAAATGAGTGAGCAGTTTAATTTTCAGAGTTCTTTTTTCTCCCTTATATTTGCATACTTTTATAATTGATATGGCCAGATATATTTTAAAATTATGTACATTTTTAATTTATCCTTTTTTTCATCATCATCCCAGTTGTAACATATTAATTTTTTCAATTTTCTGTTCAGATGGGAAAAGGGGGAAAAAAAACCTCAATGTTAGTCACTTTACCAAGAATTGAGTAATTGTTTTTCTTTTTCTCCTTTAATTTTAAAAACATCTTAAATGTTTGAGGCATGAATTTTTTTTTCAAAATTGGTGTTTATGAAAAAAAAATGCTTTGATCTCAGAACACCTATTTATTTTTATGGTGGACATCTTCTCAGGCAAGCAACATAGGGAGTATTGATTTCCACCTAACTTAATACCCAAACCTTTGCCAAAGTAATACTGAAGAAAAAAATTGGAAAAGTTAAGCCTTTGATTATTTTTAAATGTTATCATGGGGTAAAGCTGTTAAGGAAAACAAACAAACAAACAAATATTCCTGCCCCAGGCTACCCTAAAATATAATGCTGCACAATGCAGGCCACCAGTGCTTGTGATGGAGAAAATTGCAGTTAGGTTACTAGTTTTGTTGACTCAGCAGGGAACAATATTTTATGGTAATTCTAAAAACGATCAGTTCAGTTTGGAATTATTGTTTCCAAATTGGGAGCTCTAGTGATGAAGCAAATTATTCTTAAGGGTAGGAATAGAATGGATTTGATTTTAGGAAAACTGTACATCCTTGCTGAATCATCCCTTTTTCTCATCCTATATAAATATTAAGCACTCATGAGTGTGCTTTCTGTATTTTGAAAGAACATTAAGCGAATTTTAGAAACTACATCTATGCATACCAGCTATGAGGATAATCCATATGGTTCAAGATAAACCTAGAGGACAGAATATAATATGTATCATAGACAGAAATAAACCTTACGAAGATAATTATATTGTATGTGAATAGCAGGTGTTTGGTTGATTTTTCTTTGTATGACTTCATAGTATCAGGGAGGGCCCACAATATGCAAATATCTACATATAGTAAGCTTGTAGGCTTGGAATGAGCTCAGGGTGGATGTTAAAAAACAGTTTAGGAGGCTGTTATAATAGTCAAAATGACAGTTGATGCTCATATGGACCTGACTGGGACATAGAGGTTGAAAATCTGAGTAGATAAATATTTAGAAGGTTAAATCTAGATTTTTTTCCTTTTTTCTGTTGTTTTATTTTTTATTTTTCATTTTTAAAAAATCAGTTTTATTGATACATATTATAAAGCATAAATCCATCCAAAGTATACAGTGATATTCAGTATAATCACATAGGTGTGCATTTATCACTTAAGTCATTTTTAGAGCATTTTCATTATTCCAATAATAATAATAATGATAATAAACCAACCAAACAACAAAAACTTACTTCTCAATCTCTGTGCTTCCCCTGCCAAATATAGCTGCTATTCTGTTTCCAATTTTAAATTTGGATTTTTATAAGACGATGATTAATTAGATATATAGGAGATGAGGGAAAGGAAAGAGCATAAAAGGACTTCTAAGTTTTGAATTTGAACAACTGGTTAGTGTCATTTTTTGAGTTGGGGACATATTAGGAAAAGCATAGATAGTAGTTCTGTGAGGCAATGAATGTGAATGATTCAACACAAACTTTTTTATGTATATACATACATAAAAAGATTTATAAAAGTTCTGATAGCATTTTGAATTTCTTTCTTACTGAGTTGGTAATAATAGCTCACAGAGTATGGAGGAAATGTTTATTATTTGTCATAGATATAATGTTAAAAAGGTGAGTATGGATGAAGTTAGGACTTGAGGAGACCCTGAAAAAAAAAAAAAACTGGATCGAACTTGGTACAGTTGCACCTTGCTGGGGCTCTTGATGCTTCCCCACACAATGTCAGTTCAGACTGAATATCCCAGATGTTGGGGAGTGATCTGAGCTCTGTTTTTTTTCGGTTGCTGCCAATGGTCAGATCATATCCCTGTCTATGGGAGTGGGGTTTTCTTGAAGGACTGGATATTCCCATCCTTAATCATCCTAGTGTGAATTCATATCTTAGTATGAGAAGAAAATTAAGATGTAGGACATGAACTTTATTTTTTTATTTATTTATTTTTTTATACCATTATTTTTTTTTTTTTTAAAGATTTTATTTATTTATTCATTTATCCCCCCCTTGCTGCTTGTGCTCGCTGGGTCAGCTAACCGCGCCGTGTGGGCGGGCTTGCCTTCACCAGGAGGCCCCGGGAACCGAACCGGGGCCTCCCATATGGTAAACAGGAGCCCTACTGATTGAGCCACAGCCACTTCCCAGGACATGAACTTTAGATCCTGGGATGATAATGCTCATTTTATATAAGCAAATGTGTTTGGTGAACACAAGCCTGGTTCTCTCAAGTTAAGCAGAACTTTGAAACCCATTGTATTATTTATGTATTGAATTATTGTTTTCATCAGCATTTAACATGCAGTGTATAGTAAGTCAATAAGTATAATTAATGTATACATATAATGAGTTAAAATCTAAATACAAATATGCAAAATACAGAAAAAATAGAGAAAAAATTATCCATTAGCTCATAAATAAGTAAAGAAATAGAAATGAATGGCTTAGTTCTTTCTGGCTTGAATTGTCAGGCAGAAAATAGATGCTGAAGTTATGTCAAAAGGACTGATCGAATCCAGTGGGGGAGTTCTACTACAGAGAAAAAACTGGCTTCCTCTCCCTAATAGAAGAAAAAACAAAACCAAATACATAGAGTGCCTGACTGGCTCCCCGATTTACTTGGTTTTCATTATCTGGTCTCCCAGAACACTTATTTAGCTGAATCATCCAGCAATGCACAGAGTGTTTCACTGTTAACCATTTTTTGACAAAGATGAATTCACCCCAGGATATATGTGTCCCTATGGAAGGTTTGGTCTACAATATGTCACTCAACCACACTCTCTAAGTAGAGTTTATTTAGCACATTTGTGTTCATTGAACAAATGGCTGGTATGAAGGTTTTCTTTGAAATGGAAACTAAGTAATAATTATAATACTTGTATTTTTACAAATGATTTTGCCTGTTTTTGTCCAGTCCATTATCATTCTGTAGCCATTGTCAGAGATTCTTCACGAGTTTTAACCTCTCATGAGAGATACATAATAGAGTTAGTATTTCTTCTCTTCTTTATAATATCATTCATTATGAAAGACACTTTTGTTTTTGTTAGTACTGAAAGGTATTATAGGATGTGATTGATCTATAGGAAAGATACATCCTATTCAGAGGTTAGGTTCAAAATTGGCAGAAAGAGAAAAAGTAAGTTAAAATTACTCTTAAAAACAGGGTATATTGGAAATCAACATACTATGTCTTGATAAGGTCAACGTAGCCAGTTTTCCTTCCAGCATTCTTTGAGCATCAGAAGTAGTTGACTTTCTTTCAAGGATCTGTATGAGAATGCATAACTTTAAATACCAGGATCACCCTCAATAAGGCTAGTAGTTCATATCCTGTGGTATACGGGGACCTCCACGCTCATGTAGGCACAGCAGATTAACATTTTTCCTTTCACACTTTATCCAGGCCATACAAATGGCAGAAGTTTTGGCACTGTTGCTCTCTTCTCAACTTATATAATTGAAGATTTTTAAGTTACATGTGTTTATGATGCACTCCAGATTTGGTTCTATTTGGTTAATCTTTCTCTATAATATTTTATAAGTGAGGATACTGACATAGTCTGGAGAAAAGTTTTATAGTCAAGTAATAAAATTTTATCATTTGTAGATATAAATTTGGTGAAAGGCGTATACTTATTTCATGATGTATTAGCTTTAGGGGGCACTAAAATATTTTGAAAGAACATTAAATGCTAATGACTTGATTTTGTTTTTAAAAAAGAGGGGGGCCCTGAGATGTTGGGAAATGAACTATTTTTTCTAGGACTTATCTCTCACTAAATTGTATTATGAATATTTTAGACAAATTACAGCCATACTCGGGTCACTGAAATCAGTACTTTAATTTCATTCATTATCAGTGGGAAAATATTAAGTTCCTGAGCTTTTTTTTTTTTAACTTCATAGGTCTTTTAATCGTTCATCATATATTTTCCTTACTGTGATGGTTAGGCTAAAGTGACAACTTGACCAGGTAATTATGCCCAGTTGTTTGGTCAAGCAAGCACTGGGCTAATTGTAACACAAGGACATTTATGGGCTTTAGTCATCAGTGAGGTTATTGAATAGATGGCTGAATACATCTATGACCAACTAGGGAGATTGCCATAAGCAGTGAGTGGTGTTTTATCCAATCAGTTGAATGCCTTAAAAGGGGAAGTGATTTCAGCATTCAGAGAGAATTTTCCAGCTAGTCTTTGGACAGCCAGCGTTTCCCGGAAACTCATCAAAGACTTTCATGGGACTTTTATTGGAGTCCCTGGTTTGCAGCCTGCCTGCAGAACCTGGACTTGTGCATACCCATGGTCACATGATCTTATAAAATCTCATTATTTACAGATATCTCCTGTTAATTCTGTTCCCTAGAGAACCCTGACTAATACAGCTTGGTACCAGGAGTGGTTCTTGAGGAACAGTATCTTTAACATGGGATGTCTCAGGTGGTTCTGGAAGTTTTGCAATTGGCTCTCTACATTAATTGGACTCAAGGGTACTAATAACTCCCTTCCAATAATGAAGAGGCCACTAACAGTCTATATGGCGTGCGTTGGCAATGGAGTTATGCAAAATATTATCTACTGGGATTCCCCTACTTCCATTATTATAAGAGGCAAGGATCTGGGTGAGAGAATTTTCAACACCTTAACAGAGTTTTGTGGAGTCAAAAGTTATAATGATGTAGGCTGGCTCCTCCTAGATACTCTGAATGCATTTAAAATAGAAAGAGATGAGCTAAAAGTTTCAAATTTGCAACTTAAATGCCGCATGAATGATGTGAAAGTTTCTATGTGGGCTCTGAAAGAAAAACTTGTCTCCTGCAGCCACAGGTTTGAGATATCTAGAACCAGTCTCAGACTATCATTGTATGAGTAGCAGAGTTACAAAGGAAACTAAAAACCCTGCAGGGTATCTGCAGTTAAAGTGAAGGCATTGATTAGAAAGGAGTGGAACCCAGAGGATTGGGGTGGAGACTAATGGGATGATGATAATATTGGTGGGGACATTGGAACCCTAAATTGTGCTGAGGCTTTACTAGATAAACCTGTGATGGCCTGCCCTGTGGAGACCACACTTTCTCAGCCTTGTATCAGCCAGCCTCCAGCCTGCTCCAGCTAGTCCGGACCTCCTTCCAGCCCTGAGGTAGGTACCAGCCAAACTCCAGCATGCACTGCCCAACCTCTACCCTGCCCTGAGGAATCTTCCTTCCAACTCCTGCCTGAAGAGATTAATCCTGTCTCACTAGAAGAAAATGCAAAGGAATGCCCTGACTGAGGTCAGTAGCTTGCAAGACATTTCTAATTCTTCTCCTTACCCACCTCTACCACCTGTATTCACTTCCAGACCTATTACTAGACTAAAATCACAACAAGCCCCCAAAGGTGAAATACAAAGTATGACCTATGAGGAAGTATGCTATACTTTGAAAGAACTGCCGAGTTTTCTAGCTTATATAGACAGAAATCAGGGGAATATGTGTGGGAATGGAAACTAAGGATATGGAACAATGGTGAAAGGAAAATAAAGTTGGATTATGCTGAATTTATTGATATGGGCCCACTAAGCAGAAATTCTGGATTCAATGCTGTAGCTTGAGGGGTTAGAAAGGGCTCTAATAGTTTGTTTGGGTGGCTGACTGAAACATGGACCAAAAGATGGCCTAGCATGCCTGAGGTTGAGATGCCTGATTTGCCCTGGTATAGAATAGAAGAGGGAATTCAAAGCCTTAGAGAGATTGGAATGCTAAAATGGATTTACCATTTGGAACCTGCCTACCCACCCCAGGAATGTCCAGAGGACACACCTTTAACCAGGACTGTGAGGAATAAATTTGTAAGACAAACTCCATCTTCCCTGAAGAGCAAGGCCAGGTCCCCATGAGGAAGGATCCTGTTAAACTGCCAAAAATTTATATTGTTAATCTTCTTCCCACCTTTCCCCAAGGAGACCTACAGCCTATTACCAGAGTAACTGTGCACTGGTAAAAAGGAAATAATTAGACATTTTGGGGATTATTAGTACTGGCTCAGAAGTGACATTAACTCCAGGAGACCCAAAACCTAACTGTGGTCCACCAGTCAGAGTAAGGCTTATGGAGGTCAGATGATTGATGGAGTTTTAGCTCAGGTCTGTCTCACAGTGGGTCCAGTGGGTTGCCAGACCCATTCTGTGGCATCTCCCCTGTTCCAGAATTCATAATTGGACTAGACATACTTAGTAACTGGCAGAATCCCCACATTGGATCCCTGACTTGTGGAGTGAGGGCTATTATGGTAGGAAAGGTCACGTGGAAGCCACTAGAACTGCCAATGCCTAGCAAAATAGTAAATCAAAAGCAATACCAGATTCCTGGAGGGATTGCAGAGATTAGTGCCACCATCAATGATCTGAAGGATGCAGGGGTGGTGATTCCCACCACATCCACATTCAACTCTCCTATTAGGCCTGTGTAGAAAACAGATGGATCTTGGAGGATGGCAGTAGATTATCATAAACTTAACCAGGTGGTAATTACAATTGCAGCTGCTCTCCCAGATGTGATATCATTGCTTGAGCAAATCAACACTTCCCCTGGTACCTGGTATGCAGCTGTTGATCTGGTCAATGCCTTTTTTCTCAATTGCCATTAGTAAGGACCACCAGAAACAGTTTGCTTTCAGCTTTCAATGCCAGCAGTATACTTTCACTGTCCTGCCTCAGGGGTATATCAACTCTCCAGCCCTATGTCATAATTTTGACTGCAGGGACCTTGATCATCTCTCTCTCCCACAAGACATCATACTGGTCCATTATATTGATGTTATCATGTTTATAGGACCCAGTGAGCAAGAAGTAGCAAAGACTCTAGACTTATTGGTAAGGTTAGCATGAGAGAATATGGGAAATAAATCCAATAAAAATATAGGGGCCTTCAACCTCTGTGAGATTTCTAGGTGTCCAGTGGTGTGGGGCATATTGAGATATCCCTTCTAAAGTGAAAGATAAGCTGTTGCATCTGGCCCCTCCTATGACCAAAACAGAGGCATAATGCTTAGTTGGTCTCTTTGGATTTTGGAGATAACACATTTCTCATTTGGATGTGCTACTCTGGCCCATTTACCGAGTGACCAGAAAAGCTGCTAGTTTTGTTTGGGGACCAGAACAAGAGGTTCTATGACAGGTCCACGCTGCTGTGCAAGCTGCACTTGAGCCATATGATCCCACAGATCCAGTGGTGCTGGAAGTTTCAGTGGCAAATAGAGATGCTGTCTGGAGCCTTTGGCAGGCCCCTATAGGAGAATCACAATGCAGACCCTTAGGATTTTGGAGCAAAGTGCTGCCATCCTATGCAGATAATTACTCTCCTTTTGAGAAACAGCTTTTGGCCTGCTACTGGGCCTTAAGAGACTGAACACTTAACCATGGGCCATCAAGTTACCATGAGACTAGATTTGCCTCTCATGAGCTCGGTATTGTCTGACCCACGAAGCTGTAAAGTTGGGCATGCGCAGCAGCACTCCATAATAAATTGGAAGTGTTATAGGCAAGGTAGGGCTCAAGGGGGTCCTGAAGGCACAAGTAAATTACATGAGGAAGTAGCCCAAATGCCCATGGTCACCACCCCTGCCATGTTACCTTCTCTTTCCCAGCCCACAGCTTTGACCTTTTGGGGAGTCCCTTACAATCAGTTGACTGAGGAAGAGAAAACTAGGGCCTGGTTTACAGATGGTTCTGCACGATATGCAGGTACCACCCGAAAGTAGACAGCTACAGCACTGTAGCCCTTTTCTGGGACATCCCTGAAGGACAGTGGTGAGGGCAAATCCTCCCAGTGGGCACAACTTGGAGCAGTGCACCTGGTTGTTCATTTTGCTTGGAAGAAGAAATGGCCAGAAGTTTGTTTCTACACTGATTCATGGACTGTTGCCTGGCTGGATAGTCAGGGACTTGGAAGGAACATGACTGGAAAATTGGTGACAAAGAGGTCTGGGGAAGAGGTATGTGGATAGAGCTTTCTGAGTGGGCAAAAAACATGAAAATATTTGTGTTCCACATGAATGCTCACTAAAGGGTGACTTTGGCAAAGGAAGATTTTAATCAAGTGGTTGAGATGATCCTCTCTGTTGCTAATGCTCAGCCTCTTTCCCCAGCCACTCTTATAATTGCCCGATGGGCTCATGAACAAAGTGACCGTGGAGGTAGGGATAGAGGTTATGCATGGGCTCAGCAACATAGACTTCCCCTCACCAAGGCTGAGTTGGTTACAGCCACTGCTGAGTGCCCAGTCTGCCAGCAGCAGAGACCCACACTCAGCCCCCGATATGGCACCATTTCCCATGGTGATCAGCCTGCTACCTGGTGGCAGGTTTGTTACACTGGACCACTTCACCATGGAAGGACAGTGATTTGTTTTAATTGGAATAGACACATACTCCGGATATGGGTTTGCATTTCCTGCATGCAATGCTTCTTCCAAAACTACCATCCGTGGACTTACTGAATGTCTTATCTACTGCCATGGCATTCCACACGGCATTGCTTCTGATCAAGGAATCCATTTCACAGCAAATGATGTGTGGGAATGGGCACATGCCCATTGAATTCACTGGTCTTACCACGTTCCCCATCATCCTGAAACAGCTGGATTGATAGAACGGTGGAATGGCCTTTTGAAGACTCAATTAAGGCACCAGCTAGGTGGCAATACCTTGCAGGACTGGGGCAATGTTCTCCAAGAGGCTCTGTATGCTCTAAGTCAATATCCACTCCATGGTGCTGATTTCCCCATAGCCAGGATTCTTGGGTCCAGGAATCAACGGGTGGAAATGGGAGCGACACCATTCACTATCACCCCTAGTGACCCACTAGGAAAATGTTAGCTTCCTGTCCCTGCAACCTTATGCTCTGCTGGTCTACAGGTCTTAGTTCCAAAAGGAGGAGTACTGCCACCAGGGACCACAGCAATGATTCCATTGAACTGGAAGTTAAAACTGCCACCTGGTCACTTTGGGCTCCTCTTCCTCTGAATCAACAGGCAAAGAAGGGAATTACTGTACTGGCTGGGGTGATTGATCCTATCAAAGGGAAATAGGATTGCATCTACATAATGAGGGTTAAGAAGAGTTTGCCTAAAATACAGGAGATCCTCTAAGGTATCTCTTAGTATTGTCATTCCTATGATTAAAGTCAATGGAAAATTGCAACAACCCAATCCAAGCAGGACTAACAATGACCCAGAATCTTCAGGAATCTAAGTTTGGGTCACCCTACCAGGCGAAGAACCATGGCAAGCTGAAGTGCTTCCTGAGGGTAACAGGAACATGGAATGGGTAGTGGAAGAAGGTAGTGATAAATATGAACTTCGACCGCATGACCAGTTACAGAAATGAGGACTGTAATAGTCATGAATCTTTCTTCCTTGTTTTGTTATGAGTATGATTGTATATGTACATAAAACAAATTTCTTTGGTTTCTTCCCCAACAGTTTCCCTTATCATATGACAAGTTCTATTAGTTGCATGTTATAATATTTAAGAATGTCAAGTTTAAGAGTGAATATTACCCAAGAATTTGCACCCTATTCTGTAGGGAATTAATGTGTTTCTGGTTGTACGCAGGAGAGTTGAACATTGTTAGGCGGAAATATATATGCATGTCTGTTATTGTTTTTACTTAGAGACTAAGTATGGTCTAAGGTAATGTATCTGGTTGCTGAATTGACAAGGGGTGGTCTGTGATGGTTAGACTAATGTGTCAACTCGGCCAGGTAATGGTGCCTAGTTGTTTGGTCAAGGAAGTACTGGGCTAATTGTAATACAAGGACATTTATGGGCTTTAGTCATCAGTAAGTTTACTGCATATATGGCTGATTACATCTACTATCAACCAGGGAGTTTGCTGTCAGCGTTGAGTAACGTTTTATCAAATCAGTTTAATGCCTTAAAAGGGGAAGTGATTTCAGCATTCAGAGAGAATTTCCCAGCTGGTCTTTGGATAGCCAATATCTCCTGGAAACTCATCAAGGACTTTCATTGGACTTTCATCGGAGTCCCTGGTTTGCAGCCTGCCTTCAGAACCTGGGCTTGTGCATTCCCACGGCCATGTGAGAGAATCTCATAAAATCTCACACTGTTTATGGATATATGATTCTGTTCCCTAGAGAACCTGACTAATACACTTACATAATAAATATTCCTACTGAAAAACTATATTAAATATTTACAAAATAAATTTAGGAATATTCATTTCTCTTCTACTATGTAAAAGAAACAAGCAAACGTGACAATCAGTGTTTTCTCCTTTAGCTCATAACTCAACTTGCTTCTTTTAAATCATTGCAATTCCAGCATTGCACTGATTATTAATTACAGATTCACCTGGCCTAACTTGATAAATGATTTTGCCCAAGCCTTTTGTCTGAGAGGCCTATTCAGATCTTTTAGATATAAAATTGTCAATGCCCCTTTAGCCACTAATGCCAACATTATTGGTGATAATATTTGGTTTGTATGTTAGCATGTCACAATAAAAATATTTTGAAAGCCTTTTGTCAGCAAATCCCTTTATCTGACTGTGAAATTATGTGAATGACACTTTTTATTTAATATGAGTCATAATTAGTCTGCTATAAATGTTTTGAAATGGTCAGAAATTAGTTATCCTTATTTGGGAAATAAATTTTTGATTGCTTAATATACTGGTGAAAATATATAATAATTTCTGTTATTTTGGTAACCTTTACTGTAAAATCCAGAAGACTGAATGGGTTTTTTTTCCTACAGACTATAGATGTCCCTTGACATAGTCAGTTCACCATGAACCAGGTCTGATGATAAATTATGCACTGTTAGATATTGACTACTGTCCCCCATAAAAGATGTATTCAAGTCTGTACCCCAGTCCTGTGCATATGAACCCATTTGTAAATAGAATCTTTGAATATGTTATTAGTTAAAGGTGGCCCTTAACCCATTATGACGGGGTCCTTATAAGAAGATGACTGAGTAGGAGTAGAAACTAGAAGAGGAGAAAGAGGGAGGCAGATTGCCATGTGATGGAGGCAGAGATTGATCCACCACCAGATTGTGAAAGATTTTGGAGAAAACATGGCTTGATGATACCTTGATATTGGACTTCTAGCCTTCAAAATTGGGAAACAATAAACTGCTGTTTCAACCAATCAGTTTGTGGTATTTGTCATAGCAGCCTTGGCAAACTAAGATATGCACCCATGGCAAGAGATTAGAAATTGATAATTTTCTACGTGAGAAATAAACCTAGAAATGGATTTTTGCATTATTTCTTCATGTGGATTTTTTAACGAGTTGAAGAGAGTGTTGATATAGAATATTCCACATTCATTTATATAGTACACACATACACAAGACTGGCTCCCATTAATCATAATTAAGTATATTAATTAAGCCATGAATTTGCATAGCACTTAATAATTTCTTTTTAAATTTGAAGCATTGTGGCAATTTGGGAATTGTAACTAATAACTCTAAAGTCTACTTATTTAACACATCTTGCCAGAAATCTGAACATTTTATAGCTCATTCCTTATTTTTAGAGCAATGATTCTCAACCTTTAGCTTGTATCAGAATCAACCTGAAGTTAAAACACAGATATCTGGGCTTCATCCCTAGAGTTATTGACCCAAAGAATTTGTATTTCTAATGAGCTCTTAGGCTATGCTGTTCTAGAGTCTACACTTTGAAAATCCATGCTTTAGAGATATGAGGGCAAAATATACTTTCTCAGTTTTAGAGATGTGATTCCAAAAGATGGACACACACACACACACACACACGTCTATGGATTTTCAGATGTTTGCATGCATATAATTCACAGCAGAACTGATGCTAGAATCAATTCCTCTTTTCTTGTCCTCAGGGCTGTGCCTACTAACCTTAAATAGCATATTGTAATGTTGGAAACAGTATGCTCTAGAACATTTAACAGGAATGCCGAGGAAGAAAGAAAAAAGCATTCTAATAAGTTAACTTATCTGATTGGAAATTGCAAAGCACGTGATTTTTGGTTTCCTCCCTTGCCATTGAAAATTTTTCTGAAGTATGTAATATGCTTTTCTTTCTCAGTAAGTAGACCATCTTATGAAAATTTACTTTATCTTAGAAAATTGAGAATCTTCTATTGTTCCAAGTTGTTACTTCATGATGAATTTTCCTTGTCTAAGTTTGTAGATTTAGAAGTGGGGATGGATTAAGGAAAAACTGTTCAGCTATCTAGTAGCATTTTGTTGTTGTTGCCATTAATGATTTCTGATACAAGCTTTTTGCTATAAAAAATAAAATAAAATTATGTAATGGTTCTGATTAATTGGAGCTGTTATTTTAATTGCATTATGCTACAATGGTGAATTGACCAGCTATTTTTGAAGCAGCCTACATAGAATAGGGATTATTGAGTTGACATGAATTACCTAGGGATTCATGGGAATAATTTTTTCCAGCACTAGCACCTATCAAGTAGTAGGTACTCCATAAATATTTGTTAAGCAAATTAAATGCAGAGACCTGGTACTTGGGGCTACTGCTTACCAGTTTTATTAGGGGAGGCTGGGAAAGGAGGGAGAGCTTTTTGCCTAGTTATAATTTTAGCCTCTATGCTTGGTTCATCAGAATGCATGATACCTTCCCACTGATTTACAAGAGTGCATCATTATTACATATGGGCTGCACATCCTCTGATACACTTAAGGGCTGAGCCTTTCCAAATTGTATTTAATGGTCTAGATTTGGGGTTAAAACTAGACTGAAATATACTAATGCATACCACAGCTGATACTGCATCATCCCAGTTTTTTTTTTTCCTCCCTTAGAATAACAACAAAAAAACAATCAATTTATTTTGGTGGAAGTGCTTACTTTTTAATTAATGTGGCTTTTTAAAAAAAGCTGTGCAATTCTGACACATTAGGTTAGAATATTGCTGGTACTATACCCTGAATATGGCCTCATCAGACCAATGCTCTTGCAACTCACAGTACCTTTTCTTGTTATTGAAAAATCTTTCCCTTTCAGCCAAGGGAGTATTAAAATCCTAAGCAGGAATGGATCTGTTTTCCCCTCTATTTTGGCTTGCAAAGACAGCCTTTAAAAACAGCATTTTTTTTTCTGTGAAAACATGGAATGTAGACAGTCAAATTATGTAAAAAATGTACCTTTATTCTGATATGTAGCATTTATTATTTTATTAGTTATGAGCAAGATATATTCAGCCACACTGAAGACCAGATTGCATTAAAATGAAAGCAATGGAATATTGAATTGCATGCCTGGGGAGTCCTGCTACAGTCTCTAACATAGCGGCAAGAATCCCCCGAGTACTTGGGCAGTGCCTAGCGAAGAAGGACAGATCATTACGCCAGGTCCCAGGTGTTGATGATTGTACTTATGAACCCTTGCTTGTGAAATTGAAACTTAGCCTAGTATGATATATTGCCTAAGAGTTACCTCCTGAAAGCCTCATTGTTGCTCAAATATGGCCTCTCTCTAAGTCAAACTCAGCATATAGACTCACTACCTTCCCTCCGGCTTGGCACTTGATTCCCCAGGATGAGCCTCTCTGTCACTGAGGGATTATTACCAAGGGCCAACCAGCCATATATCTGGAAAAAGACCTTGACCAAAAGGGGAAAGTATTAAATACAAATGAGTTTTTATGGCTAAGATATTTCAAAGTGAATTGGGAGGGCATTCCAAAGGTTATGCTTATGCATGTCTCAGCAGGATCTCATTGACTGCCACAGTAAATATTGCCTCAAACAGTGGGCTCCCTAGGGCTCTAGAGAGAGCTAGACACTACAAGCAGACCGGACAGCTCAGGATTTTGGCACCCTGTCAGTGGGGCTTACTTTGGAATTTATGCTCTCCAGTATAACAGAGTTAGACTCTTTTATAATTTCCCTACACATGGCTCTTCTGACCCTTTTGTTTGAACCTATAAACACTATACTTGTTAAATATATGTCCCAGGGACTTAAATCTTCAGTCTGTTCATATGCTTGTTGAGCCCAGAATTTCAGCAGAGTTGCAACACTTACTCTTCAGTTCATTTGATTCATCTAGAACTACCAACAAAAGGATGGTGATGGACAACAACTATTCCGAAAAACAGAGAGAACTATAACTGCAAGCCAGACAATTCCATCCATCTGCCCCATGAGATCTAATGCCCCTCTCAATTAGAAACAGAGTGGGTATCACTGTCCCCAAATCCTTAAGATTGGGGAATGAACAATGGACTGAAGTAAACTCATTATTATTCTATTATAGACTTACTATTATTCTAGCAATGGAAGAAGTTGTATCACTGATATACAGGAAGTGGCCACCAGAGGTTCTGAGGAGAGGAAGAGGGAAGAATAGGTGTAATGTGGGGACATTTTTGGGACATTGGAATTGTCCTGCATGACATTGCAATGATAGATACAGATCATTATACATTTTTTCAAAACCTATAAAGTTGTGCGGGGCAAAGTGTAAACTATAATGTTAAACTGTAGTTCATGGTTAGTAGCAGTGCTTCAATATGTGTCAATCAATTGTAACAAACGTACCGTACTAATGAAAGATGTTAATGTGGGAAAGTGTGTGTGAGGGTGGGGTATATGGGAATCCCTATAATGTATGTAATGTAAAGCTTTAAAAATTAAAAAAAAAAATTTTTTTTTAAAAGAAAGCAAATGGCCTTTGCAAAATAACATCAGCCTTCTCCTCCTTATCTATGCACATAGTAATCAGTCTTGTAAATTAAAAACAAATGAGACTTTTATTCTTTTGGCTGAATTCAGCATGCATTTGGTATACTTTACCTCATTTTTGCTAAGGTTATTTCTTCTGTCTTTACTTCGTAACTTATTTTTAATTTTATCCCATTGAAAATTTTGTTTGGTTATCTTAAACCCATTCTTGCACAAGACAGAGTAAAAAATAAATTAAAAACTAAAAAAAATAAATAAATAACTTTAAACATGTTCTTTATCCAAGTAGTCTATACTTTATAAAAATAGTACATACTTGTCCATATCAAGTGGCTGACTACATTTAGGTTTTTATATATAGCCTCTGCCTGAGTTTCTTCCCCTTAGGAACTTCTCCAGAATGCTATGTATCACCCTTTTGTGGGCTCTTAATTGATAGCCTAGAACCCACCCTCATCCCTTTATACCCTCCCTTCTCCATGCTCTACATAGGAAGTTGCCAACCGGTTAGCCAAATCTGGTTCTTAGCTGTATTTTATTTGCCCTGAACAGTGTTGGCTCAACAGTATTACACAAAAATGGAAGTAATTTCCAATATTTGAAAATTAGTGATTTCCTGTAAAAATTCAGATTTCGGCTTCTCTAGAAATACTGGAAGAAGGGGACCTATAGTCCTCTAGAGCCCGGTGGTGATTTCCTTTTTCAGATGGATCAAGGGCTCTTCCATTTGCCTTGATCCCCACTGCTCCCTATTGTTTTGCAGACATTGAGGCTGCTGCTGAATTACCATTTGTCTTAGCACTTACCTTTTTTTTTTTTTTTTGTTTTTTCACTCTCAGCACCTGCCTGCAACTCTAGACACCTGAGATTTTGACTTCTTAGCACTTGCTACCTATTGAAATTGTCAGAAACTTACTTGGTCAGCACCACTGGTACATTGAGTTATTGTAAACTACTCTACAATGTGCTCTGTTCCAAATACGATGCTTTTCAACTAAAATAATTTGTCTTTGAGGCGTATTTTAGAGGAATGAATCTAATGGTTAGGAATTTCAGGTCCCAGGATCTTTTCAGGACATACTTTGGGATTAACAATCTCTTTGGATGCTATTGCCTCACTCATGCAGTGGGTCATCTGCTGTCATTCTTTACAGTCTTGAACGCCTTGATTCCCTATCAAGTTGTCTCTCTTCATGATTTACTCTGGTGTCTATTAATCACTACCTACTCAGAGTTTCTATTCTTTCCACACACTTCCTACAAAGCTGGTCTGCCATGATGTTGAGCTTAAGGAAGAGCAAACTACACAAGTACCTACATTTAAAAACTGTTGACAAAACTGGCCAAAATTTCATCAGTTGATCAAAACAATATCTGTTATTTGGAACATGGTTTTAAATCTTGTGTTATGGCAGAAGGAACCAATTGAGAGAGTTAAATCTTTAAGATAAAGAAACTGAGAATAGGGGGGAAAGGGTTAAATTGTTAATTCAAAGAAATACTTTTGTGTGAATTTTGGAATATTGTTCAGGATTATCATTGGTGTGATAAAATTTATGAAAGACCTTGAAAAAAATTTCTTTCTGAAATATTTAATATCCCAGTTCTTTGAAAGGGAGCAGGTAATGACTACCAGCAATAAGTAAGCTTCATTTGTACCTGAAAGGTATAATACCATGACTCAATGCCCCCAACATCAGTTCTTTCTCCATAGAGTTGAGTAACAACTAAAATGAATTCTCTGTGTTTAGGAAAGACTTATTATATACATCATAAAGTAAGGATAACTTTTCTTTTCACAGTAAAGGAATCTTATCAGCTTGTGTTTTCCATAGTATTCATCAAGAGAATGGGCAATAAAAAAGATTTATATAGTAGGTAGAATCTTTTTGTTCTCTTTTCCCTTTTGTTACTCTCATTGTCATGCAGGAGGGTACCCTGAAATCTTGATTGTCTTTTATTTTCTGGATAGTGCTCAATTTTCTTGACTTCTCTGTTTGGGGATCAGAAATTTCTTCGGTCTTTGGAGGGTTTTCAAATGCCACATAGCTTCCTGTGAAGTACAGAGTATTTGAAGATCCATAGGCCATGGTACAGAAGAGTATTAACACTAATTCAGGGAACTTTCTTCCCATAACTAGATTTTACTTTGAAGGCTCTGTGTATATATTCAAACCAAATATGTGCATATTGCTTTTCCAGAGTAAGATTATAGAGCCTGAAACAGTGTGATCTGGATAAGATGGCTGCTTTCCATTATAGGGATATAAAGTCATAAAATGTTTGGTCAACCTAACATGAGTTGTTCACTTGATTGAGCATAGAAATATAATCTACAATGGATTATGCAAGTTTAAAAAGTCATTTCATAGTAATTGGTTGACATTTAACACTGGAATAACATAAAAGCCCATTAAATTTATTTAGTAATTTTGGACTCAATTTTAAATAAAAAATCATATCTAACTTTTCTTTGCAATTCAATACAAAACTCTGGAGCCCTGTCAAGTGTTCTTTCAGTTTTAGATCTGATTCAGATCTTTTGGTTTTACCATGATTAATCTCTTTCTCTAGAGAGCAAAGATAGTGAAAATGTTATTATTTTTATGAACACAATTTGGATGTTTTAAGGGAAAATATGTTATGATTTGCATTGGCGATATCATTATTTTCTGCCTGTATAGGGACCTTAAGGGGAGAAATACTTTCAATATTTTATTATTGAGGAAAATTCAGAAATATTCTTAAAAAATATGATGTACCTGCTGATGCTGAAAAATACCAGCATGATTGATAGACTTTTTACACTTGACCAATTGCTAATTAATTCTCATTCACCACTAACTTTCTCTTGCTAAAATTATACTTAAATCACATTGAAAAATATCCTAAAGCTACTGGAAAAGAGCTAAAAGGAAACATTTAAAGATCTGTCACAGCTCTGATATGTGAATTTTATTTTTCAGGTGGAGAGACCCAAAAGTTTTAGTAAGTCTCATTAATAAATATTTGAGGTTCTAACAAAAGTTCATACCTTTCTTAATTACCCAAAATTCATCTGTCATGATAAATCTTTGACACTATTCATGAGTGTGTGTGTTTTTTTTAAATCTCTGACATTTAAAATAGCATACGTAGAATTTATAGCTCAAATGTTTAAAGTATATGGTTCCATTTTACTTGGAGATTCTGAGAGTCTATGAATTCTTATGAGACGGTGAATTCCAGATGTGCAGATCTGAAATTTGCAGATGGTCATGTACAGAGAGTAGAGATGCTTGACCAAATCTCCAAAAAATATTCTCACTTTCAGTGCTTTACATACATCTCCACACTGTCAATGGATTTACTAATTGATTATTTTGTGGAGCTGAGTTGGAGACAACTTGATATTTGCATTAGTATTTGGCTTTCTTAAGTTATATGCACCCCCCCATCCCGGTAGAAAAGATAAATAATAACAGAAAATGCTTGCTTGGTTTTAAACAATTTATTACATTTATTAAATTTAAGATATGTTAAAGTTATGATGAAATCAATGGCATATTTATATGGATTAGGATTAACACTTCTTAAGAGGGGAGGCATAGCGTTCTGTAAGCCAGGCTTCAAGTGTTATTTGTCCTTTTTATTCTCATTACTACTATGCCTTAGATTATAAAATAGACACTTAAACTTGATTCTTTGGGCTGTCCATGTGCCAGCTGGGCCCTGAGCCTCAGCAGAGTTGAAACACCTACTCTCCAGTTCATTGGACTCAACCAGGACAACTAACAAGGAGGTGAGGATGCACAACTTCCATACCAAGGAACCAAGAGAGCCTACAACTGCAAGCAAGATAGTCTCATCTATCGGCTGTATGGGACCGAAGCCCCCTCTCAATTAGAGGTGGAGTGGACATCACCATCCCAGAATCCTCAGGATTGGGGAATGAACTATGGACTAGAGTGGACTTACTGGTATTCTACTATAGATTTATTGTGATTCTAGCAATGGAAGAAATTACAATATTGATGTGGAGGCAGTGGCCACTAGAGGCCTGAGGGCAGGGAGAGGGGAAAACAGGTGTAATACGGGGGCTTTTTCGAGACTTGGGAATCGCCCTGAATGACACTGCAATGACAGATATATGCCATTATATATCTTCCCATAACCTGCAGAATTGTGTGGGAGAGTGTAAATTACAATGTGAACTATGGTCCATGCTCAGTGGCAATGCCCCAGGGTGCGTTTATCAATTGCAATGAATGTGCCACACCAATGAAGGATGTTGTTTATGTGGGAGGGTGTGGGAGGTTGGGGAACGGGGCATATGGGAATCCTTGTATTTTTTGTGTAACATTTATGTAATCTAAGTATCTGTAAAAAAATATATATATATATATTTAAAAAAGACACTTAGAAAAACTTTTGCATGAGAGGATTATAACTGACATTATTGTAATTCAAGTCTTCCTAGGTTGTACAATAATGAAATAATCATGATGGTGGGTTGCAGTGGGGGTGGGTATAGGGGAATTCATACTATTACTGAATGGGGTTATGCTAAACTTCTTGTGCAAAGGAATTACTTTTAATTTCCCTAATGCCTTGAGAGCTCCAGTTCTGGAATATTAACTCGTAAGAGGTAATGCTAGTGAAATCCTTTAGATCAGAGCAAGGCAGAGGTGGGAAGGGGGTACCTATCTTAGCTTTATTCACACCTGAGAGGCAACTGGGAAATCCAGTGGGTAGATGTTGGAGAGAGTGGAAACTATTTAGAAAATCACCAAATAAAGCTTGAGATAATCACAGTGTGGGTTTGGGGAATCATACCCCCTAATAGTATCATTCCATAGAACAAGGCTCTGGTGTGTAAAAATTTTCAGTAATTTATTGATGTAGATAAATATTTATTCTTTTGCATTATTCTTTATTCTTGCTTTTGAGTATCCTTTTTTCATGAAGAACTGTTTACTGGACAGATGTCTTCTTAGATCTGCCCACTGTTGCCTGAAAGCCAATAACTATTTCAGTAGCTATTAGTATATTAAGAAAACGTGGATAATTCCATCCACTTCACATTAAGGCTCTTGTTGATTATTTGCTGTAAAATGTTAAATAATTGCTCTTCAGTGGTTCAAGAAAAGCAGTTATTCACCAGTCTTGATTGCTCTAAATATATTTGAAGTCATCCAAATAAGCTTCCATATTATTCACAGCTCTTTTAACTCATTAGTAAATATATTGAACACCTGTGCTAGCACTGATCCCTGAGGCATCTTATTATTAACCTAATTGCACAGCTTCACGATATTTCATTTAACCTTGATTTTACCAGCAAACTTTTTCAAAGCAAGATGTTTTCAAATTGACTTTCAAACCAAGACATTTTCATACCAAAACTTTACCTTTTATCCTGTGGTTGCTATGGCTCTGTAATTTAATTTGCATATTTTAAAAAAATTCTGAATGAGAGATCAGTAGACATTGATTCTTCTTAAAAGTTCAAACAAGAAAAAAGTTATACACTTTTGTCTCTGAGTTGTTTGCACTGAATTTCTATTTATTTACCCACTCTTTAGTATTTGTTTTTATCAACTATTTTCAAAATGTTAGATTGTGGAACCAATAATTCTACAATCATAGTAGCATAATTTGGGTCTTTGTGTAAGCCTTAACTCCTCAATAATATTTTCATTGCTAACCAGTACTTCCATCAAATTGGACTCAGGAAAGGAAAAGGGGATTGGAATTCATGTTAACTGACATTTCTATCCACCTGTGAAACCATTACTAGTGAAGAATGAGGTATATAACTTTTGGGTTTACTTGAGCTTATAGAGTATAGTTTTGTCTAATGGGGTGGCACTAGAAGAGGCACTAAAGATTACATGGTTAAATACCCTCAGTTTCCAGATAAAGAACCAGAAGCAGGAGCGAGTGTAGCTCAGTGGCTGAGCACTTGCTTTGCATATATGAGGTCCTTTGTTCAACCCCTGGTACTTCGGAAAAAAAACCAAACATTAAAGTAAACCAGAAGCCCAAATTGGTGAGTTTATCTTGACTAAGGTCACACACATCAGAGCCTTTCACTTCGCTGCAGCCTGGTTTGCGTTTTTAATCATTTCCCCCATTATGCGTAATTAAAAATTTCTGACTCATTTTTCCTCAGTTTTAAGATAAATTCCTTTTGAGTTTCTTTCACACCATTATCTATATCTAATTTTGTCTTTTTTAAATTCCTAGCAGTGCCTTGAATATAGTAAGTTCTCAATAAATACATTGAATGTGTGAATAAACCTAGAAACACAATGTGTACCTAGCTGAGTTGATACACACAAACACAAGTAATAATGACTATTTGCATCATTAAATTTTTTTTTCACTTATCTGATGCATCTATATCAGTCCTGAAAATAAGATCTTATATACATATATATTGCTTTCTAAAATTGACTTCACCAGGTGGTTAGGCTTTATGATACTCAGATTTATTTGATCTGATTGTTTTAAATAATACTAAATTGTTTTAGGATATTACCTGTTTGTTTCATTTATATGAACCTTATCTAATATTACTTGTTCTCAGACTCTCAAATTCCTTCATAGATATTTGAACTGTTTTTGAGAATATAGAGATGAAAGTCTACAATGAGAAGGACTCTTCTAATAAAACTCAAAGTCCCCAGCCCCTTGCCTCACAGAGGAGGCATTGCCAGGGAAGCTTCTGTTTGCCTAATTTAAATACTTATCAACTTTAATATATTTTTAATAATAACATTCCAAAAGCATTGAAATATTCTTCATCATTATTGGAAGGTCAGCACTCAAATCAGATGGTCAGATTTCTGTCATGTCCTTGGAAGACAGTCCTTGGAAGAAATTTAAGCACTTTTAGAGGTACATTACATTTCAGGTTCATGAATCATCTGCTTTGGGAAAAAGAATATTTCCTGTCCCAATTTCAAATGCTATATTTTAAGGCATTTATAGTAAATAATTATACCACTGTAGCAAATGAAATTAATACAACTCCAAAAGTTATGCCTAGGGAATTATTGACTAGTCTAATCAGATCTGATTCATTGTTCTTTATCATGCTAGGGAAAAAAAGAGAGAGAGAGAGAGAGAGAGAGAGAGAGAGAGAGAGAGAGAGAGAGACAGAGACAGAGAGAGAGAGAGAGAGAGAGAATAGGATAGCTGTTTAAAAGTTTTTCTAAAATACCTAGGAGGCATATGAATACTGAGCAGGAATGTAAGTAAAAATAACAATAATAATAATTTAAATAAGCAAGCCTGAAGGATAAAACTGCTAGATTTGTCTATAGGTTTTTATATGAATATTTTGACCTAGGCATTGTCAGATGGAATTGTTATTACAAAACTGCTAAAAGAGCGTCTCCAAATTAAAAAAAAAAAAAAAAAAAAAGTCCTTTTTAGCTTCCAGGATCTGAAGACACAATTTATGCTCCTACACCCTTTCTTAATTCTGATTCCTGTCATAGAATACCTAAAAAGTATTGGTAGAAATCTGTTACTAATAAAAATATCATCTATATTTTTTTTAATAATATATTTTTTTAAATTTTTTAAAAGGTACTTAGATTACACAAATGTTACACAAAAATCTATAGGGATTCCCATATGCCCCACTCCCCACACCTCCCACACCCTCTCACATAAACATCCTTCATTAGTGTGGCACATTCATTGCAATTGATAAACGCATTCTGGGGTTTTGCCATTAGCATGGACCATAGCTCACATTGTAGTCTACACTCTGTCTCATACAGTTCTGCATGTTATGTGATGATAAAAAATGGCCTATATTTGTCTTTGCAGTGTCATTCAGGACTATTCCCGAGTCCCGAAAAAGCCCCCGTATTACAACTGTTTTTCCCTCTCCCTGCCCCTAGAGCCTCCAGTGGCCACTGGCTCCACATCAGTGTTATAATTTCTTCCATTGCTAGAATCACAATATGTCTATAGTAGAATACCAGTAAGTCCACTCTAGTCCATAGTTCTTTCCCCAATCCTGAGGATTCTGGGGTGGTGATATCCATTACACCTCTAATTGAGAAGGGGTATAGCCTACTTATTGACACTGTCTCTGGCCCTGATTTCCCCCATGTCCATTCTTATGATCACCTGGATGATCATAATTGCCTTATTTGGATGTTTCCAGGAAGCATTTGGGTGAGATGTACATAGGTGTTATAATCTTGAAGTTAGTCAGATATTGACCCAGAGATGGAGTCTATAGTATATAGAGACAAAAATACTCTAAGAAGTATGGCCTGGGCTTCTTGTGAGATAACTGTGGAAGTTTTGAGCTGACACCAACAGGCCACTCCAGGACAGGCTATTATATGGTTCTTAGATACATAATGCCCTCTCTAGTATAACCAAATATAAAATTTCACTCCTTGATTAGGGTTACCCCAAGAAGCATTTTACTCCAAAGAACTCAGGCTTCAGATCCAAACCAAGATCTGAGATTTAAAAAAAAAATAGGGGAGGAGTAGTTGTATTATATTCTTCAGGGCCATGATTCTTAGCAGAAAAACGCTGATATAAAGGAAAGAAGATTATATCTGTCCCATGGCACAATCTCTCCTCCTTGCCACCCCATCATGCACATGTGTATATACACACCCCACTGAGAACCATTGCTTTGGTCATTTGCTGAGAGAGCATATCATGTCTTTATATGTTTAGGTTTAGGACAAAAAGCACCACTAACCCAAATTTTTGCCCGTTTTCATATATGGGTTAGTAGCCATGTAGTTCCAATTGCATCCATATTTATAATGAAACAAAATTTAGTGGAGGCAGGAAAAGCAAGAAAATTTTAAAAATCTACTGAGACTACATAATATATTTTAGTTTGAACTAGTTTTTCTAATTCACTTGAATTAGATTTTTAAATTTTATTTTTATACTGTCTTGATTCATAAATTCATTTTATTCTATTAAGAAGACATCACTGTTTTACAGTGATTTTGCTCTTTGAACAGAACTGAAATTAATTCAGTGACTTAACTGAGTGTAATTCTAAAATATGAATGTAAAGACATTATATTTCAAAATTTCAACTTATTAAATATATTGGTTTTAGATAGATAGTTAGTACATTGATATTTGTTCATTCTTTAAGTTAAAAATTAAATTTGTGAAATAGGAGTCATATAATAATTGGGAACAGAATTCAGTATTTGACTATGGTTTCCAGATTTACTTTTTTTTTGCTTGCTTCTGATCCTCCTAGTCTTTTAAAGAATATATATGTATGCATATGTACATGTGTATGTCTGTGTATATATATATATATATATGTATATATATTTACGTATGTATATGTATATTCTTTCTTACTTTAAAGAGTAATGGAACGCTGAGACATTCAACTAAAGATGGAATTTGCATGCCAAGTGAGAATTGTTATATTTTAAATTTTTCTTTATTGCATGCTTCATAAACCTGATATTTGGCTTGGGCCTAACCATAGAAATACACATGAAAAGCTACATGTGGATGAGTCTTACATTGTTATTGATGAAATATAATTTTATCTTCCTTTTGCATGGACTTTTCATGGACTGTGACTGCAGTTACTCGTGATTCAATTTTGGACAAAATTTGAAAATACATGCATTTTAAATCTCCATTTGGGGGATTTTCATATTTATTCATGGTTTATTAATATGGCACATAAAACCTACATTTTAAGTTTTAGAATTTAACTCACTTATTAGTCCTGATTTTCTGAATGTAAATGGAAGAAGACACTTTGAATAGCATCATGAAATCACATTGAGGATAATTTTGTATGGGAAAACCTGGATGTAGTTGAAAAAATATTGCTCATTTTCCATTTGGGTCTGGGATTAGAAAGGTAAAGGGGCAGGAGGAAAGGGAGAGGGATTTAGACTTGTAAGAAAGGTGGGGGATGAATACTTGGAGCATAATTATCATGGTTTATTATCTACAAGGTATAATTAGGTTAACTCTAAGAGTTAATAATACAAGGTCAAAAAGTTATGACCATATTTAAACCTTTAGCTTACATCGAGAAAATATTATTAGAACTTCATTTTTAACCCATGCTAGCCTAACTCTTTTGAAAGTACATATACTTCCTTGGTCATTTTGATCCAACATTTCAGAATATGTTCCTACTAGTGGAAAACTATCTTGAAATATATTGCTTTGCTTAGTGATCTTTATAGCTAAAGAACAGTAGATGAGAAGGGGAATGGGCTGTGTGTGTGTGTGTGAGTGAAAGAGAGAGAATTTGCGTGTATATAAATAAAATGCAAACTAAGAAATTAAAATATAAAGTTGAGTTAAAGATGGGATACTGGGAAATGGGAATGGTGCTGTAAAGAAAGAAAGATATGAAATTAACACTCCAAAGTTTAGATAATGCCACAATTGCAAAACTGAAAATGCTTTTAGAGAATAACATCTCCATTTATTTCCTTATTTATACCTTTGCTTCCTCCCATATAATTTAAGTGCTTAAAACAAAAGACATATGAAATAAGATGAACAAAAATAGGATTATAAAGACGAATATTTTTTTAAAGTAGAACACCAGGACACTGCACAGAAAGGTTAACCTAATAACCATGTTATTGAGTGTATCTCTAGCTCTGCGTTACTGAGCTGTGAAGTTGAGAAGATAGGAGGTTTTACAGGGTTTTTATGAGATCCAGAGACACAAATAGGTTTAAAGTGAAAGATTGGATATTCCATATAAATAGTAACCAAAGAAATAGCTGGGGTTGCCATACTAATATTGGACAAAATAGACTTTAAGTGAAAGCATTGTAAGAGACAAAGAAGGACACTGTATATTAATAAAAGGGACATTCCATCAAGAAGAAATAACAATCATAAATATTTATGTACCCAACCGTGGTGCCCCAAAATATATGAAGCAAACACTGGCAAAACTGAAGGGAGAAATAGACACTTCTACAATAATAATTGGGGATTTCAATACACCACTCTCATCAATAGACAAAACATCTAGACAGATGATCAATAAGGAAACAGATAACTTGAATAATGTGATAAATGAACTGGACCTAACAGACATATACAGGATATTGCAACCCCCAAAAGTAGGATATACCATCCTCTCAAGTGCACATGGATTATTCTCCAGGACAGACCACATGTTGAGTCATCAAACCAGTCTCAATACATTTAGAAATTTAAAATCATACAAAGCATCTCCTCCTACCATAATGGAATGAAACTGGAAATCCATAACAGGTGGAAAACTGGAAAACCTACAAATATATGGGTGCTAAATAACATGCTCATAATCAGTGGGTCAAAGAAGAAATTTCAAGGGAGATCAGTAAGTATCTTGAGACAAATGAAAATGAGAGCTCAGCATATCCAAACTTATGACATTCAGCGAAGGTAGTCCTGAGGGGGAAATTTATAGCCCTAAATGCTTACACTGAAAAAGAAGAAAGAACTAAAATCAGAGACCTAACTGTGCACATGGAGGATCTAGAAAAAGAACAGCAAACTAACCCCAAAGCAACAGGAGGAAAGAAATAACAAAGATTAGAGCAAAAATAAATGAAAATAAAAAATAGAAAAAATTAACAAAACCAAAAGTTAATTCTTTGAAAAGATCAGTAATATTGACAAACCCTTAGCTAGACTGACAGAGAAAAAGAGATAAAATGCAAAAATCAGAAATGAGAGCGGGGCATTACTGACTCCACAGAAATAAAAAGGATCATAAGAGGATACTATGAATAACTGTATGCCAACAAATTAGACAACCTAGATGAAACTGACATATTTCTAAAAGATATGGACAATCTACACTGACACTATAAGAAATAGAAGCCCTCAACAGACCAATTACAAGTAAAGAAATTGAATCAGTCATCAGAAACCTCCCAACAACAACAAAAAACCTGGGACCAGATGGCTTTATAGGTAAATTCTACCAATCATTTCAAGAAGAACTAATACCAATCCTGCTCAAACTGTTGCATAAAGTTGAAGAGGAGGGAACACCACCCTACTCATTATATGAAGCCAACATCACCCTAATACTAAAGCCAGATAAAGATACTACAAGAAAAGAAAATTACAGACCCATTATTCTTATGAAAATAGACACAAAAATTCTCAAGAAAATACTTGCAAACTGAATCCATCCATTAAAACAATTATGTGCCTTGATCAAGTGGGTTTTATTGCAGGTTTGCTAGATTGGAACAACATAAGAAAAGCTCCACTTTAACAAAATGAAGGGGGAAAGCACGTGATCATCTCCATTGATGCAGAAAAGGCATTTGACAAAATCCAGCATCCTTTCTTTTTTTTGTTTGTTTTTGTTTTTTGTTTTTTCTTCTCAGCATCCTTTCTTGAAAAAAACCACGTCAAAATATAGGAATAGAAGGAAACTTCTGTAACATGATAAAGGGCATATATGAAAAATCCACAGCTAACTCAGTAGTGAAAGAGTGAAAAGTTTCCCTCTAAGACAAGTATGCCCACTGTCACCATTGTTATTCAACATTGTACTGATATTTCTAGCTAGAGCGATTAGGCAAGAAAAAGAAATAAAATGAATCCAAATTGTAATGGAAGAGGTAAGACTTTCACTATTTGCAGATAACGTGATTCTATATATAGAAAGTTCTGAAAAATCTACAGCAAAGCTAGTGGAGCTAATAAATGAATTCAGCAACATTGCTAGGTAAAAGATCAACTTGCAAAAACAATAGTGTTTCTATACACCAGCAATGAGGAAGCTGAGGAGGAAATAAAAATTCCATCTACAATAGCAACTAATAATAAACTGAACCAAGTATGTAAAGGACTTGTACACAGAAAACTATAAAATATTGCCAAAAGAAGTCAAAGAAAACGAATAAATGGAAGGACATTCTGTATTCATGGATTGGAAGAATTGTTAATATAGCAATTCTGCCTATAATGATATACAGATTCAATGTAATCCCCATTAAAAATTCCAATAGCCTACTTTGCAGAAATGGAAAAGCCAATTATCAAATTTATTTGAGTGGGTAAGGGAATAGCCAGAAACATCATGAAAAAGAAGAATGAAGTTGAGGACTCACACTTCCCCGATTTAAAAGCATTTTACAAATCTACAGTGATCAAAACAGCATGGTGCTTGCACAAAGATAAATAGAATTGAGAGTTCAGAAATAGATCCTTACTATGGCCAATTGATTTTTTTAAACATATTATATGATTCCATTTATATAAAGTTTGGGAAGAGGTAACATCTAGTCTATGATGGAAGAAATAAAAAGAATGTTTGCCTTAAGTTTTGGATATTGACTGTCATCTAATCAACAACAACAAAAAATCATGGTTCTAATACACTAATTTTGTCAAAGTATGGAAATTTCAAATTTGTTCATCAAATGACTTTTTAATTAATTTTCTCTTCAATATATTTTTTATTAGAGAAGTTGCGAACTAACAAAACATTTAATTTTCAGCAGATGGCCAACTGATTTTTGGCAAGGCTGCCAAGTCCACTCAATTGGGAAAGAATAGTCTCTACAACAAATGATGCTGGGAGAACTGGACATACATACACAAAATTATGAAAGGGGACCTCTTTCTCACACCATATACAAAAAGTAACTCAGAATGGATAAAAGACCAAAATATAAGGAACAGGAGTATAGAAGTCCTAGAAGAGAATGTAAGAAAGCATCTTCTGGATCTTGTGTTAGGCAATGGTTTCTTAGACTTTACATCCATAGCATAAGCAATGAAAGAAAACATAGATAAATGGGACCACCTCAAAATTAAAAACTTTCATGCCTCAAAGGACTTTATCATGGATGTGAAAATACAACCTACATGATTGTTCTGTAAACCCACAACTTCTCTAATGAAAAAATATGGAATGGAGTAAGTCTTCTTGCCTAGATAATAAAGACCAGAAATTCTTTTGCTCTGAAATACAAATCAGCCTCTTTTATTTTTGCTTACCTGCCCCATTTCCCTCTGTCTCCTAAAGAAACAAGGTAGACTTGACCAAATAAGTGTCCACAAGATTCACTCTATAGGGATTATACAGAAGTACTCTGTATGTACTTACAATCAGTATTGTAGCCTCTAGTTGCATAAATTCAAGGTATGGATAAATTATAACTATAAAAAAGAAAATTAAAAGGGAAAATAATATAATTGAACCAAGTCATTAAAAACATAATTATAACACAAGCCAAAGGAACATTAGAGTTAAGGAAAAGCCCAGGAAAAAAGAAAATCTTAGGGTATGAAACAAGACAATTATAAAGTATAATATACTGAAGGGGGTGGAAAATGAAGGTGTATTATCATAATTACCAGTTATAAATAAATCAGTTGTTCATTATTTCCATTGAAAGAACAAACTGACAACAACATTTATTCAATGTGTGAATAATTCAGTTAATAGCTTTTCATGCTTCATTTCTGACTTTATTTTTGGTACTAAAATACTGTAGTGATTGAAACTTACTGTGTTGGAGTGACTTCCACAAAATTTAATACTAACTGCTCCTCTTACTTCCAAAAGGAGATTTTTCTTTTAGCAGATGAAATAGGTCAAATGTTAAAACGTTTGGGGTTTGCTTTGGTAAAAAACTTCCCATTGGGGAATTTCAGAATTAGTAGCAGGTGCATAGTGTGGATCCTTTTCATGCATTAAAAAGTTATACTGGGATTCCTGAGGAGACTGAATATCATGAATCTGGAAAGAAGTGGGAATGTTCTGTAATGTTTTTTTTTCCCCTGCCAACCATTACAGTGACCACATGTAAATATACTCCTAGAGATAACTTCCTACAATATGTGGTTGCATAAAAACAATTTTATGAAATATTTTAATACTTTTTCAGCAGTTCTCATAAAAGAGCTTTTGATCTTTCATAGAATACCATATGTATAGTGTAAAGGGAAGTCCTTGATTATTCAAGGGATTCATGTAAGTCCTAAAATCCAACTGCAAACAAAGAGCTGCTTTTATGAAAAGTGTCAAAATATCTTTTAAAAAAGGAAGATTTGGGACATAACTGAATTTCCATCAACTCTTGGATATTCAATTTATTTTAAAAATGAAAGACTTACTTTGGAACCTAGGTTTGTTTTTTTCTGGTATTTAGTTAATTACAATCTTATTATGTTTCTTGATGGGCTTACAGGGATTTATAACTTTATAATAGGAGAAATCATATTGAAAGATAAATTAATGTAAGCCTTTTCTCTTCCAGTTTTGTCACCCTTTCTCACTATGCCAGCACATATGTGTACATCGTGTGTGTGTGTGTGCACGCTTGTGAGTGTATTTCAAATTTAAGAGAGAAGTAGAGAAGAAAAAAAGAATAAATAGAGATGGAGAGGAAGAGTAAAATAAGCAGAAAAATATATTGTTCCCTTTAAGGTTTTTTTAGGATCCTGAAACTGTTCCTTGCTTTCTCTCTCACCAAGTTCAACTGAGATCAGTGTGAATGGAATTGAGAAAGTTAAGATACTTTATTCCACATAATTCAAAGGAATGATAAATTATTTAGGTCAATCTTACCTACTTAGAATTACATAATTATATGTTAAATGTATTTTTAAACCCTTTAAAACTTTTTAGTCTTTTTTGCCCATTTTCTTATTTTCTTGGCCTTCAATTTTAATAAATGTTTTCAAGTTAGGATTATTTTTATGAATTTATAAAATTTAATATACACTGAGCATTTCAACAGCAATGATATAATGTAGCTTGTCTCCTAGTGATCACTAGCTTGAAATGTTTAATCATACAGATGTTTTAATCTATTAATTGTCACAGGTTGCTTTTGAAGTAGGTGGGATACAAACCTGAGAAAGAATGGTAGAGGTCATGAAAGGCTTGTATTTCAGCTAGAATTATAGCCTTTGTACCTGGATTTTCCGACCAATACATGGTGATCTTCTTTTGCTGCCTCTTAATAGTAATTAAGAAGGACAGTCTTGAAACTTCAAAAACCTAGAGACTGTTACAATTTAAAGTTAATTTATAGTAACTAACAAATTATAGATGCTACACATGTAACACTTCAAAGCTGACATTCAAAGAACCCACATTAAGGATGTGTAAGGTATTTAATAAAATAGGACAAGTTGCAGTCTAATGAATTCAGTTTTGTGGGCTCATTTCTGCTCATATAACAGTGCTACTTTGTAGATAACTATCTAGAGGGATAATTTAAAAGTAATTACTTCTGAAAAATAATTATGTTTGAATACAATATAAATTCCATATATTGGATATTCTCATGGTTGCCTTTGTTTAACTACACACTCTCCGGTAAAGGAGAACATGAAGGCACAATTCCCTTGGCATTCTTAAAATGGCATTATTCATGATGAGCTCTTTTCATGTTCATATCGATATGTTCTGAAATTCTATAATTTAATGTATTCAGTTTCCTAACTAGGCAGATCAGATAACTGTATCTTGAAATAGTTACTGAATTCACTAATAATTTGGCTCAGCTTAATGAAAGATGCATTCTTGAGCATTTAATAAGAAATTGCCTTAAGCACCAAACAAACAATGGAATCCTTTGAGAATAAAGTTATTCTTAGAAAGAGAGGTGTTTGTTTAGGCAAACCAGACAGCTTTTTAATGAAGCAAAGAGTTAATAACACTGAGCAGCTTCCAAAGAAACTATCCTATTGCTGTACCAGGTAAATTGATCACTTTACTTTTTCTTTTTTTTAACTTCCTTAATGAAACATTTGATATTAGTAGAATATAATACAGAAGACTATATAGAATTGAATTCTCATTCACTTTAAAAATCAGTCTAATATCATAACTATTAGGTGGTGAAAATTTAAATTACCCAGCTGAACATACCCCTTCCACATGTTTTTTCACATATTCCTGAGTTTAGAATAGCAATAAGACTTTTTGACATGAATAGATTGGATTTGCATGGGATGTGTTGAAAAACCAGAAAAAACAACAACAAAAAAAGAAAATTTTTCGTAAAATTGCCAACATCCTGTATTTATCATGGAATGGCTAAATTTGATGCTTTTTAGTTGAAGTTTCAAGTTGAAGATTTTAGGAAGGACCAGTCAAAAAAATCATCTTTAGAAGAAACTGAGTAGCTATATAGGGTAAATACCAGAGTCAGAAACTATAATAGAGCCCTAGGTTTCCAGAAGCTAACTTCTATGGATATCTAAAATACCTCCAAAATCTAATTAGGATTGGCATCCGGGACCTGCTGAATAGTTGTGAGTATTATGACTGGCAAATTTTAGAATCTAGGGTCTCAAATGGTACTTATTCTTTGATGCATTTAAAAAAATTTTTGTCTAGTAAAAGGAATCATTTTCTCCAGTCTTACAGCATTGTGCACAGTCTTCTGTTTTAGAAATTACAGCATTGAATTGCAATTATTTATTCACTTTGTTCCCTATTACAGTCCTTAGCATATATGAGTAAAAACAAATAAGTGAATAAATATTTATTTAATTGAATGAAATAAGAAACACCAAGGTGTTGTGGGAAGGGAATTGCTTTACAAAATAAAAATAAGACACTTTCTTGTCTCACAGTGGTTACTGTGTGCTTTGGCACAACACCTGCAGATGAATATTTGCAGCTATCAAGTGAACATAGAAATACTACAAATGAGAAGCAAAATTTGATTTAAAAAGAGAACATTTATCAACTTAAAAAAATAAAAACTAAATCTCCCTAACCCCAAATAAAAAGATAAAGCACAAAAGATAAAATAGGAATATAAAGAGAAATAGAGTTGAAAAAAAGATGGAAAATATTTATGGTCAGCTATAAAGGCCAAAAGATTTGCTGTGGTCAGAGCACAATTTGGCTATGAGCTTTCTGGTAATCAGAGCAAAATTTGAGTCTGTTTTTTTTCTGTTCTAGACAAGCATGAATCTATCAGATACTACTGGAATAATTATAAAATTGCCCCCTCCTCTTCATTTTACCCATCTGACTATTGCTAAGTTTTAAGTTCCATATAAGTTCTTGTTGCCATGAGTTGTCCCCAACAATTCTGCTAATTTTGATTTCACCTTAGCCTATTTGCTATTTACATTTGAAGGTATTCAGTTTAGCTCTTGCAATTTTTTCCTTCTTTAGCTGCAACCCTTTTCTCTTTGCTAAGACTATAAGCCCCTTAAAGACAAGAACTCTATGATATACTCTTTTTTGTCCCTCAAAGATTCTTGCCTTCCACCATGCATTCATTAGGTATGTCATAAGCATTTTGTGTACTGAATTTAATGTTAATACATCGATGAGATGTATTAAATTAAATGAAGAGTGGAGCCCATGAAGTAGACTTTAAATGATCAGAGTTAGTAGAGGTCTGTTTGTCAACCTGTTTCCTGGACTTGAATCTTTGCTTTACAATTTACTAACTTTATATTTCATAATTACTTTGTGCATCGTAGTCTTTATCTTCTTAAGGTGATAACAATGATACTTTACAGAGTTATTTTTAAGATTATTAATCATAATAATGAGGATTAAATTAATTGATATATGGAAAATGCTTAGAAGAGTAAATTTTCATTAAATGTTAGTTATTAGCATTTTGTTTTAAAGTACTTGGTATTAATCTTGGAAATGATATACAGATATTCCTTCTGGTAACAATTATAGAGCAAGATTAATTATCTGAGGTCCATCCTCAGAAGGTCAAAGTATAAGACAATAAAACCATGTTATCATTTTAGAAAATAATATTTATATTCTCAGTAGGAGGAAGGCATGCACTTAACTTATCTGAAAATTGTATTATATTAAGTTAAAAGGACGTGGCCTCGCACTACATTTCTGTTTTTATTACATGAAATGCTTACGTGTTAGAAGACTCTTCTTCCAATCTTTTTAAGGTAGTACCAACATGCCATATTGTCCTCATGCATTTTAGCCCATAAGCAGAATGAGAGGAGAGGGAAAAGTCAATAAGGTTTGCCATGGCCTTATGTTATTTTTCTACTAAATGATGGAGTATAACAAGATTTCATTGTGAAATAACCATACCTAAAATGCAACAATGATTAGAGAAACTAAGGTTTGAAATGTATCAAGAAGGAAACTTTCCAGGGTTTAGAAGGAGGTTCACTGAACTGAAGATTCCATCAAATCTTAGCATGAAAAAATGTTGACATCATAAGGATTTCAGGGTTTTTTCCAGATAGCATTTGAGTTCAGAGAAGTTCACTGTCTATTCCTAGACCTCTCCAGTGTAGGTGTAGAGTGAGGCTAGAGTTGGTATGGGCTTGGAAGCTCTTATCTCAAGGCAATAATATCCTTATTTTATAAATGAATATAAAATAAGACCCAGAGAGGATGAGTTTTACAAGAAATCAAGAAATATTTGAGAGGATTTTAGAAACCATATTTTCAGCTTGCCAATGGGGTGGAAATTCCACTATAATATTTTCCTTATGATAGAGTAGGGTGAGCTGATCTTCATCACATTTTCATCAGACTGCTTAAGGCATTATATTTCTGGATCTGTAATTGAAAGCAAACATATCATTGATATAAAACAGCAAGAACAGATGGAGTATATTTAAAGTTACAATTCATTTCTCAACACCAGAATATGATTAGGTATATGTAGATTAAGGTAATTATGTGGTTAAAGCAGCAATTTAGGGTTTACAGTTTGGGGCTCTTTCAAATTTGACCTTATAAAGGACATTTTGGCATTTAGTTTGAATCTTTTACTTCACATTATTTCTGGAGAAATAATAGTGATAGTTCTTGAAATAATTTTTATCTTAATATTCTCTCTTTGGTAGAATTAATTCATTCTATTATCTATAGATCAATCTGTCTCTCAAATAGTTATCACTGTCAGAAATATCTATTTGCTCTTATGTCCCTAGTGTCCACATTGATATTTAGTGATTATATTTGATGGTGTAAATATTATTATAAATTTTAATTCTAGGTCTTAGTTTTAAATATTACTTGCAGATTATCTGACAATAAATCAGATTTCCTTTACTTACCTCTTGGTATGTGTAACCTTGTGTCCTCTCCATTGCCTTTCACGACATCTTCAACCCAGATGCCAGGAGCATATTTGTTGTCCACAATCAGAATTACTCTAGATATTTCAGATAAAATATCCATATGATGGCTGTGGTGCCAGGAATGAAAATATTTAATGATAATATTTTCAGGATGCTCGAGCTTCTTTCAATGCTGGAATTATTATTTGTTTTAAATTTATAGACTAGTTTTGTTAATCAACATGGATTAATAAAGAAAAATTTGTTTTACGTGGATACTATATGTTTAGATAGTGTGATGGAGTACAATGCTAATGTAATTTTCCAATTACCTTACCTTGGGCTTGTGCAGGGTCAGGGAAAAATAGAAGAGACTATTAGCCCAGTGGTTTAATAAGAAGCTCCTAGAAACACTAATGGAATAGGTAGACTGTTTAGGAATCATTTGTGAATAACTAAGACAGAGAAAGACTTATTTAAATATGTGAACTTAAATAGAAATGTAAAAAATCATTTTATTTTGCCACTTTCAGATAATGATGAAAACAGTTGTAATGTCTTAACGAAAATTATATTTTTTATTTAAACTATATATTATGTTCTGAGGAATAGGGCATGCAGAGTCTATATGATTAGAAAAGTTATCTTCCTCCCTCCTTCATATAGCATGTTCTCAGATCCCATAGCTTTTTTAAACCATGCTCCTATAAAGAATATTACCACATAAAACCATTCACTGGAAGTATTCTGTAACCCGACAGTTGCTATTTTGTGACTGTAAATTATTGGTGTTTTTGTTTCTCTTGTCATTTGCACTTGGTTATTTTGACTGTTCATTTATAGTTTTTGCTCTCCTCTATTTTTGACAAGTTAAATGTTATGTTGTGGATATCTGCTTATCATATTTTGGTTACATTTTTATAATATTGCTAGGACACTTGGAAATGAAAATACAACAAAATATTTGGGTGCTTTAATCTTTGGAGAGATTTGTCTTTCAAATCTCCACACTTTAGGGGAGAATATATAAAACTTCAAAAAAAATAATGAAATTTCTTTCCATTAAGTTGCTGATTTGGAATTTCAAAGGAAATCTCTACATAGTGTGAGGACCATCACTCAGTTTTTCTGTACAGAAATAAGAAGGTATAATCTCTTTCTGCTGTCCCCTCCTCACTAAAATATATGATCCTAATTATATTGACTATGACTTTCTCTCACATTTAAAAGTGTGCTGCGGGGTGTTAGGAGAATACCCTTAGAATATGATGGACCTGGTTTTGAAGCCTTAGCTTTATTACATGAGTCTTGGCAAGTTATTAAACTGCCGTCATCCTTATTGTATTCTTCTTTAAAATGGTCATTATACTTATTTCCTAAGATTTATTTAGAATAAAATAAAATGAGAAAGAAATCAGTGCCTGATATATCTTAAATTCTTGCCTTTCTCCTACCTCCAGCTTTTCAGCTGTTATGTCACTATCCCTGGGAGTGGCTAAAAAGTAAATTAAGTGACTAACCCCGCTGTTTGAAGATTGTTTTCAGATATGCCTATTCAGAGAGTTAATGGGGATCCAGAAACAATACAGTCTATCAGGAAGAAACCTGAACAGTTTATGTATAGTTGTCATTTTTTTGTCAAGAAAAATGTCCAGTCAGGCTTAGCAAGCTAGATTCACATTGGTCCAGAAAAGCGTAAGAGTTAATAATTTTAGACTGGAGTGAAAAGCAACTGAATAACTTGATAAATGGTTATTCATTTGAGTAATCGTTTTAAAAAACTTAGTGTTCATCGGAATTACCAGAGTAATGTGTTAATGATGCATATTGTGGGCTCCATCCTCAGGGATTCTAAATCAGCCAATCTTGTATGAACCCAAGGGATTTGTAGTAAACTATTAACTGTTAATTTTATCAATCCATACTATCTCAAGACTATTTTTCTCATTAATCCAGAAAAAAGAATCCAGTCAGTGAAACTGAAATTGACTGTGCTACAGTGTCTACAAACCTACTCAATACTTAAGGTCAGCCCTTCATTTCATATTGTCTGAGGCAAAGACTGCATCAGAGAGCCCTCAGGGCCATGCAGTACAAGTGTGCTGCATAATAAATGCAAACATATGAAAATCAATTTATGAAAGTTATAAATTTGTGAGAGATGTTTCAAATTAGAAAAAAGAGGACTTACTGCAAGGATCTTTAATCACAAGTTCCCTTGATGCATATAAAATATTATTTGAATTACACAAAAAAATTTTCACTCAGCTTTTCAGGAAGACATATATAAAACAAAATGTTTAACTATTTGGGAGCAAGAGGAGGGAGTACAAGAATTCTATAAATCCAAGATGACCGAGGCATTCTGCTACCTTAAAAGTTACTGTCCTTAATGGAAAAGCAAATAATCAACTGCAGACTTTTTAAAATATGAATTTTACCCTAAATTTAAAAAAAGTTTAAATGTAAGCTGACTCCTATATCACAGTATATCATAATGCAAGCATGAGAAAACTTTAAAAATAACCCATTGCCACTCTGGTGTTTTTTTTTTTTTTTTTTTTAATTTTCAAATATTTATTCCTCCATTACAATTGATGGTAAAATGAAGCACAATTGCTGATTGTCAGTCTCCTCTACCTTCGTGGGGATGTCAGAGTCCTGAAAGCATTGATCTTGCACCTCTGGCCTTGGCCCATTTCTAGTCAGGGACAGCTGTGGCAATGTGAGAGGATAGTGGAAGTAATTGCAAGCTCTTACTACAAGAACAACTCATCTGGATTCTTATTACATCAACTACCCATCTGGATCTTTAGATGTTTTACGTGTTGTAAGGTTTTTGTACTATTACACGGAGTGGTAAACTGTTAAGAGCTGTGCCAGTGTAAGATGTTATCATGTCTACTCTTCTGATCTACTCTGAGACCCTTTCTCCAAGGCCAAATATCTGCCAGTCCCATTTACCTCTTCCATCAGTGCCCACCATCTCACTGTCACAACTGGTTTTCTTTCTTACAGTTTACTAAGAGTTCACATCAGATACCTACTTTCATGCTTTCAGTTTCTTCACTTATTTTCATTGTTTAGTTTGAGAGTTGATACTGTCTTGCAGTCAAAAACAAATATATTTTTACTCCTATATGCAGTGGTTCTACTTTGAAAAATATTGTTGCAAAAAGACTTTCTTATTTCTAAGAAGGAATTTGTAGAGTCAGATCTGAGTCCAAACCAGGATTGTGCCATTTTAAAGTATGATAAATTTGGGCAAGTTTTCTTCCCTTCTAAAAAGTATAATTTATATTAAAAATCTGATAATTTTATGGTGTTCTAGACCATTCAGGAGGGATTAGGGATAGACAGTTGATAAAAATGAACTTATTAAAAAATATATATGTTAATTCCATGTTGGAACACACATATTTTAGCATCTATATACCAGTTTGTATAAATTACATTTCATTCTCATAGAAGGGGAATAGAGAAATCTCTTCTCTATTAAAGACAGGTATAAAAATTCAGGGTTCAAGTAAATCTCCTTTATTAAATAAAAAGAAAAATAAATTAAAAAACTATTTTTGATAGGGTCTTCCCCATCAGCGCTGAATTGAACATGTGTTGAATACGTACTCACCCTTGCACTTCGGAATTCATTTATAGCTACCTATGCAGTAGCAATTTAGATGTTCTTGGGTTTCTTCCCTTGTGTGCCTTGATTTTATGTCTGTATCTCAGGGCCTATATACATCCACTTTTTGTAAGCACCTGTACTACACACAATTGCAAATGATCTTTTATGTTAAGGAATTTGTGGCTTGCCATTTTTTTTTTTTTTAAGCTAAGAGATTTAATGTGAGAATCCAGAGTAGCATACAGAAACAATTCATGAGTGCATGTATTTTACAGATAGAGGACCTGAGTTAAAAATAGGGCTCACTAAACAACATGTCATCTTTTTCATTCTATCCTCCATCTCTAGACATTCTCAAGTTCTGATCAGAGAGCAGACAGCTTTTAGTATACTGCAAAGACTAACAGACTCTGGATTTAGAGAACAGTGGTTCAACTCCATCAGTGAGTAGCCATATGTTCTTAAGTGTGATCTCAATTTCTTTGAGATTCATATGTCTTTATAGTGTTGTTATGAAGACAAAATGAGAATTTATGTGATAAGTGGTTTGTAAACTTCAAAGAACTGCATAATTTTTTTATTTGCTGCAGCTGCTGCTGTTATTGTAATCAATCATGTTGGGTCAAGCTCTTCATTTCTCAACTCCAAACACAGATAAGTGTTTCAGTTGTTTAAATAGATAAGCAAAGACAGGAAGGGAGTTAGGGGTTGGTGGTGGAAGGTGAAGGTGGTTAGAGGGAGAAAAGGGGAGATATTTTTGAGTGCTGAAAAAGACAAATTAGAAATAAAGATTTTAGAAACAAACTGATATAAATTGCAAATGTGTGATAGAGAAAGATTCCAGACACAAATAGAACCTCTATCAGTTTTTCATGACCCTGGACATGATGAAATAAAAATTAGGCAACCAAATAACCCAGAATCCTTTTGTTCTTGTGAAGACCTTTTTGATTTAATTTCAAATCTGAGAAATCTCAAAATTTTTAGATTAGTTGGCTCTTGCAATATAGCTTAGGGCCTTGGATGTGCAGAGCTTTGGTTAAAAGGAAACTGCTTATAATTATCGAGTTGCTCACTTTCCATGAACTTAGACTGTTTTGTTTCAGGAAACCAAGGGCATATATTTGTGAGGCTATCTGGAAACTAAACATTTCTAAAAACATTTATCAATTTTTGAAAATGCCTGGAAATAGGTATACAGTGAGTATTTACACAAATTAATCCTTCCTTGTGAATCTTAGCAAGGAAAACTTCCAGTGAAAAAAATTACAGAGTGAAATTTTGCTTTACATTATAAATAAACTTTTGCATCTGATTTTTGGCCCACAAATAATAGATTTTCAACTAAGCCTTTATAAACTTGCTAACTGGGCAAAGCAAAATCTCAACGTAGATGATGAAGAATACTATGAGAAGGACACATTGCAAAGATATTAGAAATTGGAAAAAATATGTTTAAAATTAGACTTAAAATGACAAAAATTTGCATAGCAAATGATTTTTGTGAAGTATGTTATAAAATCTGGGATGCTAAATAGTCTGTGCAAGGACTGTTTGACATTTAGGTTCATTTAAATTAGTAATAGAGTTTGCTTCAAACCTTTTGATCTTTTTTTCCTTTCTGATGATATTTGCAACAAATAATTGCCCTACACTTATAAAATTCATTCTTTTTGAGATGGCTCTTAAATTTGTTGTGATAACCATCCATAAAACTATTTTGTAGAAGTAATTTTGGAAGAAATAAAAAACATAAAGTTTGACATAGTTTTTTGCTAATTCTTCATTGTTTTTGGTTGCTCTTGATCGCCATTACATTGACAATATATTTTTGATGTAATGAATATAAAATAACTTCACATAAAAATGTGCTTCTCCTAGAGCAACAGGAATTGAAACTTGCAGTTTTGTCTTAAAAAAAAAAACAAACAAACCAAAAAGAATGGTGTGATTACCATAGATAAAATAGCAATATTTTCAAGCAAACAACAGAAACAAGTTGATTATTTCAGCCTCTGAAATGTCAAGTTTTCTTAATTTGATTTGAATTAACTGTGTAATATAATCCCACAATCAATATATGGTCAGAGTTGGTGTCAAATTACTTTGAGTTATTTGTCAGATAATTTGGAGGTGAATCCCATTATGGTTGGCAATAGGAACCTTTTAGAAAATATTAAGGATGTATACAATCTATTTGGAGTGACAAACTTCTTTTTTCAGTTGTTTGCTTTTTAACCATAGCTCATTTGTGAATTGAATGAGCTGTAGATGTTTAAAGTTCACCCCCAGCAGAAAATTGATGCAGCACATAATGCGAAAAAGTCATATATTTCCTTTGAGATGTTCCCAAAATATAGCCTCAGAGTTCTAAACAAAAAGTTGTCCTAAAAATCAGGCACATTTTGCATTAACTTATTTTTACGTAAACCACTTTGGATTAATTAAAAGAAAAATCGCTACTGTACATTTACTATGCTTAGTTCTCCCATGTTGGCCTGAAAATAATGAGATGTAACAAGTTTTTCTTTGTCACTGGCAGCTGCACTTTTTAAGTGTATCAAAGTCTGTTGCTGTGGTTACGGCCTTTGTTTCCAGTGATATTTTGTTCATGCTACCCCCCCACACACACCCTTAATAATGGGTTACTCAAAAGAATGAAATAATGAGTCATTCATTCGAAAATATGTTGTTAAAATATCCCTCTTTATCATTACATTTCACTGCTTAGAAACTAGGCTGTAATTCAAGGCAACAGTTAGGTCTGAGAAGAACTGTTAAAAATTTTTGATTTTTTCATTTATAAGAAAAACCTGTCTATGTAATTGAAGAACCTCTTACAAGTCCAAACAATTAAACCCTTTTTGGTTAATGAATTATTTCTGGAACAAGTAGATAAAATTCTACGCAGTAAGCATGATAAAAATCGTGCATGTTTCGCACAGCACAGAATTTTAGAGTAAAGTTTTCTGGGCACAAAAGCAGTAACAAAACAGTCCCTACAAAACTGAGTAACTCTGAATAACACAAGAAATAATTTTTGTTAATTTAAAATTTTAGAAACTGAAATGTGTAAAGTTTGTAAAGTAAAATTGTAATTAAATTATGGTACTATACATACCAGTTGTTTCTATAATTGAAACTTTACAATATGAAAAATACATTAGCTCTGTACAGGTTTTACAGGTAGGTAGGATGAGTTTTGAAAAAGATTCTTTTTTTTTAGGATCATACTTTAAGTCAAAAAATACTGCACAACTTAGCTAATTACAAAGTGTAGACTTGAAACAATTCATGTCTTCTTTATTTCATGAATCATCTTGGATTTTGTTTATTTGAACAGGGGTTTTTGTTTTGTTTTTAGAGTCCACAATGAACAAATCTTCCTCATTTTGTCCTTGAGGTTACAGTTTGGTGGCAACCCTTGGCTACCAATTAGCTCAGTTAAGCCAGCTGCTGTTTATGTTCACTGATTCGGCCGGCTGTTGTGATTGTGCTCAGGTCCAGCTCAGTCTCTAGATGTGTTTCCATCATATCTTCCTGTGCATTTGTTTCAAAGGACTTATGAGAGAGAAGTTCATGATGCACCCCACAATAACTTATTGTGGGCTGGTCGTATGCCAGAAAGGTTGACACATTCATTGATAAAGGTATCTGGGGAAAAACGACATGAAAAAAGTCAGTTATAAAAAGACAGACAACTATGAGGGCAAGAATTTGGAGGCAATGAAGTGTTGACCTAATTAAGCGCTATAGTAACAAGAGTGGTACAGGTGTCCCCAGGCTATCCTGCAAAAGTCCCACATTCTCCTACTACAGAGCACAATGCAACAGTCTTCAAGCCTTGGAAGAAACTGCTCAATTCTTAACCAAAGCTTTTAGACAAATAATAGGCTTAACTTTTCTAAAAATGATTAAACAAACAAACAAACAAAAAAAAACCTTTATTGGAAGAGTCAGAAAAAAATACTTTCCTTAATGTGTACAATTATATTTTTAGAACTAAGAAATAATTTTTGATTATTATATTAGAATATAATAGAGTAAGAGTTCTTGAACTTTAGCATGCATAAACAACACCTCTCTCTTCTCCATCCCCCTGCCTCAGAGTTTCTAATTCAGGAGGGCTGGGATGGGATCAGGAATTTGCTTTTCTAAATGGTTTTTATGTGACTCTGGTGCTTTAGGCCCTAAGATCACACTTTGAGAACCACTTCTGAGGAGACTTGTCTAGCCAAGTCAGTCTGGCTCTTCTTACCCAATAACTTTTCATTATTTATTTCACCTGAAGATTCCTTGAAACATTAATAGCTGTAATTTAGAACCTATTTCTAAAATTTAGGACTTAAAGAACCTTGGGAGAAATCTGTGGTTCCCGCAGAGGTCTAAAAAGCATCAAAGTATGAAGCTAGTTTGAAGGAACCGGTAATATATGTGAGGCTAGAAGGGACTCCTGGCATTGTAGCTTAATGAAAGAAAGCGAGTTCTAAAGATGTGAGGAAAAGAGCAAGTCACCATTGAGAAGAAGGGAAGCCTACATGTTACAAATGAAGAGTAAGCTGACATGTAATCAGATGTCATGTCAAAATCTAGAGATTATTCCTATTTTTTCCAATAAGGTCAAAACTAGTTCTAAAAAGTAGGCAGGTCTGAGGAAGCTTCAGCCCTGATCTCTGCTTAAAATTCTAATTACTAATTCAGGTTGTTTTAAGTTGAGTTTCCTTGAATAGAAACTTTTATTACTCTTGTTTGTTTACTTTCTTTGCCCTTCTCTCCTTGCCTAAGGACCCTCTTTACTTCTTCCCTTTCCATCCTTACCCGTCTACCTTCAGTAAAAATGGGTTGAGCACGTATTTTCTTGTTATCTCTTATATAAAAGGATTTGCTTCCTTTGAAATTATTATTTGTTTGTAATATGGATATTTCAATGTATGAAATGTGGAAGCCTCAGTTCTCAGGAGGCAAAAATGTAATTCAAGTTAAAATTCTTCAGCAACCCTTCCCCTTTGTGTAGATTTTTAAAAATGTGACATTATCTGATGTGTGATTAAAGGGCATTATAAACATCAAAAATGGCTGAAGAGATTGAAAGATCATAAAGAAAATGTTTAATAGTAAAATAGTATGCTTCTAAAGATACTCATTTAAAATAAATAAAAATTACTGTTGTTATAGACAAAATAGCTTGTATAACTAAAATATGTTATTATGTAAAAGTAATTGTGCAGCACAAATAGATTTGAGTTATAGGAGAGAATGAAAATAGAACTGTTATTGGGTACATGAGTTTTACCTTAGCCTCTGGGAAATCAATGCTCTGTAATGTGTTATGGGTCATATATCTGAGGATTTTATATACTTGTTCTTATTTGCCATGGAAACTTATGCCTTATATATGCCAAATAATTCCTGGTTTACTGGGAATTTACTGTGAATAATTTGCAATTTCTATGGTCAGAGTTTTGAAAAATAATACACCATGAGTTTTAATACATCAATGATGCATTTGTTCTGTGTATGTACGCATTTCTCTCTGTGTATGTGTGTGTGTCTGTGTGTGTACAAAATTTACAGTTTTATTGAATATTTAGAGACTGCTGGTACCCAGGGTGCAAGTCCTAATTTGAACCATGTCAGTTAAATAAACAACTTTGATTTTTTATTACATAATACCTCATAGTTCCATTAGAAAGTTTTCTTATTGTTGGATATGTCTTATTTTGAAACACCTACGCCCATGATTATACTTCTTCAGTGTCAAGACACATTTTATTCACATTTTAATGTTTTTGAAATTGGGATGGTACTTATAATCAATGTAGATATTTACCTGTATTTCTCCCCTGAAATTGAAAGTGCATCTTAAAGTTGATGACATCTTAGAATCAAAAAAATAATATTGTGAGATCTACCATTTAGTAGAATTTAACAGCTATCTATCTCTGAATACAATCTCACAATATATTTTTCCCACTTTAACGTCATTTATTTTGAAATTCTTCATTAGCATTGGAGAGAGAGATACACACACACACACACACGCACATGTATATACATATATGTACAACATATAAGTATATAATGTATACACATATATGTATAAACCCAATTATGATTTTCAACATTAATTAAATCAGACGTGGAAAATACACATTTTGGGGGTGCATTGATTTTGGACAACTATTGCATATTTATGTTATCTTTATAAGATATATGAAAATGTAATATATATACCTAGGGATATATGTATAATATACATATGTGTGTACATGTATGTGCATTCACTCATACATTTTTCAAATTGAGTTCAAGTAAATCTTTACTGAATTACAAAATTTTGCACTGGAAATTTTATTGGAATGGCAAGCAAAATATTACATAAAATATTTCATAAATTTATTTATTTCTCTCCCACTGTCTCACTTCTAAGTATTTTATACAGTTGCAGTAAAAGCCATGAGGCATACTGTATTTTGATTTTATACACATTGATTATACAAAATAAAATAAATCCTAAATATAATAAAGGTAAATATAATACTGAGTATTTAAATTCATAAGGGAGTAATGTTTTTGTTTTTACATATTTATAATGAGAAAATTATTTGTCAGAATATTTCTTCTTCATGAAATATATTACATATATTATTTATAGTTGTTGTCCTCATCATACTATCTGTAACCGTTGGGGAATTTGATGTAATTATGAATTCCAAAAATATAATTGAATCATGCTTGTAAACTGATCTGTTAACCTGGGCATGATTAGGTTAGGATTAGGGCGTTGAGCCCCACCCCTTGGTGGGTGGGGAATTGAATATAACAGGCAAGGCAAAGGACAGTTGAAGCAGTCTTTTGAGAAGCAGTTTTGATATTGGAAAGAAGGCCCCAGGAGAAGAGAAGCAAGCCGTTTGCCTGATCGTCTACAGCTGACCTTGTGGAGGAAACAGGAGCCAGCTAACTTTGTGGAGGAAACAGGAGCTAAGCCCGGAGAGAAACGCAGCCCCGGGAAGAGAGGAACCCCAGAAGCCTGAACCCTGGTAAACACTAGCAACTGTCTTGCCCTAACACGTGGCAATGGACTGTGGTGAGAGAAGAAACCTAACGCTTTATGGCCTGATATCTGTGGACTTCTACCCCGAATAAATACCCTTTATAAAGACCAACCCATTTTTGGTATTTCACATTAGCACCCCTCTGGTTGACTAATACACTATCTATTAAGTTCCTTCTCATTATGGGATATTTGGATTCCTACATATATTAATTTGAGTAGGAAGTCAGAGGTTAAGTGAAGCAGCAAACTTATTTCTCAAGTAGCAATACATCATTTTCTGTCCAACATCACAGTATTGCATAAGAGGTATACTTTGGTTGTTACCAGAAAGGAAGATAATCTATTCCTTTCAAATTATAGTCAGTTGTTTGGGGACATTGCAGATGACAATGTGTGATAGTTCCATAATTTGAAAAAAAAAGTGTTCATTATATAAAAGGGCCAAAAATGGCCCCTACATGTTGGCCCCTATATAATTATCTTTTTGCAGCAGGCTAGGACCATAAGCCCAAAACCCATGGGCACCAAATTCAGACTTTGCACATCTGGTTGTTGTAAATATAGCCCCACTAAGCATATTTTTAACCATTTAGATCCTGCCTGCTTTGTACCCAATGTCTGCTAGCCATAGATAAGACAAACTTTACAACTATAAAAAACTCCAAACTACTGATGCCCTTCAGAGCTCTCTGACCCAATGACTCCCCATCTTGCTGCTAAGTGACATCACCTAGACACCTAAGCTGCTCTCGAATTCCTCTCTCCCCTAGGAATTCCCCTGCCCTATTTCCCTTCTGGATGTGGCCGTGTGTCACTGTCCCCAGAAAGTGTTTTGCTGACAGGAATTGTCATGTTACTTCTCATGCAAGCTTGTCCAAGTGTTTCCCAAGTAAAGCTTGTTGTATGTTGCTGCTATCTCATGGTCCTGCTTTTTTCTTTATCAACGACTAATTCCTCGACCTCACTGCTGTGTTCACCTATTCTGTTTCAAAGAAACTATCTAAAATAGAATCTTTTAGAATTTTCTATAGAGTATTAGAATATGTAGGTATCTGTGTATCTCCATATGGTGTTTTGCACATCATGGAAAACTCTTGATGTAGAGGTTTGGGCAACTTTATCCAGCAATCTTCTCTGGGTTCTCAGTTTTAACTGTTGGCTGGGTAGTGATGGAGAGGCCACCAACTGGCATTAAACACAACTATGAGGCTCAGATACAATCCTTGTAAATCCCTTCCTGTCACCAAATCACAATACATGGAGTATTCTATTTCTCCTTCTTCATATAACCATCAAGTGACCTTCTGCTCTTTGTTTTCTTTTTCATTTCAAGGCTGACCTTGGTGTTTTCAATTCTCATTATCTTTCTCAATCTCTCTCTGTGTTTCCCATTTCTCTCTCCCTTTCTCTCACCTCCACTCTCACTTTCTACCTGATTTATATTAACATGCTGAAGCAGAAGAGGCATATAACTGTGCTCTCCTTTACGTATAGTGTTCAACTAGACAGTTCCACTTTATGCTCATTTTTCCATTTTGGACAATAAGTCACTCCGTCACCCTACCATGAGTGACAAATACATGATTTCATACAAAGCAAATAGTGATACCAGATGTCTGCCTAGCTAGTTGGAATGATTTCAGGGAGGGCATTAAGAAATTTGAATCTAATCAGTCTTCTACTTTCCCAAATATTTTGTTAGAAGGCTCTATTTAAAGTGTCCATAGAATCTTCTGGTCATATCTTTATGAGAGAGAGCAGTTTCTTCTAGTGTATTTTAAACTGATAAACTCCTATTTATGATTTCGTTTAATCCTTTCTGTCAGTCTTTTCCAGGTAAGGTAATTATCCTAGGGTGTAACTTGTAGAGATTCAGGGATATGAAAACTTCCTCACCAGAAATCATTATCTAAAATCTGAGCTAAGAAATCATTATATGCTATTCTAATCATGAGAGGTATCAGCTGACCTGTTTTTTAGGAAAAACCCCTTAGGAAATATTTGGCTCTACTAAACCAGTTACTGTCTTGATATCAATGATATTTGCCTTAGCAGTAATTTGCCTCAAAATTACTGTCTCAATGACTGTGACTGTCTCAATAAACATCAGCAACTCATACCTTTACATGCAAGTTTTTATAAAGTTAGATGAATACAAATAACTCATTGTTAATGGTCTTTCCATTAAAATATATAGTATCTGACCTTGTGATGGTAAAGGGAAATAATAGTGTTTTTTTTTTTAAGTTTCCATTTTGTGATTAAATAAAATGGTAGTTTTAATGTTACATCACTGCATAATATCTACATATATTTGTATAGGTAAGTGTGTATATATGAATAGGAACATGCATATGTATTTCTCATATTCTAGCTTGTTGGTTAGAAGAAGCAATTCAAGCATATCTTCTGTTGGATAGCAAGTCTTATTTTAACTATGATGCGCAGAAGGAGAGAAAATGACAACAATATGACTGGAAAATGACTCTTGAGAGGGAATAATATAAAGGCTATTTTCCCCTCTCTAGAACTGCAAAGCATTGGAAATGTTTGCTAGTTAAGTAAATGTTACTTCTGATTCGAGTTTTAGTAATAAGTATAAATATTTCTACTGATTTTCTTTGAGCAGAATGCCCATGCTGTTCTTCAGGTGTGCACAGGTGAAATCCTTTGTTTTTATAAAGACAAATGTTATCTAGCAAGTATTCTATCTTTCTAGATTATTGAAAGAATGACAAAAACCTCAGAGGTTTTGTAGCTATTGTTTATGGATCATCTGCATATAGTGAAAGAAAGAGACTTGCTTTGTGAAAGAATTAATTTTTTAGATGTGGCCTTTATCACTGTCGACATCTTTATTTTATGCTGAAATTCCGAGACCTGTTATCTTAATTTTGTTTCTCATCCACTAAACTTAATGAAATTTCCATCGAGTTTATTTCTACCTATTAACATATAAAATAAACAGGCATTGTAATATTTTTCCAATTAATGAAATTTCTCTAATTTGTCTCTAAATTTGTCTCAAACGGAGCTCATCATCTCCGAGTGTAAACTGGCTCTTCTTCCCATGGTCACTGTTTGGCTCCTGGGAATAGTCACTAAGTTGAGTCTGCTTTGCCAATCTGCTTTGACTTTTCCCTGTCCCTTGTTCTAAATGTCCTGTTATTTGCCACTTTCATTCTTGATATCAATAGCATGTATCTTTCACATGCATCTCCCTCTCTCCATCTCCATTGCACTATCTTACTGCATAGTCTCATTACCTCGTCATCTGAGTAATTGGATGAGCAGTTTTTCCAGTCAGTAGAGTTTCAAATAAAACTAGATATTCGTAAATTCTTTTTTGGAGATTATATTTTTTATCTGAATATAAGCAACATTTAGAACATAGAGAATGCTTTTTTCTTGTTTCTTTCTTTCTGACGATGTCTGAAGCATTGCTTTTTGATTTGGAAAGAAGTGGGATTAAATTAAGTATATTATTTTAAATTTATAGAGGCATATACATACACACATATACACATGCAAAGTCTAAAATTCTCAGTTTATTTAAGTAATTATTTTCATTTCAAAATATTCTTGCTGATGACTTTTTCTTGTTCATTTTGATGACTCTTCTTTTTGTTTCATTTACATAAGCTGATTTTCAAGACTGGCTTGGGTTTTGCTAGGGTATGCCATTTTGATGTGTGTTTGGGGATTAGTTGGCATCATTTGTTTCAGTCCTATCAGGCATGAACTTTGTGTATAGGCCAATAGTTTTACTTACAGTCAAAATAGGAAGTTGTTTCTCTGGCAATATTAAGTAATATTAGGAAAAATTTTGAATAATATTAAGAAACATTTGATCAAAAATATTTTTTCTACTGGCTTGATTCCCAGCTTGAAAATTTTACCACTAATCACTATTTTGGCTTCTAAGTGTTAGGGTAGTTTATAAAATGTGTTAAATGAGGAGAAATAGTGTAAGCAATTATCAGACTGGTTTGTTTCCCGGGCAGTGTCAAAGCCTTGTTATTACCTCAGGTTCTACTTTCTCTCTTTAGTATTTCTACAGTGGTTTCTCTCGCCAGCCACTAGGAGCAGCTTTGGGCATTTGTTTCATCTCATGGTCAACATTTGCCCAGACAGCTCTCTAACATCATTCTCGTTATCATCACTCTCATTCATTGAGCATTTACCATGTGCTGGGTACCATGTTCCATGCTTTTCTTAGGTCATCTTATTTAATCTTCACAAGGATGCTGTAAAGTAAATATTATCCCCATTTTACAGTTGAGAAAACTAAGCCTTAGATAGTAATTTGCCTCAAATTAATCATTCATCTACTGAATTTCAGAAGTGGTTGCCTACTTATTTATTTATTTATTTATTTTTTTTAAAGATTTTATTTATTTATTCATTTATCCCCCCCTTGCTGCTTGTGCTCGCTGGGTCAGCTAACCAGGCCGTGCGGGCGGGCTTGCCTTCACCAGGAGGCCCCGGGAACCGAACCTGGGGCCTCCCATATGGTAAACAGGAGCCCTACTGATTGAGCCACAGCCGCTTCCCTCCTACTTATTAACTACTACACTTTACTGCCTGTATATCACTTTAACTCACACTTGCTTTGGATCCTAGAGAGGTGAATACATATAATGTATCTAATACTATTTAAACACCAATTCTCAACATTTGCATATTATTTCCAGTAAGATGAACACTATGATTTTCCATGATCCTTCATAGATTTGTGATACTACTTTGCACATTGGGTCCTCAGGAGAGAAATATTTTTTATCAGGAATTCACAACAGCTCAATCCATTAGAGCTCTCCTCTTCTTATTCAACACATATTGGCCAATACTAGGGGTAAGGAGAAGGATCTAATCTAGGGAAACTCTGGGCTGTGACAGCAACCTTAAATACTCCTGAATATACATATGTGTATGATTGGTCAGGGAATTTAAAGCTATATTTTTATTTTGACTTGGAAATTGGTAGAAATTTTCCAGTTAAATATATTACAAAATTTTAGAAGCCCCAATGGATCTATAGTTTGATTATTATATTTTAAATTATAAAGTACTTGTTTTGATTTTTCTGTATGTAAAACCTAGTGCTACTTAGATGCTGTGGCACAGCAGGACTGGAAAGTAGAGAAACAAACATGAAAAAGGCACAATTTCTGCTCTATGCCAAAATTATAGACTAGTGAGGGAAATAGAAAAATAATACAAGGAAGTAAAGAAAGGTAGTGGATGGAATGGACTGGGAGACAAGTTATAGTGTGTGTGTGTGTGTGTGTGTATATATATATATATATATATATCATATGCATATACACACATACATATACACACCGAGGAAAAACTGTTCTGACTAGAGGATTCTACTAACTATATCATTCATCCTTTGTGGGTACAAAATGAAGTAGCAGTCTTTCTTAATTGAAAATAATATTGTCATCTTTTAGATTTATTGGTGGAAGTCAATATTTCTGATAAGTGATTCAATATTTAATTTTATAGACTCTCCCACATAGATAATATATTTTACTTCAAAACTGATTTATTTCTTTGAATATCAATCTATCTCCTGGAACTCTTTAGAATTCTAATGGTTAATTGTTATAAGTACAAGAGACTGTTGGATCATTAATTTTAATTACCTTGATTTTACTACTTATTTTAAAAACATTTTTAAGAATGCTGAAATTCTACTGAATTAAGATCCTGAATTTATGTTATGCTATCTTTTTTTAATAATATATATTTTATTTTTTTAAGATACTTAGATTACATAAATGTTGTGTAAAAAATATGGGGAATTCCCATATGCCTTGCTCCCTACCCCTTGCACATTTTCCCACATTAACAACATCCTTCCTTAGTGTGGTACATTTGTTACAATTGACGAACACATTTTGGAGATTGCCACTAAGCATGGATTATAGTTTACATTGTAGTTTAGACTCTCTCCTGCACGATTTCATAAGTTATGACAAGATATATAATGGCCTGTATCTGTCAATGCAATGTCATTCAGAAAAATTCCCAAGTCCCCAAAATGCCCCCGTATTACACTTATTTTTCCCTCTCCCTCCCTTCAGAACCTCCAGCGGCCACTGTTTCCACATCAATGTTATCTTTAAACTTAAAAAAGCAAACTTTTAAAATACTTTAAAAATTCTTTGATATAATCTAGGCCTTAATACTCAGTTTTGTAATTTCCTCAAAAGTTCAGTTGCCAACTAAAGTAGCAATTGCTACCTTGAGATCACAACTAAACAATTACTGGGTAGGAATTCAATATGAATTTGAAAAATTTCAAATGTAACTTGAGAATAATGTGAAAAAAAAAAAACACTGTCTTCAGGAACATTATAATTCTTCTAGTGCCTTTTGTGTGGAAAGTATATTATAGTTAACTCCTGCGGAGCGAAGTCATTAAATGAAAAAAAAAAATGTGTTCCATTTGAAAGGTCATAGTTCTCCTTGCCCCAAAATCCATTTAGAGTGAAAAAATATCCTGAATTTTAGTAGCTTGAAATGTGTCTTACAAATTTGGAATCTCAGTAGCATCCCCCATTCCATCTAAGAAATGGGGAGTGTCATAAAATGCAGATGCCTTTATCTTTGCAATTTCTTTTTAAAATATCTTAATTTACATGACATATGGCCACTTGTAAATGTGTTTTGTGCTTCACAAGGCATTTTGTTTCTATTTCAGTTTTGCTGTATTCAGTGTTTTCATAAATTCATGTACCAATGCCTACAAAACCAAATAGAAACATTTATTCATTCAGTTATTCATTCCTTCTTCATCTTACCAACATTTGCTGAACACCTCTCAGTCTGGTGCTGTGCTTGGTCCTAAAGATCCTTGGGCGTCAAGGCTTTTGGATGGAAAACAGACCCTTAGCAAGTGGAAGAGGACTCATGTAGGAAGATTGTTCCTCTTCTCTCAGTTGGCACCTCTCAATCTCTCACTCTTTCTCTCTTTCTCACTCTAACTCATGTTTTTGCCCTCTTCTGAATTGTTAAAGTACTTCTTCAGTACTGCTTTTGTGGTACATGTATTTTGAACTTCTGTCTTCTATGGTCTTTATTTGTATGTATATTTCATTTTGTATTAGACTATAGATTCTTGAGCATAAGAATCTATGACTAACCAACCACATTTCTTTATCCCAAGTTTTATCTCACACAGTCTCTTAAACATAATTAGGACTAAGTATATATTTATCAGATGTGTGAATATATTAATGAACCTAGCAGGAGAATAAGCAGTATTTGGTATAATCTAGGAAGTATTAAAAAACCTCCATCCCAGGATGACTGGACTTTATGGGAACTTTGTGATTGAAATATCTGTTAAAGTATAATGATAGCAATATCCAGACCTTTATCATTCTAGATTAGTGGAGGAGGGGCTAAAATGAATTAGTAAAACCCCAAACTAATAATGAGGCATATCACACTGTATTATACTGTTTCAACTCCTTCTTTATAATAAGGTATGAGTTATAAATTTAAAATATGTAAAACTTTACAAAAGAATTTTAAAAATAAAATAATTTCCTAACTGGGTGATTTTCTTACTATAGATTTCAGTATGGTATATCTTTGCTTTTGTTCTCCAATACCTTCCATACCTGCATTTTCTAAATTCTTTGGTGCTTCCTAGAAGCACTGCTCAGGATCTACAGAAATTTGATATATTTCTAGTGCCAGTGAGAAGTGTTGTTTCTCTTTTACTGAAGCAAAGCAAAACACCCCAAACTATGTTCATTTACATGTAAATCTTTCTGCACAGCTCGATGCCTGCTAAATTGTCACTGTTGCCATGTAAAGTGATGGGACCCAAGTTGAAATTATGACTAAAAGGCTCCAATAATCTTGACACTACATTTTCAGATCTGTTTCTTCATACTGCTATGCAGTGAGGTACAGTTGCTAATCAGTTTGAGAACAATTTCATTCTTCCCCACCTTCCCCTCTTGAAATTGTAGTTATTGTAGTCCACTCAAAGGGTCTTAAAATAATGATACAACAGCTGATATTTTTGTTTAGGTTTGTATAAATCTGTGAGAATGAAAAATCACCATTTAAAAGCAACAAAACAAACAAGAAATAGGAGTGTTTGGTTCTGTTATAGTAGTAACTAGTGGAAAGAGCTCCCTATATCTATGACTGATAGAGCATTTCAATGTATTAGAAAGGCTCTATATGGGATTTCCCAAACATCAGCAGTTACGTTTGGTTTTCTGTCATGACTACTGATATCTCACTTGCTTTCCAACTGGCTTTATCCTCCTATTAGCTTATTGTAGCCTTGGCATTCTACATTAGAGTCTGCTTTTCTGACATGCCCTATCTAGAAAACTGTCCTGCTCTGGTAGGATTTTGATATCCCAACTCCCTTAGGTGTTCTCATTCTTGTCCAGGGTCCGGAGGAAGCACCCCAGGATTTGCTTATACCTAGTAGCTATCTTCCAATTAAAAGGTTTTCAAATTATGTGATTACTTTCTGATTATCATTGAGTTTCTCTCCAACTTTATTATTCAATTAATTCAGATTTTGTTTGAGATTGTCTTCCAACTAAATGAAGTGATATTCTATATACATCTGCCAAGTTACATAAAAATCTAACACTTGGGAGATTTCGTTAAATAACACTTCCTTCATGAAAACCACTTAGATGAATTTGATTCTAAAGGGGTGAGCTCCTGCTGTGAATTACTTCAGAATTTATATTTATACACATATATGTATGAAATAATATGTACTATACTTGCTTCTTTCCATCTCTCCATCCATCCACCTGTCCATATTCATATTTATTCATCCATTGTTGAGTACCCTATGGATCTTGAACGAACAACACCAATTCCCTGGCTTCATAAGAAAGCAGTTTTAAAATACCATGAGGTTTTTGGAAGTATATGTAGGATGTGATGGGAGTGGAGGGGAAAGATCTGTCTTTGCTGTGAGGCTTTATATAGATAAAACCATATATAAACTGGCCAGCTTGGTCTTATTTATATATTGCCATTATTTCATTTATATTAACATTATTATCTATCTAGATTGTGAACTTGATAGAGAATAAAGACTTTTAGGGCTTGTGCAGTCTTGTGTATTAGTAAAAGTTTAAAAATTCTTGTTAATGGGAAGGCTGGCAGGGAACAGAACTTCCTCTCACAAAGTTTGTGTCTGTATATTATGTTTGTAATGAAGATGTAATAAGGGACAAACTAATATATAAAGTAAATTGAATTATTTCAAATCTTTATATGAAACAAACATTATAGACTTTTAAAAAGATAAGTCATTACTATATAGCTTTTATTATAAGGTGATAAAACACTTCTTATTGATATTTAAATAAAACTCAACTTCTAAATTGTGTTAGCAAATATAGATTATATGATGGGTCACTGTTATCGGACTGATTGGTGGTAATGTCGAGAATGGGGCATTTTTGGCTCTTCTCAGCATTTTACCTACATTGTCTCATTTAATTTTGTCTCCTTTATTATACCTAGCATTTTAAAAATGTCATTTTCTAAAGTTCATTTTTTTTACCTTACTTCATAGGATGTAGTATGTCTTTATTTTCTTAGTAATAATAAAAGAGCTAAACGATTGTATCTAGTGTTATGTAATCAGCCACATATATATGCAGATAAACATTTTTCAACTAGGGATTTGATCAAAATCAGTTAAAAATAAATCACATAAAGAAATATGAGGTGATATTTCTTAATGGTGCACCCTCTTTCATTGACAATATAATTATTTGGTGCCAACTAGAAGTTCAAAGTAGGTAGCAAATGCAATAAAAATATAAAAATGATTTAGGCCACTTGCTTACTCATCTTCAGAATTATCAGGTTACTCTAATAAGAGAACATGTTTTAGTTCCTTTTAATATGGCTGGATATTCAGTGATATAAAAGACACAACTATATGTAAGCCTTTTTAACTGGTTTCCTATTGTTAGGTCCTATAACTTATACTACTAATCAATAACTTGAATGATTAAAGATCAGTGATGAAGAGAAGGAGGAACTTTAAATTTATAGACATATCCCAAATGGATTCTCTAAGGGATACAAGCTTCTCTGTGAAAAAGTTTCTCATATCTTTATGGATAGTATTAAGAATTCATCATTTCTTATTTTATTTACTCTATTATCAAAATAACAATATGGGAAAAGAATAACTGAGCAGGAATCTTGCAAATCTCTAGTATTAAGGAAATCTAAGGACTAGGAATCTAATCTAAGGGATCAAGATGATTTTTAAAATATTTTTCTCATATCTACGAAAGAAGTAGTTCCCACGTAAATGAACAGGAGAGTAGAATTATAAGCAAGTTCTAAATTAATATATTTAATATATTTCCTAACACTTGGCTCTCCACCACAGATTTAGCTTTAAAAACTGTGTATGGGATTCTGATATTCTATGAGATAATTTAGGCAGATGCAACTTGCTAATGGTTAATTACTTTTCTCCAATAGGAGCATCTTTTGGTATTTTCTTCCTAGTACCCATCCTCCCTTGTAAATATTTGTGGCATTCTCACTCTAGGCACAGTATTATGCCAAACATTTGAGGCTAATTCAAGGAGCAGTAATGTATGTGGACAGATTGCCTACTTTCTCTAGGCATCTATCATCATTCAGAATATGGGAAAACAGAACCAAAAATAGTAGGTAAACTTGAGAATAGTAGTTATTTGTAAAGGTATGAAGAGAATGCTTTTTAAGGTATGATATTTTGCACTTGTTTATTGGGAAATACTTGGCCTATAATTCTACCTTCTATCTGAGAAATTTTGTCAAGCAGAGCACTCCTTCTTTGAACTGGCACTGAGCTGGGAGATGAATTATGTTCCCAATTCAATTTATCATGTCCTGCTCCCATTTTAATAAAGAACTGATTTGGTTCTTCTTAGCTTTGTTTTTATTCCCCTCTCCATATACTTTTTAAATTTATCCCAATTGCTTAAATTTTAGTAAAATATCTGTAGCTTTTGTAAGTAAATCAAGCTCTTAAGAGTATGTAAAGGGCACCATCCTAAATGCCTTTGGGGAGAACTAATGCATTTTGAGTGGCTTATTCATTTATTTTAATGGCTTCTTAATTTTTTATTAAGGGGGATGAAATTGAAACAAATATAAGTGATAGAGTAGGAGGAAAGTCATGCAGTTGCTTAATAATAAATGCACTAGGTTCTTAATGTTGAACTGTTATCACTATATTTTCTGAATAATGCAGCTTTTTTTTTAGTTTCATCTAAAAGGGAATTTAAAAATATAAATAAGAGCAGATACATGCTAAAAAGGGGGGTAGAAGAGGGAACATTTGACATATAACTTAAATGTGGTTAAAACGTCAGGGAAAGTATTGAAATATGTTGAGGTAGTCAATGAAAAGTAAAACAGTGGAGTGGAGATGGGGCAGGGGAAAAATAGGAGTATAATTTTTGGCACCAGGACAAATTTCCCTAGATGGTAGCCCTATGAAAGACCATTGAACATTTTAGCAGACTTGTTTCTTTACCATTATGTTAGTTGTTTGGTTCTTACATTATATTCAATGAAAAGACAGATATATGGCTTAAATTTATGGCATGGTGCTGGACCTTATTCTCAAACTTTTTATTTTTATTTGAGGACACTAGCGACATGGCTTTGAAGAAAGGAATAATCCTTCTTAGATAAATTAGATCTTGTGGTTTTTTTTAAAGGATTCAAAGTTCAAGATGTTTACTAACACGGAAGTCTTTATACAAGGATGCTTTGCGGTCTTCTGATCACATTTGCCCCATCCGCTTCATTGCACACAGGTGGCTTCTGGAGGTGCATAGGACTACACTAGGGTAGCAATGTCCGCATGGTTCACTCTGGTTACATTCCCACTCATGAGCACTTCAGTCTATTTCTGCTCTATTGATGTCGATAACATGGGAGGTTCAATGGCTCTTTGTCAACAAAATCTGGGCAATCTCTTGACTCATAATGTTGTGGCCCATTCCTTGGACCACCTGGTTTAGAGCGTGCCTCTGGCAGTTCCAGGCTGATATCTAATCTTTAAGATCTCTTTCAGGGCTCAAATTCTGAAATTTTCTTCCCTATGCTGTTGAAGAATAGACACTTTATTTTGTCTTTAGAAAAAGCATGTATCATTGTGAGTAAAGGCTCTTTTTGGAAATAATATTCCCACCTCATTGCATCAGGGTTTTCTTCTGCTGTGGGCCAGCCAAGTTATTCATAGACTTAGGACTTCCCTAAGCCGTCTGTGGAGTAATTGAGTGTTTGGTAGGAAAGAACGAAAGTGATTCTCAACTTCATAGTTCTCAGTAGATGCATTTCTATAGACTTGGGCCTGCCTTGTAGCTCTTTTCAAAATCTGCTTGGGGGTTAGGGTTTTAAACTTACAGCACAAGTGATATTGATTAAGCATTTTCTTCCTTGTCCATTAGCTCTCCCTTCTGCTCAGCACTGTAGTGAAATCACACTTTGTGCCACAGAAATCACTGAGGCAATAAATTCAACACTTATGACTTCAATGCATTATTGAAAAGAAAGCACAGATGGATTATAAGGGAGCAAGCAGTTGCTCAAAACAACTAATATCTTTGATAATTAATAAATGTAGGGGAAATGAACAGCCTGTGAAGGAGTAACTGAATCTAATTTTAAACTAAATGGCAGCATGAAAATTCTCTGGTTTGTAATTTTTAAAATTCTCTCCACACCATTGAAAGAAAATCTTTTGGTTCTTGAGACTGTTGCCTGCAACCTCAATGACATTGTAATGGGAAAAGGATTAATATACTCCATGAAATCTACAATCACTTTGGGTCCAGTTTAAACTTCCAGCCAATGTGGGACAGGTATTTTTTATTTATTGTACAACTGCTAGGTTTCAGGAACTCTGTTGGATACTGTTAAATTAAAAAATAATTAAGACATGGCTCCTGTTTTCACGGACCTCCCGGTCTCTAAGAGGGACCTGTGCATGGAAACAATGAGCAAGCTCAGCCTTTAATGGGGTTCCACTCTGGTCCTGCAGAGAGGCGTTTGAGCTGTGCTTGACTGGGGTCAGGAAAATCCTCAGAGAAGTGGCTGCTGAGGGAAGAACAGGAGCTCCCTAGGAGAAAAACAGGAAGACCATCACAGGCAGAGGCATGAGACAGTATCGCTGGTCCAGGGACATGGAACTACTCAAATTGGCAGGAACAAAGGATGCATATGGAGGAGCAGTGGCAGGTATAAATACAGGTTATGAGAATATAGCAGTATGTTGGGTAAGAGATGATGAGAGCCTGAGGTCATGCACTAGCAATGGGGATGGAAAGGAGTCACTATCACTTACAAGCTAGGTGACCTTGGATAAGTGAATTAACCTCTCTGAGCCACAACATTGGAATTTGTTAAGTGGACGTAATAATTCCCACCTTACAGTTTTGTTGTTAGCAGTGTAGATAATGTATGTGTGTTTCCTGGAATAGTGAGTGCTCTATAAATGAAAGAGATGATTATAATATTATTGCTGATTTATTGAAAAACTTCATCATATCCTCTGTTCGTTTTCTACAGAGTCCACTGCTTGTCACTCTCATATTACTGTTCAATATATTGTTTAAAATGAGCTCAGAGAATTAAGTATTTTCTTAATGTCTCTGCCAACAGTCATTTCTCCAATAATTATTACCATTGCTACATTAATCTATATTTGAGATGCAATCACATTGAAGTACTCAAAAATTCCTAAGTTTTTTTCTGCCTGTCAAAACTGAAAGCAAGCAAGGGAAACATTTTGGACATTATTAGAATTGTCCGTTTATTACTGGAAAGTGTCATTGTTCAAATGTCAAATATCCAGCTAAATATTAGGGACAAGGAATTTTAATTCTCGTAAAAGATACTGATTTACTGTTTAGCTTTAGGTCAGCTACTTCACCTTTTCTCTGCAAATCTATAAAATGAGGAAGACATGCTTGCAGAATTAAATAGCAATGAGCAGACTTAAGCAAAAGGATAATAAATAATAAAATAACACATTTTCTCTAAGATAAATGAAAAAAAAAAACCCTACAAAATTGTGTCAGCAGTTCTGATGTCGAGACTTGATAATAAAACACTCTAAGTGGGAATTATATACATGGTTCAGTTTTTTCTTTAGTATCAGTTTGTATAATGTATTCCTGACTTCTACAATTTTGTTCCATACTTCAGTGGTTTTGTTTCAAATGATAAACAGCAAAATCTCTGTGATGGGTAGAAATTAACCTGCTGATGCTTCTCATTCCACCCCCATATAGATACTGTAAGATAAATGGAAAAATACAATTTCAGAACCTAATCCAGCAGAAAATGACTCTAGGTTACATAGCAATTGACTAGTTTATTTAAACTGGATGCTTGTTTTCTCTGGAGAGAAGGAGGCTCTATAAAGAAGTACAACCTTTTGGAGTTACTCATCTTGGTTTCCTCTTGCCCCCTCCTCTCTGCCTCTCTGGATCTTTCCAGGGGTCAAATTAAATTCTGCCTGCTGTAGGAAGCCTTTTATTTAAAAAAAAAAATTCTATGTCCACCCTCTACTGAACTGTAGCATTTTAAAAAAAAATTCACTTTCTCTGACACTTCTTACATGCTACTTACTGTATCTTAATGGCTATCCTATGATGAGTTATGTCTTATCTTCCCAATTATATCACATTTGCTTGAGAGCAACTATTTTGTTTTTCTATTGTCTTGCCTGGTCCTCAGTAGATATTTGTGGATATATTGGCTTCCTCTAGCCTTTCCCAAACCTAGATATAAAAGTTTTACTTGAGATTTCAAATCTTTTAGCTTTTAGATCTAGGCCCCTGACCTATCTCTGGGTTTCTTTTGCAAGCTGGGCCATGGATACTGTTGTCTGTATTTGTAGTGGTTTCTTCGATTCCTAGGACTCTTCCCCTTATTCTATAAAGCATACTTTCATATGCACATCATGTGCTCATAAATCAACCTTGCATATATCCCCACTCCAAAAATATGACCAGCAGAAACCAAACTGGGAATGCAAATCTTGTCTCTAAAACATATAAATATGGATTATGCCTTGTCCTCCCACATATTATGAATTATTGGAGGCTTTAAATTCATGATGCAAGTTCCAGTTGAAGTAGATGGAGTGTCTTAGAATTTGGGTCCTAATTTCAGGAAACTCTTAATGGAAGCCAAATTTTACCAATGTTCTAAGTCATGTAATTAAATGTAGTGCTCTATTATATTATATTGGCATTTTCTGACTCTCTCTGCATTAATACTTTCTTAATTATATGTTGAGCCTATTCCTACTTTTTGGGAATTTTGACATTAAACCTGATGAAGGCATAAGGAAAAAAATTACAAGCTGCAATATTGCCAGAACTCTGTTTTCCTAAATAGTTGAAGAGGATTAACATTTTATTGGTCTCTCCCTCAATCACTTCCCTTGCCTATCCTTTCATCTCTTACCTCCATGGAGACACAAATGTACATGCACACACACACACACTTTGAAACAATCATTCTTTAGGGCTTTCAGCATTGTACATTGGCTACTTAGTAGGTATTATAGTTGTAAAATTTTGAAGTATATCTGAGCTCTTCCAGGACTTGGAGTTGCATTGGGGGAATGTTACTCTTTACACCATTTTAGGATGTTTACTGAGCCCAATAAAAAAAATCTAAAAATGGTGTTCTTTTATTTGGGGTTTTCAGTATACCCTTGAAGATGGTTGTTATCGCTGAGGAAGACCTTAGCTGACTGGAGTCTAGACATCTCAGACTGACTTAAGATTACTGTTAACTTGGTCTGTGACCTAATTTATATCCTACTAGCTCAGTTATCCAGGCTAGTGAGGCATGAAATAGAAGTTTCTAAGCTCTTAGTGGGCTCTGTAGTATAAGCTCCATCTTTCTCTCTCCCCTCCTCCTTCTTTCTCCCCTTTTCTCCATCCCACCATCCTCCTCAGTCTCTTTCTTCCTGATTCATTCTTTCATTCATCCATCCATTCATCCAGTAAATAATCAATGAACATGTAGTATGGGCCAAACATTGTCCTACTATGTTATGTGCTAATGGGATGAGTAAATGCATAGAAACAGGTATTACAGCAAGGGGACACTCATTAGTCACACAAATATATGGCTATAAATTTTTTTTATTGGTTATAGAGGAAAAGTGCAGGAAACTAGTTTTGCTGGGAAGTGTAGCATGGAAGGAGACTCTGAGGAAGTACCATGTAATGTGAGATGAGTGAACAGAGTAGAAGGTGGGTGGAAGATGCTTCAGGCAGAGATAACACTGTGCAAAGGACCAGAGGCAGGGAATGGGGAGACTAGAGATTACAGGGATGGAGAGGGGGGCAGATAGGGTCATTTGTGATGGGACTGAAGAGGCCATCAGGGCCATGTCATTTGTTCCTTGTATGTCATTTTAAGGAATTGGGATTTTAAAGAGTTTAGAATTTATCATAAAGCCTTTGGAAGCCAGTGAAGGATTTTAAGTGGGAGAATGACATGAACTAATTAGCATTTACAAAAAAGAGACCATTCTGGAGAAGAGGGGAAACTAGAGGCAAGAATGGATATGTGGAAGGCTGTTAGGAGCCAACTGGAGTGATCCACGAGAGAAGTGAGATAGCAATGTGTATGGGGGCAGTGGCTATTGAAAGGGAGGGAATGTAACAGATTTCAGGCACATTTAGGTAGAGGGATTGGATTTGGGAGGTATTAGCAACGGGGGTGAGTTAGAAGAAGGTCTCAAGGATGATTTTTAGTTTTCAGGAAGTATAAATGTTCTGACTTTGGGTCATTCACCGATACAGGAAATGCTGGAAGACAACAGGTTTGCAGATGCTTTGGCCATTATTTGTTATTAAACATAATAAGGATGATATTTTTACACAGCCCAATTGAGATGTCCAGGAGTACTATGTGTTGATGTCTGGAAACTCAGATCTAGGCTAGAGCAATCAGCTTGACACTCCACTCAGAGGAAATATCAACTGACTTTGTTTCAATAGGATATTTTTCTAAAGGTAAACTGAACATTCCTTTGTAAACATTTCCCCAGTTTTTGCTGTAGTATTATGTCATTTAGTCCCATACCAAAATTTACAAACACAGTTATCCATACACTATTTGGTTACCTGGAATGTCACTCAATCCTATATTATTTTAATACTTTTGTTTTCTCTTGTTCAATAGTAATGTGATTATGAAGTGTGGCATTTATGTTTGATTTTTTAAGAAATACTCTTGGATTTTGAAAGTCAGACTTCATGTCCTCAACTGAATCTGACTTACTTTGAAAAGAAGAAGGGCCTTGCATGCTGATAGATTCCTGGTTTCTTGGAGACAGGGCTATTTGTTGATCTTCTTACATATAGCTCTATAACTGTGGATTATGATGCAGGTGTACTCTTCTTGTCTCACTTGCGCTAACCAGCAAAGTGATCTAGAGCAGGTCGCCAGCCTTGCTGGGCCTTCGTTACTCATGCTTTGATGAAGGATTGTGCTGAAATAACTGCTAAGAATTTGATCTTAAAATTCTATGAAAAGTTAGCATTAATCCTAGGAAAACAGGGATGAGGATGGAGAAGGGAAGTTACTTTAACTGCTGGCAAAGTTTTAGGTCTCTGGAGGAATTGAATCTTCTGAAATTTTTCAGGATATAGCAAAGAGGAGTTTGTATGTTTTTTTCCATCTTTCTAAATATAGTGAAAGACAGTTAAATTGCAGCTAAAACTATGAAATGGAGGTGAGCAACATTTCCAGAGGCGATTAAGTAGTGCTGCATTTGACTGATAAATTCTATCATTCTTTTAGAAAAAACAAGATAGAGATTTTCATAAAAATGGAGAAAAAGGAAATTGCATGTGCAGATGTAAAATACCATCTGTGCTTCTGGATCTGTTCCATGCTCCACACCTTCAGTAAAAGAAATTGTTGATTGAAAGCTCAGAGTTTGCTGGTTAGTTGTAAAAGCTTCCTGTGTTGCTTATCATGCATTTTAAAAATAGATGGCTTTAGATTTTCAAGTTAATTTTTAGCCACATTTGCCCAGGCCTCCTAACTCAGGAAGCATGCTTTTAGTGAATGTACAATTCAATTAATATTCAACTCAGTTAATAGTAACGAGCACTTAAAAGGTACCAGGCAACATATTTTGGGTACTCTGCGTTAGCTTAAGCTTCAGAATGTTTAAAATAACTTCCTTTTCTTCCTAGTAGCAGCGTGGGCCCACCAAATTTCCTGGACTGGAGAGTTTCATCTGTATCTTACTTTGAGAAAATATTAAACATTCATAGGACTCCAAGTATGCAATTTCATAAAGTTAGAGAAAAGTGTCTTAAGTATCTCCTACTTCCCCCTTTTGTCCCTTTCTCATCTTAATAGAGGCAGGTGTTCAACCTATGCCTAGATCCCAGTCAACTCTGTTCTTATTTACTTACAGTGAATCTAGGTAAAAATGGCACCTCTCTCAGGTGTCATTTTCTTCATTTGATCTCCAGTGTGGAATGAAATACTTGTTCCTGATAATGCAGTTTTGAATTTAGACATCTCTGGGAAAACAAGCATAGTATTAGAAGCTTAAAGTAGCCACCTCAGGTACCACACGCACCCCTAAGTTCTTAAAGAGAGGGAGGGCATCAAATACAGTTAATTGCTTAGTATGAAAGTGTGGGAAAGATAACTGAAATTTCAGAATTAAGTCATTCTTGTTAAATATTGACCATTTAATGGGTAATTTGATTCTTAAATGTGTGCCTGTATAAATAAATATATATACCACAAACACCTCACATACATATATGTATATATTAATATAATATACTAAATATATATTAATATATTTAAATACTATATATGCATATTGGCATGGTAATAGAAATCCTCACATTTTCACTTCTGTAAGATTTAATGATGTTAAGAAATGTATTTAGTGGCTCTGTATACATGCCTTTCACTGTCAAACGTTTCTTTTCAAATAATAGAAATATGAATGTTTTTAGAAGGTGGAAGCTAACATCATCTGAATATATGGTTCTTTTGCACTGAATTTCTAGCATTTGATAAGAGATTATCTAGGTGTACAAATTGGCAAGACTATATAACCAATAATCAAATGAAAAAATAGACACTTGAAGCAGATGAGTAGGTGATCCAGATATTGAAGATAATTGGCAAGGGCTTTAAATAACCTGTGATTAATATGTTCAAGAAACTAGAGAAAATGGTGGACCAAGGAAATGAATGAATGGAAATTTTTATTAGAGAATGGGTATACATAAAAAATAAACCAATATTCTTGAACTGAAAAAATATGCTATCTGAATTTAAGAATGTGATAGAAAAGTGTAATAGCAAGTTGAACACAGTAGAACACAAGGTTAGTGAACTGGAAAGCACCCAAATTAAAGCACAGGAAAAAAAAAAGGAAAATCAGATAATTTAAGAAAAAATGGAATGTGCTCAAAAGTTTAGAATACATAAAATTGATGTCCCCAATTAAAAGGAGAGAATATATGGAGAAGATGCACTATTTGAAGAGACTGAGAATTTCCCAAAACTTTGAAAAGACAAGCACAAAAAGATTCAAAAAACTTAGCAAAACCTAAGCAGGATAGCGTCAAAACGCTCTGAGGTGCATCAATAATAACAATGCTGAAAACCAAAGACAAAGATAAAATCTTAAAAAAGCCAAAGAAAAAGGACATATTAATTTCAAAAACCAAAAAAGACTGATTTTTCAATAGAAATGAGGAAAATAAGGAGATAAATGGAATGTAGAGTGTTGAGAGAAAATAACCACCAAACAAGAATTATGTAACTAATAAAAATATATTCTACAAAAATAAAGGAGAAAAAAGATATTTTTGACAAAAGCTGAGGTAATTTGTCACTAACAGGCCTCTGCTAAAAGTAATATTAAAGAGAGAAGTAGAAAAAGAATTATCTTAAATAGAACCATGGAAATGCTGAGGCAACTGAAGAACACTGGTGAGTGTAAATACACATTAAATACAAATGATCGTTAACTACATCAAAAAATTAGAGTAATGTTTTCTGGAGTTTAGGTACATATAGAATAATACATGACAACAGTAACATGAAAGGTAAGAAGAAGAAAATGGATTTCAAATTGTCCAAGTTTTAGCAATATAGGAAAATATTCAAAGTAATAGTTGTATGGTATCAAAACAACTCAAGATGCTTGTTGCAATTCCTCAGGTAAACAGAATATTAAAATATATATATATAGCTAATGTGTTTTTAGAAAGAAATAAATGGAAAGATAAAATATCTGATTAATGTAAAGAAGATAAATTATGAGGGAAATAAGAACACAGAAGACAGGACTATTAGAATAGTAGGAAGTAGAGGACAATATAGAAGAAAGATTTTGTAACCTTGGTGTAAGCAAAGAATTCTTAATCAGGATACAAAAAGTACTGATCATAAAAGAAAAACTATATAGATTGATTTATGTTAAAATTAAGAGCTTCTGTCTGTCAAAACACACCATTAAGAGAATAAAAAGACATTCCACAGAGAGGGAGAAGATATTCTCTATACAGATACCTGACAAATGTCTCATATCACAATTAGATAAAGAATACTTACAAATTAAAAAAAGAAAAACAATCCAATAGAAAAATGGGCAAAATTCTTGAACAGATACTTCACATAAGATGACATCCAAATAGTTAACAAACATGTGAAAAGGTATTCAACTTAAATCGTATAAATGCAAATTAAATTAAAATGTGATGATACCACATTCTCAGTAAAATGGTTAGAATCAAAAAAGGAGAAAATATGTGTTGGACAAAGATGTAGAGCAACTGGAATTCTCATGATCTAAATTTGTGGGTCTATATTGGTACAACCTCTTTGGAAAATTTTTGGCAGCATTTCCTATGCATATCCTATGCTCAATCAATTCCATTACCAGTTATAGATCCAGGAGAAATGTGTGCATATGTTCACCAAAAGACATATACTAGAATGTTCATAGCAGCTCTCTTTGTAATAGAGCCAAACAGAAATGCTCATCAGTAGAACATAGATAAATACTTTTAAATGTTCACATATTGGAATACTATCCAGTTTTGAAAATGTGTGAATACTGACTTGACTATATAAAAGAATGTGGATGAATCTCACAAATAAAATTTTGAGTGAAAGAGGTAAGAAAAAACAAAGTATATACTGCATGATTACTTATAAACAATTCACAAACAGGCAGAACTAATTCATATATTTTAAAAGTCAAAATAGTGAGGAGGGAGGGTTTGGGCTATTGTACTGCTTGTAATATGTTTTTCTTTTTCTGGATATTACTTTCATAAGTATATTTATGAATGTCAACTATTATTATATGTGTATTTTTTGGCATATGTTTTATATTTCAATAACAAGTATAATGAGCTATCAAATTTTGAGTTAATAAGCTTTCCATTCCTGGAAATATTCACGCAGAAAGTTTAGATGATTACTTGTTAGTGAATTTTTGGAGGGGATTTTTGCATTGGAATAAAATAGACCAGATGATTTTCCAAAGTATTTTTAATTCTAAGATTATCTGATTTTTTTTAAGGAAAGGTATATTTTAAAGAGCTATCTACATACTTTTCTTCTTTCTGTCCTAAATGAGTTTGAGACCATAATCTAATTTGAGACCATAGTCTACACTCTTCAATTCATATCATTTCTCAATCATTGCCCTCTCAATGGCCAAATCTGATGGATTCTTTTCAGTCTTTCTCTGACATCTTAGGGCTGTTTGCTGATGGAGAATCATTTTCTTAAAACTCTATCGCCTTATCTTAACTGGTATCATTCTCTTCTTGACATTCTCTTGCTCATTTTTAAAATCTCTTATTCCAAAATATTAGCACTCTCCAAAGCTCTATTCTTGGTTTGTTTCTCACTCTATAAAATTCCCACATGATTCCAACCACTCCTAAGTCATCATTTACTACTTGGCTGTTGATGACTTCAAAATCTATGTTCCTAAGGTCAGAACTATCTCCAGAGTTCCAGACTTACATATGTAATTGTTTAATAGACATAACTGTATCCCGCCCCCAACTGAATATGTACAAGAATGAATTCACATCTTTTCCCCAAATTTGATCCCCTTTCATTATTCCTTTTAACTGGAAAGGAGCCACCATCTCTGTATTATGCAGACCAGGAGTGCTTATTTCCTTTCTCACCTTCCCTCCATATCCCATCAATTATGAAGTCCAATTTATCCTGCTCTCATAATGTTACATATTCTTTCCTTCTCCAAATCCTTTTCCACTGCCTTAGTTTAGTTCAGCCCTCAACATTTCTCAAAATAATCTCCAAAAATGATCTGTCTTCTAATTTCGTACTCCGCCAATCCATTGCACAATGATGCTGACATTTGTATCTCTTATTCAGATACTTTTTCTTCAATTCTTGCCTTTGTGAACACCTACTCATCTGCTGAGACTCAGTTATAATGCTGTTTTCTCTATGAACTTGTTCTGGTCTTTACCCAACCTCTCAGGTAGTATTGACAACTCCTCAATTGCACCCTGTACATACATTCTGCCAGGCATTTATCATATTTCATTGCATGTATTTGTGAGACTGAGAGCATGTCTTATTTATCTTTTTATAACCAGCACACAACTGTTCCTGGGTTGAATGAATAAACAATGAATGAATGACTACATGAATGAATGAACAGGGGAACTGATTTTAGTCTAAACCATTTTTCAGATTGTTCATTTTGAATCACTGAGAGATTGTTGAGAATCTTGTTTCTGAAACCCCACCATAAACTAACTCTTTAGGAAAAGAATTAGGAGAGGTTGGGGAACATTGGTATGAATTATTAAGCTTATTTACTTGAAATGATATTAAACTAATATTTCAAGTAGGAAGCATTTTCATGTGTAATTCTAACCTAAAACATGTCAAAATTTGTCGACTAATCACTGATCCTGAAATGAATTATAGAAATGCTGTTATAGGGAACAAACAAATGTCTCTGAAGCATTAAAGAATAAAATCAATATGAACAAATAATTCTTGTTATTTTTGGGGGGCATTGAGTTTAGTAACATTTTGCTTAGTGTATGGTCTATTGCTCAATGAATATTAAAAGAGCAACCTTAAATCAAAGTGATTCCTGAGTTGTTTGTCATTAAAGAGTTCTGATATGCATGCACAAAAATATGTAAATATACACATAAAATATTTTTCTGTGGTATACTGTTCAATATAGTTTGTTAAAACCAATAGTCATGCTTGAGTATAACGTGCATTTATTCACAGTTCATGAACACATGATGATTTTCTGGGGAAAATAAGCATTCAGACCACACAAATATTCTCACAGTATCTTCATTCAGAAATGGTTTTCATTCAAGGGCACACAGTCATCTATATAAGCAGAAATTTCACCCTGTTACGTTAAGGAACAGGATTCATTTCAAAGACAGGATCTGTTATTTAGCCTGGGGAAGAGAAAGCTGTGGTGCTACTTAAAATATATTACCTGAGGGATTATGAGTAACAAACATGGGGCAAAAAAGCTAAATATGAAGTAAGAGATTTAGTTTTGATAAGAAGTAGTTTTCATTTCTTGACAGGTAAGGCTGGGAGCTGCTATTGTGGTTCCTAGGTTTTAAAGAGTGCTCACTCAGTATTTTTTAATTTATGTTTTAGACATGCTATTGAGATCGTTTGAATGTAGATTAATTTGAATCGAGATGAGTAAATCAGAAGACTTCTAACTAAAAATCTCTTTATAACTCTGTTACAATCTTTAGGAATCATAAACCTCATACTTTAGACCCAAGTATATGAGAATGAATTATGTAATCGGAATAGTACAGAATGTATTGTCTCTTGCTCTTGCTTTATATTCTTATGGTATTTTTGGTAAACCAAAAGTTTGACCTATTTGTATTTATGCTTGCTAGCTCATCTGAATTACATTTTCCTGATGTTAGTTTGTTTTTAAGCAGCACTTTCCTCTGTTTATAGTAGCATTGTGATTTATTGTTTACAGCATTTTTGTTTGGGTCATTCTTTTTATTCCAATTTTATGGATGAGGAAGATGTATATTGAAAGGCTAAGTGATTTATTCATTTTATACCACAAACCAGTAGAAGCCTTAAAACTCATGAGGTGTGACCTCCAATTTATACTGGAAATTCCTAGTAGATGGCAGAAGTTTAATTTTACCCATATGGAAGAACATTATAGTCATTAAATGTGCCATAGTATAGTCAAACTGAGCTACTTGTTCTGTGTGGCCAGCTTCCAGATGCTTGGTTATGAAGTTTTTGGTTCCTAAAACACGACACCTTTGTCGGCCTCCATTCTTCATTTGTCTAAATCTTAGTTTTGCGCTCTAGCTCGGTGTCACTTTACTGAAGTCTATCTTGTCTTCTCTGTCCAGAAATCCCTTGTCCTAGTCCTAACTCCCATATTAATTTACCATTACCTTTCATTGTAATAAAGTCAAAGGCAAATTTTTCTATATTATATCATTATTTATTTACATTCTCCCTCCCCCACTAGACTAATCTAGAAGGGACCCACCTGAGTATTCCATATAATCCCTGTTATAGTTCACACACAAAAATATTTGAAAATGAGGGGTAAAAAATGTAAAATGAAGAAAGGACAAAAGGAAGATACTTGCTTAATAAATATTCAAGATGAGAAAAACACATTGAAGATTTCTTTTTTATTTGGTGATTTGGGTAGGGTAGCTGCACCTGTTGTAAATCTAGATTTGGTATTTTGGCATCTATAATGGCTGGTGTGTGTGTGTGTGTGTGTATGTGTGTAATATATTTTTCAAGAAACTCCTTGAACTTGTATTTTAGAGAACCTGTAATTTTAGCAAGAGCATCAGTGTACTATAGGAGAAAGCACTGTGATAGTGTTGAAAAGGTTAGATTTCATCTCAGCCCCCTCATGATTTCCTGGCATGATTGAGAGAACTAAAAGTCTTCCACAAACCCTAAGGAGTAGCAGCCAAATATATTTTAATATTTATTTTTCAATATTATCAAATATTTTTGCTGCCACAGGATTGGTATAATAATCTATACACTTACATAGAGGATTGGGAAAATAATAAATGCCCTTTATAGGGCTTTATTGATTACAATGCCTCCTCATTTTAATAATACCTTTTTATTCTCATACAATTCTGACACGATAGGAGCTATTAGCTTCAATTTTCAGACGAGGAAAGAGAGACCCATAAGGTCAATGAGTAATCCAAGGCCATAGAGCAGGTATTGGTCGACCTGGGATTGGAAATCATTTCTCCTGACATGCATCCAATATCCTTTCCTTCTAAGCAAAAAATGATTGCCTTTTCCCAGTTGTGAGAGGGGTCAGCGGTGCCTTGAACCTTCTCCCTTGTGTCTTGGAATTTTGTGCATCACTGTACTTTGTGTATGTCACTTGTCTACCTATGTTTTATGAGACTTGCTGTGTAGGGCCATAGGCTCACTCTGATGGTATATGGTGGCTGTGGAAATAAAATGACTCTGCTACAACTTCAAAGAGAGTCTGTGAAGCCATATTCCTTTTCTTTATTGAAAGTCTTTCCTGCCTCGTATAATCCTCTACTCAGATTTAGCTGAAAATTACCTGTGAATATGTATATATGAATTTCCCATAGAATTCATCTTGTCCTTGACTTGGGGAAGTAACTGCATCTTATGTGTATGAAATAAAAGTGAGATTGGAGTTACCATTACTTACCATCCTTGATTCAAGAATAATAGACCCCTGAATTCTAGTAAGCATCTCAAATATAACTCATCCTAAACTAAATCTCTGGTTCCCCATGAAATTTAGATAATGAAACAAACACTTCAGAAATACATTTCCTTTGCCTTCTGAGAATAACCTATTGACGTAGAAAAATTAAAACACAAATTGTTGATTGAGGGTTATAAGTCAAAATTACTTTGTTCTAATTAGGGATGTTATGGAGAATTACTACTAATAAAGCTTGCATATTTGATTGCATACAAAAATGCTGACCAATAATTGATGGTCTATAAATGACATAAAATTAAATGTGAACTTAAACATCCTCAATTCTTTTTAAAAATATAATTTGTTCTGAATCTCATAAGTTCATAAAAATTCCCTAGAGTTTGGTAATTTCAATTACATTAGTACTAGCAATAAATATTCATGAAGTATAAAGAACGATCATTGTAGAAAATGAAATTTTCCAGAATGTTAATACATAGTGTGACTTTGGACACAAGGAGCCAGCAACCCCAGACTTCAGAGATTATAGAACACAGTCATATTGAAATGAATGGAATTTTGGCAACTCAGATGTCAGAATGGTATAAGCTAAAAGGGAAGTAGGTATCCATACCCACGGATAAAACAAGTTGATAGGTTAACCAGTTTGGGAAAATGGCTCAAGACTAAAATTGAGAAGTGAACTATTAAATAAAAGTTTGAAACATCAGGTGTAGGTTTTGATCATGCATGTATAGAGGAAGGTAAATCTAGAGTTCCATCCACCTGGCTGTGTTATTTTTAGTGTGCTAGTGTGTTGATATGTGTGTGTTTGGAATATAAAGGCATCATCTGGTCAGTTCCCTTCTAGAAGGGCTCAGAAGATCTGATGGATTGCTAGCATGATCCTTCTTAAACTTCCTGTCTTTTAAAGGACCTTGTGGGATGCAACACCTTATAGATCTTCTAAAGCAGCTGACCAATAGAAATTCTTAGGGACACAGACTATATAAGATTTTTTTTACATAGTGCAGGCTAACCTTGCTTGGCTTATGCACATTGTTTGTGTGACTTAGTACATAGCAGGTGCCTAAACTTTTGAATGAGCCATTTTCAGTGGGCAAAGCCATGTTATCTGTATTATTTAAAAGTAAGGCATAAATTTATTAGTCACAATCCTTGGAGTTTCTCTCCTCTATGTTTCTCCATTACCTACCTGCTTCTGATAGCTAAAGCGACCTCTTGACCATGCCTCCCTATTGGAATTTAGAGTAATCATACTCTTCTTTAATGGATCTAATTCCTTGATTGAGATCCCTAATTTTTCCAAACCATAAATATTTATCACATGTTGCTTCATCTAGTTATATTCTAAATTATTCTAAATTTTGTCATGTATCAGACTATTATCATTGCCCAAAATAATTTAATGTAACAAGCAGGAACTAGTTTATATGTATATTTTAAATATGAACATGTAATTTTGCACCAGAGTTATTACAAAGCACTTTTTACTATGCACTACTATAAAGTTATCTTGAAGGTCCCTAGTTTGTGACTGACTTCTATGTAAGCCTGTGTTAAGTAGGTTTTCCCAATAGTCTGGAAATGAGTTCTTATTGAATATACTGTCTTGTCCAGGGTTTGGTTAGAAAAACAGGATGCATTCTTGATATATCAAATGAGAAGTAATGGAATTCAGGATATTAGGTGCTTACAGACCATTGGAGAGCCAAGGGGACAATAATAAGAGAAAATCTCCATTAGCTTTCAGAAAACTAGAAAGCGGTAGAAACGGTAATATAAGTGCTCCGATCTTGGCTACCTGGGCTTTAAAGGTGGTGATTTGCAGAATGCCTGAAGCCCTTGAAAACCTCAAGTCTGACACCTGCTTGCCCACCATTGTTGGAGAAGAATGATGTTGTTTTTCCTCCTTTGTCTTTCAAATCCCTCCCAGGTGCTGCTCAAAAGCAGAATATAATCTGGAACCTGGCAGGCAAGGTATTCTAAGCTTGTGGCTTCCTGGCCAAGCCATGCCTAGGAAAGTAGATATAGGGGCAGGGATGATACTAAAAAGATAAGAGACAATTCAGAATGTTGGCATTCTATTGAGTTCCTCTAAATGTCATATAAATGTCATTTTCTCCCTTTTTATATTTGGTTTTCTCAATTTGCTGCCCACCTATAACCAAGTTCTCTCGCCCTCCTTTCCTCCCTCTCTCCCAAAGCAAGAGGATGCATTTTTTAAAGTTAAATATCTGTATACTTGAGATAATGTTAAAATGAGTCATTCTATCATTGACATTTAGCATTACTAATTTCAAACCCATGCAGATTATTGCTTTGAGTAATAGCACTGTTCATGTGTGCAGAAAAGAAGACATGTTAGTGTCTTACAGGAGTTATTTTTCTTACAGGAACTGATATGCTGTAAGATGTGGTAAAAAAACATGGGCTTTAGATCAGACTGAGTGAGGTTTATTGCCTGTGTACCTTTAAAACGTTACTTACCCTTTCTGGGCTTTAACTTCCTTATCTATAAAATGCGGATAATAATAGCATCTTCCTGTCTCAAAAATTATGTGATTAAATGTGATGATTTATGTAAAAGTGGTCGACATTATTGAAAGAAGGCTAGAGAATAGTCTAGGGACACAGTGAACTCAGAGGTGGATGAGAATTGTGTTTAATAGTACAAATGCAAGAATGTCCTTCTGTGAACTAGAACGATGGACGGCACTATTGCAGGGTGGTGGGAATGTGGAGAAGTGTGGGAAAAATACAATTAAAGTAAACTATGGACTCTAGTTAACAGCAATACTGTAATATTCTTGCATCAATGCCAAAGATATACTGTGTTAATAATAGGGGAGTATGGAAAAAACATGGCAATTGTACACTGTGGACCATAGGTAGTGGTAATTGTCTGATGATATTATCTCATAATCTGTAACAAATGTTCCACAACAGTGTGGTGTGTTGGTGAAGGGTTGTTGTATAGGAATTCTACACATGTGCATGATTGTTTTATAAGTTCAAAATTTTTGTAATGAAAAAATATTTTTAAAAAAATGATTGACATTTAATGGATTCTCAGACACATTATTCCCTTTCCTTCCTATAAATTCTCCAATATTGTTTCTAAGGGTTGGACCCTGATTTTGTGGAATTAGGTAAAAAAACATATGGGTTGGTATTTTCTAAGATTTTTACAGTAAAAAAAATCCTATATATTTGTTCTAAGACTCTGTACCATTTCTTTAAATTCTGCATTGATTCTAGAATATTGCTGAATGAAGATTTGATTTCTAATCAGTAATCTTATTCTCCCTCTTACCTGCGGATCTGTAGTAAGGAATATGTTTTGTAATGGAGATGTTATTTCTTATCAAGGGTTAAGTAAGAATGTATCAAATGTCTTAGAAGCAAATATACATTTTGGAATATGCTTGATCACTTAGATATCATTCCTCTTGCATCAGCTTTTTTATGTCAACTAGATGTGGAGGCCAGAAAAAGGAAACATTTGTATTGAAAATGTTCCTTGTTTCTTTTGCTGAAATATTGCTACAATTTAAATATGGTAGCTTTCCTGGAGTTAAGCTTTCATTTTATAATATGGAAATTAAGGGGCTAATAAGCAAGTGCTCCTGTGGGCAGTACAGGAAAGAGCTGAGTATTAACTGAAAGGTTTGAGCAGAAGCAGAAGAGAGAAAATAACAAGTCCAGAGAAGGAGCAGCTAACTGTAAAGGAGCTTTGATATCACTTATAAAATTAACTTGCTGGTGAGCCAAAACGTTTCTGTTTTTAATTAGTGGTGTCATCATATAGATACAATATCCATGTGGCAGCAGGTAGTGACTGCGCTTCTCAGGGAGGCAAATGAAGGATGATTAGCTAATATTAGGGACGCTAAGGTAAAATGCTTCCATTCTGGTTTAGCATCTTGAATCTCTGTGGAGATTGATATACCAAATACCACCAAAAAGACAAGGTGATTACTGTCTCAAAGCTCTGTCTTAATTTTCACTCAAACAATTGGTTCTCCTCAAACCATTCCGTTATTTATCTTGTTCCCCTCCCCCATTCATTTAATAGAATTAATGCGTTTTTGTCTCAAGTATATTCAAATAAAATTTTATTTGTCCAAGTAGAGTTCCAATGGGTTTTTGGGGTTATTTTAATATGTTACTTTAGGATGTCTTTTTCTTTATTTACCTACCTTTAATTCATTGTACAAGTTGAGAGAGGATAGGCTATGCTGCCTACCAAAAAGTAAAATAAAACAACAAACCAACATCATCTCAGTGGCTTAATACAACAAAAGTTTGTTTCTTGTTCATGCTATATAGATATCCAATTTAGACTTCAGGACCTGATTGGGGGAGGGATCTGTTCCATGGACACTCAGGGATTAAGGCTGAGGGAGGCTCCACAATTTTCCAGCTACATCATCTAGAGAAATGGCTAGATACCCCTTGGCTGTGGCAGGGGAGTAAAGAGACTAGAGCCCATAGCAGGGGAATAAAAACTGCCTAAGCATATGTGGGTTTTTTGTGGCCTCAGCCCAGAAGTGACATGAATGCTTTCCACTGGTGATTTGTTACTTGGCCATGCTTAACTGCAAGGAAATGTGGAGGACCAAATGGAATATTTGGTGAGCATGACTGTTTTTGCCACATATGATAAGTTTTCCTCTTACTTGCATGTATTGGCATCCAAATTAAGATATCATAAAAGTGTGTTGATACTAAAACGTATTTGCACACACACTAGTTGTTAGTCACTTGGCAGTTGATTGTGTACATTTACAGAACATTTTTTAATTGATGTTTTTATTGGTGTTAATTTTATCTGCCCCAACAAAATTATAAAATCTTAGGGAACAGAAGAGAATTCAATTTTTTTTTAAGTTTCCCTTAGAACACATAAAATATTTGTGTATTTTAACTGCAAAATGACTGATAAAGACAAACATGCTATTTTATAGGTAAGTATGTATTAGTAAAAACTAGTCATGACCTCCTAATTTTGAGACATATTTACATAGATAAAATGAAAAATTCCTGATGTGTGTTCAGATTTTCTCCATTTTTATTCCTAAGCCTTGAAGACAAATTTGGAGGCTCAGGAGAAACCTTCACTCGACCATCAGAAGACATATTTAATTTCTGGAGGACAGAATGGTCTAACTTTCCCAATGTAAACAAGAAGATCACTTAAAACCTTTTAGACTGAGCCATTTTCCAGAGGGCATTAAATATAATCTTTCTTTGACTATATGCCACCCATATTAAAACTTCTCCATGGCTGTATTTCACATTACCTTAAATTCATTTTTGCTATCAAGCTTCTCTTTCAGTGTGACTAGGCTCAAATACCCCTTCACTTGTTTTGTAATCAATCAACATTTCTCAACTCTTCTTTTATTTCCTCTTTTCTTAAACCTGATTGGTCTTAAAATATTGTCTTACTTCTGCTCTGCTGAAACAGAACCTTTTTAAAGCTCTCCTCAATATTTAATGTGATGCCATTTCATTTACATCATTCATAATCAAGATTCCATATTTTTCTTGTAAAATGGTTATCTGGTTCATTTATCTTATAACAATTACAATGTAAGCAACTTGAGAAAAAGACTCCATTTTTTCCCAGCACTTTGAAAAGTATATGTTACGTTGCTTTGTCAGTAGGATGCTTAAATTAGATTGAAGGAAGACTAAGATAATTATGGCTAAAGGATTAGGTTCTCAAGACTAAGTGACCTAATTCATGTATGCCAATGATATTTATCAATTCTTCATGAGAAATGTCCTCCTCTCAGCTGGCAACATTAGCAGAGTTTAAAGACCGAAGGAGAATGAGAATAAGAATAATCAATTGCTTTTCTATAAAGATTTATGGTTTACAAAGTCTTTGGCACAACTGCAGGAGATAGGCAGTCTGGTAGTAACTATCTCCATTTCAAAGACAAAGAAACTGATGCCATTTCTAAGAATCATTAGAGGTCGGCTTAGAACTCAGATTTTCTGATTTGTAAACACTCTGTAGAGCATACCACTTTGCTTCTCTAGTCATGATTCCTTAGATACACATCAGGTGACCCTCACAAAACAGGAAATAGGAACATTACTTGGGCAAGCTTGCACTACTTGCAAAAATATTGTAGTCATCCTTTATGTTTGCATATTAGCACATTGCAGTAAACTTACAGAAAGCTTTCCCTGTGTTCCAGTACACAGAAAAAAGGGAGCCTTGCATGATCATGGGGGATGAGAATGATTCCCTGTGAAGAGGAGTTTATACAGAGAACCCATGAGACAATCACTCAGTTGTGAATATAGTGGAGATAGGGTAAATGTATTTCTTTTAAAATGCTTGAATTTACTTCAAATGTTGTTTATTGCTTGTTTATAGCTGCTGTTTAAAAGTAGTGATTAAAAAAATAAAAATAAAAATAGTGATTTATAGCCAGGAATTGTACCTGTGGTTGGATTTTAAGAAAGGGGCAGGGGAAGATGGAGGGGAATTATAAACTTTTCTAGTGAAACAAATGCAATTAATAAAGAATAAATGTGACATTAGGAATGCTGTAACTAGAAATCTGATCATGAAATAATTTCCTAAGATTATAGACATCTGTAATTAGTGGCATAAAATGTGTTACTAATTGGGTCTAGAAGTCAAGCAGCACTGGCTTGGAAGAAAAGATTAATTGGAAGGACATGACAAGGCCTTAGGTACATTGTAGTTTCCTAGATTCGAATATAATGTGAGGAACATCAGGCAATCCCTTATTATTCCTACTGATTGCCTGTAATTCTAGTTAGAAAGTGATTACTTTGATGTAAGCATTACCCTCTCCAAAGTCCTCTTTCTGAGAACTGTTTAATGGGATAGGTAGGAACTTTAGCATCTTGGCTTGAAAGTTTATTGGGTTTCTTTCCTCAAGGGATGTGTTAAGATTCTTTGCAATCCAAAGTAATGTTTAATCAGCTAACTTTTCTAAGCAGTTATCAGACTAGAGGAGATGCCAATCCAGTAGGAGGCAGAGCTGATAATATAGTGCTTAGTGTAGATGACTAATTGAAGGATTTAATTAAGCTGTCAAGAAAGAATAAAGGTAATCACTCTTAGTCAGTTCCTACTCTTCTGTGCCTGGGAGCATGAACAATTCTATTTTCTCCCAGGCATCACATGATTCTTCCTTCCTTATTTGATATTGATGTAACCTCATGTGCACCTTCCTGAGATGATTTAGGTTATACAAGTAAATGACATGCTTTACCTTTTGTTTCATCCTGCTGTAGCAGTTTTATTCTTATCATAGTCATCTGTCATATAAAATATTTGAATTTGCTACTTTAACCATTACCTATTTCCACTACAGCATAACAGTTTCAGTTATCATTATTTTTGCCATTGTTAACACTAATTCCTATTTGAATAACAAATACCAATGCTGACACTCATTGGGCTATTAATATAATTATGTCCTGAAATGTAGTAAGCACTTGTAATTGGTAAAAATAATCAGTGTTGCTTATAATGTACTAGAAACCTTACACACATTCCCACCTTAAATCCTAAGCCCCTGGCAATACCTCATTTCATAAAATCTGTTGTCTAGCTGGAAAGTCAGAAGTAGAGAGAATTTGAATGTGTAAGAAGTCACACAGAACTAATGTGAGACAGGAACTAATGTTCCTTAAGTAGTGAAGCTGGGATGTGAACATGGTTCTGCTTGACCTAACTATGCTAAATATACATGGTTTACAAGCACTGATTATTTAGTTTACTAGATTATTTCCTCTGAAGTCAGTGACTGTGCATGTGTGTGTATGTGGTTTATTGACATCAAAGAGCATTGTCTTTGTGAAAAAAATGATTTCATAATCATATTGCTAAGGATAATCTTGCACCATTTTAATAACATCTAAATGCAGAGTATGAAAACGTAGTTTACATAGTCAATAATCACAAGGTTTCAAGGCAGAAATTGATTAGTTAGAATGGGGTAAAGCTCAGTCTAGAGCATCATTTTGACTAGAAGTAGCATTCTAGGTCAAACTATTCGGGTGTCTTTTTGCAGCAAATGAATGAGTGCATTTGTGCTTGTTTTATGTGTTTTAGAATACATTAACCTGGTGGCAGGTTGTTTATCCTGAAGAACTTTGGATCTTTTGAACTCTAAGACTTAATGATAAAATATAAACAGAATTTTATTATCTGTCAATGTGGAAAGTATATTAATTAAATAAATTGTATATTTTTCTTTAATTATATACTGGTTTATTTGTTGGCATAGTTCTTAAACCTCATATTGACTGAAAGCTATTGCATTTTATTGATGTCATATTGTGAATATTGTTGATTTTTTTTTTTTTTTTAAGATTTTATTTATTTATTCATTTATTCCCCCCCTGCTGCTTGTGCTCGCTGGGTCAGCTAACCAGGCCGTGCAGGCGGGCTTGCCTTCACCAGGAGGCCCCGGGAACCGAACCCGGGGCCTCCCATATGGTAAACGGGAGCCCTACTGATTGAGCCACAGCCGCTTCCCCGAATATTGTTGATTTTATATTTAATTTTCTGTCACCACTTAATTTGGAATAACCTTATTATCATTTTTAGTAATATAGATGTTCTAAAGAAAGTTTGTGATTGCCCTTTGATGCCATTCAAACCTGTAGTTACAGAAATGCTTAAGAGATACATGTTCAGAGATATAGATCAGAAGTGGACCCTGTTTTCATTAGGTGTGAGGCTTACACAATTTGGAGGACCCTCTTTAAGAAAAAGAATGCAAAACTGTGAATACAAAATTAGTTAAAAAAAAAATTGGGTAGTAGGAGTATGCCTGCAAGCCATTCCTACATTATGTCCAGCAATAATTAACTATACTCAGAAGCAAAAACCAACCACAGAAATATGGCCTACCAGACCCAAAGTAATTTAATTCTCAAACAAATTCCCTTTATCCACGTCCCAAGGGGTCTGCAATCTTTTTAATGCCATGAAAAGGAAGAGAAATACCAGGCATGCTCCCAAAGGCGATTGAAGGAATGTAGACGTGGTAGCACAAGTTCATACATATCTTCTCAGGATAGGTCAGGAGAATAATCTTTGTGTAAACAGAAGCATATGTACAACTGTAAACTGTAGCTTTATCTTTATCTTTATAGCTTATGTTGGAAAAATTAACTTTGTAGTATTTTTAAAGAAAAATGAATTTTTATTGCTAAGCCTATTGAAGTAATATTTTGAGGAGGGTACACATATAAGTTACATATTAATTCTGATAATTTTATTGATTATTAGATTAAGATGATAAGATGTAAGATGAGCTAACTGGAAAGTTGTTTCACTAACTTAAAAAGATAATAAGAATTTTTTTTTTGATTAATACTGTATGAATTTATGGAGGATGGTAGCTATTAAATATTATGTTACATTGAAATATTATAATTTTCATATATTGAAACAACTTCCCTTCCCATGGTCAAAAAATTTAGTGTGAAAAAATCTGTAGTTGTAATAAAGCATTTTACAAAACTTTACTCACCAGGATAATTTGTCTTTCCTATAAGCTAACCTCTTTTTAAGACAATTCTTTATTTTACCTTCTGTGTACAGCAAGACACCAATCTTTCCTCAAAAGAAAACTAATGAGTTTCCAGTTCAGCCTTTCTCCAGGCCAATGCAGCATTCCTTCTTTGAATATCACTTTGAGTTGAAAATTTCAAACTTTTCTTAAATTACAAGTATTTCTTTAATATGAACAATTTAGAATAAATATTTTCACACCTTAGACATACAGATTGGCATAAGGCATTTTATTTTGAATTAGAACTTGTATACCAACCATATTTTATGACCATCATTAAGGCTCAGTTAATCAACTCTTATGAGATAAGCTCCATGCATAAAGGAGAGTTTTGATTGTAGGCTGTATGTAAGCTAGCCTTTTATTTTCTTAGATGACATAAAAGATGGCATTGTTCTTTCCAGTACTTTACAAGCAAACTTCTATCCCCATTTCAACAATATAATACACATATATGGTTGCAATAGAACACAAAAGGGGAGATGAGGGTACAGTAGTATACTCATGAGAAAACATTTTTATCAGTGTAACTAAAACCTGAAAATACTCCTTCTTGTCCAGAATCCCCTGTCAATAATTAAATCCATATTCATGTCAATTTATATCACAGCCAGTTACAATGGTGATTTATCATTAGGGGCATGGATGTTGTATGGAAAATTTAAGATGCCCCTGATATCTTTATGGCTTTTAGGAACCTTTGAGTTATATCTTTCTTCCTCTGCCCACTGTTAGCTCTGAGATCTGAAGTTCCCATGCCTCACTTGTACAAAAATACCAGCAAATTCTTAAAAAGAACAAAACCCATGGTGAGTAATATGCCATTCATCTTTTCTGAAGCACTGTCTGCCTTCAAAATATTGTATTGATTATATTTTGTCACATTAATTTTTTATTGGTTAGAGAATTTTCTGTAACATACTAAACTGCTCACAGCATTGACTCCTTTCTAGTCCTGCAATCTGTTCTTCATTCTTTTAGTTCTTTTAGTCAAAAGAATACCTACCTCTTTGCTTTCTTAATTATACTTTGTAGTGGGAACTATGAAAGGTTATGTTAGTATTTTTGTCCATCCCTGCTTTCTGTGTCTTATAGTTCTACTCCTCTCCTTTCACTTTCTCCCAATGAACTTTGTTTCATTAGATTTTTTCCAACAAGAGGAAATCTCTATGGGATACTTTGGGCAGCTCTAATAGCCTGTATCCCTATGTAAGGGAAAGGAGCAAAGTAATGATGCATGCTGGGTGCCACATTCTACATGGAAAATTGAGGCTCCAAGAGCCTGTGTACCTAACTCAAAGATATGCCAGTAGAAAGCCTAGGATTTGAATCCAGGTCTTTTCTGGCTCCAAAACACAACTCTTATTATTTCCACTGCTTCTATTTGATTAAATAAAGCCTATGATAGCCTCATAATTTACAGAGTTATTTATAACAAAGTAAATTATGTTTTCTTTTTTATTAAAACTTTTGGAGACCAGTTTTTCTTATAAACTAGGGGTTTTGCATATATGCCAAGTTTAGCATATAGTAAAGGCAATTCGCAACATACCCTATAGTTTGTATGAGGTCCTAACATGTCTTTTGGAAAATGTTGGGCTCTCTACCTCACTACTCAAAAGTAGTTAGGGTTGCTTGGTTGGCCTCATTAAGATGAGATAAAATCTCTCCTTAAAGCCACCTGGAAGATATGGGAACTACCACTATCTCAACTAAATAGAAAGAATGGTGAATGGTACCAAACATTATTCGGCATAATATGTAACAGTATATATTGTTCAAAAGTCAAATGTGCTAATGTCTAGGAAAATCTGTGTATTTTTAAACTAGCACATTAAGAAAAGAAAATTAATATTTTATCTAATATTTAGATGTTTATGTAAGGGTGGCTTTTACTAGGAGGTGAAAGCAAAATGCAGAAGTAAAAAAAAGCAGTGTGCTGGGAGCCATGAGAAAAATAGATTCATGTTCACCTTGTCACTTACTGGTTGTGTCATTTATTTGTTAGCATCATCTGCATTCTTCCTCCTCTCCTTGCTCCCCAATGTCTTAATGGAGAGATCCTGCAGAATTTAGGGCCTTTAATGGAATAGTTTAGAACAGTGCCATAGACTGGAGGACAGGAATCTGTCAGTGAAGAAGTAAAGGGATTTATGAAAATGCTCCCTTTGTTGGCCCACCTGTTCTATCTGCAAGGGTGTTTTGGCTGTATAACTTGGGGATATACAATTTGGACTAGAATGGTTTCTACTTGGGAAGTTCCATTTAATTTTCTAGGGCCAAAAAGGACCATGCTGGTGGAGTTCAGGGGAGAGCAAGAGGTCTGCTTAGGACTTTTATAAAGAGAGTGGTGAGTGAGTTTCATGGGCTCTTCTGTTATCCCACCTTGATCATTAGGTGGGATGGCAGGGCAAGAAACAGTGATTTGTAACCCAGATTTCTTCAGGAATAAAACAACAGCAAAAACAGCACCAATCAAACATTGACTATTTGGTTGGTGTATCCCTTTTCCCCTTGCATATCTCTTGGGACTTTGAGCACAATGGTAGGTATGTAGATGGGGTACAGGGCCTGCCAAAAAGAGAAGCCCCAATGCTAATTACTGTTATGAACTTGGTTCTTTGTCTGAAAATTAGGCTTTCAGTGTCCCCTTCACATAAAATTACATTTCAATATTTGCGAATAAACCACAATGCATATAACCTGTATGTGAGTAATTAATAGCTCACTTTTCTTATATATAGATGTGTAAAAGAAATTGGAAGGCTTTTCTTCCTGGTCTTTGAATTGTTAAAAAGTGTCTAAGAGAAAATAGATACATTAAAATATCCTTTGGAGGCCACTGCCTTCACTTTGTCTCAGATTGCCACTGGTGCGACCTCAATTAAAAATGTAAAGGCATTTAAGCACATGTAATAGACTAGATATTACATTTTTAAGACTGTTAGATTGAGAGAGAATTTAGAGATTTAGTCCAACTTCCTTATTTTACAGAGACAGACAGAGCCAGAAGAATAAGTTACTCAGGTAATGAGATCTCATTCATGTGAGGGCAGAATCTCCGCAATGATTTTGGCTTTGTGGTATTGCTTATGTCTCTGTCTTATTTTATGGGTTAATTTGTTTGTGTAAATATTTTATCTCCCTGTGTTATAAGGTTCTTGAAAACAGAAACTATTATATTTCTTTGTAACTGTTCCAAGAGTTCAATAAATAAAGGTTTATTGTCGTGGGTCTGATTTGTGGGAAAGACTTCCCTACAGCTGCAAATAATGTGATTTGTGCTTTCACCTTGGCAAATAAAGAACAGTTGCAGGCATGAAAATAATCCAAACAGAGCTTTGCATAAACATTTTAAGGCTCTAAAATAACGGAAGAGATGAAACCTTTGAATAAAAATCAACATAAACCACAACCTACCCTATATTTAATAAACTTAAAATCCACATGGATAATTTGATACAAGTGGTCACTTCTGCTTGTAGTCTGAGAGGAAGTCAATACATTCCTTTTGGTGTTACTCACAAAAATAGTTTAAATTCTGTGCAGGACATGAGTCTGGGGCATCACGTCAGCCTTAATGTACAAAGGATCCTGCAGAGACAGCAGAACAATGTCTCCCCACTGGGGCTGCTGAGGAAAGGTGGTTTATGTTTCATTCTAGGAGATGGCAGGCTGAATTTGATTCTCTGAGTTGAAGCTTGCTGTTTAAGCTCCCTATCTGTTCTAGAATCTAAGCTGATGGTATATCTATTTTTTTCATTTTCAATTTCCTTAAGTCATTTGGAGAAATCTGATACTCATATATTTCAAATTATATTAGATTAGCTACAGGTTTATTTTCCTCTCTATAAAGTGCAGTTGCAAAATTAAAAAGTAAACCTAATGTTCATGAAAGAGAGAGGAGAGGTCTAGAATATGTAGATTGTTTGATATTTGACAAATCAGTTACTGTGTGTGGTGTGATATGCAAATTAAGGATAATGCTTCCCTCTTATCTGCATTGCAGATTATTCCTAGCATGTTCTGCATGCATTCCACATGAAATTTGTGCAACAGGGCATTGTGACTTAGTGCAAGTAATCCAGGCAATGAAAATCAGAAGGAAGAAATGTATAATAATTTTATAATATGTAAAATTGTATAATTTGTGTATGCCTAGTCACTGTCAATGAAATGGTGAGATCAGTGTCTACTAATTTACAAATGGAGATTTCATTAAATAATGAATTTAAAGGTAAGTTACAAGTAATATGTCTCTCAATTCTAAACACATTTATGACTTTCTAAATATAAACCACACCATACGAAAAGACTAATGCTTAGAGTAACATGCACTAGTACCAAATGTGTGTGTGTGTGTATATATATATTATTTATATTATGTTTATTATCTGGACACATGGACATTCAACCTTTGACCTTTGTACTGTAAGTACTACTACATAGAATCTGTTTAGCATAGATTTCTATATAGATCGAGGCCAAATAGGCAGTTTACTCTGTGGGGTAATTTGAAATTGTCAGGGGCTATTTCCTTCCTGAAATGGCAATATTGGAAATTCATGGTTTTTCTTCTGACAGTTGTTTTGGTTTTATTGTTTAGTTCATTTTTCTTCAAGTCATATGCAGTTAATCCTGGTGGAATAAAACCTCAAATTTTATTACATAAACTTCAGAGAATTAATTATTAGTGAACAGAGAGGAAATTTCTATGGTAAGAAATAGATATATGCCTAGGATCAAAGGTATATTTTGATTATAAAATAATTATACTAATAGTTGTGTGTGGCTTGTAGATTCATTTTGTTTTGTATAAAGCCTATACATAACTGCATTTTGGAGAATGGGATTTTAGATTTAACAAGTTTTCTTTGGCATAGAATTTCTATTGAACCCTCATCATTATTTGAATTGGTCAAGCAATGATAGTCCTATTATGTCATCAGGCATGGTTTACCTGATCAGTGTGGAAATAAATGACACCTGCTTCCTGACTCTACCTTCATCTCCTTTTCTTGTCCTCTTCTCTCTAAATGATGTTACCTCATTTGGTGAACTAACATTTTCCTATATGGAATGATTGCTGGTTTTGTTTTTTTTAAGTTATAAATGCCATTTTTTCTGACTTGTATTTTTAAGAAGGGTAAAAAAGTCCAGTTATATATAAAATATTTAACCCTATTAAAAGGAAACAGGGGGGGAAGAATACCTAAGTATACTATATATAATTGTGTGAGTGAAACATCAGCAGCATGATAAAATTTTTAAAAAGGAGGAGAAGTGCTTTGGAACATTATAAGATGAGCTAGAAATAACAGTGAGACACTGTTACTATTAATGTTATATGATGCCACAATTCTTGGGAATAAAATTTCAATTATTGTCATTTTAGCATTTTCTGTTGTACTCTACTTTGCTCATTTTATCATATACCTCTTTTTGATCCTGGAGTTTTATTATGAAAGAGGCAAAATACACTCCCAATACAATCTGCAGCTCTCACAATAAAAGATATCATAATTTTCAAAGGAATGAGTGATTTTCATTCTTCTGGTGTTATTCTGTGAATAATTCCTCCTCAATATATTTTAATTTTTTCTCTTACCTTGTAATCTTTGGTATTTTGTGTAGCTATAGTCTAGATTCTTAATTTGCATATATTACTGGTTTTGTACCTTCAATGAATGAAAATCACCATTCTTAATATATTGATGTTAAATACAAATAGAATGAGGGGTTTTCTTGTTATTGATCATCTTGTACGAATGCACGAAATCTGTGTACTAGCATTGTTTCCTCAAGATATGAAGTATTAATTACTAAAACCACACAAAACCATGTGGACTGGCTCTCTGATGCATCTGGGGTTATTCCTAGACATATTAGAAATTGGATAGATTTTGCTTCCTTATTTATATAAACGATTTTCTGTGGCTGGTGTCTTCCTGGTTAATCTTATTGTTATTTTGTTGTTTGTTCTGCATGTATTAGGGCAGGAGATAGGTAGAAGTAAGGAAAAGGACAGTGAAGGGAAAATGTTTCTTTGGAAAAATAAATCAATTATTTTTTCTTTCTGGCCTGGACCAGATTAACCTGATTAGAGAGGTGGTTACTAAAGGTGGCAAATTGCTGAATTTTTCTTTTCTAGAAAGAGCACGGCCCTTATTTTTCCTGGCAGTCTAATTTGCTCCTTGCTCAACCTCACTTCACAACTTCAGATTGCTTATCCAATAATCCAAGATTCTCTTTCAACATGCAGAAATGTTGGAACCATTTTTTTAAGGATCATATTGAAATAAGAGTGGGAAGACTGGTTAAAGCTTTTATTTTTAGAAGAATGTTGCCATAGAGGAAAAGGAATAAGGTGAAAACCATCTTTGATATCTAGAAAATGGAATATTATTTTAATTTAATAAAATGGAATAGTTTTTAGACTAGTATATTTAGCATTTGAAAGCTTATGGGTATTTATTTCATGGACATATAGGAACTCCTAGGAAGAACTAGTTGAATCTTTAGCACCTTTTATAATCTATTCTAGAGGCTGGGATGAAGAAGGGGAGGGTGTAACAACTGGATTTTAAAAGATAAGTGGCTAGAAGAAAAGCAAACACATTTCTGGCTATTTTTCCCTCTTAGACCAAGCAGACTTAAATATACTGTAGTAACACTTTTGCTTTCTTTCAAACTTCTGAACACATTTAAATGCTTTCATGTCAATTCTTTTCCTTTATGTTCTTCTTTCACATATAGTTCTAACCTTTCATTTCTTCCCCCTTACTTTGTATCTTTTCTCCTGGAGATAACTTCAATTCACTCTAAGCTAAGAGACATTACCACATTCTCCTTCGAAGGCATGAGTGCTTTTCTTGAAAGAAGAGGAGCAAAATTAATTTACTTTCACACCACTGATCAATACTATCAGCTTTCTTTATTCGCATTTTACACATGTAGAACCTCCATCACTCTAATAAGACTTCAGAAGATTTTTAAAATAGTTTCAGTGGAAAGAATTGGAAGCAATGTACCAAAGATGTTATAAATGGGATGGGAGAAGATAAACACACAGTGCCTAAGCATTTTGTCTTCATTATCCTCTGTCTAAACTCCATTTCTGGGTAAGTAGAAGCAAGGATTCAGATCCAGGTAAGGGTTCTGGACCCTGAATCATGACCCAGTGGGGCAATGTAGGCAATCAAGGGACTATTCATGTTCTCTCCTCTGTCTCTGTTTCAGTTCACTAAAAGCTGCTGCAAGCAATACACCAAGAATGGGTTGGCTTTTAAAATGGGAGTTTATTTTGTTAAAGCTTACAGTTCTGAGACTGTGAAAGTGTCCAAATCAAGGCATCATCAAGGGATGCTGTCTCACCAGGTTGCAGCTGTGGGCGATCAAGCACATGGCAGTGTTATCCAAAGATGCTTTCTTTCTGAGCTCAGCTGTGGGTGATCAGGCATATGACAGGGCCTAATGGTGACTCTGCCTGTGTCTGCCTTCTCCTCCAGGCTCATTTTCTCCCTGAAATCAGCTGTGGGGGATCAGGCATTGTGCTCTCTCCCCACTTTCCTCAGAGCCTCATCTCTTTCAGCTCTCAGGAGCCTCTTTCCTTGCCTCTGTGCTCCATTGATTCCAGCCTCCAGCCTCCCGAACCTCTCACTCAGCCTCTGGAGATTTCTCTGTCTCTGTAGCTTTTTCCCTGTGACTGTGGCTTTTCAGTCTGTTTATAAAGGATTCTGTTAAGAAGATTAAGACCCAATCTAATCAAAGGCCCTTAACTGAAGCAGTCTAATAAAAATGGACCTAATCAAAAGATCCCTTAACTGAATCTAATGAAAAGGTTCTAATGTAGAACAGGAAAGGGTTCACTTTAAGAACAGGATTTTCTGGGGTCCACAAAAGACTCAAACCAGTACAGTCCCCTACACTGTAAATTGTAACTATTTCTTCCTTACACACTCCTGGTCTCTTTTCTTCTTCCAGTCAATGATCTCAAAGGAAGACCGTGCCCAACATGTCTCTGGGCCCTTAATTCCTATCTACATACCCAAGAAGCCCTATTAACAGCTCCAGTTGATTTGATATTAGTGAGCATTTATTTGTTCAGCATTTAGGGCTATACATTACGTAAACTATTTTAAATATATTTAATCCTAATGTTGACCCACTATTATACCCATTTTGCAGTTTAGGAAACTCAGCAAGATTAAATATCTTGCTAATATGTGCTGGGCAAGGTTTTGAACCTCATGAGTTTGAAACTGGTACTCTTGACAACTACTACATCCCTGTTTTAACATGTGAGAGACTTCACAAGTTTGCTTCTTCTTCCTGTACTGTTTTAGTGTCTGGATTCCATTTCCATTTTTTTCAAAACCAATTTTTGAGTTTCTTGAAGTCCCAGTATATTGAAGCTACTGTTGGGCTGCCTGCCTGATTCTTTTTTTTTTTTTTTAAATTTTATTTATTTATTCATTCATCCCCCCCCTGCTGCCTCCGCTCGCTGGGCCAGCCAACCACGCCGCGCGGGCACCTGCCTGATTCTTGACTCCAGTTTTTTTCTCCTAAGCCCCTTCTTTTGGATGTCTCTTGGTTGCATATATTGATCCACTAGGCCATGTATTTAAGGTTCAGAAACCTCACCTGGATCTGAGTCCTTGTCTTCACTTATCCGGAAGGATAATAGAGATAAAATGTTCAGGTGGTATGTTTACTTCTCCTATCCCAATTTATAGGCTTTTTAGTACATTGCTTTTAATCCTTTCTGCTGAATCTATTTAAAACATTTTCTTAAGTATTTCTAGGGTGGTGGAAGTTCTAGATGTTTAAAATGCCAATGTAAGAGGCTGATAGTGAAAGGTATTTCCCAGTAGGGTGAAAGGAAATTAATCATGCTGTTTTTCTTTCCAGGAAAGCCCTTGGACCTGCAGGAGGAGCCTGGCAGTGTTTGTTAGCCTGGAGTTAACAGAAGTTCTATGAGTTGGAAATTCCTGGTCCAGTAACTCTGGTAGAGAGAACTGGATGATCAAAAAACTATATTTCACATCTACCCTTGTATGCTGAAAATTGAAAGCTGGCACATCAGTCTTATGGTAGCAATAAGCTCCTGAAATGGAAACTATATAAATAACATGGTAAATTAGTGAGAAAAAACAGGCAGACAAATTTTCCAGCTATGAAAATGACAGAAGACCTCTGTATTGAAAGTCCATGGCTATTATATACTTCTACGTTCCAATATGAAATGAACAAAAGATATAGTTATGCACCTAAGTATTGTGTTAGCTAACACAATCTGAACTTGTATTATTTTGAAATTTTATATAATGACACAGCATATTTACAGAAATGTAGTGGCTATACCATTATGGCAGGCAGTTATACTTTAGGTGAGAGAGAAAAAAACTCTGACTTACTCAAAAGGTTCCTGTTTTTGTATTTCTTTTTCCAGGAAAGCTTTTCACAGTGTAGGATTTAGGGGAACAGATTAAAGGAAGGGTTACTGAATTAGGAGCTAGGAAGCTTGTACTAGAGCTACCATTAACTAGCAATATGATGTAGGGTAAGTTATTGCTGCTTTCTGGGGCTCAATTTCTTCTCTCTAAAAAGGAAGGCATTTAGTGATCCCAGGGTTCCTTCCAATTCTAACCTCTGTGATTCTACAAATGTAGTTTATGAGATCCTTGAGGGCAGGGATGTTTTCTTATCTATGCTTGTGCCCTACTGTCACATAGTTGTTCAAGAACTATTGGCAGAATGATTTTAAAAACTTAGAAGCTTATAGTCGAGGAAGGAAATCTAATATTTTTGCATGTTTCAATATTTACTACATCTAAGAGTTAATGAATTATCTGGTATTCTTTAAAATCTATTCAGCTCTTTGATATTTGGCATTTGGAGGGTGAAGTCTATGCTATTGAGAATGTGAAGGGAGGGGGGAAATTTGCATTTACTGATCATCTACTTGATGTGGCCTAGGCATTGGGCAAGGTGCTTTAAATATCAAACCTTATTTAATTTTCACAGCTCCCTGATGAGGTAGGTCCTATTATCTCCAGTTTTTGCCAATGAGGAAATAGAGGCTCCAAGAAGGTAAGAAACTGGTCTGAGGTCATAGAGCTAGAAAGTGGCAGAGCTGAAGTTGCTAAGATTGAGATCCAATTCTTTCTTGGCTCAAAGACTGTCATCTTTCCACTGTACCATGCTGAATCATGCTTTTTACTGAGTAAATTATCTATTAAGTTACTTGATCCTTATAACATCACTGTGAATCCTTTTAAAACGTATGTGCAAGTCATTAAAAACAGTAGTTATCATGTATTTCATATTCATTTCACAAACTTAATATAATACAAAACGGTGTCAACAAAGAATAAGACAAAGCCTGACTCTGAGCCAGAGAGACAGCTTTCACTTCTCATAATGAGTACTCATAGAGGATCATTGGAGGATCTGGGAAACTTTCCAGATAGTATCAAACATAATCTTTCAAACATTGCATTTTACTTTTAGACAATCCATTTTGACTCCATTTCTTCTATTCTTAAAGGCAGAGATTTATTAATTTTTGACAAGTTAGTGCCACTTTGTATTCCCATATCAGAGTGCTAGGTAACCTTAAAACCCTATAAGAATTCTGTACACATTATTTAAATGAATTTGAAATAACATATCTCATTAAATTATAAAATAAAGTAACAAACAGTGTGGGGTTGGATTGGAATCATAGGGACTTCTGGTCTCCTTGCAAATGAACTTTGCCTACAAAGTATGCTACTGCCCAGCTTAGAATTTAGAAGTACCATGGATAAAGTTCTGATCTATAGAATTTTCTCTCTTCACCACAGATTGACTCCTGTCTTTTATTTATCTTTGAACTGCTTTGAAAAATTCAGAGGCCACCTAGAGTTGAGATAGTCCTCAATTTTTAAAAGAAAGGAAATATTTTTCCTTAGATTATTTTTGCACTAAAATCCCCTAGTTGTCAAATTGCCACAAAATAGAATGTTTGGTGTCATGGAAGTAAATAGAGAAAATAGTCTCCGGTATATCAAAATTAACCTATACTATTGAGTTGGTGTGCATAAAACCCAGTCAAATTGACTGAAAACTGTCAGAACTAATAAACGCAAATATGAACGATTGAAGAAAAGATGTAAAGATGAACGATTCTTTTATTCTTTTGGAGTGGTGAGAGAGTAAAGGGTAAGTGTAAGTCTCACTACAAGCCTTGGTGTTATCGTTTCTTTAAAAAAAAATCATTGTTAATGACTTGGCAGACTGGGGTTTACAGCACATCACTGAGTCTGATTAGAGATGTGAGATCCAGAGGTGTTATAGCATCAATTTAGGGAGAGAAATCATTCACATAAATCCCGTGCTAGACTAAATAGGAAAAAAAGAGCTAATTGATGTTTACTTTAGGGGGAAAAACCAAACTCCCTGAGGAAAATTTCATCTTAGACTATTTCTCTATGTGCAGTACCAGGGTTTCAGTGGCACATTTTGGCTAATTGAGTGGACCACCATGGTTGCTATTATTCCATAATTATTTTGCCACTGAACATAAATGTGTGGATTTCTAGTGATTGGAAACTACATGGATGATGTGAAATCTTTAGGTGGTTTTCATATCGACCATCTGTGGGATCTTGCTATATCTAATGTTCTTGTCACACCCCAGGTTATGAAATATGGGGAGAAAGTTGAAAATGGACCCGTATCTTACTTCACAGAGAAAACTGAGCCTTGATGTGTGAAGTCCCTCAACTGCTAGCCCTTAAAGCTACAGATAATATTAATCTGTAAATCCCGACCTTCCCTCTTCCTGTTTAACATTGGTTCTTCCATTTTTGCTGACTTCTCTGAAACCTAGTTGCTCATTTTTCACTTATAGTTCCTTTTTTTATAGCCTTTTAACTTATTCAGATTTGTTTCTGGAAATAGGCAAACTCTTTGTTTATCCCTTCTTAGCTACCTTCTAAGAATACTTCCTATTTTTCACATTCTCATTGAAGTTAAAGATCATAACTCTTTAACTCTCAACCACTGACAACAGACACCAGGGACTTTTGGTTTCTGAATCCAACAAATTTGTTCAGTCCTTATTTTTCTTATGGCAAATGACTTTGCCAATCACTTCTTCCTTTCCTCTTATGGGATTCATGATTCCCAACCTCCTTGGCGTCTCCTTCTCAGTCTCCATGAATTCTTTTATGCCATGACCTTCTTACTGCCCTGGGTGTTCTCCAAGGCTTTACTCCTATCCTTTTTCAGTTTACATGTTTTCTTTGATACTTTGATCTACTGCCGTGGCTTCAGCTATGTCTTACGTATTCATGACTCCAAATCTCTCTCTTGAGCTTCAGACCTGCAAGTCTACCTGCCTAGAGGACATCTCAAATTGAACACGTCTGTAACTTAAATCACATAATATTCTCTTTATTTCTCAAAGACATCACCATCCATTTATACAAGCCAGAGCTTGGGCATCAAATCCTCCTTTTTTTTTTTTTTTTAAATTCATGTGTCACATTCATCTGAGACAGTTTTCTCCATCATACGTCATAAACATCTTTCCTCTTGTATTCTTCCTCACAAGGCTGCCCACTTTGGTTCAGACTCTCACCTGCTTCTCACCTGTACTATTGCAATAGTCTCCTAATTGGGCTCCCAACATTCAGGATTTTTCTTTTTCTTTTTCTTCTTCTTTTTTCTTTCTTTTTTTAGAAGATGCTAGAGATTGAACCCAGGACAATGTACATGGGAAGCAGGTGCTCAACCACTGAGCTACATCCACTCCCCAGTGAAAGTGTTTTTTTGTTTGTTTGTTTTTGTTTTTAGGAGGTACTGGCGTTGGAACCTGGGACCTTGTATGTGGGAAGCAGGCATTCAGTCACTTGAGCTACATCTGTTCCCCAGGTTTTTTCTTTTTAATGTATAATTAAAACACATTCTAGAGTTTCTGTCCTAAAACCTTTTCTTGTTCCTCTTTAATAGTTTCTTTCTGTTTGTGTAAAAATGTATACATTTTAAATTTAGCACATAAGGTCTTTCCCTACCTCTCAACCCCATTTCTTACCATATCTCTTTCTCTTCACATATGCCTTTAGGTCAACTTCAGCTTTATCTATTTCCCAATGTATCTTGCTGTTTCACCCCCACGTGCTGTTTGAATCCCCTAGCACTAGCATTATCTTCTTTATGAAGTTGATCTTTATCCCAACTAGAGAAAATTAATCATTACAACCTTATCACCTATGGTACCCTGCACACAATACATCAAATAATTGACAGCACTATATTGTGCTTATGTGGTATATTTCTCTCCTTATTAGATTCTAAACTCCTGAAGAGTAGGGATATTATCTAATTCATCTATGAGTCACCTAGTCTTAGCACATAATAGGCACTGAATAAATGTTTGTTGAGTGGATTAATAGACATGTAAATTTTAGTAGCTTAGATGTATTAGAGAGCCAAAAAGCATGACTCTGAAATGGCAGTACAGCTGGAATTTAATTTCCATAGCTTTTATGAGTCATTGTATTCCTGTACTTGTTTTCCAAATTATATCCGGAAACTACTTCATGAATGGAGAAGGATGGGACTAGAAGAAAGCTTTAGGAGTACAAGAATTGATGATGATTACTTTTCCAATATTCTTTTTAGTGATATATGCAAAATAGATATACAATAAATACTATTGAATGTCCAGATACCTTTTAGCATCCACTAACTAGTTTCTGTTATTTGTAGTTACAACCCAGGTAACAAAGTCTTCTTGGTCAGCCTGTAGAGCCTTAACTTTCCCAAAAGCCAATGCTCACTCACATTCAAGCTTTAGCTTACCACATCTCAGCAAATCTTTTCTAACAAGTTCGATTTAGTTCTCTGCTGTCTATTTGCTTTGGCAGAATATGCTCAGGAATCATTTTTGGTTAAACTCCCTAGCTGTCAGTCAGACTTGTATGATTGTGTACTGTCATTTTCAATTTCTGCTCATCCTACTAAAATACCCAGAGTGTCTCTATGACCCAAATAACACTCACCTTAGCGTCAATATAATTTTAAATGTGCCATTGTGTTTAGAAAAATGTCTGATTCTTCTAGGACCATAAAATATTTCAAAATCTAAAAAAAGTGTAAAATGTTTATATAGTCTTATCATTAGTGGCTTATGAGTTGGTCTTTTCAGAAGGATCATGAACTCCTTGAAAGTTCAATCTATATCTTTCTCATCTTTTATATTCTTGGTATATGTCATAGTTGTTCATTGAGTGTTTGCTAGGTTAAATTGATGTGTATTTATAATTTAACATTGGATGGTATATATGAAAAAATTACAATAGGGCAGAAAATAAAACTATATGTATTCTACTTTTACACTGATATTCTGGGAAGCATTTTTCTTACTATATTCAATAATCCTCTTATAGCTGCATCTACCAAAGTCTCAGAGGTCTTTAACTGCATCCACATTAATGTCACTATTTTAATATTACTACTGTATATTGTTTAAAATTTACAAACATATATATCCTTAATGCATCTAGAAATATATCCACCTCATCTCTTCGGAAGAATCCATAAAAACTGAGGAAGTGTTGTTGAGAGAGAGGAGATGTCACTTAAGGGCAAAAGCAGCATGCTGGCACATCATTTTCATAGTACTCCTAAATCAAATCTGTGACAGCAAGTAGGAGACTTTGATCCAAAATATTTGATGTTTGCACATTGGCTCCATTTCAACTGGGGAAACAGCACAATCCTTTCTCAGTTACTATGTGATGGTGTCCTTGTTCCACTGCACACTTTCATGCTATTTATCTGTAAGGAAATGCCTAAGGACTTTTCACCGCATTAAAACCACTTATCTGGAATCCTTAGGACCAGATGTAGACAAAGAAATGGCAAGTTCACAGACAGTGCCCATGTTCTCAGAATGTTAAAGGGTGCCAATAGAGCTTGTTCCCCTTCTTTTAGCATTCTATGTTTTTGGGATAAGGTGGGACTGAATAATGCTATCATTATAACAAACACTATTAGAGCTACTGCTGAACTCATTACACTACCTTAAAATAATGATGAATGGGGATGGAGCGTCAATGACACTCAGCCTGACGAGCATATCTGAGAGCAAATGTGATGTCTCTGAGGCATTGAAAAACCCCTTGGAAGTTAGTATGGTTTAGACAGGGTGGTGGGTTGACTATCTTAAAAGTTTCTAAGCTCTAAATTGATGCATAGATATACAATAATCTGTAATGGTTCTGGATAGATTAACATGTTTTAAAGGCCACCAATAGTTATTTCTTAAACAAATAAATGGTTATTTCTGAAGTAGTAGATTAGCCTTTACTCACTTGTTTAGATTTTGTGGTTGCCTCTTTTGGGGGATAAATTCTTCATCATGACTTACTCAACTATTTACATGGCTATCAGTTTTCTAGCATGACTCATTTTATCTTTTCTGGTGTCTTTACTAATTTTAATTTCTAAATTCTATATACTATTTTTCTCATGGTGTTGAGCTAGTTATCAAAGAATTATTTTTAAAATATAACAAATATAAACTTTCCTAAGTTTTTCTCTTACATGAATAGAAGCATAATTATTTAGTTTTAATATACTTTTATTAATCAAATGGTACTACATATTTCATTTGAAGTTCTTAACATTCAAATGTACTTATAAGAGCAGTATTCAACTATATTTCTTATACTAGATTCTATCTGCTACTCAGGGAAAGGTTTGTCTCCAGAAAATCTTCTTAAAATGAATGACCTGTTTTAGCATTTATGTTAACTGACAATATAATTTCTTAAGGCATAATATTCAGGATTTCTAACAGCTGCTACACTCTTCTATACATCTGCTACACTTGGTATAACCGGTAATTTTCCTCTAGTTAAAATTTTCAAAGTTGTTATTTTGGTTACAATGTTAAATATGGTAATAGTATAATTTATGGTTTCATAATAACCTCACTATGAGACATTTGTTTACATGTTGTTGTAGAGCAAAGGACAGGTAAAACTGTAAAAAATTAAAGAAGTGAGCATGTCTGCTGATACAGCAAGCTCTTAAATCATTTCTATCCTGAATGATCTAGACTTTGGATTCCAATTCTTTATTATATCTGAAAAATTAATATCTATTTTGAGTCTTCTCAAAAGACTACTTTGGATTCATGCTCTAAGTTATCTGGGCTTTTATAAGCAATGTTTTCTTTTGTACTAAATTTATATGTATTATTACCACCTAATATAGTATATAAAGACATATACTTAATGTTTTCATTCTGTGACTTTACTTTTAAAGACTAAGTATCAGAGAATTTATAGAGAGAATTTTTTAACTCTCATATTAAAATCCTGCTTCTGCTAATGACCTGGCAAATGGTTTGGAACAAAACTTAGCTCCTATCAAAGTTTTCCTTGCCTTAGAGAATTTACATAGAAATTTTGTAAGCACCTGTAGGCTGAAAAATACTTGGATGAAAGGCCTCATAAGAAAAACATATTACCTACTATTTATACAGATTTATATGTTTTTCAAAGCATTCAGTTCCCATTACTTTTATAATCCATTTAAATTCACATGATGTCAGAATGTAAATTAACTTCATTTTCGTAGAAGAGTTGTGTGTTTCAGAGCTGGCCTGGGAATTTCTGATTCCTAGGCACATGTTTTCATTTTTGTTAGTAACACACACTTTCATCTCTTGGAAGCATGCTGCTTCTCTTTCTAGGAGATGATATTAATTGCTATGTAGTAACTGGTTTTAATAAATTAAAATATTAAAGAGCACAGTGAAGTCATTGTATTTGAAGGACCAAAGAAATAACTACAATATTGTATTAGTCTGACAAAGGGGTGCCATTGCAAAGTACCAGAAATATGTTAGCTTTTATAAAGGGTATTTATTTGGGGTAAAAGCTTACAGTCCCAAGGACTTGGAAAATCCTACTCAAGGTACCATAAGAGGTACTTTCTCACCAAAGTCAGCTGCCACGTGTTGAAGCAAAGTGGCAGGCTATTTCTGCTGGGTTTCAGCCTTCCCCTCTGGGTTTTCTCTTCCTCTTGAGACTTTGGGGACCCAGCTTCTTCCCAATCTCAGCTGTAGGCTGGTACAGGGCTTTTCTCTCAGGGCTTATTATATCAGTCTTGACTCTCTTCCCAAGGTCAATTGTAAGCGATCAGGCAAATGGCTCATCTCTCCTTGGGGCCTTAGCTGTTTGAGCCTTCTCCTTTCTGTCACATGGCAGGATCAAAAGGACAAAGTTCTCTCCTCTCTCTCCTGGCATAACTTCTTGAGTGAGTGTCCGTTTTATATCGGCCCACAAAGGGGGAACCTGAGACATGCCTTACTGATGTGCTTGAATGAAAGCCCTAATCTTAAAACTTAATTTAATCAAGGGCTCCTCAACCGAATCCAATATAAATAAAGGGTATCATACCGAGAAGAATAAGATTAGTTTACAAACATAATCTTTCTCTTTTGGGGATTCACAAAAAATAATCTCAAACTGTCACAAATGTATTTTAATTGCAGGAGAAATTTTAGGATGATTAATAAGTAGCAACAACAACAAATTACATACATATATATATTCAGGTCAGGAAGATCTAGCCATATACTTTAATCTCAAATAATCTTTATAAATTGAGTAACTGGTCACTCTTGCTCTGAGATGCTTCCTATAAACTATCATTATGTTGATTTTGTCACTGTGGTAGACACAGTCCACAATTTTATAAGATGTAAAATCTTCTTTGGCTTCTATAAAAATTACTTTATTAATTTATCCCTTCCTCTCTGTTTATTTATTTTCAACCTCCTTTTGTACAACTCCTTTTATGCCAATCACTTAAATGTTGGTATTCCTGGGGTTCTGTCTTTGACCTTTGTTAATCTGTTACTGTCTGGACTATCTCAACTATATCCATGACATCAAATATTAGCTAATCACTATTAGCAATGTCTTAGGTTGTCCTAAACTGAACCCACTAGCTGCAATCAACATCCATGTAGTTGTGCAAGTTATAAATCTGAGAGCTATATTTGATTCCTCCCCCTCTCACACCACCCACACCTATTTAATCATAAAGTCCTGTCAATACTCCATTCTAAAAATGCTCTTTAACTTTCTTCTTTGCTCTACACCGTCTGTTAGTATTTTAGTTCAGGATTTTATCATTTTTCACAGCTTTCTAATTCATCTCCCTGCATCCAGTCAGGCAGGCTTCATTGAAATCTCTTTAACACACTTATCTATGAGAAATGTAAATATGATTATCACTCCCTTACTTAAATGTCTTATATATTTCTTTTACTTAATGATAAAGAAAAATATTTTAATCACTAATGATTATCTCTGTCACTTGACAGATATTTCTTTGAGGTAATGGATCATGTCTTTTTCTTTAATTTTTTTTTTTTAATTTTGAAATAATTTCAAACTATAGGAAAATTGCAAAAATAATACAGAAACAATGCATGGAACTCCAGTGCACTCCCATGCAGATACCCAGATTTACCACCTATTAGCATTTTGCTACATTTGGTATGTCATTTGATCTAATTATATCTACCTATCATCTATCTTCATTTATCTGTCTATATCTATCTGATCTCTCATCTATCTGTCTATCTTCTAAACATTTGAGAGTAGTTTGTGTATATCATTCTCCTCTAATATTTAACACTACTCAGTATATTTCCTAGGAATAGGCAGCCACATTCACACTTATAGATCGGCAGTGTTAATTATACTCACTATAATGTGTTACCATCAACTCTATCCATTTCCACACATTTACAATCTACCTTATTAAACATTGTACATAAATTCAGCATCAGCTCCCCTTTCTCAACCCACATTCTACCTCTTAGTACTCTATACTCTATAGTTTTACTCCATGAGTTTACTCATCATATATAGTTCATATTAGTGAGACCACACAATATTTCCTTTTAAAAATATTTTGTTTTATTTTATCACTCTCTGGCATGTAGTGGACACTCAATATAATTTTGCTGAGTAAATTAATAACTGCATCAAAGGAGTAAAAGGATGCCATACAATTTTGATCTATCTATAAAGGATAAATTTTTGCCAATAAGCATTGAAAAATACATTGATTCCAAAGAAGCATCATTAAAAATCACCAATCAAGAGCAGTTGAAATACGTAACATCTTTCCAAAATAGTACAATCCAAAGCCCTTACAAAAGCCTCTGGGCCCTCACATAGTCAACCACTTCTCTGGCTCCTTCTCCTAGGACTGTATTCCTCCCTCATTCCCTCAAGCCACCCTAGTTTACTTGCTGGTACTTGAACATTCAAGTGCAAAAATACTTTGCACTTGATATTCCTTTGCTTGGAATGATTGACTCTCAGATAGCTACATAGCTCACTCCTCTTGGGTCATAAGCCAAATGTCATCTCTACCTATTTAAAACTGCCACCCCATCCTCCTTTTCTGTTTTATTACTTTTGTTCTATAACACAAATTGCTATCCAGTATTTTGCTTTTATCCTGTTTTAATCCTGTCTCCCATGGATAGAATTTTAAGTGCCATGAGGGTAGAAGCTTTGCCTGTTTGTGCTCATGTTGTATCCCTAGAATCTTAAAACAGATAATAAATACTTGTTAAATGAATAAATAAATGTGTAAATCTTCTATATTTTTTCTTCAGATGGTATGCTCATTTCAAAACTAAAAATAAAGGAGTTGATAGTGAAGAATCTCTGTAATATATTTAATAAAATAGAAATAAGATCATGACTAAAAAGAGGCCGAAGAACCAAAAACAGGAGCTATAACTGTTAACATAATTGCTTTGTCTGTATCATCACTTTTTTGAGCGTTCTTTTAGTCAAAAAAGAAAATCAAAGAAAGTCATTTAGTTCTAGTTGTCAAAGAGGAGCAAGGGAAAGAAAAAATTTAAAGACAGTTCTAATATATGAATTTAAATAGAGAACATGGAAATGATGTAATGAACAGTTCCTTTACAAAATGTGGACCCATGCTTCAGTAATAGATTTTATTTTTAAACATACTTTGATAAAAGCTAAAAGAATAGCATTAAATCTCAATACAGTGAAAATATTCCTGTGATAAACTCAGCTGGTATGGCCAAGGTATGTAGACAAGTTTGACTGAAAGATTGAATTTTGAATACTGAGAGAAGTAAATTGATAGCATATTTCTTATGCCTTTTTTTCTTAAATAACTTTTCTTGTCAAAGTGTCTGATAAGAATTTAGGAATTGGGTGTCAAAAAGCACTCCCACTTGGAATTTACTGATTCACACTAGAAAATAGTGGAGTTTCCTCTTATCTTTACTCATTCTCTACCCCATCAAACTTCCAAATTAAAAAAAAAATTTTTTTTTTGGAAACTACAAATACAAATACAACAATAGCAACAAAAACTTCCATTGAACCACAGTATGGTGTGTTGGTGAAAGGGTGTTGTATGGAAATTCTATATGTGTGCATGATTGTTTTGTAAGTTCACAACCTCTGTAATAATAATAATATATTGGAAAAAATAATAGGGTGGTGTAGCAGTTTGATGTAATTATGAATTCCAAAAATAGATATTGGATCATGCTTATAAATTGGTCTGCTAATCTGGGCATGATTAAATTATGATTAGGGTGTTAACAGGGCAACATCCGTAGGGCATTGAGCCCCACCCCTTGGTGGGGTGGGAATCAAATATAAAAAGGCATGGCAAAGAACAGAGTTGGAGCAGTTTTGATGTTGGTATCTTAAGCTGGAGCCCTGGGAAGTAAGAGAGCTTGGTCTTGAGGAAGGAGAGAAGGCACTGGGCTAGAGACAAGCTATTCGCCTGATAGTCTACAGCCGGCCTTGTGGAGAGAAGCAAAGCCTAGAGGGCCTCATGGTCTACAGCTGACCTTGTGGAGGAAACAGAGGTGCTAAGCCCAGAGAGAAACGCAGCCCTGGGAAGAGAGGATCCCAAGAAGCCTAAACCCTGGCAAACGTCGGCAGCTGTCTTGTTCCAACACGTGGCAATGGACTTTGGTGAGGGAAGAAACTTCACTTTATGGCCTGGTAACTGTGGACTTCTACTCCAAATAAATACCCTTTATAAAGACCAACCGATTTCTGGTATTTTGTGTCAGCACCCCTTTGGCTGACTAATACAAGTGGGTTGGGGGAAAAATAACACCAAATGTAAGATATGGACTATAGTTAGTAGTAATATTTTAATTATGCTCTTGCATAGTTTGTAACAAATGTTTCACAACAATGAAAGGTTTTGGTGAAGAGGTGATGTATGGGACTCCTGTATGATGTTATGCATGTTTATTTTGTAAGTTCACAACTTTTACTATACACTTATTGTTTAGGTAGCTTCATGTATGAATGATATATTTCAAAAAATATATATTAAAAAAAAAAACTTCCATTGAACCTGAGCTTAAATAAAGAATGTGGAGATAAAGTCATTCCACTCTCCTTAGGTTCAGTTTTGCTTTCTTCTAATCCATTTTCCCAAATGACAATTTCTTTAAAACAGCAAATATAATATTGCCACATCCATGTTTTTGAGAAATCTAAAGATTCATGGCCTGAAGAATTTTTGTCATTGTTTTATATATTCAGTAGGTAGTATTTAAAGGACATTTGCTGTATGTGCAGAGTACTGTGATACACGCACACATACCACACACAGAAAAGGGTAAGAAATTCTCCCTGCTATTAGTGAGGGAGGAATATGCAAAGATAAGCACAATAAAAGTGAGCTCTAGGGAACTAAAAGCTATCAGCATTCAGAGAATAGACAGATCACCTCTAACTGGAGGGCTCAGTGAGGTCTTTATGAAACAGGTGGCATCTGAACTGGGCCTTCCAAGATTTCCTAGTGCAGACATGGATGGGGATATTTCAAGTAGTAAGAATGCCAAGGGAAATGGCATTGCCAAAAGATATGTCAACATGATTTAGTAGTGATCAGGGAACTGCATATAGATCTGTTTTATTGGACTGGGGGGAATGTGAAGCAAATGGCAGGAGGTGAGACTGATCTGGTCAATTGGAGGTCAGATTATAAACAATATTTAATGCTATATGAAGTAGTTTTAATCTTAGTATATTGTCGTTAGAGACTCAGTTTTGTGTCTAAGCTTGGGGAGGTGATGCCAAATAGGTGCTTTGGAGAAAGATTGGGTGTAGAGAGATCAAAACACATGGCCATTACAGTAACCTCATTGCAGGATACTAGTAATGACCCGAATTTGGATGATGATGTTAGAGGAATTTAAAGGACAATCTAAACATGTTAGTGGAGGAAGAGAGATTGAAATGATGTCTCCACATAGGAACCAGAAGGGGTGGGTGTAGGAGTGAAAGGAGGCATGGGAAGCTAGAGAGATGTCATAGATCATCAACCAACATGGAAGTACCAGAAGTAGGGATAACAGTTGTTTGAGGATAAGGGTCCATATTTTATTGGATATTGTAACTCTGTCATTTAAAACAGCATGAAACACCTAATAATCACGTGATTTGTGCTAGTTGAATGACTGTGCTTGGCAAATGATTGCATAGAATAAAGTGATCTGGTCACCCTGGAGTTTACTTTGCTGGTAAAGGATATAATCATTGGCACTAATTAGATGATTGAAAGCATTAGTATGGCTGCAGGTCTGATAGTCAGTCAGCTTCTTACTTTTCCTTTTAAGAAGCAGTATAGAACAACATTTTAGGAGTCTACTAGGGCTGGAATCCCAGCTCCATCATTTAGGATCTTGGATAATTCATCTAACCTTTCTGTTTCAGTTTCCTTATCTTTCAGTTTCCTTATATTCAAATGGGATATTAACAGTATCTATCTCATAGGGTTGTTATAAGGATTAAATGAGTGACTATGTGTACTTAGAACATTGGCACATATTAGGCACTATATGTGCTATAAGTAGTGGAAGGGAACTATGTATATTGGCTCTGAAGTTTTAGTTAAATCATGTGTTGGTGCAGTGTACAGTTTTGGTTTTCTGGCATATTTTTCTAAACAAGGATTGAGGGACAGAGGATAATACCATTTGGGCAACACCTCCAAAATACCTATGTGTAGGAGGGAGGAATCATTAAGACTTGTGTTGTATAACTGGATTACAAGCCGCTATGAAGGAAGATTTGAAAATGTGGAAATGTGGTTAAGCCCTAAGGATAAATATTTTTGAATATTGGAATATTCCCTCATATAAATTGCTTTCCTTAGAGGGAAAGCCCTTTACAAATACAGCTTGCTTTCAAAAACACCTCAAACGTCAAGAGCACTTGAAAAGTAGGTATATATTTGGGTGAAATGATCTCTAAAATTAAATTCAGTCTAAGTTTCTTTGCACTTATTTTTGTTTATATACTTATTTTTAAATTGTGGGTTTCCAGCAGCCTTGTGGGAAAAACAGCCATTGTCTGTGTTGCTTTATGCACAGATGGGAATACTATAAAATTATTCAGGTATAAAAGAAGGTGCTTTAGTTGAAAGGAATTTCAAAAGCTTACAGTTCTGCATTACTTAAAATTCTGCAGTGTGCTGAAAATTAAAAAGAAAGTGCCAGTCTGGGGTACAAGAGCTGTGATTGCTCTAATATACAGATGACAAGCTTATTTGTTAATAAATACATGCCCAGGATTTAGTGTGCTCTCATCGAGGATCTCATTGAACTGGGAAGATATAAAAAATGAAACAGATCATCTTTGTTGGTTTTATATGTCTAAGAGATTTTATTCTGTGTCTTCTTTTACATAGGATATTGTATAATAAAACTAGAAGTCTTAAACATGATAGAGATGAGGTTTGCTTCACTGACTACTTTTGCATTTTAATGTATACAATTATAACAATAAGCATCAATAGCATCTATTTGATTCTTAATGCCTGGCAGTGTGCTAGACATAAATTAAAAAATAAATCTGTAGACACTTTTTGCCTCGATGATGTGCTATCATTAATTGTAGCAAAACCTCCTCAAATCATATCCATATCCCTTTGTTCTTTCCTTAAACTTTGTAAGTTGAACTAGTATTTCAGAATTCAATCCATCAGATTTAATTTATTAGCTGCTGAAATTGGCTATCAAGGAAAGTCACCTTAATTTTGAGAATAGCTTCCATATATCTGTTACCTCTGCAGAGGTACCACTATTGTTAATTAAAATAAAAAGAGCAGCACAGCACAATTTGTAACAATGCTGGTTCTGGAGTCAGTGTACCTGGATTTAAGTATTGGCTCTACCACTTGCTCGCTGTGTGCCCATTGTCAAGTTTTGTATTTTCTTTATGCCTCAGTTTCCTCATTGTAAAATGTGGACAAACCTCATTGATGAGGATTTTACGAGGTAATATATGGAAGATACCTGGCCTTATTTAAATGTTGAGCTATTTTACTAGAAAATAACTTAGACAAGTTATATATGGATGTATCCCATTTAATATAAACCATAGGGTCTTATTTCTACTCAGAATCACAGAATACCAAGATTAAAAAGTATCACTCAAATAATTATTGTTAATAAGGAATGGAATTAAAATGCCATTATTGCATGGGGATAAGGATATATAAATATTTGTTTGGTAAGTTTTCCTGCCTGGTGGAAGAAAACTGTTCAAAATGACTTCGATCCAGTCTTCCTGCTTCATGATCTTCTGATCTTGTGACATTGTAGAAGAGAGTGATCCACACTCACTTCTGGGATCTTTAATGTAAGAATTGCACTAGCTTCTAGTAGAAATGAAGGTTCTAGATTCCTCAGATGCTTTATTTATCAGATTGATTGGCATATTCTAAACTTCCAACATTTAAGTCCCAATAAGTAGACCTCTCTAAAAGTGCTGTTATATTATTGTCCTCTAAAAGGCCCTATATATTCCCTGGCTACCTTTTAGTGGCTTCATTTAGCGGTATTTCCTTATTAAATTATCAGTGAAATAAGTTTGCTTGGAAATTTTCAGAGAGCTCAGACTTTGAAGTTAATTCAATGCATTTGCGATAAGCACAATATAGTAGAAATGGAAAATGTACCCAACAGCAAAGATGAAGAATTCTATTCTTGTCTCTGATATCGACTTTTTCTATCATCTTCTACAAACTACCTGACTTCTTGCTTTTTGTTGTCCCTCTTTGCTTTAGAAAAATTAAAAAATCTGTGAAAGTCTACATTATTTAAATATTGAGCTATTTTACTAGGAAAGAATGTAGGTCTGAATTACATATTGATATATACCATTTAAAATAAATCATAGGGTTTTAGTTATACTTGGAATATATAAATAACTAGAGATCACTTTAGAAGTCATTTAGTTTAAAACTCTTCTCTACAAAGATAAGAAAATAGGAGTACAGTGTTTAAAATGTGAAGCCAGATGTGACATAACCGAATCACTTCTTTTCTTGATATCCTGAATTAAATCATTGCTCTCAACTTCTGTATCTTTATGGAGAAATAATGGAGATGAATAAATATAATATTTACTTCATTAGTTTCTCACAAAATATATAAAATTATTTAGAATTATTCACTTTTGTTTTTGGCACTTCAGGATTTGATTTAGTGTTATATGTGTATTTACTTATATGTATAGATATGTATATTTCAAGAGTACTTTCTTAATTCCAAAAATAGCTAAAATTTTTATCTGTTGAGATATTTAAATATTTTATAAATTTTAAGTTTAAAGGCATTTTAAAGGGCTTCAAAATTTATAAGGTAAATGGTAATAAATGTACGATTATTTTAAAACTCTACTTTAGATGTTTCTTAACCTTAAACATTATTTAACGGAGCACCATTTCTTATAGCAGAATGCTTTAAAATTAAAGTAAAGCTGCTAAGTGTAAAAATGCAATGCATGAATGTGCAATTTTCCTTGCATCCAATTGAACTGGTGCTATTAATTTAGCGGAGCATTGAAAAAATATTTTTGTTTATGAGATATTAATGTTTATGAGATAACAAAATATGTCAGTATAGGTATAGATAGGGCTGTCAAATTGAACTCTCAGCATTGATGGTGATGTTCTATATCTTTGTTTTTCAATACAGCAAACACTAGCCACACCTGGCTATTGAAGATACCTTCTAGTGCAATTGAGGAACTGTTTTTTTTAATTTAATGAATTTAAACTTAAATATCCACTTGGGACAAGTGGCTAACTTACTGGACATCTCAGGTATAGATGGATTTTTAAATATTGAATCAGTTAAAAGTGAATTTTTGTCCACATTTAAGTAGAGTCACAATTAAGTCAATGAAAATTTAGTTTAAATGATAATGAGAAAAAGCAATCCCAAACCTTTCTTTAGTAATCTACATGAATGTTTAATCATCCAGAATCAAAGCTCATTCATGCCATTCAAAATCTTTAGTGCTCTAGTTAAAGTTGTGTGTGTGTGCATGAATACCTACCTCAATGTAGACGGACACCCATTTGTCACCACCCTCTGCCTAAGGTAGTTATTAAACTGCTCCTCAACTAGCACCAAATGCTAATTACTTTAACCTATTTTTATAGGTTTTTCCAAATTATTAGTCACCCCACTCTGCATGAGCTCCTAAATAGCCATGATCCTATTTGCTTGTAAATGTATTTGCTACAATTTGGATGGATTTGCTCCAAATGCATTTGCTAAGGTCATTCCTATTTTAACTAAAAATTCACATTTTATTTAAGAACAGTTTAGGGCATAAACGAACCTTTTCTAATAGCTGCCAATATTTAGCTTATAGAATGATAGCTTGGATAGAAGTCACCAGGTGAAGTGAATAAGCTGAATAGTAGAGGGATGTTAGGCAAGATGAGTGATTGGCAAAGCACACCTTTTGAACTCTGTGATGTGCTCATTCACTCACATGTACTCCTAAACTAGTCTGATGTTATAAATGGAATGCACAGGAAGAACACTTAATAGGTAGTTCTGGATAACTGTGAATTTCAATATGATTGCCATGATTTTTGATGTGCTCTGCCTAATTTTTAACTGTATAGTAGAAAGAAAAGTTGAGTTTTGCCTTATGCTTGTGCCTAAATGTTAAAATGACTCAATAAGTATGATATTTTTATACTAAACTGCTAATACTCTACCTAAGAATTTCCCTTCTTCCTAATCCAAATACTTGTGGTAGAATTTTTTTGTGGTAGAAGCCCAAAAATATTAAATTTACTTCGTTAGGCTGCTACATTTTTCTCAGAAGACATAAATTGTTTTAGATTTTGTATATCCTAAAATACTTTGCTGAATATTAAGGGAAAATAAACCCCAGGAACATTAAAACAAAAAAAGAAAGCATCTGTTTTATAAATGATCTTTGACTGACTTATTGGGCTGGCAAATCCTGTCCCATTGCATATGCAGTTTGTAAATCTATATTCCATCCTCCAGGAATCTGCACAACTTCACAGGTTTCTTGCCTGGATTTTCTTTCTTGTAAAAAAGCTGGCTCTCTCCAGCTGCCTTCCACTTCCAAATGTTATTCCTAGACTTAAAACAAAACAAAATGAAACAGAACAAAACAAAACAAAAAACCCTGATTGCCAAATCCTAAATATTAGCCAGGACGAGAAACATGAAATACAGGGGAGTCATGCGGGCTGTGGTGATACTCTCCAGCTTTTAAATTAATCAGTGAAATTGTTTCTGTGAAGACCAAATTTAATTCCTTTGCCTGCTTCATTGCATTTAAGTACAAAGAGGGAAGAAATAAGAGTGGACAGGAAACTCCAGTGCAAAGACTGGGCTCCATATAAAGTTGTCCAATACAGTGCAGCACATACCGTCATTACAGGAAAGTATAATGTCTCAGGATTGGAAGAGAAGGAATAGTCCTGGCTATGCTGTGGTCCAACAATGTGAACCTGGGTAATTCCCTTTGAACTTCAGTTTTTCACCTGTGAAATATAGATAATAACAAATACCTCACCTGTTTCTTAGGGTTGTTATGAGGGCTAAGAGAGAGAACACAGGTATAGGTTTTATAAATCACAAAGTACTATACAAATACAAAGTGACATCATCATCATCCCTATGACATTTGTTTAAGAGTTTATCATCTTGAAGCAAAAAGGAAATATATTTCAGTGTGAATTTTAAAGTTTTTGAAAGGGAAATGAATATATATTCTCTGTGCATACTCTAATGGACATGTTAAATTTTCTAGGCAAACCTAGAAAGAAGTATCTATGAACAATTATGTTAAATGTCCTAAAAGAACAAAAAAAGTCACTGTCATTGACAGAAATATCTGTATTTGATATTTTCTAAGTGAGTCCTGATATTGCATATATCAGACTGTTTTTGCAAAATACAAATATACTAGAGAGAAGGAAAAAGAATGGCAGCTATGTACGGCAGGAAAAGCATAGAGAGATTGAGAGGTGATGAGTTTTGTTTGTTTTTTGTTTATTATTATTATTGGAATATAGAAAGTGCTCTAAGAATGGTTGAAGTGATGAATGCACAAATATGTGATTATACCGAATACCATTGATTTTACACTTTGCATGGTTTTATCCTTTATTAATATGTACCAATAAATTGATTTGTTAAAAAATAATTTAGTAATACCAATTTCAGATGAATTTCAGTTTAATGTGATGTAAGACTTTCAATAACTTCCAGAAAGGAAAATAAAAAAGATCTAGTTGATTCATTCATCTCTCTCCTTCCTTACCTCCTTCTCTTTGTCCCTCTTCCTTTCCATTTCCTTTCCTCCTTTCATTTCCCTTTTTTCACTTTATTTCCTTCACTTCTTATCTCCATCCTTTCTTCCCACCTTATTAAGCAGCCCCTCTAATAGCAGAATTCAGGAGCTGCTATAAGGGATATGAGAGAAGTTAAAGGCAAGAATCTATACTCTCAGGGACTTTAGAATTTGGCTGAATCCATTGAAATTATTTGTGATTTAGGTAAGAGGAGATGATTCGTCATTTATGTTCTGAGAACCCAGAAATTAACTCTATCCTCTATGAAATGATAAAGAAGGCCTGGACCTTGCTCTAAAGAGTTTCTATTTTAATGTGATCTTAAATCATCAGCTCTGAGTTAAGGAGATAAATGAGAAAAATAAGCTTTCTAGGTTTTAGGTTTCTGAATTCTTTAGTCAAAACAGGAGAAAAGCTTCGTTTTTCATAGATCTCTCCTTATGCACATCAACTCTTTGAACAAAAAAGGACCTGACAGATAAGGTTTTAAATGAAAATTAATAATGGGCATTATAATACTGATTGTTCATTGGCTGCTCAAAGTGAAAGTAAAGAAACTCTCTAAAGAGAAATTGATTTCCTCCCAAGTTCTAAACTCCTTTCCCTAGAGCATAAATATTCAGACTGCTCTTTCTCAATGTAATTTTAACTGTTTAAGGAACTATGTGATGGTAACTTCTTAAATGTCTTCTTTCTCAGCTTTTGGAAGATTTTATTTATTTTCCATGTACTTTAACACTGTTTCCTTGCTTATTTTTATATGTGTTTTGCCGTAAATAGCATTTCATTATTCATTAGCTCTGTTGATAGCAATCTATATTTATGAAATGTTTCAACAGTTAATTCATTTATCCTCATAAAACTCTCCTTGAATCTGGATTTTCAGATTGTCATTTGTATTTGAGTGAAAATTAAGAACATCTGTTAACAGGCATTATTACTTGTCTGAATTTCCAAAGTGCAATTAAGAACAATGTAGTATTGTTTTGTATGATATAGTTCTTTAGAGAGAACTTCATCTTGCAAGATAGATTCAACTTGCCTAATAGATTTGTCCCATAGGGATAAAAAAAAATTTCAGAAACTGAAATTTTCTCAGTAACATTACCAAAAGCACAATACAACATACATCTTCGTCCATCTACAAAACTTGTTGTATATTATTATATAGGAAGTCTAATTTTTGCAAGATCAATACACTGTGATCTTATTTTCCTTAGTATTACACTTATGAGAGAACAGCTATTTGAGAATAATTTTAGATTTGGAAAGGTGAAAAATCTGATATAGGGCCTTTATAAAAATTTTGTTTGGGGGTGGGGGCATGTTTTAGTGTTTGCTTATAAATATGCCAGAACTCAGTTAGTGGAATGAGTCTTATTGTCCAAAAATCGCCATCATAAGCTCCTAGACACTTATACCCATGATACTGCAATCACTCAGAACATTGTTGAAACTCCTCTTTGGTAACTACCTTCAGGCCCAGTAGATGGATGATAGTCAAAAACATGTCTTATGATTCCATATTCTGTGTTTCAAAATTATATTCAACTATTCAGCAAAACATTTCTTTTTATTCATTAATATTGGTTCTGAATAACCTTTGAGTAAGTCTAACTATTAAAAACAGCATTGATGATGTACAAAAGAATGTGCAATAGGTTCTGAAGGTCCTTCCAAATAAGTCATTTATCAATTCTCTTGTTTTCCAAGGTAACTCCTTAAGTGACTTCGAGCCATTTGGATATATGGTTGCTTTTACTATGTTTCTTTTAAAATTAGTATAACTATTTTATAATAATAATAACTCAGACACATAACCATTTTGAAGGATGTTTTAATATGATTCTGTGGTAGACTGAATAATGACTCCCCAAATATGTCCATATCCTATTACCCAGAACTGTGAATATGTTATCTTATATGGCCAAAGGGACTTTGGAGTCGAGATTAAATTAAGGATCTTGAGATGGGAGATTTTCCTGGATTATCCAGGTAGGCCCAATTGCGTAATCATTGGCCCTTATAAGAAGGGACAGGAAGGTCGAAGTCAGAGAGAGAAGATATAAGGACAGAAAACAATAAAGTCAGACTCTCAGAGAAAGCAATGATGACAGGAGCATTGGGAGGGAAAGAGAGAGATTTGAAGATACGACACTGCTGGCTTGAAGATAAGTGAAGGGGCCATAATCCAAGGAATGTGTAGAAGTTAGAAAAGGCAAGGAAATGGATTCTCCCTTAGAGCCTCTGAAGGGAGCATGGCCCTGTCAATACCCTTCAAATTTTGTACTCTAATTTTTATTTATTTATTTTATTAGAATCTAAGATGTTTCTATATTTTTGCTATCTTAAATAAAACATTAGTAGCTCTCTTTATACAGATTTCCTTTGAATTTGGATATTTTTCTTAATGGTAAAAATATGTGAAACATTTTATGTGATTTAAAAAATATATTATCAAATTTCTTTCCATAAATAGTTTACTAATGTATTCACTGATTATATACAAGTGTTCCATTTTTATTTTAACTTCACAATCATTATTTCAAATGTTGACTATAAGAGGTGAAATAGTTCTTTGTCCTGAAAATTCCTTTGTTTAATAACTAACAAGGTTCAACATTTTTTCCCATTTTTGTATTGGCTAGTTGAACTTCCTTTTATGAGCTTATTACCTTTCCCCTAAATTCTTTTGACAGTCTAACTGGCCTTCTTCTTTTCCTATATTTGATCTATTGCTACCAGAGTAACAGTCACCAAAACCATCTAATCATGCCATTGCAAAAACCAAACAAGGAAAAATTTGTAATGCCTCTTTGTTGGTATTAATTACAGCTAAACTCTTTTGGTTGGTATTCAGGACTTTGTCTCTTCAGAGGTTATCTAGCCCCCTATCCTTTCAGATATTTCAAGTGGATATCACACTGGCACACTCTTAGTCTTAGGCACTTCATTTTCCTCTTCCATCTCATTACTCACTCTCATCTCTTCTCCTAAAGACCTTCTATTCAAATCCTAACTAATCAAGAAAGCATCAAATACCATCTCCTCCCTGAAACTTACATGACCATAATTACTAGACTTAATCTCTTCTCCTTGTGTTCCTATTATACTTTATTTAAACCTCAGTTTTAGCTCTTATCTCATTCTTCTTGCAATTAATTTTTAGGGTCCAAATATGAATTTTCCCTTCCATTTTAAGTTCATTGAAGCTAGGGACTGTCCTTAAGCTATCTTTGATTCTACCCAATGCCCCAAACAGTGTATAAAATGTAATAAAATTCAGTAAATATTTGTTGAATTTTTAAAATTCAATTAACTTAGGGTTGTTTTGAAACTTGTGGAGAGTAATGATTCTTGGACCGTTTAAATGAGCAGCAATGAGCCCCACTTAACCTTACAATTGGAAAAAGTTACAATATTGCTGCTATTTATGATATCATTTGTATGTGAGGGAACCATTTAAGATAATAAGAGCATTAGGAAAAAAACAAGGGACATATTACTAGGATTTGTTACAAATATAAAGAAGCCCTGTCCTCTTAATAATACATTTAGACAAGAGGCTGTATCCTTAAGCCTTTGTCCCCTCTCTGAAACTTTCAACATACACATGTAGATCACCTTTCCAGTTATTCATTTTATTTGCTAGGATGAGATATTTTAAAGATACCCCTAGACTTGAGGTGGTCCAGCCATTTAATTTCATTAACTACTATTATATAAAATACTATAAATCTGCCAATTCACTGCTTTTGACAGTATTTTTCTTTTATTGTCAGTTGATTTTGGACTGAGTTGCAAGAAAGGGGGTGACCTTTATACAGTCTAAAATACTGTACCTCTTGACAGTAAGGTAAAGCAGTAGTACTGGTCTTATAATTATGCTGTTAAATGCATCAAAGGATTAAATACAAATGCATCAATTTGTATTTAAAACAAATTAATCAAGTGATATTCTTATTTCATAAACTACATTTAATCTCATGCTTGGCTGTTTTTATGATAGAGTTAAAGCAATAGAGAAAATTAGGTATGAATAGAAGAGTAGCTGATATCTTCATAAACAGATGCTTTGAATTTGAACACAAAGTGAGTGAGGAACATCAAAAGTCAAATAGGACAAATAGGGAGTTGGTATTCATGAGTCAGCAAAGGATTGCCAAGATTATTTTTAGGATTATGTAAATTGAGAGCTTGACATCACACAGGTGGGGGCAGTAGAGGATTAGGTTTGAAATGAGAATTCCTGACCTTGAGCCCAGTTCCATCAATGACTCTCTGTGTGACCTGGAAAAACTTACTTAAACTCTCTGTCCTGTGCTCCATATTTCTTATTTATAAAATGGAAGTTATTCTTATGCTTTAAAGTTGTGAAGATCAAATTGTAAGAGCCATGAGTATTTTTTAAATATAAAGCATTCCATATTTATAAGGTAGTGCTGATACCTTGTAGTAGAGACTTTTCCACACTACCATATTGAAACTCTTGGAAGCATTAAACACTGCTCATTCATTTACTCTGAAAATATTATTGAGTGCAGGCATTGTGTTTATTATGTATGCAGCAGAGGAACAAATCTAATTCCTGCTCTCAGGATAATTATAATACAGTAAAGGTAATTAGTTATCAAGCAAATATTTAAAATAAGAGCCTTCTTAACTCGTCTCCACTTAACTCATGTGTTATATTAACTAATGTTTTCCATTCCCTTTGCAAAAAATACTTTGACTGACATCTGTTGTACCCTGAGTGTCCTGGCTATATGGTATAAATATATAGCTAATATTTATATTATAACACTCAACATCTGCCAGGTATATCTGCTTTGCATTTATTAACTCCCTTAATCTTTACAATTAGCCTGTAATGTAGATTATTATTTTCATTCCCATTTTACAGATGAGGAAACTGAGGCACAGAGAGGTTAAGTGACTTTTACATGGTTAACAGAACTAGTAGGTGGTGGATCAGGACATGCACTCAGGTACTCTGGCTCTAGAACTCATGGTCTTACTTACCATGAAACACTGCTGGCAAGCTTGTCCATTCTTTCTCTCACAATTTGAGTTGAAAGCCTATTCAAGAGTTAGTTGTATTTGTTCCCAAACATGTTTTACCAGCTGTTCTTGTTTTTATTATTACATAATTTAATTAGAATGTAAAACAAAATAGGAATGCAAAATACAAATAAGATTTTGTTTATCTGACACTAAATTTAATACTTTTTAAAGACTTAATTAAGGGGAGTTTCTGAAGAAAAAAAAAAGCTGTCAAATCTGGAATGGGTTATAACTAAAGGAATAAAGCGTATTAACAACATAGGTAATATGGATGAATCTTGAAGATCTTATGTTGAATGAAGCAAGCCAGTCACTGAGGGATAAATATTACATGAACTCACTGATATGAATTAAGCAAATTGAGTAGACTCACAGAGCTAGAATCTGGAAGATAGGTTTACAGGAGACAGAAAAGGAGAAGAAGGTTGTTAGTCAATGCCCATATGGGCAAATTCTATGATAAGGTGGAAAGGTATAGTTCTGCAGTGGATGGGCATGACTAGTGGTGAAGTGATGATATTGGGTTGGGTGGTGCTGGTCTGTGAGGGGCTAGGGTAAGGAGGATGGGTTGGACTGTCCATGGAACTGTGGAGAGGGTTGGGGGAAGGAGCAGGTAAACTCGGGGGGTTTGTGGATATGTGGTTGAAACTACAATGTTGGGAATGTCTTTTGGCACATGTGGCAGGGGAGGGTTACTGATTTAAGGTGTTGGATGTGAAGGGCATGTGGGACAGAGCACACCTGGAGCAGGTTCTAGTGAGTGTGTAGTGTTCATCTTGTCATAGTGTGTTGTATCAGTGGTTAGAGACTCACATAATGAGTGGGAAGGTATTGGATCATGAGGAATCCTGCTATGATCTCCAATAGAGGGGCGGGAGTCTCTTGAGAGCATAGGCAGTGCCTGATAGGGGAGGGCAGGCCAGTACATCAAGCCTTCAATGTTGTTGCAAGTAACTATGAATCTCATCCTTCAATGAGTTAATCTTGGTGGTTACTATGGGTCCCAAGGGGAGGGGGAGGAAGGAATAGAATAGATAGAACATGGGGTGTTTTGGGGGCAAATGGAATTGTTCTCTATGCTCTTGCAATGATGGATACAGACCATGTTAAATCTCATCAAAATCTGTAAAAGTGTATGGTCCAAAATGTAAATCATAATGTAAATCATCAACCATAGTTAGTAGCAATATTTGAATATTTGTACATCAGTTGTAACAAATGTACCATCCATATATAAAATGCTATTAATAGGGGAAAGCGGAAAAGGGGGAGGATGTTGGGTATATGGGAATCACCTATATTCTGTATGTGACTTTTCTGTAACTTAAAGCTTCTTTGAAGACAACATGAAAAAAAAAAAGACACTGGGGGAAAAAATGGAAGAAAATGTCACTGTACATACAGGACAGCAGATCTTACAGTGATGAAAGACATAATGTCAATTTTTTTTAAATTTTATATTTTTTATTTCAAATTTTTTAAAAAATTGTATTTTATTCATTATTTTTAAAACTATCATTATTTCATTTTCCTATTTATTGTATTCAGTTATTTTGTTGTCTTCAATTCTGAAGAAGTTTTGGATCACAGAAGGGTTAAAACTGCAGCAGGGGAGAATCATTCGTGCGGGGTGTCAGGGTTGGGGGATGCATGGAAGGAGATTCACCTGGGGCATAACTATAAGACATATGAATGTGTTCACATGTTCATGGGGCATTGTCACAGTGGGTGGAGATTCACACAATAACCAAAAAGAACATTGAATTCACATCCTGGGGAGCTCTGCCACATTCTCTAATGGGACAGCAGGAATCCCCCGAGTACAGGAGCAGAGACTAGTGAAGGAGGATGGACCATTGACAGGCCCTTAATAGTGATGACTGTACTTATGAACCTTTATTTTTGAAATTGAGACTTAGCCTAGTATTATAGTGTGCCTAAGAGTTACCTCCTGAGAGCCTCTTTGTTGCTCAAATGTGGCCTCTCTCTAAGCCAAACTAAGCATATAAATGCATTACCTTCCCCTCAGTGTGGAACATGACCCCAAGGGATGAGCTTCCCTGGCATGGAGGGATTACTACCAAGCACTAACTAGCAATGCAACTAGAAAAAGACCTTACCAAAAGGGGGAAAGGGTAAAGACAAATGAGTTTATATGGCTAAGAGACTTCAAAGTGAGTCAGGAGGTCACTCCAGAACTTATGCCTATGCATGTCTCAGCAGGATCTTATTGACTGCCAAATAAATATTGCCTAAAATAGCAAGCCTCCTGAGGGCTCTGGAGACACCCAGACATTATAGGCAGGACAGACAGCTCAGGAGTTTGGCAAACTGCCAGGGGGCCCTACTTTGGAATTTATACTCCCCAGTGTGACAGAGTTGGACTCAGTTGTGGTTCCCCTACACATGGCTCTTCTGCTCCTTCTATTTGAACCTATAGTTAGTACTAGAGTGGACAGGTGTGTGTCCAAGAGACTTAAATCTTGGACACAGTGCTGGTTGGGCTATCCATGTGCTAGTTGGGCCCTGAATCTTAACAACATTGCAACACCTACTCTCCAGTTCATTAGACTCATCCAGGACAACTAACAAGGAGATGATGATGGAAAATGACCATCCCGAGAAACAGAGAGAGTCTGCAACTGCAAGCAAGATAGCCCTATCCATTTGCCCCATGAGATCTAAGCCACCTCTCAATTAAAGGCAGAATGGGCATCATCATCCCAGAATCCTCAGGATTGGAGAATGTACAATGGACTAAAGTAGAATTACTGTTATTTTCCTATAGACTTATTGTTATTCTAGCAATGGAAGAAATTTTATTATTGATGTTGAGGCAGTTCTAAGTATCTTTTTAAAAAATAAAAAAGTATATTATTTAAAAAAACTAAAACTAAAGACTAGATATCTGTTGTAAAAATATATGTTTGCAGTTGGATTTCTTCTTAAGTGTCTTTATGCTCCCATTCTACTTAAAAATAAATGAAAATGAAGATTGCAAAAAAAAAAGTATAGTTCCAGTGGGCAAATCCTTGCTAAAATAAAATGCCTTGGCACTACATCAAACTGTTGACAAATGAATGAACATTTGCATATTTAAAGAAAAATATTTGGGAGCAGATATGGCTCAAGTGGTTGAGTTCCTGCTTCCCACGTGGGAGGTCCTGGGTTCAGTTTGGTGCCTCCTAAAAAGCAAAACAAAACAAAACAACAACAATAAGCAAAATAAATGAAAAAACCAACTCAAGGGAGCTGATGTGGCCCAGTGGTTGAGTGCCATCTTCCCACATATCAGGTCCTGGGTTTAATCCCCAGCCCCAGGAACCTCAAAAAAAAAAAAACAAAACAACAACAACAACAACAACAACAACAAAAAAAAAACAGCCAAAAAACAAAAACAAAAACAAAAACAAAAACAAAACAAAAAACAAAAAACAAAAAACACTTACGTTTAAGGCATATACACATATAGATAATTTTTAATGATCTGTGATTTAGCCAACTTTTTTGAGTAACCTACCAACTATCCTAAAAGAAAGAAATATTTCTCAAACATACATATCCAAACATTGATTGGTATTCTGGGGAGAGCCATGTAAGCATCTGTTGTTCCAGGAGGATCATGTAGTTGTAGATGGTCATGGGTCATAGTCCAAAGAGTTAGATCGTGGATCTTAGTGAGAACTTATATTACGTTGTACGATAATCATAAATCTGTGAGCACCATGAAGTTCCAGATCTTAAATTGATAATTTTTGTTCTAATGTGTATACCAAAGCAAGTGTCTAGTCCTTTTAATATATAGAAGGTACTCAGTAGATTTTTAAAATGTGAACTGACTAGAAACCCCTTATATTTAAATAGTCATGTAAGTGGTAAAATTATATATGGAATATAAAATAGTTATATACTTCCAGTTTTAGGTGTTGATGTAGAGGCAGTTTTCTTCTCCTCACACCCACAAAGGCCACGAGAAATATCAAACTGGGCAAAAAAAGAAAAATATGCAATCAACAAGGAAGCAAGCAAATTACTCCAGCTTCATTGATACAAATTATGAAGTCCATAAACTAAATGTTGTAACCTCTAGATCATATGCTTTAAAGTCTTGAAGTGAGAGCCCTCCAACTTCATTTTTTTAGCTTCAGTGGTAAGAACAGATGGTACTGGCATAAAAATATACAGGTTGACCAATGGAATCGAATCAAGACTTCGGAAATCAACCCTCACATCTATGGTCCAGTGATTTTTGACAAGGCTGTTAAACCCATTCAGCTGGGTCAGAACAGCCTAGTCAACAAATGGTGCTTAAAACTGGATCTCCATATCTAAAAGAAAGAGGAATCCTATCCATACCTTATACAAAAATTAATTCAAAATGGATCAAGGAAATAAATATAAAAACTAAAACCATAAAACTTCTAGAAGGAAATGTAGGAAATCATCTTCAAAATCTTGTGGTTGTTGGTGTTTTCTTGGACCTTATACCCAAAGCACAAGCAATGAAAGGAAAAATAGATAAATGGAAACTACCTCATAATTAAACACTTTTGTATTTCAAATGATTTTGTTAAGAAAGTATAAAAGCAGCCAGTTCAATGGGAAGAAATCTTCAGAAACCAAATATCTGATTAAGGGATTGATCTCCATGTTATATAAAGAGATCACAGAACTTAACCACAAATCAACAAGAAACCCAATTAAAAAATGGGCAAAATAATTGAATAGACATTTTTCTGAAGTGCAAATGCAAATAGCCAAAAGAGACACATGAAAAGATGTTCAACATCACTAGCTATTAGGGAAATGCATATCAAGAGTACAACAATATATCATCGCATACCATACAGAATGGCCATTATTTAAAAAACACAAGTACTGGAGAGGATGTGGAAAAATATGAACACTCCTTCACTGTTGGTGGAAGTATAAATGGTACAGCTCTGTGGAAGACAATTTGGCATTTCCTCAGGAAACTAAATATAGAACTGCTATATGATCTGGCAATATTGCTACTAGGAATATATTCAGAAGAACTGAAAGCAATGATATGAACAGATATTTGTACAGTAATGTTCATAGTGGCATTATTCACAATTGCTAAAAGATGGAAACAACTTAAATGTCTGTCAATCGTTGAATGGATAAACAAGATGTGGTATATTCATACAATGAATATTATTCATCTGTAAGAAGAAATCAATTGGGGAAGCACATGACAACGTGGAAGAACCTTGAGGATATTATGTTGAGTGAAGTAAGCCAGACAAAAGAGCACATATATTGTATGGTCTCATTGATATGAACTAAATACTATGAGTAGACCTATGGAGTTGTGCTATGAAGTGTAGTTTGGTGGGAGATGGAATGTGGAATGAGAAAGGGGAGACAATGCTGGATGTATATAGAATGTTTCATAAGGTCAAAGTCAAATATGTGTTAATAAATGGACTTGATGATAACACATTATAATGAATGTAACAAACACTGTTGATTTATGGATGGGATTGCGGCTGAAACCAGTAGTCTAGGGAGATTAATGTTAGTTGGAGGAAAGCTGGAGGATAATATAGGGAATGTACAACAATAATTTTGACAGTAGATGAAGATTGTGGTTAATAATATAAATACAGGAATATTCTTTTACTACAAGGTGTTAAGAATGTGGTGATACATGGGAAAAAACATAACTAATGTAATTTAAGTAGTTAACAACATTGTAATGTTTTTGTAGCAAAAGCAAAATTGGTACTATATTAATGGGAAAGGTAAAAAAAAAAGAACATGGGATTTAGTTTTGTGAGATATGAATATGATTAAGCATTTTTTCCATTTGATCTGTGTTCATCTGTGTATCTTTCTGAACACTAGAGGAATAATTGAGTTAGTAGTTGGAATTAGATGAGATAAAAGTGCCTGGACAGAACTTTTTAGTAGTAATGCTTCCATGACTTGCTGAGCTGCCTTTTTCTGTTTTTTTTTTTTTTTTAAATTTGAAATAAATTTGAAAAAAAAAAATCTTATAACCTCTGTCTTGATAATCAAGCTTACTGAGACATTGGTTGTCTCAGTCCTTAGCAATATGGATTATTCCCCTAAAAGGCATAGTTGAGAGTCTGGTTAGCGAGAGCTTGGTTTCTGGGTAGGGTATTAAAATGATAGAAAATGTCACTGGAGAAGAGGCCACCCATGACATTCTAGAATATTTGGGGAAGAAATCCTCAGAGGGTCCTTCTGCCAATGACCTCATTGTATTCTCTACAACTTGGTCTCTAAGCCCAGGTAGCCTGTCAGAGGAGGAAGATGGTGGCATATTGCTATAGACAGAACCTGCTGTGATCCATGCAGATTCCTTAAAATAAATAACCTGAGGGGAGAAGTACTCTCAATGTTAAGGAAGCAAAAGATTTGGAAGGTATGTGAGGCAGTCAACTGAATTAGCCACTGTAAACTTCCCCAGCCCCTTTGCAGCCATCCCATTTGCCTGCCCCTTCCCATTTCGACTGCTTGGTTGGTTGCAGACTCTTTCAAAGATGTGTAGTGATCAGAAAGGGACGAATGGGTGAATCCATGCATAAAAGCTACTAGTTCATCTTTTACTTAGGAAGGGATAAGTAGGGGGAAAAAAAGGATGAAAAGCCTATACCACGAGAGAGATGTGCCCTAAAAAAATGGTTTGGAGAAGTATCAGGAGAATTCAAAGAAGTGAGTATAAAACAATAAAAGAATTTGAAAAAAGACCTAACAGATTTCAGGGAAAAAGGAAAATGGAAACAAAAGTAATTACAGAACTAAAATGCATGCTAGAAACAACCAAAATAGAATAAACTTGAATGAAAACAAACTCAGAAGCATGGAGTCTAGGTTTGAAAAAAATCTGACAAAATGAAGTATGTATTAACAATATAAGATTATTACAAATATGAAAGCTGGAAGACAATGAAAAGACAGCCAACATATACATAATTCGTGTTTCTGAAAAAAGTGAACAGAAAAAATGAATCAGTAAAAAAATAAAAAGAGGAAACATGTAAATAAAATTTAAATCCTCAAATTGAAAGGTCATAGTATATTCAAGGAAAATTGTATACAGAACCATGATGAGATATTTTAGTACTGTTTTCTGAATTTCAAGGATAAAGAATCAGTCATATGAACATTTAAGGACAAAAAGCAACCTACATATAAGGTGGAAAATAGGTTGGCCTACAGTTTCCACATAACAAAACTTAATGTCAGAAGTCAGGGAAGCAATTTCTATAAAGTTCTGAAGGAAGAGAAATGTGACCTCAGTTTTTTTCCAGTATAATATAGTGTCATGAAAGAGACATTCTCAAATAGGCAGGAACCTAAAAAATGCTGAATCCTAGAGCTCTTCCTTAAACATATACATACACATACACATACACACACAAGCAAAAGATGAATCAATACCAGTAGCTCACAAATGGAGAAATACTGATTATAAAAGGGTGGTGAGCATCATAGCTATTTAATTATGGATCAAAAAATACAACTTCGGCAATTATAGAATAGAATATAAATGTTATAAACTGGGATAATATAAGCGTATTAATAACAATGACTTGGGGTGAAGGGAGGAAATACTGTGTCAGTGAGCTAATTTCTTTATATTCATAGCATGGAGTTAATAGCTACTACTTAATATTGAAATATATAATTAAAAATAATCCAACCTCCTAAAAGTTTTTGATATTTTTCTCAAATTTGAAGTGCCCTTTCAGAATAGAAAACAGATATATTTTGTGTTTGAGACATTTACCTGAATTTCAGTAATTCAGTTTTTAGTTCAGTATTTTTTAGTTAAATTCAAGGTGAATAAAGTGTAATATTTAGAAAATAAAATAGCATACATAATTTGAACCTACTTTTCCTAAAATTAATATTTATGCTTGTATACATCTCCCTGACCGATCTTTCTATCTTCACAAATATTTAGATATGTCTGGAATGATGTTTACTTGGTGTTGGAGATGGTTATTTCTTTCTGATAAAGGGGATTTCGATTACTTAAAATGAAACTTTCTATGAACTTTTCTGTATTACTTAAAGTTATTATAAAGGACATCTCAAAATAGTAAACTCATTTTTAAAAAATTAAAGCATTACCACTGACTCTGTTTAGAAATTTTTTGTTTGATATTACAATAAATCCCTGGCAAATATATTATAAATTTGGGAATTGAAGTATAAAATAATGATTACAGGAACAGTAAATTTTCTTTAATATTTTAATCTAAAAACCAATTTTCTCTAGAAACATATATTTCAAGAAAGCGTTTATTACAAGCTGATGCCACCTGTGGTTCCCAGATAAAGATATTTCTCAATTTACATATCCCATAACCCCACAGGTTACATAATTAGGAAGCATGCAATAGCTTATTAAAGGTATAAATAGAAGCTAAGCTTCTTTTCAACAAAACAGCATGACATAAATTACATTTTTTGTGTAAACCTATTATCACTCTTGCAAGTTATGAGGAATATATGTAAGACCTGTGTGGTTATAAATTGAAGAGAATTATTAGTACATCTTTGAGGCACTGAGGCATGTATGGTACAGATTTTTTAGGGAAAGAAGTCCTTTTTCTGGTGAAATATGTAGCATGATGGTGATCAACTTTTGCATTGAACCAAAATACAAACTTATCAGCAACTTATCAGCTTGATTCTTTGCTTTGAGGGAGTTTTGTTGTTGTTGTTGTTGTTGTTGTTTGTTTGTTTTTTTTGCACCCCTCCATTTTCTCTTTCCTTAATAATTTGTTTTTAAAGGCCAAGCTATTACAAACAGCATCCCTGGGGAACCTAGTTTAGCAGGTTTAGACCTAGTGGCTCTTGGATGCCTTTCTACAACATAACAGCACACTTGAAAGGCAAGAGATCCACTACATGCTTCTAATAGAGTAAGCCTGTATTCTCCCTGGATTTTTAAGTAGTGGCTTTGGAATCAGTGCAAATCAACAATGCATATTTGGAAACAACTGTTTCAGGATTATCACATCAAAATCACTTTTATCTAAAGGAAAACTTGCTTTCTGTAATGTATAGGAAGTGTTAGCACTTTATCTAATTGTGACCATAGAACTTTCCTATGTATTAACCCTATGGTGTTAAAGCTTTTATTTTTTTAATGAAACAAGGTATTAATCTTTACACATGGCCATCAACTAGTGTGACTGTGTCTGCAAAAATGAATTTGCATTACCATGTTCTCTGAGGCCATGGTCTTGCTCAGGATAAAGTGTTTTAATATGACTACTTGCACAGCAGATGGGGAGACTTGGAAATGGCTCTATATGTCTGAGGATGCTGTCTCTTTAAATTGCCTGCAATGTGTATAGGAATGACAATAGTGATTATTTAAAGGCATTATAAAATTTTTGAATTTTAACAAATTCTACAAAGGACATATGGATTACTTTAAAAATACTTAAGGAAATAAACAGAACAAATGCTTTATATATATATATACACACACATATACACGCATACATACACAACTTTATTTTTAAATTGTAGAGAAGTTATTAATCAAGGAAAGGCAGCATAATACAGTATTAAGAATACTGGCTGCAGATGACAGATCTGAATGTGAATCTGACATCTCAACTTATTAACATTGAAACTTTGTTCCTTTTACGTAACCACTCTGAGCTTTAATTTCCTCATCTAGAAAATGAGGGATTATGTCCTTCTTACCTAATTTAGAATTGTTGCAAAATAATAATATACACTGACAGTATCATTTAATGGATATTACTTAATGGCCATTGCACTGCATGAGAATGCATTGGATTCTTTCCTTGGAAAATAAAGGGAAGAGTGTTGCTTATTTTCACCATGTTTTTGCTGCTAATTAATAACTGCTTTATAATAAAGGGACTGGAACAATTTTCCATTTTGCAAAATATAATAAGCTCTAGTAATGTTTTCTGGATCACTTTCAATAAAGTTTTAAAAACTCTTGCAAACCTAGGACACTCAGAAATCTTGATCATTTTACAGAACAATATATTAAAAACCAATATGAAGGTGGAAATTAGTTAAAGAACTGAGTGATTATATTTGCCCAAGTGAGAGGACAGTCAATAAAAGTAGAATCAAGATATACAGGGCTCTTAAGTGATACTGGGCATAAATTGTCATGATTTTTGTTTTGCTAGGGTTTTTGGAGATCGGTTTGATACATGTTCTGCTGTATGCTCTTCTAGCAAGTAGGCTTTATAATTTCTAAGATTACAAAGGAGATAATGCTTTTTAAAATAAAGCTTTGGAGAAAATAAAGTCTATGAAATACTGAACATTTTCATCATTCTAAAATTGATAAAAGTGAATAATTACAATTTCCCCCTCTTTGTAAACTATAACAATTTATACTACCTTAAAGGATTTTTAAAATGGAAAATAAACATGAAGGGAATACTGGCCCTGAAGTGAGGGCACAGGAGATCTAGCAGTGAGGTGATAAGTATCTATACTTTTTCTGGGTTTCAGTTCCTCACCTTTAAAATAAATGGGTTGGACTGAATGGTGCCTTGAAACTCTGAAATCCTGATAACTTAGGGTGCTTTTAATTTTTTATAACATGGGAGATACTTTACTCACTGGAGAATTTTCTCCATTTGTCAGAAATAGTACCATATACTGCACGGTGTATAAGACTGTAGATTTTAAGAGTCAGAGAGCTGTGATTGAATCATACTTACTAATCTTATGATTTTGGGCAAGTTACTATAACTTATTTTCTCCTGCTTCCTCATACATAAAATGCACAAAATAATGCCTATATAACATTGTGCATTAAATGATGAAGAAGATATGTTTCTCAAAACTAGAATCCTGGGAATCCATAGTCGGATTCAGGGGTAAGTGGTTAAGAGCAGAGTTTCTGGAGCCAGGCTGCCTGCGATTGAACCCTGGCTTTGCCACTTGCTACCTGCAGGCCCTTGAGCAGATTACTTAGTCACTTTCTGTCCCAGTTTTCCCTTCTGTGAATGTGGATGATGATAGTACCTAGCTCCTAGGATTATTATGAGAATTAACTGAGCTCATATAAGTAAAATGTTTAGAAAAGTATCTGGTACCTAGACATTCTCTACGTATTTGCTATCATCATCATCATTGTCATCATCGTCGTCATTGTTGCACAAAATCCAGGATGGACATGGCACATCATTCTTGGCTTTTAATTCTTAAAAGATTTAGGAAAACGGGAGCCCTACTGATTGAGCCACAGCAGAGCCCGCCCGCACGGCGTGGTTGGCTGGCCCAGCGAGCATAAGCAGCAAGGGGGGGGATAAATGAATAAATAAATAAAATCTTTAAAAAAAAAAAAAAAAGATTTAGGAAAAATACTATTTCATGTTTAAACCAACATATATATATTATGCAATAGAATTAAAAGTTTCCATAAATACTGAAGATAGAGCCCAAAGCAGTGCTGTAAAGTACTCTCTGGCACCCTGAAAGCACTCTACAGCTTAATTACCTATTATTATTAGCAATAGTTTTCCACTATTTTTATAACCCCTGAATAATTTATTGTTAAAAACAAAAGTGCCTACATCTGCAGAATTAAGCAGTAAGAGAGTACACAGGAAAGAAAATCAGAAAAACCATTTCTTAATACATGAACCTAATCCCACATTCTCCTCTCACTCCAGACCTATGCTTTTTTTCTTTTATGTACTTTTTTATTTTCAGTTTTTTAAAGAAACTCAGATTAAATAAATGTTACACAAAAAATACAGGGGATTCCCATATGCCCTGCTCCCCAACCTTCCCACATTTTCCCACATCAACAACATTCCTCATTAGTGTGGTACATCTGCCACAATTGACGAACACATCTTGGAGCATTGCCACCAAGTGACGATTATAGTTTACATTATAGTTTACGCTCTCCCCTGCACATTTTTGCAAGTTATTGTAAGATATACAACGGCCTGTATCTGTCATTGCATTGTCACTCAGGATAATACCCAAGTCCTGTAAATGACCCCAAATTACACGTATTTTTCCCTCTCACTCCCCTTAGAACCTCCAGTGGCCACTCCCTCAACATCCATGATAAAAGTTCTTACATTGCTAGGATCCCAACAAGTTTACAGTAGAACAACTGTAAGTCCACTCTAGTCCATCCAGACCTATGCTTTTAATCTCATGGATTTTACCCTTTTAATATAATTTTGGTCACATGAAATGCTAGATTGATGTTTTGATGAAAAGTCTTAATTTTAATTTAATAATATGAGATTTTATAGATTTGTATTGTAAAGTTCTTACTAGAGTTGTTTAAGATACATGGTATATGTTTTTTGAAAATACATCAATTATAGGTCCAATAAGGAATAAAGAAGTAGTATAATTCAGTAAGTATTTAGTATCTATAAATGTGTGAAACTTTGTTACGTACTGTGTTGCAAAGATGGAATAACTCGAATCATTTCTGTTGAGTAGTTCTTAGCATTTTGGGCGTGGTAAACTGTTGGTTGGTTGAATCAGCAGTTCTTCCTTACTCTCTTCTATTTTTCCTGCTTATACCATAGCGCTTAAAAATGCTACTGAGGTGCAGCATAAAAATTGGTGGAGTTGATAGTGGGAGTGGCTAGTGCTCCCCTTTCTCTTCTCCTTTGGGCACAGATCTAATGCCTGAGGGCAGCAGTCATCTTGGGACGATGAGGTGATAAGCCAAAAAATAATTGGAGAGGTATTAGATTTCACATTATTAAGTTAGCAAGCCAACACCAGGTTTCTCTACCTCCAAACTTTTTATGTGAGACATATAGTCTTTTTATTTTAAGACATTGTTAGTTTTTCTGTGAGTGTGTTCAAAGACAATTCTAACTAATATAGGGAATAGATATATTTGTCTGCATATAATTATGAATGAACATATCAATTGCTATAACTATAATAACATTTCTAAAATACAAAATTTATAAATGATAAATGTAATCTTCTTCCCTGGTGCATATGTTTGTGTGCATTATTTTCCTTGTAATGACTTACTTATTGTTAGTCTGAAAAATAGCTTTCCGAAAGCAAATGTCACAGTCTTGAAAGGTATCAGAAGATCCTTAACTTAGAGGGAAGAAATACATGGTCATGAGAAGTCATGGGACCAAATTTGAATCCTTAAAGCCATTGGAAAAGGTAGTCATATTGGAAAGATAGGATTCTTGTCTAGATAAAAGTTTCAGAGACAGAAGTACCTGAGGGGAGAAGGAGGTGAGTAGGGAGAAGAGTCAGTAGGTACAAACCATTACATAGAACATCTGTGAATGAAAAGGCTTTTTTTTTTTGGTTGTTGTTGTTGTTATATACCAGATAGAGTGGTGTGGCCTATGAAATGGAAATCAGGGATTTGTTGAAAGAGGGATTGAATTAGAAGCATCTAGCAAGAGACTGTATTCTCTCCTTGTCCTCTCTCCTCATCTGCATGATGAAAAATTAGCAAAATCAGAAAAGAAACTAAAGAGACAGTAAAACATTCAAGAGGACAGTAACACAATTGCCCAAATAAATATAGGAACAATTCAGATAAAATTATCATAATCTCAGAGAAATAATAAAATAATACATATGATTTAGGCAAAACAAACAAAAACCAACCTAAAAAATAGGAATTCAGGCAAAGAGTCAATGAAAAACAGAAATGAAAAAAGATGATACACATTAGAAAGAAAATGGAAGAGAAATCTAAAAGCGTCACATAGATAAAACATATTAGAAGTAACAATAACAAACAGAATGAACATTACTTAAAACACAGGTAGGACCAATCAGAATAGCCATAACTCCCACAAAATTTAATTGAAATACATAACAATATACAATTTTCATGGGACAATGATAAATATGGAAGAAAGAGAGGCAAAGAAGATCCAATATACATATACTCTATAATCTTGAATAAAAAAAAAAAAAAAAAGGGAAACAAATTCCTGAAACTCAGACCTATCAGATTGTAAGAGCATTCTATGTCATGGTAAAGCTAATGAACTTTAAAGATAATTTAAAAAGTTATATGTTTATCACAGCTTGAATACCAAGTCACATAAAAGGGAGAAATGAGGTTAATATTAGACTTTCATTAAATGTCCAAATTCTATAGAATGATGTCTAAAAATTCTAAGGACAGTAAAGTGTGGTCCAAGATTTTATACCTACCCAAATTATCCTTTAAATATAAAACAAATCACAGAGATTCTCAAGTATTCAAGAGGTTAAATAATATAGTATAAACCCTTATTAAAGGAAACTTTAAAAAATTAAAAAAATCAGATATACCCCCACTCATACCACAAAACAAAACACTACAATGAAATTCAGCCTGCCAGAAAGTGAATCAAGAAAGAAAACTCAGATATTGAGGCATTCTAACTAAAATAGTGGAGGTAAGTCTTTAATCAATTTAACTTCAGAACTAAAATTTAAAAGCTGAGGGTATCATGATTATTGAATAAAATAGAAATAATATGAATTTTAATAATTAAAATAATCTAACTGAAAAATCAGATTGGTGTGAGGACAATAGGAGAAAGCATTAATATGCTCATGTCCTCATTTTTTGTAGGATGTAATGGCTCCAACTTGTTAATTTATTAGTTTTCCTTAACTAATCAGTGGTATTTTTTAATCTAATATAGTTCTTGAAGTAGTGAAGAAACGTTTATCTCAGTTTCGGTAAATCTATTAATTTTATTTCAGTTTCTTCTTTTATTAATTCAAGTGAGTTATATTTAACATAGTGCTTATATTTAATATAGCAGGGGAGAAGTATTAATTCTTTTTTCTAAAATTGTTTTTTTGCTACCTAACTGCCTTATCTGCTTATCTTTTTTCCTGAACATCCTCCTATGTATATCTGAATTATACACTTTCTGAACTACTTGAATTTTATAAATAGAAGTATTTTTTAAAAAACAAACTCTTATTTTTATAAGTATATCTAGTATAGAATTAGACCTTTCTATCACAACTATTTGTAATAAATTATGGTCTTTTTACTGGTAGAATGTGTCATGTTTTCATTGAAGGCTCTAACATATTACTGGGAATCACAATGCTTTCAGAGAAAGGACTTTGCTTTGTCTTCAGGTTTTCTCTTTCTCAGGTTATCAGTTTATGATTTTTGAATAGCACACGTGACCTAACTTAATTCTCAATGGCAATTCAATTGTATAAAGTATGAAAATTCTGCTTTTTAAATATCTTACTTCATGTTTTTAGTAATTTATCCCAAACATAAGATACTTAGAAATTTTTTTAATTTCCATGAGAAATGTACATTTAGGGGCAATTTTATGTTAAAAGGTGCAGATTGCAGCACACAATAAATTGGTCAAGGAGAAGACATAATTAAGAAATGACTTTAAAATTAGCTACATCAATTAATTTCAATATCCAAATAATAGGAAGAGGAAACGATCCAGTTAATCACTTCCTCAGATAGATACGGTGAGTCACATTCTACTTTCAGTTCTATGCATTGATGCTAAAGGGGAATTGAAAGCCAAAGTGTGACAAGGCTAAATCTGATTTAGGAGTCACACAGGCACAATTGACAGCAGACTTTAGACTATAGTGAGGAAGCAATATGAATAAATTATTTTTAAGACAGATTTGAAGAAATATAGGGAACAGATATATCAAACAGAATTTGAACATTTAAAGCTGTTTATTTAAAATATTTCCCTGTTAAAGTTTTTAAATCTTCTAGTGGTTGTCATGTTGATAACATTATAGTTATTCAAGAGATCATTTGAATTTAAAGTTTCAAAACAATATACAATTCTGAATCTTCTAAGCCAGTTGATATATAGTTCTACTTAATGAGTAAAAGAAGGGCTAAGTTCTAAGAGACTAGAAAATATCTGGTGCATTTTCCCTAAGTAAAAGGTGGGTAAGCTCTCAGAAATAAGGTATAGATTTGAATAAACGAGAGATTTGAATAAACTAGAGTGTATGTAAACATAAAATCTCTCCTTTCAAGATGTATAGGAGTATGTACAGAGCACATTAACTTAAAAAATGATTCCAGTGTTTACCTTTCCAAATATTAAGTATACCTATAAGGCAACATACAATGAAACACCTATCAGCGTATAGAATACTGCCAAAGTGACCTTGTTGCTTCATTTCTGGGTTCCTTAATTTCCCTGTAATAAACAAGTATAGTAGTACCTGTTTGCTAAGGTACAAAGGATGGTTGCTAAGTTGTATATAAAGTACTTGGCACTGTACATTTCGACAGGTCATAGTTAATTATTGTAATAATGAAATAATGATGGAAGATGCTGAATAATTTATGGAAGTTAAACAACATACTCTTAGACAATTAGTGGGTCAAAGAGGAAATTGCAAAAGAAATCAGTAACTATCTTGAAACGAATGAAAATGACAACAAAACATATCAAAACCTATGGGATGCAGCAAAAGCAGTGCTGAGAGGGAAATTTATAACCAGAAATGCCTATATTAAAAAAGAAGAATGAGCTAAAATAAAAAACCTAACTGCATACGTGGAAGAATTAGAAAAAGAACAACAAACTAATCCCAAAGCACATAGAAAGAATGAAATAACAAAGATTAGAGCAGAGCTAAATGAAATTGAAAATACACATAAAAAATTGACAAAACCAAAAGCTGATTCTGTGAGAAGATGAATAAAATTGACAAACCCTTAGCTAGACTAACAAAGAAAAAAAGTGCAAAGATGAAAATACATAAAATAAGAAATGAGGAAGGGGATATCACCACTGACCCCACAGAAATAAAGAGTATCATAAGAAGATACTTTGAAAAATTGTATGCCAACAAGATATATAACGTAGATGAAATGGACAAATTTGTAGAAACACACAAGCAGCCTACACTGATGAAAGAAGAAATTGATGAACTTAACAGGCCAATTACAAATAACAAAATTGAACCAGTCATCAAAAACCTCCCAACTAAAATAGCCCGGGACTGGATGGCTTCACAGGTGAATTCTACCAATCATTCCAGAAAGAACTAACACCAATCCTGCTAAACTCTTTTAAAAAAATAGAAGTGGAGGGAACATTGCCTAACTAATTCTATGATGCCAACAACACCCTAATACCAAAGCCACACAAAGACACCGCAAGAAAGGAAAGCTATAGAGCCATCTCTCTAATGAACCTAGATGCTAAAATCCTCAACACAGTACTTGCTAATCATAATCAACAACACATCAAATGAATTATATATTAGGACCAACTGGGTTTCATCCCTGGTATACAAGGATGGTTCAACATAAAATCAATCAATGTATACACCACATTAACAAACTGAAAGAAGAAAATCACATGATCATCTTTGTTGATGCAGAAAAAACATTTGACAAAATACAGCAACCATTCCTGATAAAAACACTTCAAAAGATAGGAATAGAAGGAAATTTCATCAATATGATAAAGGGCATGTATGAAAAACCCACAGCTAACATCATATTCAATGGTGAAATGCTAAAGGATTTCCTTCTAAGATCCAGAACAATACAAGGGTGCCGTTTGTCACTGTTCTTATTTAACATTGTTTTAGAAGTACTTGCTCAAGCACTTAGGCAAGAAAAAGATATAAAAGGCAACCAGATTGGAAAGGAAGAAGTGAAAATTTCACTAATTTGCAGATGACATGATCCTATACATAGAAAGCCCTGAGAAATCTACAACAAAGCTTCTAGAGCTGATAAATGAGTTCAGTAAAGTGGCAGAATATAAGATCAATACCCAAAAATCAGTAGCATTTCTGTACACCAATAATGAGCCATCTGAGGTGGAAATCAAGAAAAAAAATTCCATTTACAATGGCAATGAAAAGAATCAAATATCTAGGAATAAATTTAACTAAAGATATAAAGGACTTGTATGCAGAAAACTACACAACATTGTTAAAGGAAATCAAAGACCTAAATAAATGGAAGAACATTCCCTTTTCATGGATGGGAAGACCAAACATCATTAAGATGTCTATCCTACCCAAACTGATTTACAGATTTAATGCAATTCCAATAAAAATTACCACAGCACTTTTTACTAAATTGGAAAAGCTAACTATGAAATTTATTTGGAAGGGCAAGGGTCCCCAAATAGCCAAAGACATATTGAAAAAGAAAAATGAAATTGGAGGAATCACACTACCAGACTTTAAAGCATACTACAAAGCTGCAGTGGTCAAAACTGCATGGTACTGGCACAAGGATAGACATACTGATCAATGGAACAGAACTGAGAGTTCTGATATAGATCCTTGCATATATGGTCAACTGATATTTGACAAGGCCAGCAAGCCCACTCATCTGGGAGAGAATGTCCTCTTTAACAAATGATGCTTGGAGAACTGGATATCCATATCCAAAGGAATATCACACCCTATAAAAAAATAAACTCAAGATGGATCAAAGATGTAGATATAAGTGCAAAGTTCATAAAGCTCCTGGAAGATAATGTAAGGAAGCCTCTACAAGATCTTGTAGTAGGAAATGCTTTCATAAACTTCACACCCAAAGCACGAGCAATGAAAAAAAATAGATAATTGGTACCTCCTCAAAATTAAAACCTTTTTTGCTTCAAAGAAGTTTGTCAAGAAAGTGAAAAGACAGCCTACTCAATGGGAGAAAATATTTGGGAACCATCTCTCTGATAGGGGTCTAATAACCAGCATATATAAAGAAATCCTACATCTTGAAATTAAAAAGACAAACAACCCATTTAAAAAAATGGGCAAGTGATTTGAATAGACACTTCTCCAAAGAAGAAATACAAATGGCTAAAAAGCACATGAAAAGATTTTCAGCATCACTAGTTATTAGGGAAATGCAAATCAAAACTACAATGAGATATCATCTTACACCTATTAGACTGGCAGCTATTGAAAAAACAGGACTACAAGTGTTGGAGAGGATGTAGAGGAAAGGGAACACTTATCCATGCCAGTGGGAGTGTAGAATATTGCAGTCATTGTGGAGGACAGATTGGTGGTTCCTCAGGAAGCTAACTATAGAACTGCAATATGATCCAGCAATCCCACTGCTGGGTATATATCTAGAATAACTGAAAGCAGGGACACAAACAGATATATGCACACCAATGTTCATAATGGCATTATTCACTATTGTCAAAAGTTGGAAGCAACCCAAATGTCATCAACAGATGAATGGATAAGCAAACTGTGGCATATACGTACAATGGAATATTACTCAGTTGTAAGAAGGAATGCAGTATTAATACATGGGATAACATGGATGAATCTTGAAGACCTTATGTTGAGTGAAGTAATCCAGTCACTGAAAGACAACTATTACGTGACCTCACTGATATGAACTAAGCAAAATGAGCAGACTCACAGAGCTAGAATCTGGAAGATAGGTTTACAGGATACAGAAAGGGAGTAGAAGGTGGTGAGCTGATGCCCATGTGGCAAAATCTACGAAAAGGTGGAAGTGTGTAGTTGTGCAGTGAATGAGCATGACAGTGGTGCAGTGATGTGATTGGCGGTGTTGGTCTGTGAGGGGGAGTAAGGTGGGGGGGTTGGGTTGAACTGTCCATGGAACTTGGGGGAGAGTCGGAGAAGGAGCAGGTGAACTCTGGAGATTTGTAGGTCTGTGGTTAAAACTACAATGTTGGGACTGTTCTTTCGGCAAATATGGCAGGGGAGACTTACTGGTGTAGGGTTTTGGATATGGGGTGGTAACATAGGACAAGGTGCACTTGGGGCAGTCTTCTATGGAATATGTAAGAGTTCATTTTGTCATAGTGTGTTATATTAGTGGGTGGAGACCCACACAATAAACAAGAAAATAGCAAACTACCATCCTGGGGAGACCTGCTATGTTCTCATTAGAGGGACAAGAATCCCTTGAGAACATAGGCAGTGCCTAATAAAAGAAAACAGACCAATATGTCAAGCCCTCAATAAAAAGTAAAAAAAATAAAAATAAAAATAAATGATCAATAAAAAATTATGGAGTAAAATAAAAACATTAGCTTTGCTTTTGCTTGATACCTTTAGAGATGAATTGCTGTTTGGAGCTTCACTGACTTTTTCTCTGATCCCTTATATATAGCCATCCCTCTCCTCCCTTCTATTCTTCTCATTCATTCCTTCCTCCTGTAATAATGCTTGGCCAGCACTAGGTACACAAAATTCCCACCAATATGTAACTTATGGTCTGTGAGGTGAAAGACATGATCAACAGGTAAAGAACCTTCAATGAAATGCTTGAAGGAAGCAAACTAGGGCCTGAGATGGAGAATATCAGGCTAGGGGATGTGTTTTAGATGGAGAGGTCTATTTAGATCCATTACTTTTCTATTTTCATTAGTGCCACTTCCACACTGACTAGTAGATTAGTAAAGATGTGAAAGCTGGGCAGGGTTTTCACTGTAAGCCATCATTTTCCATTAAACAGCACCTCTGTCTAGCTTTGAGGATCCTTTCTTCTTTAAAATGCAGAAGCAAACCATAAAATGTCAAGAGGCTACTTTTTATGTATAGTCCAAGAAGGTATTAGCATTTTACTCTACAAGAAAAAAAAAATCAATAAGAAAGGAAAAGGACATCAATGAATTTAGAGGAAGAACACCAAAATCATGTTTGTGTATTAGTTCATGTTTTTGTTCACTAGAAAACTAACTTGAGGCTTTGGCTAGTAAATAATAACAAATACAATCTTCCAAATCATGTCCATTCCTTTAGGGTGAAATATCCTAATAACAGAATCTCTTCTTAAAATATAGCAGTTCACTAGAGGTATTTTGCCTTTGGCTAGAACTAATGATAGCTTTGTGAGACTGAACAAAATTGTACTGTTTAAGCAAAGAATCAGATACAAAAAACTTGCCAAGTTCCCCCAAACCAGCAAACGTTTTATAAAGATAAGAGGTTGCAAATAAGTGATGTGATGTAAATTTAAGAGACATTCATCAGTGAGTATGCTCAGTCTTGCAAAAGCATTATTTTGTTAGACTAAGAATTTTACCCACCTGGCGATGCTGTCAGTTGTATTGTCTTACTATAGGATTAGTCTTAAAATCCTCTATTAGAATGGATTGAGGTGGCAGGCAATAATGCTGGTTTCTACTGGGGAAAAAATGCCTGCAAATGTTTTGTGTTTAAAAAATTCTGTGATCAGCGTTTCTGAGGGCAGAAACATATGGGAATAAAAAGCTGACAGAGCAAAGTGTCAGCCACCATGCACAGGGGCTGTCCTTACTTATGCTGCTCTTCTCACAGGAAAGCAATATGTATCAGAAATGTCCTGGAAAAGCATATTTTGATGCAATTTCCAACTTCACTTGAAAGGCCCCTGAGCTCCCGAGCCTTTTCTCATCCCCATCATCACCATTTTATCCTTTTATTCACATGATTATCAATTGGTGGTCTATGTCATTTTGCCTGTGTTTCTACTTTGCTTAAAAGTAGGAGGAAACCATGCCAATGGTGAGTTGTAGAGACAGCATATTTAAATGGCTAATTTTCCAAGATAAGTAGACTTTCAAAGCCTAAATCTTCCTCTGAAACTTTTTTTGTAGAAATAGAAATTTAAGATTTCTCCTCAATTCAATGTCCACTCAGTTAAATATTGGTCATTAATCCAATAGTTGAGACACAGCCATGGCTCTACAGCAAGATCTTGGCAGTGACATTTTTTTTCCATTGGTGTCCTTAACTGGCTGGATTGAGGGAAAAATATACCAAATGTAAGATATTGGCTATAGTAAGAAGTAATGCTTTGACGATGCTCTTTCATAGTTTATAACAATTGTTTCACAACAATGCAAGGTGGTGGGTGGGGTAATGTATGGGAGCCCTGTAATGATTATATGCATGTTTGTTTTGTAAGTTCACAACTTATACTATACACTTGTTATTTATGGATGTTCATGTATGAATAATAAACATCAATAAAAAAGCTAAAAAATAAAAAAGGTAGATGACAATTAATTTCTATTTAGTCAGGTGAGAACAATGGTTAGATTCAATGAGTCAACAAATATTATCCTCATTCAATATTTGATAACAATGCCTCAGAATATTAGCCCTTGAAGTATAGTAGTTTCAGAACAAGCAATAAGAAGTATGTGCGAGGTGCAGTCTTACAACTTTAGTGCCTAAAATTTCAAGTTTATTCTGCACTTGGCTAATGCATGGAATATGTACGTTAAACTCAAATGCCCTCAGATGGAGGTAAAACATAAAACATTATCAAAAATTAACCTCCTTATTTTATGGCCAGTTAACTAGCCATTATCTAGCTAGTCTATAAGGAAATAGGAACTCAACAGTTAATTTCTATGTAAAGGCAAGAAAGTGCCTAATTGCCACTGGTTTTCAGATATGTTAATAGAGTTTATAGGAAAAAAGAATAGGAAATATGCTCTATGGCTAAATAAATTTGGATCTGCTTGGGTTAAATAAAGGTAAAAATATTTCTTTACTTCAATAAGGAACTTTTAAGTTCTTTAAGAGACTTTAATATGCTAATAGATTTGGAGAATCCTCAGGATTGGGGATATGTTATGCAAAGCTTCCTCAAAGTATTGGATCTTGTAACCTCTCCACAATCACTTAAATTTTTTTTCAAAAGTATCTAAGGAGACTGGTGTTCTTTGTCACATACTTTGGGAAAATAATGGTCCAGATCTTGAGGAGCTCATATAGCATACGAGACTCTCTTTTTGCCAGGAATTTTTCGAGATTCCTCAGTATTAGAGTTAGAGGAGAAGACACCAGAGAAAGAAAGGGAATGGCAAAAGGGGCAGAGAGCATGAACGTTCATTTTGCCTATTTCCAAATTTTATATGGGGTTAGTCATGGGCACAGGCATCATGGGTGAATAATTTGGGCAGCGTATTTGTGCAAGCATCCCAGTGTGAAATGAAGTCACTGAAGCAGGATGCACATAGTATTTGAATCTAAGGAAATTGTAGATATGGTATCATAATTTATTACAGCTGAAAGACTGCAGAATGTTAGTGGCCTTTGTACAGAATCATAGTATTTTTAACTGTATCATAATTAGCATGCAAGCAGTGCTGCATCTGATGATTGTATTTTATTCAGCAGTCACAAGTCTCAGTATACTTTAGGTAAAGGAAACTTGAGCCTTGTAATGTTTAGAAGAATAATGATATTAAGTTCTTGTTTTTATTGTTCCCATTCTACTTAATTTATTTTAAAAATGATTTTTGTTTATATGGAGACATCTGTAATCGATACAATGCTAAATTAAAACTAATATGTTTGTTTTTCCCTACAATTATGTATGAAATATGGTCAGTGACTCTGGAATGTTTTATATTATTCTATGTGGTTAACACATAGTAATATGTTAGCGTGTATTTTTGTTTTTGTTTTTGGAAAAAGATCGTACAAGTAGGCATCCTGAAATAAGTGGCCATTAGAGTCATTAAACACAGCAGTGAGATAATTTACCTATGCCCATTTTGTCAAAGGTATAATGTTAGATTCTCATAATTAAAACTTTCAGAGGAGTTTTTTTTTTCCTGTCTGGGGTTCTCATCCATAGATAGAATACAAAAACTGCAGTAGCTTTTATCTATAGCTCACATTTAGATTCAACCTTGTAGAAAGCATTACTTTGCCTATAATTAAATTCTTTAAGCTAAGCATTAAAAACATTCCTCACTTTTACAAAACCTTCCTGTCAACATAGAATGACCTTACATACTTGTACTGCTCTGAAAGTTAGTAGTTGTTTGAAGTTATTTGTCCATCCAGGCTATTGGCAAAGGCTAGAGAAGTTTGAGATATAAGTAAATTACTAAGTATTAAAAAACAACAACAATATTTTGCAAAAGCTACCTATTCAACCATACTAAAGAGAAAGTCAGGCACATTCAAAAAGGAAAGAATTGGGAAGCGGCTGTGGCTCAATCAGTGGGGCTCCCGTTTACCATATGGGAGGCCCCGGGTTCGGTTCCCGGGGCCTCCTGGTGAAGGCAGGCCTGCCCGCACGGCGTGGTTGGCTGACCCAGCGAGCACAAGCAGCAAGCGGGGGATAAATGAATAAATAAATAAAATCTTAAAAAAAAAAGGAAAGAATTAATTGGTTGACTCCATTTCAAGTTGGCAGACTCATTAGAGATCATTTAATCCACCCATTTTTTAGTTTGTAGAAACTGAACTCCAGAGGGATGGTATGGCTTAAGTATGGCAATTGGCTAGATAAATGGAATTATAAAAACAGCCAGGAAACTCACTATTGACAGGAGTTCTGGGGTAACCTTCCTCTTGTAAAATTATTATTTTTAATATTAAATGCCACATTTATCTATTTGTAATTCTAGATGGTATGTGTTAGAGGTTAGCTTTTTTTGGTTTTGTTTTGTTTATGAGAAAATTATCACTTCAACCCAGTAAAAAAGTATAGATTACACATATCTGTTGTCCCCAATCCCTATTCCCCACCTCAGCCCCTGTCATCAGTTTCTACTCTACCTTCCTTTGGTTTTAGATAAATTTCAAATGAGCACTTAGGGTTCTTGAAGTGAATTCACAATCCAGATATCTCTATTTCACCATTAAGCTATTAATTTATCTAATTTATACCCTTTTCTTGGCCTATTCCTTCTCCATCTCATCTCCTTTCTTATTTTATTTAATTTTTAATTCAACAGAAAAATTTCAAAGCTGCTGAGTCAGCCTTTGATCATTTTCCAGCCTATTGTGTATGAGTAATTGACTTTGGCTAGGTACACTAAAATTAAATTCTCAGATTGCTCTGGCTTTAACAGAATTACACTGACATTTGTCTCTACTCTTCATAATGCATTCCTCATAGAATTTTATTGTACTTGTCAGATATGGGGCGGGGGTTGGGCACCCTAGTATTCATACTAATTGACTTTAGAGCAAGATTGCTTCTATTGAATCCACACATTTAATTCTATTTAATTCAAGGGAAAGAGTCCTGTAATGGGAGGCAACAGATTTGTTTCCTATTTGGGGGATAAATTATGTAATTTCCAAGTTTCTTTATAGATCCAGGGTTTGGAATAGGTGATCATTAAGATTCCTTTCTTGCACTTCATAATTCTGTGACTCCTGAAATGGTTTTAAACTCAATAAAGTGGAAGATTCTATGTAATGTGAGGGTAAATACAAATCTGGATTCTCTCCCCCCACCCCCACCCCCACCCCTAGTGCTAGAAGGAGGAGGATTCATTCCTGCTTTCCTTAGAACCTTTACTTTAGAAAACTTATAATAGTGAATTCTTTCTCTGCCCCTTTGAGATGTAGGTAAATCTTTTTAAATGCTTTATGAGCCTCTTGCCAGCTTTACAACCCAGAAATATCTTTTCAAGGACCTGGGAGCCATCTCTTTAAAATCATCACAGAAGATACAACTTCTATCTTCCTGTTTCCCTGGGAGAGTAGGAGATAACTTTGGTAGCACCTAGCTCCAAGTTGCAAAACTACCTGTCAGAAAGACATGAGAAGTTTTATTTTCCTTTGAATAAAGGCAATTAGCAAACACAGATGATCATCCCAATTACCTGGTGAATTTAGGATGAACTATGGTGTGACACGTGGTGTTATCAAGTCTTCTTACTTGAGGACTAGTTATTGTTTAACTTGGGAACATGTATGTAATTGGCTGTATTTACCTGGCTATATAAAAAATTACATTTCTTTCTGTCTTTGCAATCTCTTTAGCGGATTGTGATGTGAACCACATTCTGTTTTAATGCTTATTCAATAAGACTTTTTTTCCTTCTCATCTACTTTTTTTTTTTTTTTTTAAAGATTATTTATTTATTTATTTATTCATTTATCCCCCCCTTGCTGCTTGTTCTCATTTACTTTTGTTTAGAAAATTCCTGGGTTGGCAGGAGATTTTTTAAAAGTTTTTATTTCCCCAAGAGTGTATAGATGTTTTCTCTCATAGAACTAAATAGATAACGGTCAACATCATTTTGCTGAGCAGGTTGGCTTCATTTCTCCTGCAATTAACCTTCCTGTGCCAATTTTCTCTCAACTCTTGTCAATCAGCAGTCTTGTCCATTTGGTCAGCAAGAGCACAAGGAGCCCTTTCCTATTTCAGTCCCTCACCAATTACTTATGTAACATGAGTATTTTTGTAAAGCTGTTGGAAATGGCCTTATTTCTGTAGCACTTAGTAATTTATCTAAAGATTCATGTAAATGTTTCTCTTAAGAGCATATAACAATCTTTTAAGATGTTCTCAGAAAATCAGCTCATCTGATATACAGAGTACTCATCTGTATATATTCATAAAACATAGCTTTCTAGAATTATTAGAAATGCAAGGAGAATGTTATTATAATTTCCATGTATATTAAAGCTTTAGCAGTTTTAATTGTGAAAAACAGCTATCCCACAAATTAAACTGTTAGTAAGATAAATGCATGCTTTGTATTAAAGCTGACAGAACAATGACTGATAAAATCTAGTCACTGACCTAACTCCAATATAAGAAATTAGGTGACTTTTGATGCCTTTTAATTACTGTTTCTAAATAGATTTCTATAATTAGGGAAAGAAGATTTTTGGAAAATAAAACCAGTATTAGTTATTGTTTAACTTGGGAACATATATGTAATTGGTTGTATTTACTTGAAAAATTGTTGGTCAAATAATGTCTTTGTTAACAATGTGAAATTCACCTAAGCTAAAATGTTAAAGTACAGTGAAATTGCCACTGCCTTTTGCATGAAAACTTATAAACTATACATTATTCATTTCCATATTCTATCTAAGCTAAGGCCCATTTCATCTTAAACTAACCCAGATCCAGTTTTTATGTTTTCAGAAGCACCATTTATAGGTTGGCATTTGATAGGATTTCTTTTATGGCCTAAAAGATATGCTGTTTGATCATCTCTATGGTCAGATAAAAGAGGCAACAGTGACTGAGGCTAGGTTAGTGAGTTTTATTGCTTAATCATATTCTAGTTCATTCTATCCAAGAACACCTCACTTTTCTCTGAATTTAGTGCAAATTATGATATTAACTTAATTATTGGATGTTCATTAATATAATACTGTATATATTTTTTCAGGAGTTGTAAGTTTTCTTTTGCAGTTGTTAGCCAGAAGGCCAGTGGTTAGTTGAGTTTCCAGTGGACATTTTGCAACAGCATTATTTCATTAATCAGTCTACACTAGTTTAGTCACAAGTCTTTGAGAAAATTGTAAGCATAAAATAATACTGATACTCTTAAAAGAATCAAAGTTTTGATCAATGAAATATTTAAGTGCAAACTATCAATTGAAAGTGAGAAAATTTTAAAATAGTATAATTATATTTAATTCTCAAATCCTAGTTTCTCACAAAGTTCTGTGTCATATTGACTTTTTTTGGTACTGGTTGAGACTTGCTTTGTGACAATAATATATGTTTAATTTTAGAGTTCATTTTTGAATGTTCCTTAGTTTTTGGGTACAAGGTTTTATATCTGCCCCTTGGATCAAACTTTTAATTGTGTTTTTAAATCTTCTAAAACTTTATTATTATTATTATTTTGGCTTCCTGATTTATTAGTTGCTGAGAGAAGAGTATTGGAATATCCCACTACTATTGATATTTACAATAGTTCTTTCTAATCTTCTGCATTTTTAATTTGTATATTTGATGCACTTATTGTTTGTAAGCAAGTTTGCAATTATATTTCCAATGATTCTTTTTATCATTCCATTTGTCTTTACATGTGTTACTTTTTTTCACTGTTTTTTCTGTCCTTTTACCATTTATGTGTCATTGTATTTTAGTTGTGTATCTTGCAAAAAAACATAAAAAAATATAATTTACAATATCTGGACTCTAACAAATTTACTTCCTTTGTATTTGTTCTGATTATTGATATATTTTTAAAAATTTATTTCCATCATTTTATTTACGCTACTCTTTCTTTGCCTTTTTAAAATGTTTCTGTCTTCTAATTTGAATATTCCTTATTTTCTTTTATCTTACAACTATTTTTAAAGTTATAGTTATAGTTTCTATCCTTCTAGTTGTTATCCTTAGAATTTTAACACCATACTCAATTTAATAAAGTCTAAAGCTAATATTACTAACCTCGTTTAACAAGAGTTCATATTATTGTTTTCCAGTATTTAGATTTCACCTTCTTGTAACAAACTCTTTTTATTCTAATTTTATTTGGTCACTGCTTTTAGTTTCATCCACAAGTTTAATAATTTTTGTTGCCCTCCATTTCTTTTTAAATCTATTTCTTCCTTCTGTGTATAGTTCATTTCTATCTAAAGCATATATTTGGTAGTTCTTTCACTGATGATCTATAATTGGTAAATTCTCTCAGTCTTTGAAAATGTGTTTAATTTTATTTCACTTTTGAATGATAATTTATTTGTATTTAAAATTCTAGACTTAACCTATATTCTCTTAGCACTCTTAAAGTATTATTCCATTGTTATCTGGCTTCTACTACTATTATTGAGAAGTCTGCTTTCAAACTAATTATCTTTCATTACAAGTAGCTGCCTTTCCTCTGGCAGCTTTAAGTTTTTTCTTTGTTTTTTCTGGTTATATTTCACTATCATATGTCTAGGTGAGGATTCCTTTTAATCTACTCAAGACTTTTGTTTCATGACTCTGAGGAATCGTGTAATGTGTATCTTTTATTTTGGAAAATTTGCAGCAGTTATCTCTTCAAATACTACCTCAGAGTTATTGCCTTCTGAGACCTTTTTAGATATATGGTGGAGTTCTCATTTTGTCCTCCAGGTCTCTCAATCTCACTTTGTCTTTTCCATCTCTTATTCTCTCAGTGGTACAGTCTGATAATTTCTTCACTCTTTTCAGGTCACTCATTCCCTCTACAGCTGTATTTGTATTTTTTCTAGGGTGTGTATTCAAGGCCACTTTGTGTTTAGCATTCTTTACTTACTGAGCACCTGCATGAACCAGGTACTGGGTTTCCTTGGCATTGACTAAGGTGAATGGAGATGCTAAACCTTGGCCTGTAGAAGCAGCAGAACAGGGGTTGCACATTTTTTTCTATAAAATGCCAGACAAAATATTTTAGGCTGTGTGGGCTACATATGGTTTCTGCCACATATTCTTCTTTGTTGTGTTTTACAACCTTTATAAATGTAAAAATGATTCACAGGACCTATCAAAAGAGGTTATGGATTAAGTCTGGCCCAAAAGATGAGGTTTGCCAATTTGCAGCCTAGAGGTTAAGAAAATGGACTTGGAGTAAGACTGTCCTGTTCAAATCCCCTTTTTTCCCCCACTTAATAATTGTGTAACCTTGGGCAAACTACTTAAACTTGCTATGCCTTTATTTCCTCATCCATAAAATGGGGGGAATAGTACCTACATTATAGGGTTCTTGTGAGGACTAAATAAGTTGATATGTACAAAGCACTTAGAAAAGTATCTGGTAGAGTAAGCAGTAAATACATGTTTGCTGTTATTATTTGCTATTATTTGCGCTTAAGAATCCCATTAGATACTTGGAGAGGTAGATAAATATAGATCAGTACAATATGATAAGTACTATATAAACAGTGTAACCAGGAAGCACAGAGGAAGGAGACACTTATCTCTGCCTATAATAAGAGAATTGTAGCATGGGAGTATTCAGTAAGATGATGACAAATGAATCTGGTGAAATTCCTAAAGACCATCCTGATTTGCCATGTTCAAGAATTTGGCTTTTTTATTTTGGGTTGTCAGTTGTGAAAGAGTTATGTACGGGGATGGAATTATCCATTTCATTTCAGAAATATAATTATAATCGTTTGAGAAGAATGAACTGGGATGAGGACTATTGTGGAGAAATGAGGGGATGAAACTGAGGTTAAGGGACATGGAGACCAATTAGAAAATCACTACAATAAAGGTATGAATGATGAACAAATAGATTTGCAATATATTCAGGAGGAAGAATCAGTAGTACCAATTAAAACTGTTACTAATGACCAATTATAGGTGTGGGAATGGAGTGGAATGGATGCCTTCAGGTTCTTGGCTTGGGTAAATGAGTACATGACTGAACAACTAAATAAGAAGGGAACAGGAAATTGGAGACTTTCCCTGCTTGGAGAGTTTATCTTGTAGGGCATTATGATGGAATGATGTATAAGATATTTTATGAGGTGTTCAGATGGAAAATCTGCTTAGGAAAACATTCCAAAAAATAGGGAGATGGTTTTCTAATAAAGAGGAATGAAGAAAATCCGAGTCCTGAATTTAGTGCAAACAATATATAGGAGTAGTACTTAAATATATAAATTGACACAAAGAAGTCATATTTATTTAAATGAAAGTCATCTAAAAGTTTTAAAGGTGTATTACAAGCAGACAAGTATTTGGTTTAAAATATTCCTGGATATACATCAGAAAATTATATTTTGTTTAATTAGTTGCTGAAGGGGTCCATCATGCTTAAAGTGCTGGTTTTAAAATTAGATCTGGTTGAAATAATTTAATAAAGATAAATCAATTCTTATAAAGAAATAAGAATTCATGGTTATTTATTAATAAATCAAGTACCTCCTGCCTAGATTGTATCTCTTCTTTATATGATCTCAACCTATGAAGTGGGTAAGTTACCTTTGTAGTTACAACCATTCCAAAATAGACCCCTAAGATGTTACAATAAGACAAAGGGTTGTTTTTCCAAACACTAGTATGCTATGCAAAGATGAAAAAGCTGTTTGATGTGGTCTTATTCTTGCCACCACATCTAGAATATGTGGAAACTTGTATGGCCATGTGTTAGAATTAATATCAGTGTATCTATAACTTCCTTTTCTGGGGGCAAGAAAAGGAACTGCTCTCTTGCTTATTCTTCATTTGCCTTTGTATATAGTCTAAGAGACCTGAGCCACAAGTCAGTAACTCTCAAAAAGCTAAATCACAGACTTTCAAGAGGTGGATTGTTGCTGAAAGTTTACATATTTTACTAAAATTTGGTATGTATACTTACTGTGTTGAGAAACCATACATATCTTTAACAATGTCATTGTAGAATAAAATTTTCAAATACTACTTTAGACAATATTTCTAAATTATCCTTTTCATCCTATAAGTTGAACAAGCAGTATTTTGTGTAGGCTCTAATTAACTCAGATAAATATATAAGTGATTACTACAAACATTCATTATTAAATTAGCTTATCTTTGAGATTGATATCATGATTGAAGTCTTACTCTTTTTCCTTTGTTGCACAAATACTAAGGTAGATAATCGCTTTGATTCAGGATGCAATTTTTTTTAAAAAAATTATGTTTCTGATAGCATCTCTACTTGTATAGAAGGACCACTAGAGGGAAGCGGCTGTGGCTCAATCAGTAGGGCTCCCGTTTACCATATGGGAGGCCCAGGGTTCGGTTCCCGGGGCCTCCTGGTGAAGGCAAGCCCGCCCGCACGGCGTGGTTAGCTGACCCAGTGAGCACAAGCAGCAAGGGGGGAATAAATGAATAAATAAATAAAATCTTTAAAAAAAAAAAAAAAGAAGGACCACTAGATAGCTAGGTTATTGAAGCTATATCTTTTATATCAATCTCCTTGGAGCTATTAAGCTTCATTTATCAAAAGAGCTTTGAAGCCTACTTATGCAATGAAGTATTCTAGGCAATAGCTGGTAAGATTAAACATAGTCTAGCCCTTAAGTAGTTTTCAGACTAGCAGAAGAAAAGAAAAATATAAATAATTAGGTAAAGAAAGCATCCTGGAGTCATTTACAAATGTATTTATAGTCATAAGGTAATGTGAGATGAGTTTAGAAGTTTATCTACAGGGTACAATGATGAGTTAATATAATAAACCACTAAGTACAATATCTAGCATGTTGTTAGTACTCCATAAATATTAGTTCTCATTATATTTCTGGCACAAAAATGGAGTATAATTCCATATGTGGATTTCAAATAGGTTTGTAGAAGCAATGATGCTTGCATTGGACTTGTAAATGAATTAATTAGATTAAAAGTGGGAAGAGAAGCTTCCAGGCAAAAAGAGCAATGTGAGAAAGCTATGATTAAGTAAGTATAAATAGTCTGGCATGGATAGGTAGCAGGTTGAGGAGAGGAACAGGACTTATTGAGAAAGCTAGAGATGTACACAAGAATCAGGTCATAGAGAATCCTTCAGGTCATGCTAAGAATTTGAACTTTACTCTGCAGGAACTTTAACACCTTCAAAAGATATTAAACAGGTGGGTAATTTTACCCAGTTTGCATTTTAAAGAGATCATTTTGGTTACTGTGTGGAGAATGCATTAAAGGAAGTACATCCAGAAGCCAGAAGTTCAGGTAGGTGACTGCCACCATGGTTATAGGTAGGAGATGATGAGGATTTGAACCAAGACTGTTGCAGTGGATATGAAGAAGAAGAAACTGGTCAATGTGACATTAAGGGTTGAGATCCTTCTGGTAATGGTAATCAATTGAACATGGGAAATGAAAGAAGCGGAGGGGTCTATGATGACAATCAGTGTTCTGTTATAGAGGCCTGGCTAGATGGTGGGTTCTGTTCACTGAGATAGGGAATACAAAAGGAGGAGTAGATGGGATCGGGTGGAAATCACGAGTTCAGTTGGGGATGGCTGAGTCTGCAGTGTTTGTGGCATTCAAGCAATGATATCATGGAAGAGTTGGAAACATGGATCTGTTGCTCAGATGACAGCCTGGCTTTAGTATATGGGAAGCAGGTGCTCAACCACTTGAGCTACATCCTCTCCCCTCAGCTAGAGTTTTAGATTTAGGAGTCATTAGCATGCACATGGAGTGAGAAGAAAAGAACCCCAGGGAATACCAGCATATAAGTAGTGGCAGAAAAGAAAAGACTTGTGTAAGTTTCTATCTTACAGGTATATTTTGGTGTTAGCTGAGCCTACGTTTCTCAGTCTTCCCACTCTGGTTTCCTAGTTTTATTGTAACATTCTGCAGATTTCAAATTACTTGTCCAGTGTCTGCAGTTTCACGAAGGACTTGTAATATTAAAAACTTCCTGACAATAAATCTTAGGTAAATAAAAGCCTGAGAATGCATCCTGAAATGTTATTGAAAATGGTGAAATATTCATTAAGATATTTCTGGTATATGTAGCAGAACTTGAAATGTATGGAAGTTCTGTTTTACCTCATAGTCACAATTTGAAAACAATTTTTGATGGCAATTTTTATGGCATAGTACACTTTGTATTGGAACCTACCCATCTTGAGAGTCCATAATTGGAATTGGAACTTAAGTCTCCCCAGTACTTAACAGTATTGGTGTTATAATGTTACTTCAGTTTCATTTTTCATAATTTTGGGAATTCAAAATGCTTGTAAAACTAGGAATTGTAGAGATTTGGTAATTGAGGTTCTGGAAATAGGAATGTCCATGGCTTTCTGTTTTTTAAAGAGACTCACATTAAGCTTTATTCCATTTATAAAGTGAGCTAATTTGTTCCTCACTGTAATCAATTTAAAAGCAAAATTCAAAGTTATTGGTTACAGGTTTGGTTAACCAAGGCCAGTGAAACATTTTTCACTACTTTAAATGCCCATATAAAGGTTGAAAAGCATTTTCTTTATGTAATTCTCTATTATCACCATTGAAATAGCTGGGCCTGTTGTTGCCTTCCATTATATAATTGCTTTTGTATGGAAAGTGCTCCAAAAGTGTATGATGATGGCAATCCACTTACCACACATATGCTAGTTTTCATTTCTCAGAGCTTAGTTTAGTATGTCCAGTTTGAACTGCTGTGCTTAAGATTTCCAAATGGAAAATTTAACCATTTCACTTCAGTATGTATGTATTCATGCAGTCCCTATCCATTTAATTCATATACATTGTCTTTCTGTGTTTGGCAATGTATGGGGTGCTGAGAGAAGACACAAAGCACTTAAAATGTTTAACTCCCCCCACCCCAAGACAAAAGGTAATATATATGTCAGTTTTCTCCGAATCTTAAAACATGACCTCCACTGATGAAGGGGCATTTGTCTCTGCTTTGTTCATTTATGTATCAGTAACCCTAGATCAGTGCTTAGCACATAATTGGCACTCAGAAAAATTGGTTGAATGAATATTAACTGAAATTTCAATCAAAATCCCATTTAAAAAGTCTTGGATGAAACTTGATAAGTTGATCCCAAAATTCATGTGGATGAAAAAAGACCAAAATTTTGAAGAAGCATAATGAAAAGGTAAGATTTGCCCTGACAGAATGTGGTATTCCAAAAATGGCAACGACGTTCTCTCTCTCCCACACGATTTTTAGCAGTGTGACCTTCCTGCTCCCCCATCAAGAGGTGGAGTCTATTTTACCTCTTCTTGAATCTCTTAGGATCAATAGAATAAGGCAGAAGTGATTTTAAATGTCTTCTGAGTTTGGCCTTAAGAGATCTGCCCTTCTCCCTTTGCTTTCTAGAACATTTCGTTTTGGAACCCATCTGTAGTATTTCACAAAATCCCAAATAGCCACATTGACAGACCCCTGTGGAGGAAAACAAAGGCTCCTGTTTGATCATCCCAGCTGAGCTCTTCCACCTGGCAGCCAGCACTAAATGTTGACCATGTGAATGAGACTATTTTGGACCTCATCATTTTTCCGGTGCCCGAACAGACATCATGGGAAGCAGAATTAATGTTTGGTCACCCCAAAATTGTTAAAAATAGTGATTTAAAAAAAAATCGCTAAGTTTTGGAGTGGTTTGTTTTGCAACAATACCTAACTGAAACACCAATATAAATATAAAATAATAATTGAAGCAATATGATAATGGTGCAGTAATATAAATATACTCCTTGCACATAAGGTCCTTGGTTTATAACTAAAATGACATTTGTGGAGAAAGGATGGCTTAATAAATGGTAGGTATCCACAAAAAAATTAAAATTATATTCCTACTTCTCATATGAACAAAAATAAAAATATTGATTAAAGACTTAAGTGTGAACAACAAATCCTTAAAACAGAAAATTTAAGAGAATATTTTTATAACTATAGGAAAGAAGGATTTATCAAAGTATTCACTGTAAAAGGAAAGGATTGAGAAATTGAATACACTAGAATTCAAAACTTCTGTATGACAAAAGTTACCATAACAAAGGTAAAAGACACCTGGAAGAAGAAATGTGTAATGCATATAACCGAGAAAAGGTTTGTATCCAGGTGATATTAAGAACTCCTAGAAACTTAAAAAAAGAGGATCACAAACAATCCAATAGTAAAATAGGCAAAAGATACAAACAAGCAATTTTCAGAAGAGGAAAACCAAAGGAAAAATAAACATATGACAAGATGCTCAGTTCACTAGCATTTAGGGAAATAAAAATTAAATCAGTAATAAAATTGCATCTCACAGCCATTAAATTGGTTAAAATTAAAGTCTGACATTACCAAATGTTGTCTAGGAAGTACAGAAACAGAAACTTCATTAATTGCTGGTTGGAATATAAATTGATATTACTTCTTTGGAGAGCCATTTGGCAACATCTGGTAAAGCTGAGGAAAAGTGTTGAAGTACTCAAAGTGATGTACATGGATGTTTGCTTCAGAGTAGTTTATAGATGGGAACATAATGGGAAATAACCTTAGTGTCCTAGATACTGTAAAATGATCCAAATGTCCTAAGCAGGGTTGGGGGTGGAGATGATGGCAGAGATGGAGTTGTAGAGTTCAATTTTGGATATGCCATATTTGGGATAACAGTGAGCCAACAAGAGATAATTGAGAGAATGCAATTGAATTTCCATGTCTGGAGCTCAGAAGAGTAGTCAAGAGTACAGGTAGAAGTTTTGGTAGTCAAAACTATGTGAAATATATAATAAATATATAATAAGAGTACCACAGACAGAGGCCTGAGAGGAGAAGTATGAGGGCTTAGAGCACAACAGGAGTGGTTAATAGATGGTGTTTTAGTTTCCTAGCTGCTAAAACAAATATCATACAATGGGTTGGCTTAACAACAGGAATTTATTGGCTCATGGTTTCAGAGTCTAAAAGACTTGTTTCCTCCGGGGCCTAGTATCTTCTGACAGGCTGGCAGTCTTTGGGGTTCCTTGGATTTTCTGTCCCTTGGCTGGGTACATGGTGGCATCTTCTTTCTCTTCCAAGTTCCATTGGCTTCCAGTTGCTGGTTGCTCTCCATGGTTTCTCTCTCTATGTCTGAATTTCATTCTTCTTATAAAGGACTCCAGTAATCCAGATTAAAGCCTAAAATGATTAAGTCAGTCACACCTTAACTGAAAAATAGTATCTTACAAAGGTCCTATTTACAATGGGTTAACTGTCTCAGGAATGGATTAAGATTAAGAACACATTTTCTGGAGTACATAATTCAGTCCCCAACAGATGACCTTGTTTTCAGAATGAGTAGATTATTTTTGATACAAAAACAATCAGAAGAAATAATGAAATAAAAATATTAGAGTTTATCTGGTGATTGTATACAGAATTGACTAGAAAATATCTTGGTTGTGATGCAATTTATGAAGTTCAAACAGTACACATTTCTGATAAATATTACTGGATTGTGGATAAGATATTTTGTTTTCACTGAGTCTATGAAATGTATATGATATTTATTTATTAGTGTTATTAAAAATGTTTAAATAAGTGCTCTTAAATTATTCCAAGAATCAAAATAAATGGAGATAAAAGAAAAAGATCAATACTCAATTTGAATGACTATAATAACATTGATTTAATGTTAATACAATTTTCTGAGATATCATTGATAATGATAAAATATCCCTTTTAAAAGAAGTGTTAATGCAGAAGTGCAAACCACTTTCTGAACATCGGCACTTAGAAAACTTCTTGATAAGTAATGTGCACATTATTGAAAAACCAATAACCTCCTCCAAATTATATCAATTTAAAAGATGAAAGTTTAGAAACCTTAGCTTAATAACGATTTTAATTCAATGAATATACAAAAAAAGTTGTTTAGTGATCTTAAAAAATCCTAAAGTCCTATTCATGTACAAAATCCACGTGCTCTATGTGTTTTAGAATATCTTTTCTTATTCAAGGGCAGAGATCATTTTCTGTAGGTTTGTTTATAGGATATCTTGTAAGACTTGTATCACCAAGAAGTGTTTGGATCACTAGAAAGTACTTGTATCATTAAAATGTTCAAAATGTGATTTGACTACCCAAATTATGTTAGGTGATCATAGGAATAATGTTGCTGTGCTTGCCCCATCATTCAAGGCATATTAACTAGAGACTACACTTGATCAAAAGGAACTGAACTGATAAAGATGCCTTTAATGCTGGTGAAATTTCACTTGTTTGAATGGGATATCAACATTGGAAAGGGGATAGTTTGGGTTATATAGTTCAATCTATGAACATTATTATGTTGTGAGATATACAAATTCCAGATTGTCTAAATAAGCCCGAAAGAGTTCAGTGTTTACTTTATCATAAACATGAAGTATCTCTGTGGTGTAGAGAAATGAACACTATCCTAATTGCTGGGTCTTCTTGAATAAGTCACTTCACCTCCCTTTTCCTCAGTTACCTTGAATGCTAAATGTGGGTATTGGACTAGAGCCAGATGATTTCTCATTCTTTTTGTATACTGTAAATGTCCATGTGCAAACGATCCAGGAGCAATCCCTTTGAAAAATCCTTTCTAGAACTCTGAAATAAAATGGTGATCAGAATTCCCATTCAGAAAATACTTACAACGACTGTACAATTTATTCTTTATTTCTTGAAATCTTGAAATAATGGGTGTGTTGAGGTCTATAGTTCTTCCCTATTTAAATAGAAACAAAGACGTGGTTATGGGGAGTAGGGGAGGAGCAGTGCTGTAGTTTCCAAGCCTTCTTGCCTGGCCACAGCACTGCAGGGTGCTGGACAGCTGCTGGGGATGTTGCAAGGCAGTGAGACACTATTTCTACTATGAAAGAGAATCTGATTTGGTTCATGAAGTAGATTCTATCTAGCAAGGGAGAGAATCTGACAGTAGTTTAACAACTTGTGCCAACAAGCTTGAGATACAAACTCATATTTAAAATGAAGATTCCCAGCCCCCTATCTCATTTTGGGATGGCCTTCCTGCAGTCATTTGTTTTATATGAGAATTATAGGTATAATATTAATGTCCCTTAAACATGTGTATATAAACTATGATATTGAAATGGCTATATTATTTAAATTTTTTAATTCAGCTCAATAAATCTTTATTGAGCACTTAAAAGTGTCACACTTTGTGCTAGGTCCTGGTGCCATTAAAAAAATACTAATACAATTTCTGTTCTTTGATATCTTACATTTCAATGGGTAATAAAAAGATTCAGCTATTTCCTGGATGGACTCAGACTATCAGCCTGTTATGATAATACACTGTGTCACATAAATTAATTTCTAAGGAAATTCACTAAAAATCCAATCTAATGATAAATCATTTTAAATTTAAAAAAAGTAGCCTTATTCTGTAGAAATTATCTGTTGAGTTAGATAAGCTATTCACAACACTATACAAAAGGCAATTTCAAAATGTATATAAATTTCTTTAGTCACTCCAAAAAGTTTTTTTCTTCAAATATTTTTTCATTATTTTTTAATATTCCAATTTTAAAAAATATTCTATTTTTCTTTTTATTAAATTTTTCTGTATTTTACTTCTTATTATAGTATTGTCATTACTATTTCATTTTCTTGTTAATTGTATGTGGCTATTTTATTGGCTTAATTTTTGAAGAAGCTTTGGGTCACAGAAGGGTTACAGCTGTGGCAGGGGAGGATCATTGGTGTGGGGTGTCAGTGAGGGGGAATACATGGGAGGAAATTCACTTGGGTATACATATAAGGCATATAAATGTGTTCAAATGTTCATGGAGCATTGTCACAGTGGGTGGAGATTAACACAATAACCAAAAGAATATCAAATTCTCATCTTGGGAGCTCTGCCACATTCTCTATTAGAACAACAAGAATGCCCCAAGGACAGGGACAATGACTTGTGAAGGAGGATGGTCCATTGAAGGAACCTTGATATTGATGACTATGCTTATGAACCTTTGCTCTTGAAATTGAAACAGCCTAGTGACATAGGGTGCCCAAGAGTTACCTACGGGGAACCTCTTTGCTGTTCAAATGTGGCCTCTCTCTAAGCTGAACTCAGCATATAAAAACAATAACTTCCCCCCAGTGTGGGACATGACTCCTGGGGATGGGCCTCCCTGGCACTGAGGAATTGCTACCAAGTACCAACAAGCAATGCATCTGGAAAAAAACCAACAGCAATGGAAAAAAACACCTTGACCAAAAGGGGGGAAAGCTAAAGACAAATGAGTTTGTATGGCTAAGAGACTTCAAAGTGAGTCAGGAGGCCATCCCAGAGGTAGCGCTTATGCACATCTCAACAGGATTTCATTGACAGACAAAGTAGATATGACTCCAAATAGTGAAGCTCCTCAGGGATATGGAGACATCCAGACAATAGTGAGGGCAGATAGCGCAGGAATTTGGCCACTTCCCAGTGGACCTTAATCTGGTATTTATGCTCCCCAGTGTGACTGAGTTAGACTCAGCAGTGATTTCCCCATGCATTACTCTTCTGTCCTTCTATTTGAACCTATAATTAGTACTAGCATTGGTAGTTACATTCAAGACACTTAAGTCTTTGGGCTGTCCATTTGCCAGCTGAGCCCTGAATCTCAACAGAGTTGCAACACCTACTGTCCAGTTCAATGGACTCACCTTGGACAACTAATGGGGAGGAGATAATGGACAAACAACATATCAAGGAACTGAGAGTGCCTACAACTGCAAGCAAGAGAGTCCCATCCATCGGATGTATGGGATCGAAGTCCCCTCAATTAATGGTGGAGTGGGCATCAACATCCTAGAGTCCTCAGAATTGGGAAACAAACTATGGACTAAAATAAACTTATTAGTATTCTACTATAGACTTATTGTGAATCTAGAAATGGAAGAAATACCATTGTTTTGGAGGCAGTGACCCATAGGTGTTCTGGGGTTAGGAAGAGGGAAAAACTGGTGTAATAGGGGGGCATTTTCAGGACTTGGAAATCATCCTGAATGACATTACAACAACAAATACAGGCCATTATATATCTGGCCATAACCTACAGAGTCGAATGGGAGAGAATGTAAACTATCATGTAAACTATAATCCATGCTTAGTGGCAATGCTCCAAAATGTGTTTATCAATTGCAATGAATGTACCACACTCATGAAAGATGTTGCTAATGTGGGAAAATGTGGGAGGTGTGGGGAGCAGGGCATATGGGATCCCCTATATATTCTCTGTAACATTTATGTAATCAAAGTATATTTAAAAAAATAAAAAAAAGTGAAAAAAAAATGTTTAGGGAACCTGATCCAAATTCATTTTAGGAATGAGTTGGAAATTTGATTTTAGTGTTTGCCCGCAAAACTTGTGGTCCTTCCTATACTATATTACACTGTCTGTTACCCCACAGCACAGTGAATTATTGACCAAAAATTAAATTATAGTAAATAAAGTTTGTGCTAATTATACATTATTATATTCTAATTTTTTGTAATTTGGTAACTAGTGGTTGATATGATGCTGAAATCTGGATCAAAATTCATTTTTGCAAACTTCATGCAAATTTAGTTAATATGAGCCAAATTCACAAAAATGAAATGTTTTATCCTATGTTCAATATTTTAAGGTGTGTTAGTATCTCCTTGAAAGGCAAAATGGGGTTCCCAACTTAACTTTACAAAGTTTAAGGACCAGATGGTTCCTCAGTGATTCATGGCAATGTGCATAGTGGTAACTGGATGAGTTTGTATGACAATGAGGTCAGTAATAACTGGACAGATCTCCCTTTTCTTCAGAGTCAAAGAGAAAACAAACAACAAACATTTCTTGAGCATCGTTAATTGGTCAGATCTCAAACCTTGGTATTTTCCTTGACTCCTCTATTATTCTTCAGCCCTACTTTCTATCAAACAGGAAATTATCTCACTTCTACCTTCAAAAATAGATCCACAGACTCCAACCACTTTCACATCATCTCCACTCACCTGAATTAATTCCAGGCCCTTACAACTGTCTCCCTAATTCTACCTTGTGAGACAGATCATGCCATGTGTCACTTGGTGACCTCCCACCACATTCTGAGGAGCAAGAATCCTCACAACACACTCTGATCCCCACTATTATCAGTCCAGCCTTGTCTCCACTGCTCACAGCCTGCACACTTTGATCAGCTGCCCTGGCTTCCTTGTTGTTCTCTGAAAATGCTAAAAGGACCCTATGGCAAGATCTTTGCACTTGCTACTTTTCCAGCCCAGCTTACTCCTTGGGCTATTAGCTTGGCTCATTTCCCTCACCTCCTTCAGATCTTTACACCTGACCATGGCCTATTACTCCACTTGAGTTTTCTCTACCTTACTAATGTGTAAGGTGTATGTGTATAGATTAGAGATAGATAGATAGATAGATAGATAGATAGATAGATAGATAGATAGATAGATAGATAGATAGATGATAGATAGATAAAGGTGGTTGGGAAAGGCCTCGCTCATGAAATAATAGATAATGTGAGACCTGAGGGAGGCAGCCTGAGGAGAACATACTAGACAGAGGGGACATCTGGAACAAAGGAACTAAGACAGGGATGAGCTCTGTATGTTTGTAGAACTGAAAGATTTTGGCTCAAGTGCAGTGAACCAGGGGGAAAGCTATAAGACATGAGGGTGGCATCTAGGCAGATGGCAGATCTCTGATCTTAAATTAACATCATTGTGACACTAAAAATAAAAAAAAAAAAAAGAAAGCAAGAAAAATGATTTGGTAAATGGTAATATTTTGTTTAGCTAATTCTGTTTATTCACAATTTCTGTGAGGAGAGAAAGGAAAAATTACTAAAAATAAATTATTTACATTTTCATTTTACTTTATTTGTAGCACATTTCTGTAAGCCATTTAAGTATCATAATAAAGTAAAGGAAGTAAATAATTAATGGGGGAATTTTTCTGTAGGCTATATTTGTTATTTACCCTAATAATATTAAAAAGAATCATTAACTCATTGAGAAGTAATTTAAAGATCAAGTTTATACAGCAGTTTATTCCAAAAGCTTTTTTGAGTTTGTGAGGCAAAATGACTTCTTGAGAAACATAAGATTTTATTTCTTTAAAGAATTGTATTTGGTTACCTTTTTTTCTCTAATATTTACATGAGTTTACTTTTACTTTTCTATACAAGAAAAAGTTTATTTCTTAGACTTCTTACCTTCCTTCTTGTTCCCCAATCCTCTTATTTATCACTTTAAATTGTTGTAGTCACATATCCAGAACCATATTTGCTATATTCTTGGTCTCCCTTCAGCTAGCTGATCTTCAGAAATCTTCTGAATTTTTGGTTCTCAATACAGACAATAAATGAAATCACATTCTGAAAGAATTTTGTTACTTCCTGGAATATTTTCATTTCTGGTAAATATATTATCTTGACCTAAAAGGTGGTTTTGGCAGTGAATAGCATCTAGAATAGTATTTGGCATAAAGTAGATGCTCAATAAATATTTGTTGATGGAATAAATGCTTGCAAGCTCAGGCTTTAGTGTTAAATCGATGAGACTTAGTGCTGCCAATTACTTGGTGGCATTAGGGAAGAAATTTAACCTCTCTAAGCCTCAATTTCCCTCAACTATAAAGTTGATATGATAATGTCTACCATTTAAGACTGTTCTAAGGATTAAATGACATAATGCATACAGAGGGATTAGCATAGAGCCTAGCACATAAGCAGCACTCATATGTTAGCTATTATTTTTAATATTATGTTAAAACCCAAGAAAAGTACATTTTTAACAAGTACTATATTTTAGTAGTAAAATTTTCATTGTTTACCAGACACATCTAAAGATAAAAAAAAACTTATTAGTGATTGAGGGGCTGGGAAGTAGAAATCTCAAGACACATATTAAATTGTGCTATATTTTTCTCATTTATAATGTATATGGGTATATGTTCAAGACTGGATAGTGTTTAGATGAAAAATATATCTATCCCTTTGCTCCTGACTAGACTGGAAATATTGTGTTTATGTTTGTTTGCTTTTTATTAGACCTGTCCAGGAATAAATTTTAATGCTAATTAACTAAAATCTGTGTTAGCTGAGGTGGATACAAGTTTTAATCATCACTCTTCACCACCACCCCACCCCCTGAAAAATATGTAAAGACACAACAGAACTCAGGGATATTAAAGAAACACTTTCCTCTCAGAAAACATGAAGTTCTCTAAATAGGAACTCATAGGAAGCAATATATTACTTTATAAATGCTTTCTTTACTGATCTTTCCTTAGCATCTTTACTTAATCCATGAAGAGACAATGTCAATTGTCAGTCACAGGGATGTAGATTCATTATAAGAAGGTGCCACTTTTGGAGCAGGTAAAAGTATTGCCTTAATGAGAATGGAGCATTCTCAATAGAAATATAAAGTCTTGGACCCGAGACTGATCTAGAGTAACTTGACTTTAAAATTCTCATTTTTTCCTGATATACCTATGATAAAGCAACCTGTGTTAAGTTTACAAATCTAGATTGTAGAAGAGCTTGAATGGAATCCAAACCTCTTTTTTTACCTCTTGGCCGGTGTTCTTTTTACTACACTGTGGTCTTTGTACTTCTAGTATCCTGAAGTGAGGCTAGATCCATCTGAGCAGCTTTGCCTAGGAACCACCATGTTGTTCTTAATACTTCAGACAAGGTTATGGATGGAGATGCTTCTCCATCACCACCTTCTTCATCAGCACGCATTTTCAGTTATTTGAACCATCAGGAACCCTCTTTCTCCAATGAACTGTCCATTTAAATGTAATTTCAGTCCCTTCTCTTTGGTCTATCTATACAAAGTTACTGTGGCCTCTGTGGATTTTTAATTTGGGGTATGCATGTACTGGACTATATGTCAGCCACAGAAGTCCTAGAATGAACAGGGATAGGGAGAGGTGGGAAGCATGGGGGGAGCGGAATCAATATTCTCACTGTATACTTTTTAAACATTGTAAATTGAAACCACATTTCTGTAGGTAGTGTAGTTTCCATTTCCTAACTGTATCTTGGGAGGACTAATAAGTATAGGAAGCTTTCAAATAGCTATTTTCCAGAGCTCCTGGGAAGAGTTAAGGAAAATATACTATTATAATAAAGTTGAGTTAATTAAAAGCCAACTGAACAGCCAATATGTGGAATTTTTAAGAAAAAATATGATATATTATCTTGAAATGTGAAATGTTATTAGAAAAAAACCTTATTTATGAAAATATATGGATGGAAACCCTACATTTGTTCATATTTGAGTAAACAATATTGTGATTCTGACCAGAGAGCTTGTGGAGAAAGATTCTTTCTGTCAGTATAATCATGGTGTTTTTGGTTTCCATAAAAAGCAAGGAGTTCCTACTGAAATTTATCATGTGCTAATTGAAACAAAGTTTCCATTTTTATTAAGAAAATTGTGTTTGTGTGGATATGTCTAAAATTTAAAAAGTGACTATTAACTTATTTTATACCTTTCTAATACCAATATTAGTTGCTCAGATTTATTTATAACCCTCATCCCCAACTTTGCTTTTTATTTTCCTGAAAATTGTATGCATTGGGATAACTACTTTTGTTTGTGGAGAAAGGTTAAACTTTCCATGCCACCCTCCACCTAAGGTACTTCTCTGCTGCTCTTGGAGTTGAGCCAGGGATGGATTGGCAGAACAAACTCTTCAGCAGTCTTCCCCTTTTTGGTATGTCTGGAAAGAAACAGCTCATTCAAAACTCCTGTTCAGAAGTCACTACAATCCGGAAGAACGGCCTTGTAACTGCTTATCAAGAGCAACATTCACAAATGAAGTCCCGCTGTATTCTATATCCTTACTCAGGTGGATTTCTCACTCCTTTCCTTGTTAGCTCCATCTGCCGAGGTCTGGGCACACATGCAAAACTCACCAGCACCTAAACACAGACACATTATTTGGAGCTGCCCCTGCTCCAAATACCAGGGAGAGATTTTGTTGGCATAATGTATCAGCTTCTTATGCCAGCTCCAGAATCTTTGCCCATGTAGTGATGAGAAAAATGGAAGGTGGGCTAAGATAGAATGAAATCCATGGGAGCCAAAGCCTCCATTTGTCCTTCTGCTGAATGTGCTAAGCTGTAGATAACTGCAGTGTTTTCGAAAATAATAAAAACTATTTTGCTCATTAACTTTTTAAGTCCTGCTGACTTTGTGAAATCAATATAGCAGATTGTAATTGATTTGTGAAATGAAAAATTCCTGCCTGACCCATAAGCTCAGCAGTCATTGCTCTCAGCACCGTGCCCTTCTGCTCATTTGTGTACTTCCTTTTGTGCTGCCTGAGCCAAGGATGCCATCAGAATTGGAAGACTCAAGCCCTCTGTTGACAGACTTTAAGATGTAGCTTGCATTGCCTCTCTGGGGACTCAGCTTTCTCCCTGTCTTTCTTACTATCCAGGTCAACTGCAGGGTTTCAGCTTCTTTCGCATGGTCCCTAATGTCCTCATAATACCTTATTGGAAAGGCAGGACTCCGTTTATACCTGTCTTTTGACACTTTAATATATTGGCTGCTCTTCCGTTCCTCTAACCTTATCCTTTTTCCCATAGCTTGTCTTACTTAGCTTGTCTCTTGCCATCTGGCCTTATCTATTTATTGATCTCTTTTATTCTATTTTTATAGCCTCATGAGGTGAACAGATTTTCTTTCTGCCATTTTATTTGTTTAATTTCAGCACTCTTTCATTTTTTAAGACAATGTTTTATGCTTCTCCCTAGTATAATTATGTTCCCACATCACCTTAAAAAATACTGAAGTAACTGCTATACGCCAGGCACACTCCTAGGTGCTTTGTATCAAATTATCTTTGCAAGAACTATGCAAGGGAAGAATTATCCCTGGTTACAGATGAGGACATAAATAAAGAGAGGAGGTTAAGTAACTTGCTTGAGGTCACTCAACTAGTAAGGGGCAATGCTGGTATTTGAAATTAGTTCTGTTTGTACTCCAGAGTCTGTGTTTCCTTTTTTCCAATTGCTTCTTTTTCTTTAAATGTTTAACTAGCAAAATCTAGCTCTTGGCTGCCTGTAAAAGGGCTCATTCTTTTCAGTGCCACTTTTTCAAATAGCTCTGCCATTTAAGTTGCCAGAATGCAAATGTACTACTTCAGGATTTTGGTCTACCCTAGTATATTGGTTGGCTTCTTCTTTTTCACTGAGTTCCCATCTATCTAATGCTCTGCATATGGAGCCCCTTGTGTCATCATTAAAGGTGGAGAGAAGTGTTTTCACATTGTCAAAAGTCACTAAGAGCCATCCCATAACCTAGACAAATGAACGGACACCTCAGCCAAATAGACAACCTTTGGGAGTTTCATGCAGATTTCACCTTCTTTGTTCTTATGATGCTACATTGGGAGCAAGTAAGTGATAAAATTATAGAGCACTGCAGCAGCAGGAGAGGGATGCAATGTCCTCACTTTTTAAGTGGCTGAAGGCACCAAGAGTTTCCCTATACAGGTACTGTCTATTGCAGCTAAGTGCCATGCTGCATCCATAATGCATTAGTTTACAGTAAGTTAATAGGTGCCATCTGTCTGAAATCTTGTATAGTATTGCTGTAGCATCGGACATTACTGTCATTCAAGATGTGCATATTGAACCAAAACTTAACCACAGACGCCATATTAAAACAGCTGCAGGTTTAGATTTAGCTTCAGCAGGAAGAAAATGTGGTGCTATGGAAGTTGGCCAGAAGAGCAATGGAGACATGCTGTGAAAGAGGAGGAGGAGAAGGAAATTGAGGTCAAACTGCCAAATAAGAAAGAAATGGAAGAGTTTGTGTTCTTCATATGGTCAATGGCAATTTTAAAAGGGCTCAAAGTCCAGGAAAAGAATGGAATAAAGAATGAATTATGCTTGAGTGATTTGATGAAGTTTTAAAGCAGAAGTGCCGGGAAGCGGCTGTGGCTCAATCAGTAGGGCTCCCGTTTACCATATGGGAGGCCCCGGGTTCGGTTCCCGGGGCCTCCTGGTGAAGGCAAGCCCGCCCGCACGGCGTGGTTAGCTGACCCAGCGAGCACAAGCAGCAAGGGGGGGATAAATGAATAAATAAAATAAAATCTTAAAAAAAATAAATAAATAAAATAAAGCAGAAGTGTCTAATCAGAACAATATTTAGAGATATAAATGAAGCTATAAGGAAAATGCCTATAAATGTGATAAGTTGCTTTTGGATTTAATATAGTCAGACTATTGATTTAAGAATAAATTGCTAGAAAAACTATGGATGCTTCACGTAACCAGTGTCTGAGAAGAAAATTCTTGCGGGCAAGGAGTCATAACAAATCCAGACAGAATTTGAGATCATCTTGAACATTCTTGGGCTCGAAGGCTGTTCTCTGTTAATGGACCCTCATGAGAGTAACTGTTCCCAATTTGGGGGAGAGTTTTTGGAGGGTTCAAGTGGTACAATTCTGTACTGAAAACTGAGGTGGCAAAATTGTATTTCAACAGCATTGTGGACATGTGAGATGCTCATTAACTTCAGGGCCATCTGCTTTTTTGCTATTCATGAGCTCATTTAGTCATAAGTGGGTAGGAATGCCTCAACAATTTTGCTTCCCTTTCAATTTTGATTTCTGTTTGGGAAATGGAAAAGGCCAGTGACAGCTGTGGCAATGCCAGGTGGGTTTCTCTTTTCTCTGCATGAGGCAGAAGGTAGCTTCCTCATGCAGTTACCCACTGCTAACAGAGCAAGCAGATAGTAAACATTTCCCTCACCCTGGTGTTTGGCTGTTGTAACCGTTGGGGAATTTGATGTAATTATGAATTCCAAAAATATAATTGGATCATGCTTGTAAACTGATCTGTTAATCTGGGCATGATTAGGTTAGGATTAGGGCGTTGGGCCCCACCCCTTGGTGGGCGGGGAATTGAATATTAAAGGCAAGGCAAAGGACAGTTGAGGCAGTCTTTTGAGAAGCAGTTTTGATTTTGGAAAGAAGGCCCCAGGGGAAGAGAAGCAAGCCGTTCGCCTAATCATCTACAGCTGACCTTGTGGAGGAAACAGGAGCTAAGCCCGGAGAGAAACGCAGCCCCGGGAAGAGAGGAACCCCAGAAGCCTGAACCCTGGCAAACGCCAGCAGCTGTCTTGCTCTAACATGTGGCAATGGACTGTGGTGAGAGAAGAAACTTAATGCTTTATGGCCTGGTATCTGTGAACTTATACCCCAAATAAATACCCTTTATAAAAACCAACCCATTTTTGGTATTTTACATTAGCACCCCTTTGGCTGACTAATACAGAATTTGGTACCAGGAGTGGGGTAGTGCTTTTGTAATTACCAAAATGTTGGAACGGTTTTATAAATGGGTAAGGGGTATTTTTTGGAGGAATTGTGAAATGCTTGATGGAAAAGGCCAAGATCGCTTTGAAGAAACTGTTGATAGCAATATGGACGCTAAAGAGACTTTCTATGATGCCTTAGAAGTAAATGATGAAACTTATACTGGAAACTGGAGGAAAGGCGATCCATGTTTTAAAGTTGCAGAGAACTTAGCAAGATTAACTCCTGGTGTTACATGGAAGACAGAATTTAAAAATGGTGAACCAGAGCATTTAGCTAAAGAACTTTTCAAGGTAAACTCGGAGAATGTGGCTTGGCTTCTCCTTGCAGCTTATAGCAAAATATACTAGATGAGAGAAATAAACTAAGAACTGAACTTTTGGACACAAAGAAAACAGAAGCTGATTCTGGAACTTCCAAGTTTGTGGAAATCAAATTCCCAGATGAAAATGCCCTATTTGAAGACTTTACTAAACTTGGAACTTGTAAATCAGAATTGAAGATACAGCTATCTCGGAAAGACTTGTGGAAAGTCTTAATGTCTGATGGCTTGGACCCCTGCTTTCTGCATGCTAAACCAACAAAGTTTTTAAGAATGCTGTATGAACAAAACCACTGTCAGCTTGGACAAAAGAGGACATGGAAAGGAGAGACTGAAGGAGAAAAAGCTTTAAGAAGAAAACCATGGAAGCAGAGATCTGGGATTAAAACATCTCCTTGGGCCAAGAGAGTAGCCCCACCCATATATACAGAGAGGGTGAGTTTTCCCCAGCAGTTGAAGAGGGTGGATGTCCCCACCCGAATTTCAGGAAGAGTTTTGCCACCCCAGGGTGCAGGGAGGTTGGAGCACATTCCTCAAAGATTAGGGCAGTTAAGGTCAACATCCCATTGGTCTGAGAGGGGTATACCTGTCCCCCATGGATTAGGGAAGGCCAGGTGGTCAACCCATTGCTCTGAGAGGGTTGAGCCTGTATGCCAAAGGTTAGGGAAGGCCAGGTGGTCAACTCGTTGCTCTGAGAGAGTTGAACCTGTATGCCAAAGGTTAGGGGGAATATTGTCTTCACCTCAGTGTACTAAGGGGGCTAAAACTCTAACCCAAAGATTGGGTAAGGTGTGGCAATCACCCCAACACTCTTGGAGGGTGAGATCTGAGGCTTGGTCGAAACCCAGATGCTTGATGAGGGTGGAACCAAGAAAATGGCCATTGGGCAAGCCTGTGGAAAGGGTGGGTTCCCATGTGGCCCCAAGGAGAAGAAACCATCATCTTAAGAATGACTCTCAGACTTTGAAATCGAATGGAGGATGCCCTGCAAGTTTACTGAACTATAGAGGATCCATGACTCATGTTTAACATCCCAATTTCTCCTTATAATTTTGAAAATGTTTATCTTTTGTCTTTCCATTTGTATATTGGAAGCAGTTAAATGGTTTTGTAAGATTCAGAGATCTATAGCAGATGGGACTTTGCCTCAAGATAAACTGTATTTCTTTAAAAAGATTTTGATGTAACTTTGTACTTGAATTGTTACTGATTTAAGTTTTTTGTGAGAATTGTAATATATTTTTAGAATTCAGAGGGTGGAATGTAACCGTTGGGGAATTTGATGTAATTATGAATTCCAAAAATATAATTGGATCATGCTTGTAAACTGATCTGTTAATCTGGGCATGATTAGGTTAGGATTAGGGCGTTGAGCCCCACCCCTTGGTGGTTGGGGAATTGAATATTAAAGGCAAGGCAAAGGACAGTTGAGGCAGTCTTTTGAGAAGCAGTTTTGATTTTGGAAAGAAGGCCCCAGGGGAAGAGAAGCAAGCCATTCGCCTAATCATCTACAGCTGACCTTGTGGAGGAAACAGGAGCTAAGCCCGGAGAGAAACGCAGCCCGGGGAAGAGAGGAACCCCAGAAGCCTGAACCCTGGCAAACGCCAGCAGCTGTCTTGCTCTAACACATGGCAATGGACTGTGGTGAGAGAAGAAACTTAATGCTTTATGGCCTGGTATCTGTGAACTTATACCCCAAATAAATACCCTTTATAAAAACCAACCCATTTTTGGTATTTTACATTAGCACCCCTTTGGCTGACTAATACAGCTGTCTAAAACCATAGTCTGCTGTGCTATGGTACACCTGACTTAGGAGAAGAGCCCAGGAACACAGAGGCCTCTAAATCACCATTTGACTTAATTGGTGGAATGGAGGAAAAACTGGATATTTACCATCATAGGTGAGTCCAGATCTTCTGACCTTTACCTGTAAATTGTTTCTGCTTCCCTGGTTCAGAAATGAAATATTAAATGATTTGATTAGTAACCAGGAGCCATATTTGGCACTTTACAAGTTACTAGGGGCATTCTAAGTCTCTCCAAACTTGAGGGGAAAAAACATTTGGATTGCTGAGGTACAACCTTGTTTTATTTTCTCTTTCTTGCATTAGGTTTGAACATAAAAGATTAAAAACTTGATAGATAATGCCTTGCTGGTTTATCAGTGCTTCAGGAAACAAAACAAAACCGTTTTGAATGAACCTTATATTTTTAAAATCTAGGAAATGATAGTGCCAGTTCAAAGAGTTTTGGGCCCAAAAATATTTTGAAAAATTGGAAAAAGTTTGAAAAATCTTGAGTACCATGATGATAGTGATTAAGCTGAGTGTAGCTACCATTTATGAGCACTCTCTGTGTTCCTAGCAGTATTCTCAGCACTTTATCTGTATCATTCATACCTGCAACAGTCTTATGTCCTAAGTGGTGTTGTTACTGCCCATTTCACTGATGCAACAACTGAGGCATAGAGCTGTTAACTAACTCTTCCAGGTCACACAGAAATAACATGTTAGAATCATTATACAAATCCAGCAAATTACCCCCGAGTTTGCACTCTTAAATGAGACTTTCCTGCTTCTGTCACATAGAATTCATTTTGGAAACTGTTATGTAACAATTTCTTCATTCTCTCTCTTAAAGATAAAAATAAATGAAAGGGAAACTTCTGAAGGTGTATTCTACTGTGCACAAACTAAAATTCAATAGAATACCATTTTAACTGATACATATGTTTTCCTTACTTTTGAATGAACAAATTTTAAAAGTCATATTTAAGAAATAGTGATTTAAGGAATGGCTATTTTATGAATGGACTTGTTACTTGTCAGGAGGATTCAGTAAAGACTTCCTTCAAATGATAGGCATTGTGCATTTCACATAAAATGCATTTCATTAAAAATGAGGGTAGACAATAATTTTAATACCATTTTTGTTCTGTATGCCAAGTCTTGCCTGGATGATACTTTTATTTCAATTAAATAAAAAGCCTGCATGAAATAGTGCAATATATATTGTTTAGCAAATGTATTCACTGAAACTTTCTCAATTGCATTTTTTTTATCTGTTATTTGGAGTTGCCCTGGACCTTTTTTCTCTTAATTCTTCACTACCATATTTTTAAAATGGTCATTGATAATATGTGCATATAGACACACATTTGTGTCTCTCATGATGGTATACAAAATTTTGGATTTCTATGCCCAACCTTGGTTATTCCACACTTAGGAATAAAAGTTTGACTGTGTGATTATTTCCTAAAATATGTATTAATTCCATAAATGTTGAGCAAGCGTAGTTAAATTTATGAACTATTTTATGTAATTTTCAAATTAAAAAAAAAAAGTGATCCAGACATACATGAGGTTATAGAGTGTGACATATCCTAAATTCAGTTACAGGTGGAAGTGCAGGATTTATGGACAGCCAAAAAGGGAATTCTGTTTCCTTTCCTCAGCCTTTACTCTTTCATTATGGAAAAAAAAAAGACTCCTTTTCTAACAATGATAGATATCTGTTTTAAGTTGTTTTTTCTTTTTTTAACCTCTAAAACAACAAGGCTCTTTTTAGTTTTAAAATTTTTGGAACACTTTTGGAAGTTCTTTAGATAGGAATGGTGAAGTTTGTCTGGCTTTCTATTCTATGTTTGATAACAAACAACAGGAAATCATTCTTTTTGTGATTTATGAATTGGAGCCATTTGTATAGCTTCTAAAATTTTATTGCAAAGCCTGACTCAGTCTCCTATCACAAAACCTTCATATATCATATGCATTTTAGGGCCTTTAAGCAAATTTTGCCATTTCAAGCTCTTAGTATCTTTTCTCACTAATTTATATTGAATTGCTATTTTTAGACAATGGGGCTACCAAACTTCAGTTTACTTTCATGAAAACATTTGGACATGGGAACTACATTGAATTTCACATGAAATGTCCAACAAACCTCTCCAGATTAACAATTTTAATTCATTTCAGTATCCAAATGATAAGTACCTGAAAGTAGTTATTTGAAATACAACCACTGCCTGAAAAAAAAAAAAAGTATGGGTTTGGTTTCCACTAAGAGACCTGTGGTTTGTTATACATTTTGATAAGAAAATCTTCATCCTGAGGATTAAATACTTGTTTTGAGTGGAATGAATAATGAGAGCAAAGGTACTCGGTCCAGAGAATAAGGTAATATTAAGCATAAATAGATCAGTCTGTAGGGAACTAATGAAAAATATGACTAGAAAAGTAAATTTGATCTAGATTGAAGAAGACCAAAAATGCCAAACTTGGGAATTTGATCATTTTTCTTTAGGGAATTCAATGTAGATTTTTTAGGAAGAGTGTGACATAGTTACAGCAATATTATATGAAGAGATCATTCAAAATTTGTAGGGCAGACAGGTCATGAGGTTATTGTAGTAATTTATGGATGTAGTAATCAAGTGATGAGGGCAGGAATAAAAGTGGTGGTGATGATGAATGAAAAGGAATCCTATGTATTCCTGAGCCTGGAGGATGTGTGATACTTGCTGTTCTTTCTGTCTGCCTTACTAAATCCTTAACTTCAAGCCTCAGTTGAAATTTCCTTTACAAGGAAGTTTTCCTTGATCCCCTGTCTAAGATATCTCCCATCCAATTTAGATGCTCTCCAAAACTATGTTTTGTTTTATTTTCTTTTTACCTTGCAGGGTTTGAAACACATATAATTATTTAGCTATTTGTAATTATATTTAAAATCTTCCTCACCAGATTTTAAGCTCTACATGGGCAGGGACCATGTTTATTTTATTCATCACAGTACCACCAGTACTCAACAGATAAAAAGAACTATTATTGATCCTCTAGGGATGTGTTGAATATAGAGGAAAACAAAGGGAGTCAGGGTTGGAAAGAGTCAAATATAACTCAAGTTTTGAAACTCAGTAGGATATTAAGCAGCTATAGACCCATCTTTTATATTTTATAACACGAGTTTTATATACTTTCCTGAGAGCAGATGGGGAAAATGTACAAAGTCGTGTGGTATCAAGAGAAGCAGGGAGAGGGGACGATTAAGTAGAAGAAACAGAAGAGAATGAGGAGACTGAAGATTTAGCAGAAAGACTGTGTCTACTGCAGGGGAGGGTAACCTTGAATGATAAGTGAGAACCAGACTATCTTGTGGTTGGACTGGCACAAAGCCACTAAGAAAGCTGAAAAATTATACACAACTGTGCAAAGCACTCTGTACTTGACATTCATCGACTCAGAATCTGAGAGCCTGAAGGAAGTCAAAGACTGATCACTTCCCAATTCTTGATTTCTCTTTGCAATATCCAGCCAAATAGTCATCAAGCTTTGCCATAACACCTCAAGAAAGAGAAACTTTCCCAGCTACTTTCCCACTTATAACAATAGCTGCTGACTCAAAAACCAATCTGAACAGGAGACATCTCAAAATCACAGCTAAGTCAAGTATGTCCTTCTCCACAATGCTTAGTCATCTACTCTAATAGCTTTCAAAGAAAAGTAGTATGTTGTTCATACTATTCATTGGTACTATTAATTACTGCTAATTAAACATGAATACCTTTATTAGACAAGTTTCTCTGGTAAGAGCTATGTATTTTGTAGATGCTCCCTCTTAGGGAACAGATCAGTACTTGGGCTAGCTATTAATGCAAATTGCAGAATCACATCATGGTTTACTTAGATTGAAGAAGGCTTTTTCTAAATGATGGAATGCTGATTTTAAATGGTACTGAAGAATGATCTTTTTGGTCAGATAGAAAATGGCATGTCTTAATGGAGCCTAAAATACTAGCTTACTCATCTTTTCATCAAGAATTTCCTTTGATTCAAAGCCTAAGGTTTCAGAATTGCTTCTGCAGATTTTAGGCCCACTCTTGATTTGGAGCTTGTGTTGACCTGGGCTGGAATAAGTTTTTCCTTAAGATGAAAGCAGTAATAAAAAGAATTCTTATAACCTAATATGAAGGAAAACAATTCAATAAAATATGGGCAAAAGTCTTGAATAGACACTTCAGAAAATATATACAAATTGTCAATAAACACAGGAGAAGATGTTCAATGTCATTAGTTATCACGAAAAGGCAAATTAAAATCATGATGAGATACCACTTCATGCCCACTAGAATGACTAAAATTAACAACAACAACAACAAATACTGACAGATTAAATGCTGTAGATAATATGGACCAATAAAACTCTTAGCCATTACTGATGGGAATATAAAATGATACAAGCAAATAGGAAAACAGTTTGGGAGTCTTTAAATAGGTAAGCATAAACCTACCCTATGAACTAGCAAATCCTAAATATTTACCCAAGAGAAATGAAAATATATGCTGACAAAAGACCAATAACACAGACATTCAGAGCAGCGCAATTTATAATACTCAAAACCTGGAAACAATCTTTATGTCCATCAACAAATGAGTGGATAAACTAGTGTATTATATCTGAATATACAATGGAATAAACAAACTGCTTCAGTTCTTTATATTTCTCCTTTCTGAATCAGGAATGGGACCAAAATGTAACTTGAGCAAAGGAAACCAGATGCAAGAATACACTGAATGATTCACAATTATATCATGTTCAAGAAAAGGCAAAATTAATATATGGTGATAGATGCAGATCAGTGATTGTCTGGTGCAGAGGTGGGAGGATTATCTAAATAGGGGCACAGGTCAACTTTCTTGGGTGATAGAAATTTTCTATATATTTATTTGGATGGTAGTTGCATGGGTATATACAGTTGTCAAAATCGATTGAATTGTACATTTTAAATCTGCATTTTGCTGTATGAAAATTATACTTCAAAGAAGTTGATTAAAAATAAAGGAGTAAGTAAATAAGAATATAACAAGATTATTTTGGAACATATTTAATTTACACAGGAGAGTTTTAGTACTGTGAAAAACATAAATTATATGCTGGTAATTATAAATGAGAATATTACTAAAGCAGACTTAAAAAGGCTTCTATACAGAAATGCTAGATTACCAAGATATTTAGTTAGGTGAAAGGTTGGATTCAAACTTCAGATACTTTATATTACAATTTAATTTAGATTGTGCTTGTCACCTATTAATTCTAATTAGTGAGAATTCATTGTAATATCAATGTTCGTGGCTTATATCCAGAAAATGACAAAAGGCCCAGTAGAGTATCATGGGATTTTGTGCTTATTGTCAATTTTCTTAATCAAAACTCATGCATTGTAATCTGTATTCACTTCTGTTTCATTTCACCTGAAAATTGAATTTTTGCCATTTGTATAAGACTTTTTTTTTAGTTTTTTAAAAATATATATATATTTTAAAAAGGTATTTAGATTACATAAATATTACATAAAAGTATAGGGGATTTCCATATGTCTCGCTTTCTACATCTCCCATATTTTCCCACATTAACAACATCTTTCATTAGTGTGGTACATTCGTTACAATTGATGAAAACATTTTAAAGCATTGCCACTAAGCATGGATTATAGTTTACATTGTAGTTTATACTCTCTTCCACACAATTTTGTAGGTTATGGCAAGATATATAATGGCCTGTATCTGTCATTGTAATGTCATTCAGGAAAATTCCCAAGTTCCAAAAATGCCCCCAAATACAGGTGTATAAGACTTTCAAAAATTATTTTCAATAAATAGGTTGATCATAATTGGAAGTCACTTTGAGCAATTAAAAAAACTGGTCTTAAATATTTTTCTATTATAACATACTTTTTTCTTAAAATGTACAAAAACTGCTTGTGGTTGACTTAGTTTTTTATACTGGCATTTCACATTTCTGAATATTCTCATTTCTGTCCACTGTATTTATTTATCCTACTTTTCTAGATCTATGAAAAGTTTCAAAGTTCTGTTTGAAGAACACTTTAATATTCTCTATATAAAGCTTTTAATATTATGACTTTGCTTATGTACAGTCTTACTTAGTAAAAGTAATTTATGAAATGTTTAGCACTGGAAAGAAGTATTAAAACAATCTGGATTGTCCAAAGTTAACTATTCTCCAAGAATAAATGCACCAAAATACCATTCATAGTGAAGGAGAGGAAGAATTAATATTCCAAGTTAATAAAATGCATTCTAATATACTCTATATATTTTGAGAAATTTTGAATTGATCATTTCATTATGTTTAAGGAAGGGTTGGACTCTGAAGCATAATAACAAACAAGATCAGCCTGTGAAAAAAAAAATAAAGCTTTGTTCACCCAACTGGAACCCGAAAACCATAATAAATTGGTGATTTTTCTCAAATCCAAGAGGATTATAGTCCCAAGATAAGGAGTAGGTATGAAATAGTGACACTAAAAAAGCTTAAAAACTCAGTGATTTGTAGAGCTCAAGACAGCATAAAGAATCACAAAGACAAAGCTTCAAGGATAATAAAGAAAATGATCAAAAATCATTGGGGGTAAACAGAGGAATGTAACTGCATTTAATTTTCTGTTTCTGAAACAAATTTTGACAGAATAAAATATACTGAAGTACATTGCAGTGTTTTAAAACAAAAGAGTATGTTCTGACTTGATAGATAAAATATTATTTTGATCAAGAAATAAGAAATATTGAAGAAAAACCCACCCTGGTATGAATAGTAGAGACACAGGGTTCTTTGTAATTAAAATAAATTATGTTGCTGGTGTGTTATCTATCTGTTAGATTTACACTGTGGGCAGTATTTAACTGCAAACTCAACGAAGTGGGAGTGGTTTACACTTTTACCTGCTTGTGCCAACACAATGATGATAGTGACAGTTGCTAACATTGAGCACTCATTATTAGTAGGCACTCTACTAGGTGCTTTACATAAAGTAATACAGCAGATGAATGAAATTTATTACTCGGTTTAAAGACTTCAAGAGGTTAAATAGGTTGATCATAAAGTTTTGGCACTGGATGGTAGTACTGGTAGCACAGCATTGTGAACATAATTAATATCACTGAACTACATATTTGAATGTGGTTATAAGAAGCCATTTTAGGTTATATGTGTGACTAGAATAAAAATTAAACAAACAAATATAGGACTGTACAATTAGGGAACCCTATTTTAAATGATGGATTATAGTTAATAGTACAATTATAAACATGTTCTTTCATGAATTATAACAAATGTATCGCAAATGTTAATAACAGGGTGGTTTATGAGAACTCTATTTTATGCATGATTTTTCTGTAAATCTACAACTTCTCAAAAAAATCATGAAAAGAATGAAGTTAAATAACTGGCACAAGGCCATATAAATGATAAAGGGTAGAACTGAGATGGAAACACAGTTTGATGCCTATTCTTAAGCCTGTGATGCTTCTACTTGATGATCCTAATTCTCTGGTGTGTCCTGAATAAAGAAAGTCCGAGATGATAAATCATTTTTTCCATTAAGATCATGGATACGGAGAAAAGGTCAGAAAGAGACAAGTAATGAAAATACTCAGAAATGTAAATAAATGTGCATGAAGGGAAGAAGAAAGAAAGGAAAGGAAACAACTGGAATCTTGGCACAATTAATAGCTAACATTTCTGTTCCATTTGATTTGAGGACATTTGTTTGCCTTGCATACTGAGCTTCTTGAGACTTTATCTCTATTACCTTGTGAAAATGAAGGGCTATCAGGAGGAAGGAATAAGCATTCAGAGAATGGATTTGTATTCTATCGTCTAAGTCTCTTTTCAGGTAGATTTCAAATATTATATGGGACTGTATTTGAAATATTTCTGTCTGGAGCCAAGGAAAGGACAGACTTTGGCTTTCTAAGGTATTATTCTGATGTTTTGTGAAAATAATGTCATTATTTAGACAGATTTTCTGGTTGTATTTATTAGATATTTCAGATCAGTCTAATCTGTAAAAAAATACTTCTTTGATCCATTTTTTCTTTGTGTTATATTTATGTAAACATAAGTAGGCACTAAAATTTACCCTACTAGAAGAGGGGTTTTGTTTTGGTTGTTTTTCATTTGTTAGTTTCAAGCATAAATCTTTTGTGTGATATGCGGAAGACCAATTGGTTTCTGGCCACCTCACTGAACTCAAATATATTATCATGAATGTCTTGGAAGAGAAGAATATTTGCTTAATAACTGCTATATACAGAAAAGAAGCTGATGCTTGTGTGCAGGATGGATGTCTTCCTAAGAGATGGTATTATAAAACTAAGAAAGAAATCTTAAAAGCCATGACTGACTATAAAGTTTTGTGGATGCTTGGATCTATTATATACTTACCACATCTGATCCTACTATAGTCCAGGGCTTCTAAATTTCACATAATTCAAAGTGTCTTTCTTTTTTGTGTGTTTAAAGATGTGCTTGTCCATGGGAGGACCATATATTTGTTACAGGTTAGAATGATTTTGGATTTCATACATCTGCTACTCATTATAGGTATGGAACTAGCCTTGATTCCCAACCAAGTTGTCTCAAAGTATTTTGTAATAATGATATCCTGAAAGAAATCTTTTAGATGGGTTGCTTTTGTTACCGTCATCTGTATGTAGTAATCCTGAAATTCAGAACTTTTTATGTTATTTCTGTAAGGTGTTTCTGATAGGGGTTATACAGCAAACATGATGCCATCTATGTTATGGCAATATAGAAGGTCTCCAATGTCGTGAAACCTTATGAGTATTGTGAAAGGCGGTTTTCCCTCTCTAGTGTGAGACAGCTAGCTCATATAAAAAGAAACATAACTAGTCAATAAACATACAATATGTTCAATCTCACCAGGAATCAAATAAATTTGAATTATATCAATTTGGATCTATCAAATTGGAAGAGATCTTAAAATGTCTACATTCTAGGTATCATGAAATAAGCACTTTCATAACTACTGAGAGTAGTTATAATACAAATTACTAGGAAAACATTTTGGTACTATGGATCAAAAATGCTAAAACTTTTGATACAGCAATTTGGCATGTATGAATGTATCCTAAGGAGATAATAATCATGGATACAATCAAGGTTTTATGGAGAAATCTGCTTTAAGTGTTCTTCTCCATCTTTTAAATTTTATACATTATCCAAATGTGCATCAATAGCATAATGATTAAATTATTGCACATTCATTTGATGGAAAGATATGAAGCCATTAAAACTCATGTTTTGAAGAAGTTTTAATGACATGGGAAGTGCATACAATGTAACAATAAGCTATAAAAATAAGAAATAAAATTGATATACAGTATGATTCCAGTATGTAAATATAAATGCCTGCACATTGATATAAGAATGTTTTCTGTGGTTTTATCTTCCTATTGAGGTTATATTTCCTTTACATTTTGTTATTCATATATAGTATTTTTCAAAAATTGTGCAATGAGCATTTTTAGTTTTACAAAATCAGGAAACAAAACAATAGATAGTAATTTAAAAGAAATAATAAACATTAAATAAAATGTAAACTCTACCTATTAAAGTGTGCATTTTAATATGCTATATATATCATATATATTTAGATATGTTTTCTAAAACAGTCCCAGCAATTCCTTACTTTGCCTTAGGCCTCTGGATTTTGTTTCTCAAGAGGCTTGACATTTTTAAAATCTAGCAGAATCTATAGCCAACAACACACTAATCTTATTTGATGACAATAAAGATGATACTGTGATCTTAAATAATTCCAATAAACCCTGAAGAATTATTGGCAAGTTTTTCTGGAAGCAGATTGGCTCTTTCAGCCTCAGCAGTCATGGGACAAAGGATTGCCTCTAGGTGGTAACTTGATGGTAAGGATACAACTTTCCATGCTTTTATTGTAGGCTTGTCCTTTCATATACAAGGAGCAAAAAAAAAAAAAAAAAAAAAAAATTCAGTAGCTATTAAAAAATCCATTCATCAAATGTTATTCTTAAATGTTTGAAACACCTTGACTCATAGATTTCATTACAATTCAGTAATGCATTAGCTTCTTCCCATCTAAGACTCTATTAACTACTCATTATTGCAAAATTGAATTTTTTAAGGGGGTACATTCCATCTTAATCAGAATTTCATATGTTAGGAACATATTCTATTTAATGTTCCTTAAATGGTACTGTTTGCAAGTATTGCATAAAATTAATGATGATTCAAATCTACTAAAGAGATTACTTTACTTTTTATCACTAGTACATTTATCTTATTTTATAGTTCATCTCAGAATATTCTCAAGATTTCATACTTATGTTCTTAATTTTATGATCTTAATAAGTTTTTGAAATTTACAGTTTCTTATTTTTTTCTGGAATAATGACTTTTAATAGACTGATACAGGCCTGCCTCATATGGTTGTATAGTTTGTGTGTTTGGAGTGTGGGAATACAAGTGGAGATGAAATCTTGCAGCACTGATGAAAAGGTGCCATTTTATAATTCAACCAAGCCGGAGGGAATAGTTTTGTATTTATTTTTTGTATATCATATAAATGTTCTATGTATACTAGTAGAGATCCTGGTTTTATAGAAGTAGACAATATTTTAACTGTTAACAAATGGAAAGACATGGTTCATGTCAAGGGTAATTAATATATGTGTGTATGTGCATGAACAAATGAGTAAAAAGTTTGCATTTCTAGGAAAATTATCCCTATTGTTGCCTAATTACAAAACTATCAATTATTCTCATGAAGTGTCAATCATGTGCTCATAATAGTGCCAGGTTATGTATTATGCCCAAGGTTTCTTATTGCTTTTGGAACTCAAAATTACAAAATCACAACATATGTAAATGTGAGCTAGGCCACCTTCTCCAAATACAAAATGGTATACTGTTAGTTGTATTTCTATTCTCTTTATTCCATTTCTTTGAGTTTGTAACAGGGAATAAATCTGGGGGTGAGGAGGAAAATCTCCTCAGCTCATCTTGGAAGAACTAACTAGCTTTGTGTGGGGTAGGGAATGAACACAGAGGTATGGAGATGTGATTGCACTGACTGACACATGATGTTTTACTTCTTGTAGCAAGTTGTAAGTACATGGTTCACCAGTCAGTGATCCTTTCTAACTTGTTATGGTTTTGTTTTTTGTAGTGGCTGGGGAAAGGCCATTTGATTGTCAATTTCAGATCATACTATTTTTGTCCCTGGAAATCAAGTGTATATCCCATTAGGTTTATAACACTAAAAATGACCTAAATCAAGCCATGTTAAAAAGCTTCTTTGAATCTGATAGCTTAGTTTTAGTAAATTTTTTTGTATAATCTGAAAATTTTTTTTCCTGAAAAAAAATTGCATGGTTGAGTTAACCCAGCTGCATGTTTGTCTTGGTCTACATTCTGGTGGGTGTAGACCTATGGTAAATAGGATCACTTAAAGATGTTACTTCAATTAAGGTGTGGCCCAAATGAATCAGGATAGGCTTTAATCCAGATTACTGGAATTCTTTATAAGCAGAGTGAAAATCACACATAAAGAGAGAAAGCCAAGGAGAGGAGCCAGAGGTAGAAGTCAACAGAACCCAGAATAAAAAGGAAGATGCTGCCACATGTGCACTTCCATATGACAAAAGGCCAAGGACCAAGGATTGTTGGCAGCTAGCCTTTGAATGCTGCACTCTTTGGGACAAAGTATCACCTTGCTGAAGCCTTGATTTTGGACTTCTCCTAGCCTTAAAGCTGGGAGCCAATCAATTTCTGCTGTTAAGCCAACCCATTTTATGGTATTCATTTTAGGAGCTAGGAAACTAATACATTATCCCTATTTCACAAATGAGGAAACTGAGGTATAGGGATCTTAAATAACTTGTCAAAATGTCAGAGACAAAAGACTTAAATCTTGAGTCCTGACCACAGTATACACTTACTTTACTTTACTGAGCTATAACTAAGTTTATGCTACTACCCAGGCTTACATAATGCCTGCAAAGCAACCCACAGGTTTTAGAAACTGCCCAGCAAATGTACAGTTCTTCCAAAATTGTTTTATGACCATAAAAAGGCACACTTCATGAAATCAATATCTTCATTTAACATAGAAAAGATTTGAAAACTGAAAGTACTATTCTACTCTCCCATATCATGCATCCTTTGAGCCATATATAGCCATTAACAGAGCAAGGAAGTGAGAGAGAGAGAAGATGGAAGGGAGAGAGAATTAATTTTGTGAAGGGATTTGCTATCATTTTGCTTTGGAAGGTTAACCAGTAATCCTTTTCTCTAAGAGAAAATCTCTAAGAGATTTTCAGTGCTGTCTCTATTAGACAAAAAATAGCTTTTAAAAATAGCCCAGAGAAGACAAGTGCATAATCTAGGGAATTGTTTGTCCCCACCCACAACTTCCAGCTGTCTCTGTTGTGCCCCTTAAAATACAGCAGCCAGTGGAGTAGAGTCAGGGAGTTTGGGGAAGGAAGAATTTGCTTGCTTTGATTCAAGAGGAAGAGCATAGCAATTGTATTGTAGAATTCACCCTGTCATTAAATTTTTAAAGAATGTTTATGTTTTAGAACACTTTTAGATTTACGGAAAAGTTATGAAGATAGCACAGAAATTTCCATATTGTCCCTACCTAATTTCCCTTATTATTAACATCTTACATTAGTATGGTGCATTTGTCACAATTAATTAACCAATATTGTTACATTATTATCAACTAAAGTCCATATTATATTTAGATTTCCTTAGTCTTTACCTAATGTCATTTTTCTGTTGCATGAACCCATCCAAGATACTATATTACATTTAGTTACCATGCCTTCTTAAGCAACTCTTGGCTGAGGCAATTTCTCAAACTTTCCTGGTTTTTGATGACCTGGACAGATTTGTGGAGTAATGGATAGGTATTTTGTAAAATGTACTCTATTGATATTTTTCTGATGTTTTTCTCATGATTAGACTGGGGTTATGTGTTTTGGGGAGGAAGACTACAGAGGTGGAGTGCCACTTTCAATCCTTTCGTATTGAAGGTATATATTATCAACATGCCTTATCACTGTTGATATTGAACTTGATCATTTGGCCGAGGTAGTATTTGTCATATTACGTGGTCTTTTGAAATTTTATTTAATTACACATAATGATCTCTCCATTTAAAAATTATTAAAATTTAATTTAAAAAATCATTTATCTAAGCAGCAGCAGAATTAGAACTAGCAGTCAAGTGTACTGGTTACAATATGCATTGCATATTTAGGAGAGTGATAGGAGGAAGAATTATACAACAAAAAAAGTGACAATTTACCATTTCTGTCAGCTGATGAACAGTTAGTCCATTTTCTTACCTTCTCCAGAGATAGTATCTTTGTGCCAGTTTCAAAAATATATATAATTTTAAAGTATGAGAAATAATGCAGAGGAATTTATGAAAAACACACTGCTTCCAATTCTTTCTTCAGAAACCAAGAAATCTAGGTTGACCAGAATGGAGGAAAAAAAATGCTGTTCTCCTTTTAATGTAGAATTTTCATACCTTATTTATGTTTAAGGAGAGGGCAGAACTTTTACTGATTCCCAAAACAATTTGAAAAGGTTTTTTTCCCTAAGACTTTGCTATGGATAAAAATTCATGTCTGTACACTGATAAAGATTCTCAAAGAATGAATTCTTGAAAATGGGCAACTTCACTTTCTAGCACAAATTCCACTAAGCTTTCTCTTTTCCTTTGCCACCTACCTTCTCAGATAATACCATCTCAACTTGCTCCTTCTCAATAATATAACCTTATCCTCTTTCTATATTTAGACCTATTTTCTAGATACCATATGCATCTTACCATAAAAAAAGACTAGGGCGGCCGCCCGCTCGCGGGTTCTGGGGCGCGGGGCTGTGGAGGTCTCAGCCGGGAGCCTGGGGTGGTTCCCCTGCGTCCGCGTGCGCCCGGAGGATCTCCTTTCCAGAATGTGGGATGGTGCCCCTGCCTTACTAAGCCCCAGAGAAGACTGCCTGACCTAGGCTGATGCTTACCGAGCACCCCCGTTAGTCCTGCTAAAGCCCGGTCCTTGAGGCCTGTTTTTCACTCTCTAATGTAAGAGCCACCCCCCTCCAAAGCAGACGTCTTTCACATTGCCTTGATTTTTTGGCTGCCCTGAACTCTGACCTGTCTCTCCTCAGCCCAGTAAGACTGCTGCTTTCTGCTTGAGCTCTGTTCAGCTGTGCCACAGTTCGCACATCTGTAAGGATGCCTTAGAAAAAGAACCATGGAGAAGTATGTTAGACTACAAAAGATTGGAGAAGGTTCCTTTGGAAAAGCCATTCTTGTTAAATCGAAAGAAGATAACAGACAGTATGTTATCAAGGAGATTAGTATTTCAAGAATGTCCAGTAAAGAAAGGGAAGAATCAAGGAGAGAAGTTGCAGTGCTGGCAAACATGAAGCATCCAAATATTGTCCAGTATAGAGAATCATTTGAAGAAAATGGTGCTCTCTACATAGTGATGGATTACTGTGAAGGAGGTGATCTGTTTAAACGAATAAATGCTCAGAAAGGCATCTTATTTCAAGAGGATCAGATTTTGGACTGGTTTGTACAGATTTGTTTGGCCCTGAAACATGTACATGATAGAAAAATTCTTCATCGAGACATAAAATCACAGAACATATTTTTAACTAAAGATGGGACAGTACAACTTGGAGATTTTGGAATTGCTAGAGTTCTTAATAGCACTGTAGAGCTGGCTCGAACTTGCATAGGGACTCCATACTACTTATCACCTGAAATCTGTGAAAACAAACCTTATAATAATAAAAGTGACATTTGGGCTCTGGGGTGTGTCCTTTATGAGATGTGCACACTTAAGCACGCATTTGAAGCTGGAAACATGAAAAACCTGGTCCTGAAGATAATATCTGGATCTTTTCCACCTGTGTCATTGCATTATTCCTATGATCTCCGCAGTTTGCCGTCCCTGTTATTTAAAAGAAATCCTAGGGATAGACCATCAGTCAACTCCATATTGGAGAAAAGTTTTATAGCCAAACACATTGAAAAGTTTCTTTCACCTCAGCTTATTGCAGAATAATTTTGTCTAAAAACGTTTCAAAAGTTTGGAGCACATCCTGTACCAGCCAAAAGACCAACTTCAGGACAAAGCATGGCTTCTGTAGCACTGCTCAGAAAATTACAAAGCCTGCTGCTAAATGTGGAGTACCTTTAACATATAAGAAATATGGAGATGTGCATAAAAAATTACATGAAAAGAAACCACTTCAAAAACATAAACAGGCCCATCAAACTCCAGTGAAGAAAGTCAACCCTGGAGAAGAAAAGAAGAAAATGTTTGAGGAAGCATCAAGAAAGAAAAGGTTGGAATTTAATGAAAAAGAAAAGAAACAAAAGGATCAGATTAGTTTAATGAAGGATGAACAGGTGAAAAGGCAAGAAAAGGAAAGGTTGGAGAGCATAAATAGGGCCAGGGAACAAGGATGGAGAAATGTGCTAAGTGCTGGTGGAAGTGGTGAAGTAAAGGCTCCCATTTTTGGCACTGGAGGGGCAGTGGCTGCATCATCCTTTTGTCCTCGAGGGCAGTATGAACATTACCATGCTACTTTTGATCAAATGCAGCAACAAAGAGCAGAAGATAATGAAGCTAAATGGAAAGGAGCAATACATGGTCGAAGGCTTCCAGAAAGAGGAGTTCCACCTGGAATACGTCCAGGATTTCCTAATGGGGCTGCAGGTCATCACCATTTCCCTGATGCTGGTGCTATTAGAAAAACTTTGAAAAGATTGAAGGCCATGTCTAAACAAGCCAATACAAACAGGTCTAAAAAAAAAAACCAGGAACTAAGGTGGCGCAGGTGGTAGGATGCCTCTCTCCCACATCAGAGGTTCCCAGGATCAAATCCCGGTGAAGACAGGAGGAGAAGGATGAGAAGAGAGGGCAGGAAACAGACACAGAGTATTGCTCAGCAAATGGACACACACACACAAAAACAGCAAAAATGGGGGGGGGCATAAAAAATGGATAAAAGTAAATAAATAAATAGATCTTTAAAAATAAATAAATTAAAAAAAAAAAAAAAAAAGACTAAATATCCTTTTGGAGGAAACTTCCTGGGTTGGAGCAACCCAATATGCCTCTCTACCATAACCACAAACTGAGGTGACTGACAATTCATTTGACACCCAGTCCTTCCTGTTAAGTTCTCATACTTCTTGAGCTTTTTAAATACTCTATTATTTACTCACTTCAATTTAGAAAGTAATGGCATGGGGAAAGGACTCAGAACATATAATTTCATTAAAGACTCAATATCATGGTGATATTTTCCAAATCATAGACAAATAACTGAAGTTTAGAGACGTAAATGATTTTCTAACATCACATAGCTCACAACTGGCAAAAGTGGAATTCAAAGCTTGGTCTTTTTTTTTTTTGCCTCAAAACTCTTGTTCTTTCCATGACATCATACAGCATCTCTGTGAATACCCTGTCCCATGGGGCATCAGACACTAGATTTCTAGAGCAAATACCAAGCACTATCTTATGATTTATTTTAAGTATTATACTTAAATTAATCTTGTTTCAAATACAGAGTATGATATGGTTTTGGCAAGGAGAACTATGTGTAGTTCTCATTGCTATGGATAAAATATGCTAGATTTCACACAAGCCAGGATTTCAAATAACCTCATTCATTCATTCAACAATTATCTGTTAAATGCATGCTTTATGCCAGATACTGGGAATAGATTAGTGGGGAACAAAAGGCAAAATTTTCTACACTTATAGGATCTCTTAGTGGGGAAGGCAGATAACAAACAAACAAATATCTTGTATGGCAATAATTGCTCAGGAGAAAAATAAGGAGAAAGATAATTTAAAATAAGGTTTTACAAATGAAGGTTTATTAAGGGGATATTTGAGTAAGGACTGGGAGCAGGTAAGGCAGTAAGCCATGTAAACATTGGGGAAGAGTTTTCTTAGGCAGAAGGAACAAGAAGTACATTATAGGAGCTTGCCTGTAATGAGCCATAGAGAAACTTGTGGGTGATGATGTCAGTGAAAAATAATAAATCAAATTCTTTAAGGGCTTGAGACCATTGTAATCATAATGACTTTGGCTTTCATATTGAGGGAAACTGAGGAGCCATTAGAAAGTTTTGAGTGGAAAAATTATGTTATCTGACTTATGGACTATTACTCTGGTTGCTGCTTTGAGATGGGGTAAGGGTGGAAGCAATTAGGGGCATACTGCAATAAACCAGGCCAGGAATGATGGTGGCTTGAACCAGATTAGTAGGAGTAGAAGGAGTTGTTGAGAAGACATCAGGCTCTGGTTATATTTAGATGGTGGAGTTAACAGGATTTGGTTATGGTTTAGATATGGGTTTGTGAGAGATGGAGAAGCATTAAGGATGACTCCAAAGATAGAAGTTTTCTATCCACCACAGATCCTACCCTAATCCTTTTCCTTATAATTTAGGTCTCAAATGTTCTGCTATGAAGAGAGGTTTGCAAAGTGAAATGAACCTTCCAATAACTTTCAGAATGTCGGAAGTAGAATATGTTCATAATATTTAGATTCAGTAAAATGTCTTCTGCTTTTCTTTCTTTTCTCTTGTAGGCATTTATGAATGATGAAATTATATCTCATGTTACATATTATCTGAGAAATGATAATTCCAATTAGCAATTAGTGCTATGCCCTAAGACCTTTTGAAGTTCATAACTACTTCTGTTTTGCTGTAGGGTTGCAAATGTGGCAGATTGAAAAATCTATCAGACTTAGCTGGTATTTTCCACAGACATCTGGTCTGACAGCTAGATCTGCAGTCAAGCATATAAATCAAAATGGAGCTGACTTGAAAGTGATATAGAAATGCAGAAATGCCCCATGATTTTTGCAGAAGATTTGTGATCATTTTTATGTTAATGTAAGAAGACTAAAAATGAGCTGCTATATTTTAAATTTTTAACATTTCCATTATGAAAATGGTTTTATTGTAATCACTTTACTGAAAAGTAAAGTTATCTGCAGAGAGAGGACTGAGAGCTTGCAGATAACAAGAGATATGTTTAGGGAGTCTACTGGGGTGAATAAAAAGATTTCCAAATAGCTATAAGGAACAACTCACACAACTTACACACCTGGCTTGAAGAGAGTTATGAAAGGAAATAATTACAAATTCCATGTAGACTAGTCTTGTAGCAGGATCTTTTGGTCCTGGTTTGAGACTTTGCCAACTCATATTTGGAAACGTGGACACTGAAATGCAGACATGAAGGATATATTCAAGTTTGGGGACACATCAAATGGCTTTGGTATAAGAAGACAGGACTAAGAAAAACAGCAGTTTGTGACTATTAACAAAATGGCTTATGCTTGAGTTTCAGGCTGTATGGAGAGAAAAGTGAGGATAGGAAAAGAAAGGTGGGCTAAGAAATTGGGAAGGGCTCAAGAAATGAGAAACACAATGAAGGAAAAGTAGATTCAATTACATTAAGAGTTGAAGACATGGAATGGAGGGCAAGACAAATAAGGTTATAGAGTGTTAAACCTAGGAGTAACTGTAGATATCATCTACTCTAGCCACTTCATTTTCTAGATGATACAGAGGGGTTAAGTCTTTCTCTTAAGTCCATGCAAGCAAGCATGGATGAAGCCCTTAGAACTCTAGGGACTGGACTCCCAACCTTTCCATGCTTTTTGTTCTCATGATTCAATTGCTAACGAAGTAGAAAGAAAGATAATCCTGACTCTTCTTAATAAAATACATGAGTTTAGGAAAGATTCCATTATCTACATTGAGCATGAAGATTAAAACAAGAATAAAAATTGAAATCTCATCTTGGCCCTAAGCATCAAACCAGGCAGCCCCTGGATGCTCAAGAAGTTTCCTCTGAGGATACTACCATTATCTCAGAAGATTTGGAGACCTGAGATTCCAGAGAGAGGAAGAGGTTTTGAAAAGAAAAAAAAATTGTCAGAAAGATGGATCCATTGCATTAGGACACTGAGCCAACTTTTGCTGTAGGCCTTTGCCCTGAGACTGTGGGTATAATTGCAGCAAGCTGAACATGGTAATTATGATCTCCTCTGCATCTAGCTTGGACATCAGTGCTCAGCAGGACCTGTGCAGTAGTGCTGTGTGTATAATTAAGGGAGAAGGGTCTGTTGAAAGGCTGTAGGGAAAGAGATAATTCATTTATACAATTCTTCCTATCCCTAAAGAGCAGCATGACTACTGGGACAAATTAAATGTTATCTCCTTTATGAAGAGAGCTGTGAAGGACTTCCGAAGACTTTACTTATGTATTTTGAAAGTGCTTTTAAACCTCAAACATTAGTTCTCCCTATCTTAATGTAATGTCCATTTCACTTGTTTGAGCTCCTGTGATTGGAAGCCCTCAAAGGGAAACGTGTGAGAATCACCATTCCAGTAGTTTGCCCTAGGGGTAGTGGAATAAAGAGGGCTCCTTTGTCAAATTTGGCTCTGGTGCTGGAATTTTAACATGTGTTATTGGCTCTGGGGATTATGTTCTGGTTCTGGCTGAGTGAAAGCTTGCTTTGCTTTTGTTTTTTTGGGAAAAAAAAATTAATAAAATGGCAGGATTTGCTTACTTGCTTATTGGATTCTTTTGCCTGGGAAACATGCAAATTCTGAACCTAGCTGCACATTTGTGACAAAGAGATAGCTATTAATCTGAGCTATATGCTATTTTGGGGGGGAAAAATCTTTTTTATTTTTCTACAAGGGCAGAATTCTGTAGTACACAAAGTTAGGCCTTTTAGAGACAGGGTTTAAATCTGCTTTCTATTAATAGCTTTCAGAAGCTTTTCTAAATAACCTTGAGGCACAAGTTATTCTTACAAGATAGCAGATGGAAAAAAAAAAAGACCTGTGGTTTGTTAACCAATAAAAGGTAGGTTGCTGCTAAATCTACCTGTTTCAAATAAATTAGTTGGGCTAATTTAGAACACATCTTTTGTTTCTTTCTCTCTTATTTAATCATTAAAAATGATATAGGGAGAGAATAAACTTTGGGGATTATCCAGCCTAGATTCTTTGTGCTGAAGACCAGCAAGGATATATGTTCAAAATCGTATAGCTGATGTGCTAAATAACTGCTCTTTCTCACTCTAGTCGTACACTGCTTCCGTCACCCCTGCTTTAGGCCCTAGAGTTTAAACTTTATGGCATATCTCGGAGGGTTTTGGCTCGATCTGGTTGGGTTTGGCCATAGGAAGCGTTCAGGAGCAGGAGTTCAGACAGTAGGAGAGAAGAGTGGTCAGGATTCTTATTCCTTCAGCTCCCTCCCTGCCTGGGTTAGTGACCGTCTCCTCTAGCCTTACCTTTCAGCAGTTCTGCCAACTCTTCTTCTCCCCTGTCCCTTCTATCCTGGAATGGTAATAGCTGTGGTGGTTGCTGTAGTAAGCTGATCGTGAGATCTTCCTGTTTGTTCTATGCTGCTCATCAGGAAATGACGAGTTAGAAAATGTGTGATCTATACATGCCATGAATTTCATCTCCACAGAGCTAGGTAGCATTATGCCTTTTCCTACTTTCTTGCACCCCCATGGGTAGAAGCACGACTACTTTTCTTTCCCCAAGATGCCATTAGAAATTTTTGATGCCTATCAAAGAGCTTTTAACCTTACCTTATCCTTTAGGGAGGTGGGACTCTCTACCTGGTCTCCCAAGGGTTAGTAGTAAACAGGACAGTGGCTACTGTTCAGTCGTGACTGAATTCAGTCTAAGGCAATTTAAAAAACACTTTGGAAAGATACAGATGCATCAATTTTAAAACAGCCGAAGTACTGAGATTTTCTCTGCATGGAAGCAGAGCGACAGGTAAAAATAATAAGAGAAATTAATTTCACCCTAAAATGACAGCATTATGCTGCTGTCTTTTAGCAACGAATGAAAGTTCTATGTATATCACACAGGCAGAGAACATTTCATTGAAGGGAAACTGATAACGCTTAGCAGCTGCTGACAAAGCTCACCTCTCTCCATTGCTAAGGAGTGGAAATCATGTAACAGTTTATTGCCTGCATAACCGTGATTTGCAGAGACACTCAGCTGAACTCTGCAAGCCAAGAGGAAGAAAGGCAATAATTAAATCTAGAGATTCATTTAAATCTTGACATAAGTTGGTTTTGTGGGCTCCATACTGCTAACAAGACATGCAGGAAATGCCTACTCATTCCTGAAGACTCAGTTTAACTATCAACTTCACTGGGAAGCTGCCCTTCTGCTTCCAAAACACTCTATATCATCAGTGGGTCTCAAACTTTAGCAGCCTTCAGAATCATTTGGCAGACTTGTCTTGCTAAACCACTGAGTGCCACATGCTCCTGCCCCGTATTTCTTGATTTGGTAAGTCTGGGGTGGGACCTGGGAATGTGCAATGCTAAGTTCCCAGGTGATGCTGATGCTGCAGTTCTTCTGCTCTGTGTAAACCTCTCTCATGGCACTGAACACATTAAATTGTCTTTCATTAAGAGTCAACTCCGGCACCAGTCCTTCAAACTATAAGATCTATTGTCTGGTCACCTTCTACCACTCCTGTACACATTTGAATGAATGAATGAGTGAATAAATGAATTAACTGCATGCCTTTCTAAGGACCTTCTTGAAATTACGAGAACATGTAGTACTGATTCTACTAAGTCTGTCTACTCTATGTACTTGGGATTATTGTTGCTTTAGGATTGACCATCCTAGAATTGTACAGGACAACTACTGGCCTATACATTGATTTTGTATAAATTAGCAAAAGGGGCACCCTCTGGGAAGGTATAGCCTCATACATGTAGTAAGTAAGAAGGCGTGTAAGAAGGCTTCGTTTCCTTTAGTAGTTAAGTATATCTATGAAGTGCATAAAATGTAAAACCAAATGCCGTGGCACTGGGATTACCCAATGTTTTTTCTATTTTTGGCAGATTCTGCAGAGTTCCCTCAGAGTCTCAAATTAGACTTGAGGACACCTTACCTTCAGAATACTGCCCCATGATCTTAATTACCAAATCCTGCAGGAGTGAATAGCAAAATGTCATATGGTAGCATTGTTAAGAGAGGACCTGTCCAGTCAGATCTCAGTGGTAGAAATGAGAGACAGCTGGCTGAAAGAATTTGAAATCTTTCATCAACTGTGAAAGCAGAAATAATAAGAGGACTGGTGATGCTCATATCAGCAGCTAAGAAACTTTTGTGATCTTGGATTTTGAAATTGTAATAGGAAGAACAACTGAGACTGAACTCCAACTTGTAACAGATACCAGCTAGGTTGCTTGTGTTTTGCTCTCATAGATAGAGTCCCAAGAGATCATTTATTTGTCTGTATATTGTATGTCTGCCCGTCCGTCCGTCCATCCATCCATCCATCCATCCACATATCCATTCATGTCTACATCCACATTTATTGAGTATTTATTTACTGTGTTTCAAGTTCTCTAAAGGCAATGAGGAATCCTGGAATGAGAATGGACTTTGAAGGCAAACATATATGTATCTAAATCCCAGCTCCCCAACTTTCTAGATGCATATCCTTATGGAAGATTATTTACTTCACTGAGTCAGTTTCTTCATCTGGAAAACAATTATATTACCCACCTTATACAGAGATTGTGAGAAAAAGATACTATGCATCTCTATAGTTCCTACTGGGCTTGGCTTATAGCAAATGATCTATAACTGATAGGTATTTTTTTAGAGGCATCATACAATGATCCCACAAAGAACTTGTGATTTTTCTTCTTAGAATCTCTATTGATGATCTATGTACAAAATTATTTTACTGCCTTCAGTAATATATGATTTGGAATAAAATGGATCTTTTTAGAAAAATAACATTCAGAATAAGATCACACACACACAAAAAAGGCTTTATTTTTTAAATATAGAGTTTCTTCTTCTCCAGAGTTAGCAGAAGTCTGCTTATTTATTTGTTTACCTTGGGTTATATGATGAGAAATCAGAAAAGACTTTGATAATACTATATATGTTAATTCAATTCAAGTTTTTTCAAAGTATACTTGCACCAATTATCTTGATACTTTCCCTAATTGAGATCAGAGTTTATCCTATTTTATATATAAGAAAACTACACGTAATTACATTGCAAGCTGATGGCAGTACTTGGGCCAGAAACCATGGCTCCTGATTTTTAGTCTCGTGGCTTCCCTATTCTTAGCCAAAGCCTTTTTTTAATCGAGCCCTTTGTGGGAAGGCCTTGAACAAATTTAAAAAATGTATCTCTTGAACCTGCCAAGGGAAAGTTCACCCTCGCTATAATAATTTCTTAGGAAATTGATGAACATATTTAGGCCAGCTAACAGTAAATTGTTATGGAATGTGCAGTAGAACCTTTGTGAAGAAACACTTCTGTTCCCATTCATCAAGAAAGAGGGCCTTTGGGGAGATACATTTCACATGATTGTGTTCTTTATACCCTTATAAGAGCCAGGAGGATCATGGGAAGAGCCTCGGAAATGTCTCTTGTAGGGTTGTCAGATTTAGAAAATGAAAATACAGGGTGCCTGAAATTTTGAATTTCAGATAAATAAAATTTTTAGAATACTATGTCCCCTGCAATATTTGAGACATACTTATAATAAAAATTAATTTGTTGTTTATCTGAAATTCAATTTTAACTGGCCATCCTTTATTTTATCTGGTAACCCTGGTCCCTTGGCCTTTTTGATATGTAGTTTGCTTATGTAATGGCAAATGCTACTCTTTTTCTGTCCTTCATAGAGTGGTGGTGAGGGTTAAATGGTCATGGACACAATAATATATTTTAACCTGTAAAAAAAAAAATGCAAACAGAAAAAGTGAGAAATTATTAATTGCTGTTAATACTAGAATCCCGAGACCAAATAGAGAAAATGAATCTCAAATACATCTCCGAGGAGTTACTTACTCATTTATGGCAAGACTTTGTTAAATATAGTTCCCATTTTCTACCTCTAAACTTCTGTGATATTCCCTCAATAACTTTCTGAGGTTTTATTATTGTGAAATTATAGCTGAGAAACTGGAAGCACAGAGAGGTTAAATTATATGTTTAAGGTCACACAGCCTCTTCAGGTTGAAATTTGATCCCATGGAATCTGTCTCTGGACTCTGTAAATATAGTTAATATTTAACAATACTAAACAAAGGCTACAAAAAAACATTGAGTTAACTTTTTAAAAAATAAAACAATGCATCTCTGACAGACCTGGAGCAGTTAATGTTTGCTGCTAAGGTTTCTACTACAGATGCAAGAAAAAGAAGGTCCTCGTGCTTTCTGTCTGTCTGCTTGTGGCAGCCAAGATTGAATGGGGGAATACAGGAAATTCTAAAAACACAGGGAGGGAGCAATAATCTTTGCAACTCAGAAATAAGCTTAAAAACAGCAAAAAATAAAATAAAATAAAATTTATGTGTTCTAGAATTATCTAGGACAATGCCCACACATTATAAGACATACCAGAAGTACAATTTAAATGAGACCTATTTTAAGTATTAACAATGTGTACAAAAACAGATGAAGCTCTCTGAGCAATACTTTTTATTTCTATTATTATTTTTATGAGGCAATATAACTATGAAGTTTATGTCTGTTTTTTTAAAATTGTGAGTCATAACCAATCATGGCACTCCAATTAGAACTTAGAGAGTCATTCTAGCATTTAGTAGGCAATGGAAGTGTTCTACATGATCTTGCAGTGATGGACACAGGCCATGTTAAATATCATCAAAATTTATGAAAGTGTATGGTCTAAAATGTAAACCATAATGTAAACCATTGACAATGGTTAGTAGCAGTGTTTCACTATTTGTATATCAGTTGTAATAAATGTATCATATAAAAAGGTATTAAGATGGTAAGGGGGAAAATGAGGAGGAAGTTGGGTATATGGAAGTCCCCTGTATTCTGTACGTGACTTTACTGTGACCTAAAACTTCTTTGAAAACAAAACGGAAAAAAAGTAAGATGCAGAGGAATAAATGAAAGAAAATGTCACTGTACATACAGAACTACAGATATTACAGTGATCAAAGGCAAAATGTCAAAAAATTTTAAAATATTTTTCATTATTTTTTAATATCCCAATTTTTTATTTTTATTTTTAAAAATTTTTTTATGTATTTTATTTTATATATTTAAACCTATCATTCTTATTTCATTTACCTATTAATTGTATTTGACTATTTTATTGGCTTCATTTTTGAAGAAGCTTTGGGTCACAGAAAGGTTACAACTGGGGCAGGGGAGGATCATTGGTGTGGGGTGTCAGTGATGTGGGATACATGGAGGAAGTTCACCTAGACATACATATAAGGTATATAAATATGTTCAAATGTTAAAGGGGCATTGGCACAGTGGGTGGAGATTCACACAATAACTGAAAGAATATTGAATCCCCATCCTGGAGAGCTCTGCCACATTCTCTAATGGAACAGCAACAATCCCCCAAGTAAAGGGGCAATGATTAGTGAAGGAGGATGCTCCATTGATGGGACCTTGATATTGATGACTATACTTATAAGTCTTCACTCTTGAAGTTGAAACTTAGCCTAGTGTTATAGGGTGCCTAAGAGTTACCTCCTGAGAGCCTCCTTGTTGCTCAAATGTGGCCTCTCTCTAAGCCAAACTCAGCATATAAATGTATTACCTTCCCCCCAGCATGGGACATGAATCCTGGGGATGAGCCTCTCTGGCACCGAGGGATTACTACCAAGCACCAACTAGTAATGCAACTGGAAAAAGACCTCGAATAAAAGGGGGAAAAGTTAAAGACAAATGAGTTTATATGGCTAAGAGACTTCAAAGTGAGTTTGGAGGTCATCCCAGAGGTAGTGCTTATGCATGTCTCAGCAGGAACTCATAGATTGCCAAAGTAGATACTACCCCAAATAGTGGGGCTCCTGAGGGCTCTGGAGACACCCAGGTCCTACAGTCAGGACAGATAGCTCCAGAGTTTGGTGCCTTACCAGTGGGCCCTACTTTGGAGTTTGTGCTCCTGAGTGTGATAGAGTTGGACTCAGTTATGGCTTCCCTCCACATGGATCATCTGTCCCTTCTGTTTGAACCTATAGTTGGTTCTGGAATTGGTAGGTGTACATCCAAGAGACTTAAATCTTTGGGCTGTCCATGTGCCAGCTGGGCCCTGAGCCTCAGTGGAATTGCAACACCTACTCCCCAGTTTATTGGACTCACCCAGGACAACTAACAAGGAGGTGAGGATGGACAACCACTATACTGAGGAAATGAGAGAGCCTACAACTGCAAGCAAGAGAGTCCCATCCATCAGCTGTATGGGATCAAAGCCCCCTCTCAATTAGAGGTGGCGTGGACATCACCATCCCAGAATCCTCGGGATTGGGGAATGAACTATGGACTAGAGTGGACTTACTAGTATTCTGCTATAGACTTATTGTGATTCTAGCAATGGAAGAAATTACAATATTGATGTGGAGGCAGTGGCCACTGGAGGCTCTGAGGGCAAGGAGAGGGAAAAACAGGTGTAATACAGGGACATTGTTTGGACTTCGGAATCATCCTGAATGACATTGCAATGACAGATATAGGCCATCATATATTTTCCCATAATCTACAGAATTGTGTGGAAGAGAATGTAAACTACAATGTAAACTGTAATCCATGCTCAGTGGCAATGCCCCAAAATGTGTTTATCAATTGCAATGAATGTACCACACTAATGAAGGATGTTGTTTATGTGGAAAAATGTGGGAGGTATGGGGAGTGGGGCATACAGGAATCCATATATATATATATATATATTTTTTTTTTTTTAACAAGATCAATGCTTTATGATAAAAGTTCATTAAACACTTAATCATATATTGTCTTTTTTTTTTTTTTTTTGCTTACAGAAAGTTATTTTTATATATATATAAATATATTTTAAGAGGTGCTTAGATTACCCAAAATATTACACGTAACCCACTGGGATTCCCATGTTGCCCACCTCCCACACCTTCCACCACATCCCACACAAACATCTCCCACAAGTGTGGCCCACCACCCTCAATGGACTTACACATCCTGGGGCTTTGCCACCAACCATAGACCACAGTTCACCTCATAGACCACACTCTCTCCCACACATTTCTGAGTGGTGTGTGCTGATTTAAAATCCCTATATTTTTAATGTAATATTTATGTAATCTAAGTATCTTTAAAAAAATTAAAAAATATATTTAAAAAATAAAATAAATACCATAAAAAAGAGTCATTCTAGAAGAACATGGTGGTGTGACTTATTTTGTGTGGGAAAAGTACAGAAAAAATATGTAATGTAATTATCAGCTTTTGATCAAAGTATGGAAAATCTTAAAATAAACCTCCTTGATTCATGTATTCATTTTCAACTCAGTCGACTGGCAGCCAGCCTTCAGTAGGGAAGGTTTTTCTTTTTTAATAACTTGGATTGTTGGCAGGAGCACATTCAATGACAATTAGTGATTTCCCTCTTCAAAACAATTACTTCCTTGTGATATCCGGAATGTTGCTTTGGATTGATTTGTTTGTTGCCTACAGAGAAGTCTGAAAGTTCTTGTGAATGCTAGTTTTTCAGCCCTTCAAGGAAACATACTGGGTCAAGTTTGCATTTAAGGAAACTGAGGTCAGATCTGAAATTTGGTTACACCAATTCATTTTTCTGTAAGCTTGGAGTTGCTTCTCATTGGGCTCTGTGTGCTCTAGTATATGGTAAAGAAGTTAAGTGGGGATCACATTGATTGGTCTAGGCTTTTGGAAACTACTTTAGAGGTCTTCTGTAGAAATATTCCAAAGGATACCTTATACTCTGCATTACCATATCATTCTTGTGTTTACTATTGACTTAAGAATCTGTTTTTAATTGACTTCTCTGAAAATTGTTGAAAGTATAAAATTTTAATTAGGGTCACTTTAAAAAATATTTAACAACCAGTAGGACTTAAATATTGACTAAGCAGAAGAGTCCCAGCTGCAAACAACAGTTATACACATAGTGATTACCACTTGGATTATAAATGAAAATTATAAATTTTCAGGGACATCCTGAATTCATCTGACTGTGGTAATATCAATTTAGAATTAATTGATTTATCGATCCTTTATGGTCTATTATTGTGTAAGCAGTAACTCATTACTATCTCTTTCCATCCATCCATCCATCCATCCATCCATCCATCCATCCATCCATCCATCCATCATGTTTTTTCCATTCTTTGTAGTGTCCTAATTAAACCTCTTCAATTAATTAACCTAATCTTGTAAAATTAATGCTTGCAAATCTCTACACTTGGGCCTATTTTCCTGCGTTATTTCTTTATAAAATGGTTTCTATTTTCTCCATTTCAAACACCTCAATTCAGGAAGTCCTACTTCAGGAAGTCCTCCATGCTTTTTCTATGTTTACACTATATAATATTATACTTGTTAAGCTACATGGTAATATATCATTATGATAATTAAAATATAATTTTGTTTTGATATCATTTCATATAAGTACATTTTATCTTCTACATTTAATTTTAAGCTTATTTTTGGTATTTGGTATTTGGTATCTTGCAGTGCTTGTCATAAATCTTTTTATAACAAGCCATTCAAAAAATGTTTACTAAGTGATTGCTAATGAGTGAACAACCATTGCCTGAGAGCACTTATACTGTTGAGCAGGATTCCACTTTTCTATTCTTCTAAAATGACTGCATCTATTTATCAGATGTTTAACCTTGATATCACCAACATCTAGTCTAGCATAAAACAGGCACTGAACAAATGCATATATGGTTTGATGAATACATACATCTCTCATGATCTGTGTATAAACTGATCATTTTAAAACTGAGACCAGTGATTTGACAAGTCATGTCTCAGCCAGAGGAGTCTCAGATTTCATAAGGAGAAGCAGGTATACTCTCAGAATAGGAGCGCTGAGCTCAGTCACAGCCCAGAAGAATACCTGTCTCAGTTTATTTCTTTGCTATGACTCTTTTCTCTGTTGGCCAGGAAAGAGATGCTCAGTGTTCAGAACACCTTGTATTAGGAAGAAATTCCTCTTGTATTGGTGCCAAGTTAGACATGCCTTTCATTAAGTAACCTTCCAGAACAAAACAAAACAAAACAAACAAAAATCTAAAACTAAAATAAAACGAAAGACAGTAAAGGCAGCAGAATAGGGCAGAAGAAATAAGAAATCCTGGATTTGATTTTAAGTGTTTGCTCTGCCAATGCTTTATTTGGTCATCCTGGACAAATTGTAATGTCTCTGGACCTCATTGTCATCAAATAGAAAACAAATAGGCCTACCCTGAATTATTTCAAAGAGCCTACTAGCTTAAAAATAATTTGTTTTTTAGATGCTACAGATATGTCGTTGCTTATGTCTTTTCTCTGAAGACTTGATAGTACCTCCTCATGAGCTATTGAAAGGTGGTAGCTCTTAGCTTGAATATAAAATTCACATCTGTCCCTTTTCAAACCCTCAGAACTCGTGTATGCATCTGGGGAGCTTTGCCCCTGCATAGTTTCAATTACGAGTATTCTTTTCGTTTTGAATATTGGGAGAGATTTTTGTGGCTGGGTGTCTGTGTGATAGCTGCTGTGACCACTCCACTGGTGGCTGAAATGATTTCTTCACCTGTCACTTAAAAATATTGGGAGTGGGGGGAGGAAATGGACCCACTATGATGGAAAATGTTGCCTTGTTTCTGAATTATGCTTAGCTGCTAAGAGACACAGCTTTGGGATGAGAGACAAACCAACAAATTCGGCAAGGGCACTGGCTGTTACCTTGATGTATGTTACATTTGTCTAAAGTACCCTGGTACAGGGACTTCTGTCCATTAAAGAACAAAGTTCACTGCCATTTTATGACTGGGTTTGGAGATGAGCTCCCTAAAAATGTAAGCAAGTTGGCCAGATGAGTTGAGGTGAATCTGCCTCTATGCCCATTCCCCACCATGACTTTCTGTCCTCTAGATCCCTTTCTAGTATTTTCTTAAATATTTCCAATACTAATATAAATATTCTGAACAATGAGTATTTCAAATAGTCCAGCTCCTTTTTAGGAAAAAAAATCATATTTAAATATCGGGACAAAAGAACAAAAGACAATAGAATAGAGTGGCTAAGAATGGGATTTAGGAGTAAGAAGGACTTGAGTTCAAATACCATTTCTGGCCCTTTCTAGTTCTATGATCTTGAGAAGCTTACTTAAAGTTTCTATGCCTCAGTATCCCTGTCTGGAAAAAAATGTAAATAGTACCTAGTTCACTGAGTTGTAAGAATTAAATATGGTAGAGAAATCATTTAGCATAGTGCCTCAAGCATAATAAACCATTCAAAAGAGATATATTTTTTTAAAAAGAATATGTTATGAGAAAAGCTGATAATGAGCCTGTGGTATATAGTATGCAGCAGGATTAAATGACTTGCCTTGTATTTGAATAAGCATTCTTTCTGTTCAACGGGAAGCTAACATTCAGAGAGGTATGCTAAATCCGACAGAACAGGATTCACATTCTGCCCCTGTGTGATTGTGCATCAATTTCCTTATATATAAAATGAGATAATACCCAACTCCCTGCACTGCGCAAAACCTGTAGCAACTCTCTCTATGCCTGTCATTCAGAGTCCTCCACCGTGTGACCTCTACATGAATTCATGCTTTTTTAGTAAGGATTAAATGGTTGCAACTCAATGTTTTGCATGTGACTACTAAGGCCACTTATAAATCAAGAATGATTTTATAGTTTGTGGGATGATGTTTTTATATCTCCAATACATCTTTCCCCATATAAGCCCAGTCACATAACTTCAAAATAGTAAATATTTGTTGAAAATATATGAAATATATGAATTACAATGTTTTATGGAATGATTTGGTCCTCTTCATTGCTTATATTTTGTTTGTTTGCTTTTTAGGAAGAATAGGGGGTAAGTGCCTCTTGTTTAACATAGCAGAGTATCAGCAAGCGTGACATTCATTTTTTTCATACATTAATTCATTAAGAAGACATTTATTATATATTTACTATATCCCAAACTCTGCCTTAAGCATGTTTGAGATAAAAAAAAATGTGTAAGACATTTTTCCTCCATATAAAGGTTACCTGAAGGGAAGATAATGTATGCACGTAAGTAAATATAACACAAGGTAGAAATTGATGATGGCTGTAGAATAATAATGATAATGTACAATTAGAGTAGAGAGTAAAAGAAAACTACCTCCAGCTGTAATAATTGGAAAATTTTAATGGAAGAGCTGAATTTGTCATAAAAATAATATGAATTTGGCAAAAAGCAGGAGGAGTTTCCCAGGCAGAAGAAACAATATGAGAAAATTAAAGATGGACTCTGAGAGCGATGTGAAAAGAAATAGTGAGTTGTGGTTTTGTTGGAGGGTAGTTGTAAAATATTAATTGCACAGGAGAAAATGGAAGAGTAGATTGAGTCCAGATTATGACAAGTCATGGTTAGAGGTTAGAAATTTCTGAACTGTGAAGTGACAAGTTCAGTATCTAATATCTGGTCTTTGCACACATAATTCTGAATCACTCAGTACCCTGGTGAAATGCTGTTCCATTTCATAGTTTCAGTATCCATTCCTCTGTATATATTTTCACAATCACAAGTATGATAGCTATAGCCTCTTTCTGATGAATTGGACACACAAGCTCTGTGAAGTTGTAGGCTTCCAGGATCCAGTAAGATGCATATTGATATTTGACAAGCATAAACAAATGGACTTAATTTTTATTATTAGCTTTTGAAGTGTTTACAGTGGTAATCCAATCATGTTTAGTCCTATAGTCATTGGAGATTTTAATAGGTCCTAATTCTTATATTGTCCTCAGTGATTTTTATTGATTGATTGATTGATTGATTGATTGATTGGAGGTACCAGGGATTGAACCCAGGATCTCGTACATGGGAAGCAGGTGCTCAACCACTGAGCTACAACCACTCCCCTCAGTGATTTTTAAAGAGAATGTTTACTAAAGTATTTCCAAGGGTGATAATTTGTCAAAAAAATTGATTTGGGGTAAGGCAAAGTATATTTGAATAAGAAAATTACTTTATTCTGACCACATTCTGTTAAAATACTAATAGCCCCTTGAACACCCATTTTTAGTAGGAATAGCATTAAGAACAGCTGTAAACTTTTTCCTTGTCTCATTGAATCTCTGGTAATAAATTTGCTCATATTTTATTTGCAAAACTACATGCTTTTCCCATAGTATCACACTGAAAGAACTTTTATAGAAAAGAAAAAAATTGCCACAACTTTATCTGAGCTGGGATTATTCCTTTGATCTGAAAATTAATCCAGAGATTGAAATCCATGTTTGACACCTTCCCCTCCTCCTGTTTTGCAGAAGAGAACAGTTCACTGGAAAATGTATTGGACTGTTTTGTCATATGATTTATGGGTTATTACTGAATTTCTGGGAATTGCTTCACTTCATTTTAATAGTAGGATCCAAGCAATGAAGGGAGCAAATAACAGATTGTTATCATTTAATATTTTCAATATCTTCAGTTTGGGTGATTGCTTATGTGGGTTACCAGTCAAGGGTGGAATACCCCCATGTCATTGTGGTATTCTTCCTGTAGCTATAGACCTTAGAAAGAAAATGAGCTGTGCCATCTTTTATGGTTAAGCCCCATAAATCAATGACTTTTAGATAAATAATGCATTAGTCAAATCTTACCAAGTAGAACCCTAATTGAGAGCCTTGAAATTAAGAATGAGCCAGCAGTTACAAACAATCATATAAAAAATGTAATAACAGTTCTGCTCTCTTGGAAATACTAGTCCATATTGCCTCACAAGAACCCTTATCTTTCATCCTGTTCTTAATCTTGATTATTCTTAGAGATTATTTCATGGTTTCCGTCCTCTTTGTTTGATGGAAAATATTTTCACTGGATGCATTCATCAGAGCTTTATCAAATACTTTATTTGTGTATTAAGTAGCAATGCATTACTTATACAGTGCATTAAGAGTCATCTCTCCTTTTTTCTCTGGTCAGAGCCTACCAATGGGGTATAATTTGAAATCTTCTGGAAGAACCTCTGGCCTAAAAATATATCCTTCCATTGTCCAACTTGGCCTAATGCAGATGACTAAAATTTTTCCTTAAGAAATAGTATGTTTTTTTAAAATATTACCTATATCCTTCCTAATTATATTGGGATTTTAAAAAGAAAAGGTAAAGATATTTGAATAGAAAAAGTAAGAAAGACCAGATGAAGCCAACAAGAGTGAGGAAGGTTGACCAAAATTACAAGTTATAAAGTTTTGAACACTTACTAGAAGTGTTTATCTCGGAAATTTTTTAGCAGGAGACAAGAGGGATAGAGAAAGGGGGGAAGGAGGGAAGAGGGGGAGAGGTAAGAGGGGAAGATCAGTTGCAAGAATAATAATGTCTTTTAAAATAAAGTTATTTAGAAACTACAGAACTATTCCCCTACCTCCTACCACAGGCCCTCATAAAGGGTAAAGGGAATACTGTGTGATGTAGTGAAAAGACAATCTCAGTAATGTTCTAATAGATCTAATAGTAAAAGTTGCATTGAGTGCCATGCATCTGTTTGTTAGACTCTTTCATTATGGAGGGACCTACAAGCCAATAAATGCAATTTGCAGGACACCCCATTAGAGGGTAATCAGAGAAAATTGGTCCTCTGTGTTATAGCACTGTCCCAGGGCCATACCTTGGAAAGCTAATAATTTAGGCATTAACACTTCGGTGTGAGGTAGTTTACCCAACTGCTTTTTATACAGCAGCTGCTTGTTTAGGACTGGGCAGGCTTTCTAGGAGTTGACTGACAGGGACCAAGGACTCTGTTGGGGGTATAGCATCAGTGGGGGATTTAGAGCTGAAAACAAGGGGTACTGAAAAATAGGATGACTTCACTGTTTTCCTTAGGGCTGGCTTTGGTCAAGGTCAGATTGTAAAAATGCAAATTATTCTAAGATGGCAATATATATATTTGGACAAAAAAAGACTGGAGGAAATATCTCACTAGCAATTACCACAGTCATGCATGCTATGGAATGCATGAGATAGGAAGTTCATCATGGACTTCCAATTCTAGCAATACAAGGTCATTCTTTGAATAAGAAAGGAATTAAATTTTTCTCTTTGTGTGGGAAAGGTGGGAGAGTGGTGTGGGGCCAGAGATTAGAAATCTGTAAATCTGCAACTATTCTAAACAATATGGATGAATCTCATAAACATAATATTGAGCCAGAAAAAAGCCAGACTCAAAGAGAGTGCATATTGTATGATTTCATTTTATAAAATACAGAAACATATAAAGCTACCCTGTGTTGTCAGAGGTAAGAATAATGATTACCTTTGGGGTGGGGCCAGTAAGTGGAAAGAGACCTGCAGGAATGTGTTTCCAGGATGCTGATGATATTGTTTCTTGATCTGGGTACAAGAAACACAGGCCTGCTTGGTTATCTATTGTGTGGACGTTTATGATGTGTTCACTTTTATCTCTATGTAAACAAAGTTGTTTTTAAACTATACAAGTGTCTCTCACATATTAGAAGATTGCTAACCTAATTGTATCTCTGCCATCCTTTCCTACTTTTCTAGCCTGCAGGAGAGAAATTAGTCACTATCACTTAAGAACAAGGTATTTATAATAGGGTTTCTCCTTTTTCTCTTTTCCACTTTCCCTCAGATTTACCCAATAGTTTTTTCCTCCTTTACAGAAGTATAAAACTGCATTTAAGTAGCATGTTTAAGGCTTGATATCATTATTATTCAATAATACCATTATGTTATTATACAAAACACCTTTCCCTGAGGGTTACACAAGTCCATGCTTAGTGTTAACTGGAAGTCAAGGGCAATACTGCAAAATAAAGGCGTGGAGGATCAGAGTCTAGGCAGGCCTTACAGGAGCTGTCTGGAAAAAAGATCAAAGCAAGAAAGAACATCTTGAAGGTATACATGAAAAGATACAATAGGTTGGAGTGGCATAGTCAGTTTCTAATTTCAGATAGAGTAATTTCTCTCACACATGTGCTAAAGTGTAAAAAAACATCTAAGGTTTAACACTTCAAATCATTAACTAATTAATTAACTAATGAATCCTCATAACAGCTCTGTGCAGTTTGCGTTAAATATCTACCATTTCACAGATCTTGTGTCATTTAGAAACCCTTATATCTCTTTTTATCTGTGCTCTTTCAAAGTCTTAATAAAGAACTAATTATTTTCACGTCTCCAGTGAAGGGCACGTATCAAATCTCTCTTGAGAAGAGAAATATCCAATATTTTATGAACAAGTGAATTTCCAAGGCCAGTTACATCATTCAGGGCCTTTCCTAGTGTTGTGACCCCAAATATCAGAATTCATTTTGACATCTATTACATTTTTTTTTCCTGGAGGAGAAACAAAAATCCACTCTTATGCCTGCACATAATAGGTTCTAAACAAATGCCCGTTGAGTTAAACTGGATTGAATTCCTCTAATGTAACTCTTTGGATAATTTAGCCATCATTTCACAGACTCAATATGAAATGTTGAGGATGTAAATATTAACATCGTGTTCCCTTCTTCCCAGTGCTTAAATTATTTCCCACTAGAAATGAATTAGGTACTGAGTTACATAGGCCATTTAGTTTACTACAGCAGTAATAGCATTTTCCCTTGAGCACTGAATTGGGATGTGTGTGTGATAAGTACATGTTTGGGGAATAAAAACGAAAGAGAGACAGACGTAGAGATAGACAGATGGATATTAGGGCAATGTTTTAAAGAGAGATTTAAAGAATAATGGAGCCAGTTCTTCAAGTAATGTTTATGAGATGGAAATGATGCTGAATTATTAGAAAATGAAATTTTCTCTTGTGGTGCTAAGCAAAATAGTTACAGAATAATACTGAACAGAAAAAACCCATGAACAGATATTAACAGATGGTTTCCAAATTTTTGGTAGGCCCTTTTCAGGTTTGATTTAATGATTGTTAATTTAAGCTCCAGGGATATTTAATCATTTTCTAGAGATTGCAGACTTTGTGATTTAAATGTTTAATGTGCTAAATTTCACTTTGCCATTTAAAACAACTTGCTGTATTGTGAAAACATGGAATGAAATGGGGGAGAAAAATAACCTTTATTGAGCATCTGGAGTGACTCCCAATATATGTTATTTTAATTTATCCTCAAAATTGCCCTGGGACATGAGGTACTATTCCCATTTTACAGATATAGACACTGATGCCATGTCATGCTGCTCATTGAACCACCACTGCACCCTAGGTTTAACTGTTTCAAAACTGTAATCTCTCCCCTATATTGCAAAACAAAAGTAGTCTTCTATGAGCAGATTTAATTTCAATACCTTTAAACCCCTGCAGGCCCCATCTATTTTAAACTGGTTTTGTAGGTATTCATCTGTACACCTGGATGTACTGATTTAATAAAAATTTAGATTTATAAAAATCTCTCCTGTTAATTCTTTTTCTTTTTTCTTTTTCTTTTTCATTCTGTTGGCCAGCTCTCTCAGATACACTCAGCTCACGTGGCTTGAATTCTGGCTGGCAGGGACAGTGCGGTCAAGGCTGCAGCTGTTAGCATCCCCTCCTCCCACGCTCTTCATGAGTTCTGCAAATGAGCCCTGCAGACTGTTATTGCGTTCTGCAGGTTTTTTGACAAATAGCTTTTGTGGCCTTTGATTTTTCATATCGCTCATAAATTCTGGCAACAGATGAGTTGTTTGTCAGTTGCAAATTCCATACATTTGAAAGGAAAGAGTTGAAGATCCTAGCATTCAAAGGGGACTCTGTCCTTAAGATATATTTGTAAATTTTTCGTAAAGCGACTTTGAGAGGAATCTCCTGGCTGTGCCTACCTGCAATTATCCCTATCCTTATGATAAAATCTTTAGAGTATATCTTCTAAAATGTGCCTGAGAAATGTATTTCATGTTTATCGTGCTGGATTTTAGTGAGTCAAATTGTGTTTGGGCAGTATGTTTCCCTCTTCACGTTCTGTGTGACACTGGAGTAAAATGGAGACTTCGGTTATTCAGCTACAGGCTCTAAGAAAGGCAGTTGTAACTCTGCATTTTAATTAACTGAATCAGCTGAGGAAATGTTGTCTCTCTACTGTGGTGTAGCTGTCTGCCTTGTAAAGTACCTCCCTGGATAAACAGAGGACTTCTATTTCTTAAGCTGTCTTTCCCCTATGGTCTTCAGACCATGTTGGGCTCCCCCCCCCCCCCTTAAATTACAGGTGGAGAAGGTTTCATTAACTTTAAAATAATTTTTTAGGAAATTCAGTTGCATTTTTATAACACTTTGAATTACAATATAGTTACTGCAGGGAAGATACTGTTACTGGAGCACACAGAAATATTTATAAACCTAAATCTGTTTTATCATATTACCAGGGATGGCATCTGCACTTAGATACAGTTGAAATACAAATTGAAGATCAGATAGTTTTTCAAAAAAAAAAAATCAGTGGGCTTCTGCGAGCTGAGCCAACAAAATGGGAATAATTTCACCATTGAGTATTTGTGCATAACACACTGCTGGGTCTTAAAAATGAGTTGAATATGAGGCGATAGTCTTGATTCAAAGTTATGTGCAAATTTGACCTCTGGAAATATAATTTGTGGGTCTGATATTGAAGGACACTGAATAGATCCTTCCAGAGACTCCTTGCCTCTATGATTGGTTTTGAATTAATCACTGGGCCGCTTTCGTTCAACTGTCAGATACTCTATGTAGAATCTCTTGAATCTCAAGTAGATTTAATGCAAATTTCAGAACAGTGGTTTTTCATCGTTTCAAACTATTTGCCATGGAGCCACTACCTGACCTACATCAAATAGATTTAAGTTCTGAAAATAAAAATAAAAACCCAATCACTTCTTTTGCTTCTTCCACTTTGATAAGAATGGGACCAAAGGCAAATATGATTTTTGAAAAAAATAAGTAAATATTAAGAGAAACATAGGTTCAAGGTAAAAAAAAAAAAAAAAAAAAGTAAAGAATGATGGTAGCAAAACTCTAACATAGATAACTAAGAGAGATTGAGGAATGCAATTCTTGGAAAAATCTTTAAATATACCATTAAATTGCCTTGGAATTTTATGATTTACTGCCTTTTAATAGAAGGTAGGAAATTGACGGCAAGGTTCTCAAAAATCCTCGTAGTTGCATGTTTTTGTTGACTAAAGATAGGTTTCATCTTTATGTAATAACCTCATTACATCTATTTCAAAAATGAATCTGCTCTGTTGATGACAAAGATTACCATGGTCCAGAGCCTGAGCAACACCACACTGGAAAAAGAATATACAGGTGGTCCACAAATCTTCCCTGCCTTACAAATCATAATTAAAATGTGACTTAGAAAATATATTATGGAGGGATGTCATTTCTATTTCTGAAATTAAACTAGAATTTGCAGAATTACAGTTCTTTATTTATAGAACCGCCCAAAGCTATTGGTTGAGTTTTTAAATCCCTTTTTAATAAAATTATTAGCCTATGTAATTTAAATTATTGCTTTCCTAAGAAGTAAGAAACATTAGTTTTTTCCTTATAATCCAGTCAGAAAGTGCATATTCAAGTAGTACAGATTGACTTAAAAGGTTGGATAGAGAGAACAATTGAAAGAAATTTGAAGTGGAGATGAGAGAGAAAAGAAATTTAGTGGAATAAAAAGTAAGAGGGGTAAGAGAACGGAGGAAAAGAGAGACCCAGCAAAGGCAAATACATCAATTCTATATGATCAAATGCACCTCTTGCATGATAGAAGATGTTTGGGAGGTAAAAAAGATGATCATTGCTAATTACCAACGTTTGAGTATTTGGTGTTTGAAAGCTCCTATAGAATATATACTTTGTAAACACATGTAGTCAGAAAGCCAGAGACCTTTGTCTCTGTGAGAGTATCAGGTGCCCACCTGGTGTGGAAAGAGAGGTGAGGCCTCAGAATGAGTCTAAGCAGAAGCCTTCTAAAACTGTATATGGATGAGAAGTCATCCAAGCTAAAGAGCAAGAGAGGGTGAGCAAAGAGAAGTCACATACTTGCTAATGTTCATATGCTTGGTAATTATCATAGGGAAAATTATTGGTAGGTTAATTCACAACACAGAAGAAATTTAAATCAGAATATAATTAAAGAATTATATTTTGGAAGACTACTTTTTGAATTTGATACATGAGAAGACTGGATACTGAAAAAGTATATATGAAATAAAAAGCAAAAAAATGTTTATGTTGACTATATAAATAAATACGAGGTTGCCAGAAATAAATTAGAATCTTCCATAAGGAGTTGAAATATTTAGTTAACATTGTCTACAATAATAACTTTATCATAATCACCAGAAAATCAATTAAACAAACATCTACCACGAATAAAAAGACTGTAACCACCACCACTGGAAGAAGAAAGAAAAAAATAGATGGTCTTTTCCTCAAAAAGCATACGTAGGCATGTTAATAACTCTAACATAAGACAGCTTGTGATGTAGATTTGAATAGAGGTATAAAATACCATGGAAAACAGGGAAGGGCCCTTGAATAAGAAGAATGAGTGGAATTTGAGTTGGAAGGTTCCAGACTGACAGGAGGACTTGGGAGGGATGAAAGGCATTTCTCACAAAGGAAACTGAGAAAAAGCACAGAGGTAGGGAAACAGAAGCTACTTCAAGAACTGGCCAGTGTCACACCCTAGGAAATGGTGTGGAAATAAAGGTGGAGAGGCCATTTGGACTTTATAGGGAGGTTAAAGATGCAGGCGTTCTATACCACCTTTGCCATCGCTCTTCAAAGTTAGCCGTTTACCCAGATGCTGCTGAGCTTATAGCAGTTTAAATTTTATTTCTTAGAAGTTCTGCTAGAAATAAGTTTCTCATTCTAAATAAAAGTAGTAATTGAATACTGTGGTACTGAAATTCTTAGCAGTTGGAGCTATTGGTGGGAAGGAGGAAGTTACTATTTGTGCCAATCTCATTTAATCTTCATAGGATCTTTATGAATATTACATTAAATAATATATGAAATGTGCCTAGAACAATGCACATAAAAATATTCAAGAAATATTGATTCTTTGCTCTCTTGCAACAGCTCCGCAATGATTAATACGTTGTTTTCCACAATATTTTATTAAGACGAAGGAGCTGATTCTCAAGTTTTCAGCTGTTAAGTATCAGAACCAGAGTCCAAACTGGTTCTTCCTGGATCCATAGCCCAAATTCTTTGTAGTATACAATGTTGTCTCTTCATGGATAAAAACTAAAGAGAAATCCCTCGTGTAATGGCAATTCACTGAAGAAATTTCTCAACATATAATCTATTGAATGAAATGTAAATTGCTTGTCCTGCCTTGGTTCCTTTAGGAAGGCCCAACTTCATGTTTAAGAAAAATACAGAGGAATCTATATAGGATGATTTCAGAGGTGACTGCAGAGTCTTTTGGCCAGAAATACTTCCCCCAAATCTGCTGGGTATGCTTGCTCTTAACCTTTAGCTAAAGGCCTTTATTCCTGCTTAAATGTAAATGCCCAGGAATTTAATACAGACCTATATCTGGAAAGAGTATTGGGAAAAGAATAAGGAAACAAAGAGCCCTAGGTCCCATTTGATGGAAGAATTTCAGTGTGGATGATCCTCCTACAATGGAGAGAGGCATGAAAAAGAGATGCTGGGAAGACAGAAAGTAGACATTTAAGAATTGATGTGATTGCAATCTAAAGACAAACCCAATCTATTGATAGCTACAATCATATAGCTGACAAGTTGCCCTGTGACTTTCTCACATGATCAAAACTAGATTAGGATTTTTAGACAAGCAGGCAAAGTCTAGAACTGTGAAAAGATTTGCAGGCAGAAAACAACGCAACATAAAACAACCAAAAACACACAAAAGAGCCCCTGTCCTAGAAATCAGAAAATGGAAAGTATATGGAGCTTAAATTCAAAATATGGAAAACTTGGAGCTGTTAAGAAAGAGAAAGACAAAATGCCAATAGTTTAGGATTATTTTTAAGATTATGAAATATATAATATGAGCTTTTGTCTATTTATCTACCTTGGCCCTTTCTCTTTTTAATTTATAGCTAGCTTAATGCTTTTGCATTTCATTGTAATCTAATACAGACCCCACACATCTCTATGTAGTGGACCATAAAACAACCAAAGTAAAGCTCATAAAAATATATGTAGATTTTTACATTTTACTACTCTGTCATCACTATAAAAATACACAGGTCTAAGTGCATGTTGCCTTTTAATGACATGAGATGGGTTTGAATGGCTGCTACAGGATGGGAAGAACACTATAGTGGCAAATTGGAAGAAGTTAGCGAGCAGAGGGATATCAGAATGGCAAATCACCTGGAAATCATTTCCTAAGGGGAACAAGAATGTATAATTTGGTCAAGAAAAGCTTTGTGTATTTGGGATATGAATTATTTTTCAACAGTCCGGTAAACAAGAGACAAGATGTGGATTAAAGGTGGAAATTTTAGACATACAGAGTCAATATTAGGACTCTGGTCTATAATTATAAAAAACTGTTCAAGCTTATGAAAGGTATGAAAGGCTTGTCAAGTCATGAGATAATATATGTGAAAACTCTTGTCACATAATAAGGACCCAGTTACACATATATGCACACACAATAAGATGTGAATAATTCCCTTAAGGGAAGTATTGGAATCTTCTAGGTATCTACAATATGTGTAACTTGATGAAAAACACAAAGTACTTATGTAATATGGTCTAATATGTAATAATCATGTCTTTAAATATTCCATTTTAATCATTATTCACTGATGGTACCTAACCATCCATTGGATAAATAGAAATACACAAACCAAGTATATGTATCTTTTCACTTTAAAATTTTGTACAAATTGTGCTAAATCCCTTTCACAAATTGACAAGTGCATGCCAACACTGATTTCAAAGTGCTAAGTTAGTTTTTAAGTTTCTCAGAGAGTTTTCACTGTCGTAATCTTCTCACAGGTTTATCACTTTTTAAAACCACTCTACTACTCCAGCTTCAACATGATATATTCCATAAGTTTCCTTTAAATGTCCCCGTGAGATCTTGATGATGATTGCATCAAGAGGATTAAGCATGTTTGTTTTTTCTGAAGGTATAGCAGATCAATATCAATGACAAGAAACACTTTTTGGCTACACATGGGACTACCCAGTTGAAACCATGAACACCACTTGGTAGTAGTTTTTTATTATAGCCTAACTGTCTAAGGAGTTTTTCTCTTTTTACCCCCACTTCATTAATAAGCTTGATCAACAAGAATGCTGAGTAAGGATTTATATTTAATTGAAATCCTTTGCTTTTTACTGGCAAGATGATTTTCAACCCAAGATGAATGTAATTAGTGAGATGAAGATTTAAAAGAAATTGCCTCTTCTAAATGTAGAATTGCCATATCATTTTATATGGAATGCCAAAAAACTTTGCATTTTATCCCTGAGAGGACAAAATTCTGTTGTTGGTATAAGTGTTTTTGATCAGTGAAATATAGCTGAGTAATCTTGTATGTAAAGTTTATTAAGAAGGAAAATAATATGCTTTAATACTTTGCAGACTGGTGTTTCAACTATATTTCTTTTTTCTTCTGTGGAAAATAAGAAGATTCTTTGGAGTGTATTTGTGGACTGTAGAGGAAATGGGGAAGGGCCAGTCAGCCTTCAATTGAATTTATGGTCTAATATTTAATGCAGGTAACTTTTCTGTTGGGTATAGTCCTTTCCTTTGAATGAAATGATCAAATTTAATTGATTTTATGGGGTTTGGCATTTTTTCTTGTGATTTAGGAAGTAGAAGATTCTTTCAGATAAAAAGAACATCAATTTAAGAGTGGGAAAAAAGGAACAAAGGAAATGCCTTCTTTGGGGTAATGGAATGGGAGTCCCTGGGGGGGGGGGCGGGGAAGAGATAAAAGAATTGTCAAGAGTTATCAATTTTTGCTAGAACACTTGGTGGATAGGATAAAATGGAAATCTTTTTCTTTTCTTTCCTTTTTTTTCCCAATAATGTAGATTGTTACTACATATGGAGGTTTGGTTATTAGAAAATATAGGTGTTAAATAGATTGCCTTTGCTTGGTTTTGCAGCAACACCCAGATATTCTTTTTCTCTCCATGTTCCTGGAATTCTCAGATGTTCAGGAGACCTAACACAGGAGTATCCACCTATGACCCTATGAAGTTAAAACAATATAAAATTCACAAATGCTTTTTCCCCTGAAAAACTATTATCCTCTTTCATGCTCTTTAGAGAATACATAGAAACTTAACTAAGAGGAATAGGTTGTGATTACATAAATTATAAGAATTTGGGAATACACCTGATATTTCCTACTTGGTAGGCCCAGTTACATCTAATAGAGGGAAATCTGTGATTGTGTTGGTCATTTTTTGATGAAAGGCCAACAGAGAGAAGTCTTAATTATTTATTTTTGCATAAGCTAATAGATTATTGCACATGAAAGAAAGCCATTGTACCTCTGTGCTACTGGTTTTTGTTGTTGTTGGTTTTTTTTTGGTAATCTAGTGATTACCAAATTAATTAAATAATTAAGTGATATATTTAATATATAAAGCTAATAGTAATCTTTGTACTGAAGGAGATTTTGGGTAGTCTTTCATTGGAAAATGAAAACATGTCATGTGATTAATATATAGAATGCATGCTAAACCCATTGTAACATGTTTTGAGCAGTTATCTTTTGCTAGATAATGATGTTGTCTTGCCATATAAGTGTTATATTTATCTAATATGAAGTCAAGAAGGGCTCAAAACAGTGGTACTGGAGAGAAGATGCAGTATAGCTCTTGCTATACTGATCTGATTTGGGATACAACTAGAATTTTTATTTAGTTTGATAAGATTTTGATTCGATATTCTCTAGCTAGTGTCTTCATTTATTTTGTGTCTATTGTAGTTTGTGATCACTATTGATAAGATCCTAGACTTAGATAACATTTGTGGAAGCACATGTGATTTTATGGAAAACAAAGATGAAAGACATATTAAGTCCTAACATTTCTGCCAAGTTTTAGGATTCATTTTAATGGAAAATGTGTTTGGGCTTCAATAGCATAGAGTTAGTAGTTTGTTTTTGACACAGGCCAAACACAGAACACCAGCAGACATTGCTGAGTACCTCAATGAATGCTCTTTGAAAAGAATAGCAAGTTGCCATTTTAGAATTTACAAAGTACTTTTCACATTTGGTCTTTACAATAACCATGTGAAGTCAATAATATATGCCCATTTTACAGATGGAGAAGTTCAAGTTCAGAAAAGCTAAGAGATTTGCCTGATATCACTTAACAAGCATCAGAGAAAACTAAATTTAGTTCTTAATGTATAAGGTCTATAATTTACCATACATGGGAAATGCATAGTATTTCCCTCCAATAAAAATAACTCAAACTGGTTTTTAGATTTCTGTAATATTTTTATTGTATTCTATCCAATTATCTAACTAAAAATTACCAGTGATTATGGAGACTTTCATTCTGTAGCCCATTATGATTAGGGAAATAGTCACTTTCATCTGAGTATTATTTTTTTATTCATTTTCAAAAACCATTTAATACAAGAACTTTCAAAAGCTATTTAACTTCTATCAAATCTATTTCTCATAATATTTATCATTCAATTTACTGATGTTAGTTTTTCTGCTCACAGTATTCGCCCACTGCCTCTGATTTTTAGTGTAGGTAACTAAGAGAATACAAACATGGCAAAACACCGTGTATTTGCTACAGATTCAGATTCTAATGAGACTCAAAGGAAAAGGGAATATAAGAAGCAAAACAGTTTTTGAAATTTTCATTTTCCATGGCTCAATTCTCATTTGTCAATTCAGAACTTGTTTTATCTTAGGCTTCGTGGCCTAATGCTTCTTTTTGATGCTAGTCCAATCTACACTTTAAATAAACTATTTGAAGTTCTCTTCTTGGTAAATATCAAGGGAAGAGAAGATATCTCATGCACCTATAGCATCCTAAAAAAAAACCAAAAAAACAAAAACAAAAAAAACCCTTGCCAAATCCACAAATTTGACTCTGCATTATCCTTTCCCAGAAGGAGAGCATAATTTAATTATCCATGAATCATCACCTCTTACACTGTAACATCATTGTCAGAGAGCCTAATAGAACTAGTGTTCAGCTGGCTGAAAAGGAGAAGGGAGGGAGAGAGCACCCAGGGCAAAGCACAGGTCATTGGTTCTGAAGCTGGAAAATTAGGCCTCCTTAACTTGATAGTGCACATATTCCTACTGACCTGTAGACAACTGACATTGATTCTTTCAATATTAATATTGAGGTTTGTTTTCCACCACCTAAATTACATTATATTTCCCTAAACTGCCAACAGACAATATTTAACCCATTAACACAAATATCAGTATATTTTACCATCAGCAATTCATATAAATACTTTGAAAATATTTCTTATCTATCTTATTGCATTATTATTTGCTCAACTTTGGATGCTAATTTCTAGCCCTTGATACCCATTTTATGGCCTGTGTTCTGGCATTACGAGAAAAGTCAATGTGTGAAATAAAACATTTAAAAATTACACTATAATTGTGGTTCCCAGGGAAATGAACTAAGTGAAATCAAATCTGATGTACAGATTAAAAAATACATGTTGTAAACCATGTTTACATCAGGATTTGGTATAGAAAGCTAAAATATAGATGAATGGTTGTGGTTAATATAATTGGCCACTAGGGGTCACTGCTGCTCCACAGAAATACAGTTTATGGCCTGTTTATCTACTTAGGTAGTTGACTCACCAAATTAAGTAAAAAATGGTTTAAATTCTTTGAAAAGCTGTAATATCACATCCTTGGAAAATACAAACTCATTTAAAATCACTCTATCTTGCATTTATATTCCTTAGAACACTGTGGCACTGGGATTAGTAATTCCATGCTATGGTAGCACTATGTGTACTGAGGCTAATAAAAATGGGGAGTAGGGGAGTACATGTAGTTCAAAGAGACTAAACTCCATTTCCTCTCTGTTCTAGTAAAGCATTCAAAGTACTGACTGAGTCCATTTTGCATCATTGTGTCTCTGATACATAGTTCAACAGGTCAGGCTGTTTAACTGCTGTCATCTTTGAGTGAATTCAGATACTTCACGTCAATTTGCACTGAAAAATTATATCTCAGTTATATTTATCTAATATGCAATACATGAGAAAGAATTATGAGAATAGATTTATGGTGTATAGTTCAGAAATTTCCATGGGATGAGGTTGATGGCAACAACCAGTTGACTATTAAATTTCTATGGAGGACTAGTTATTTAACTTATAAGAACTGTATGTTGGTACTCAGAAGTTACTGGGAACTAGAGAAGCTTCATCCCCCAAGGGGGGAAAATAACTTTTATTTATTTATTTATTCTGGTAATTTCATGTCCCAAATAAAAAATCTCAGGGATTTTATTTTAGTTCTTATCTATTATTAAATTGATAAGTAGTTAAAAAGTTAAGCATTGAAAAATGACCAGCCTTCAAAATACTAGTTATTCAATCTTATATTATCTCACTTACCTGTGGCTTTAAATTTTAGAAACACTGTTCAATAAAGCAAGCATATTTTAAATATACTAGCAGCACCACAGCATTGAGAACTTGCAAGAGTGAAAAGATATAACATGTAATTATGCTTTGCCTAAATATATTTGATATCCATCACAAATTAGGAAGAAGGTCAAGTCAAAGAATAGAAATGGGCTTTTTTCAGTTTAACACTGCATTTAATTAGTGCAGTCATCTTAAGTACAGATAAAAATGAGGTTGACCAAAGAGAATTTCTTTTTTAGATGGAATATGTATTTACTGACATTTTATGAAAAATGTAAAATTACAGCTTCAGTGAAAAACATCACAGTAGGCTCAATCATTCAGTTTATAGTACTATAAGGAAGTATCTGCATTGTTAATCAATTGGAAATATGTGACTCTTTTCCATTAATATATGTATATGCTTAATTATTCATAGGCAAATATACTGTAGCAATGATACTTTTCTGAACTGGCATCTATTTTAAGATTTCATCAAACTCAAAATAACCTTGAGAAATCCATTTTAAATGTTTTTTTTCTTTATTACTTATGAAAGTGTGATTTTTATAATCTGGCTTCCTTCCAATTATATTTCATGGTGACTTGCTATATTTTTCCTTTCAGCATATGAAAAGCCTCCAAACTATATAAAAATGCTGGTTAAAATAGCCATTCACTTTTTCTTTTCTGCTGCAGTAATTCTGTTTTGAAAGAACAGGGAAATGGTTAAAGATGTGGGGCTTGGCAAGCCAATGAAATGAAACAGCCTAAATGTTGCAATTCCTGATTTTAGCTCCTCTAATAGAACTGTTCATTTTGGAGGATGAAAGAGAATACAGACTAAAGATATTCCTCTAAAATCTTAATGAGCTGCGGTCAAAGTTACTTCGATACAGAGGCTATGATATTTGTGCTGCAGTCAATAAACTTTAACCAATGACATAAAAACATGCATACAGCTTGCAGATTGCCAACAGGGTCTGTACAGAATTGTACTGATGGATGAGTTCACGATACAGATGAACATAGGAACACCGTGATGTCAGCAACAGAAAAGCAAAAGACAACTACCATAGGGTTGTTCTTTTATCCTCTAAGGTTTATTTTATACATTTATTAAGGTGTTATCAAAATCATCCTTTCCATTGAGGCTGCTGGGGGAAAGTGTGTCTTGGAATGTGTTTTCTTTAAAGCATCTGAATGAATGTCAGTCACTAGGGACTGGTGTGTGCAGGGCACATAATGGAACACAACAGGACAGTCTGACAAATCCCAAAGAGAAGAACAGGACAGAGCTAATGATTCTTCTGACTACATTAAGGTCTTTGAATGAGCTGGAAAGAGAAATTCTTGTTAGCTCCCAACCACTTGCATATAGCAAGCTGCCTTCCCATTTGCAAGCTTCATCTCTGAAAACTCCTAATGTGAGGAGCAGCAGAGAAATCTGCCTCATCAAATTTACCTCTTGGCTATTTATTTGTTTGAAATATACAGGCAAGAAAAAATTGACAGTGAAACCTCTAGTCTGATTTTATAGAGATGGGTTTCAGAGACAAGGCTTCAAGTCCAAAAACTTTTTGTTTTTACTATTTCCTTACCCTTTTCAGTTGTCTACTTGCAGCACTTCACTCTTCAGCCCCTTTCCCCAAGGCTTGCCTTATTGTATTTCAAATCCCTCTGGAAACCTCTCATGGTGCTCCTTTTATCCAGCACCATCCTTTGATAGGTCCCTGCAATTTTTGTTTTAAGCCAGACATTGTATTAAGGCTCTGTCTCTAAAATTTCCTAAGATCAAGTTATCTCCTAGAATTGCTTCAAGCTCCTGAGTATCTAGTACTTTTTTCTTGTTTCACCAATGAACTGTAAACCTTCTAGAACCATAGGTTTTGTTCTACCCAAGAGAGAAAAACAGCAGATATGGGGGATTATTTAGGAAAGAAGTTTTATCTTAAAAAAAAAAAAAAAAAGTGTGACATTAATGGAATCTGTAAGGGGTCTTATATAATAAGCATTATGTTAAACCATAGATCAAACTTCACATTGATTTTGGTATTTAAATTTCAATGGGTTTATTATGTATGAGAGTAAAAGACCTGGGATTATGAATGTACTGAAACTGACAGGGAAGGACCTTGCCAGCAAAGGGAAAGGGAAGGTAAGGGGAGGGGGACACCGTGTTCCCTTTATAGTCACCACAGTTCAATAAAGCACCACTTATCTCTCAGCTTTTAAGAGCGCTTTTATCACAATGGTTCATACCTCACACTCCCTGGAGCCTGATTTGTTATAGGTGCAGGGTCCCGTCCCATTCAGCAGCATCTCGCTGGTCTCCGTGTTGGTGGGCTTATAATCTACATAAAATTCCTGGGTGCTGGGAGTCATTTGCTTTAGGGACTGCCTTTTCTTCTTCCTGTGTCTTCGCATGAGGGAGCGCTGCTGCAGCTGCTTCATGCTGGCAGGGTACCGCTTCCATGACACGTAGATAACGAGCAGGATGACAAGCACAGACAGGAAAAGGGCCACACTGCCAGCGATGATTTTATGGAAAGATATGTGCTCCGTGTCAGCATCGGTCTCTGGGCTGGGCTCTGTGGCTCCCACTGTGGGGGGCACAGGGGGCTTGCTCTCATGCTTCGGCCTGGGGAGCTTGGGTTTAAATGTTGGCTTCGGGAGAGCCCTGGCTAGATCGAACCTCTCCGTGGTACTTTTGCCACAGATGCTGTAGTTCTTCACTGCATCAATCACATTTACTCCTTGCAGCTCTTTGGGACTGGCACAGATAATTGTATTCTCCCTCAGACCTTTAAAACTTTTCAGCCAGTTTACCAGGGAACAAATATTTCTGCTGCATTCCCATATATTCCCAGCAAGACTGATGTCATTGAGGGATATCCAAGAATCCAAAATCTCTTGACCAATAAATGTAAGCTTGTTGGAATCCAGGTTGAGGCGCTGCAAATTGGGAACACACTGGAAAACACTAGGTCCACTAAAAGCTTCAATCTCATTGCCTGATAAATCAAGCCTTTGTAATGAGCTCCAGGTCCAGGACATGGTTTGTCCTATGACACTGATTTTATTCCATTGCAAGTAAAGGTTCTGAAGGCTCACCAACCTTGGGAAAAGGGCCAGGTTGAGCTTGGAAAACTGATTGTGCTCCAGGTGAAGTTCTTTGAGTCTGATCATGCCAGCAAAGACATTTCTGGCTAAACTTCGGATCCGGTTATATCCCAGGTCCAAAAGTTCCAGGTTGCGGCAGTCTTGGAATATTCGCACAGGGATGGTTCTCAGGGAGTTGGACCGTAAATGTAAACTCAGCAGCTTCCGCAAGCCCCGAAATTGTTCAGATCCCAGAGAATGCAGCTGATTATAGGACAGATCCAAGTTCCGTAAATTTGTTACTGGTCTGAAGGTATTGTTAAGAAAATAGGAGATTCTGTTGGAGCTCAGAATCAACTCTTTGAGTCTGCGTATTCCATTAAAAGCATTCTCGTCAATATTGCTGATATGATTATGGTCAAGGTACAGCCAGGTGAGCTGGTTGAGCCCTTTAAATTGATTATACTTAAGTTTTTGGAGGCTGTTATAGCGGAGAGATAAACCTAAGCAACCAGCAGATATACTTGAGGGTATCTCCTGTAATTTCTGAGATTCACAATATACCATTTTGCCTTCACACCTACAGCCCTTAGGGCATCCTCGTTCAGCAGAAGAAAGCATTGTCAGTAAGACAGTGGGGGCTATAACCAGTGCTACAGCTGATCCGCTCAGTAGCCTAATTACATTGAAACCTGGAAATAAAAACAACTTAGAAAAGTTATCCCCCTAAAAAAGAATTCATTTATTTTTAATCAGGTAAAAATAGGCATATACTTTCATTTAAAAAAAATTTAAATCTAAATAACAACATTTAATATCTAATATCATCTCGTAATTTAAAGAAAATTGTCTTTAGGGATTAAGGGAATTTTTTTTTACTAGTTAAGCAAAGAATGAGTCCATTAAGCAATCGAATTTATAGTCTTAGAGCAGAGCAAGGTAATCTCTAAAACAATTAAGGCAGACTAGAGATTTTTTTTAAAGAATAAGAAAAATGACAAAACATACCCATCCTTTGTATTGTTCAAAGGTCGTCCTTAGGTCTTTTGCTTTGGCTTAGGGGGGCACTTGCATGACAGCCCCTGTCAGCTGCACTGTAGTGAGTCAGGGCTCGCTGACACCCAGGAAGAAAAATTGGACCCCTTGGGAGATGGGCCGATTTTGGAACATTATTCTTTGCCAGCCACGCAGAACACTCCAAGAACAAATAAATTCCAACACCAGATTCGCAGCAAAACACCAAAATCTTCCTAGGTAATAGGATCTTCATGGATATTACGTTTTTGCATCTTTACAGTTTTTTTTTTTTGGCGGGGGGTTGGTTAAAAAACAACAACAAAAAACTGGCTTCTACAATTTCTTCTTATCGGAAAGCATAATGTATCCCTCCAGGCAACGTGAGGCTACCTGAGCGGCCACATCTGTATTCCATAGCCCAGCAGTTCTCGTGGTGAGCGCCTAGTTCAGCCACAGAGCTGCGTTGGAGCCCAGAAGGCAAGAGAGCCCCGTACCGCGCACACGCTCAGCTCACTTCTGCAGACTGTCATTCTGAAAGCTGCTCGGACTGTTGCTTTGGTTTCAGTGAATGCAGTCTTATGTAAAGCTGCCCCCAGTGGCGAAGAACATTATGGGCATGTGCAGAAATGTCTCTCTTTTATCTTGCAAATGAGCAGGCTCTCTGCTGGAAAATGAATGATTCTCTTGGGTGGCTCAATAGAAACTGAATGGTCACCGTAATCAATAACTAGCAACATTTTCTGTAACTTCCAAGTCTTGTTTTACAATTTGGCAATGTCTTTATTGTCTGTATCCACTTAATCGCTAAACATGTGCTGCCTAGAATTTTTCAGGAGCTTGATATTAAGTTCACAGACTGTATGCCAATTTTTCTTAACCTCAGCATGGGCTTTGAACTGAAATGTATAAAATGAATTATCGAGCTTTTCACAGAGAAGCATTAACTGTGTGCCCATTTGACCTCTTGGAGTCACAGTCATTATATTATGCAAGGTGTCTCAGGATGCTAGAATACACACATTTTGGAAGAGAGGGGATAACTAATGACATATGAATTAAATGGATCTGATAACTTTTCTGTTTTTCCCACAAAATACATAATTGGCTTCATGGCTTATTGCTTGGCTTGTTGTTTTGGTTGCTGTCAAATTTTTAATTAGAAGAGAAATAATCTATTCTTAGTGCTAGTAGAAGGATCAAGGGATCTTTTGGTTCTCAGTTTATAATTTTTCCTGCTTTTTATTATACTAATAATATTCATTGGATCACTTCGTAAGTGCTCTAAATGGGCTATTTTGTTTTATTTTTAAACAATAGTCTCATTATAACCTCCGTTTTAAAACTGAGATGTGGAGAGGTAACTCAGTCAAAGCCATATAGCCAGCAAAGGGCAGGGCTGAGATTCAGAATCACTCTCTCATGCCTTAACCTCTAGTCACTAGATGACCACCAGATGCAAACCACCAGCATCTAACCACTAGATGCTCAGTGACATTGTTTTCCTAATTTTAAAAATGAGCCAACTGAGAGCCCGATTAAGGGATTGGGGCAGGGAAGCTGTAATCAATAAATTCTTGCTTCCTAAAATAGGGTTGTTTATGCTTCTTTGATTTGAGGTTTTAAAGAGGTATTATAAAAGCTAAGGAGAGATAGCTTAGTCTAGCGGCTAAGAGCATGGACTCTGGCACTTAGGTTCAAATCCTGGCTACCACTTACATAACCTTGGGTGAGTTATTTACCTTTTGTGTGCCTCAGTTTCTCATGTGCTAAATGCGTATGATAATGAAATCGACAGACATGTTTTGAGGATTAAGCCACCTTAATATCTGTAAGGTACTTAGAACAGTGCATGGCAGATCATAAGTGTGTGTTAGGTATTTGAATAATATCAAATTGATTGCATTTTTTTCCCAAGATGGTACTGTATGTTGGTTAGTAATGAATATTGGCTATACTGATTGTCATAATTTTACAAAGAACTACTTCAATGAGAATCTTTTACTATCGTATTATTTGTATTTCTGAGACTGACTTAGTCTTCCTTCGTTAATAAGAAACCTTCTTAAATCCCCATCTTTTCAACTCTACCATTAGAATGAATCTTTTGAGTCTACAGACCATGACTAGTAGTTAGTTTGATTCTGTGCTTCCTCAAATCAGAACATGGTCACATCTGCCCCATTTGATGATAGACATGACCATTTTATTTAAAACTAAATGGGGTACTTCTTTTAAAAGTTTGCCTTGCTAGGCTATGTAACTGAATTGGCTTTGGAAAACCTTAGAGAGCTTTCGTAGTTTCCAAGGATGAGAAGTTCCGTAAAACTTAGTTATGATAATTGAAAGTGTCCCACAGAAATAGTCCAGTGAAAATCATCAGTTCTTCAGGTAGTAAGCTATGAATGCATCTAAAGTACCCAAAAAGCCTGTTAAAAACATGGATTCTGATTCAGTGGGATGGAGTAGGGGATGCTTTTCAACAGACTGATGGGCAGCTGGGTTTAAGAAACTCACTTTAAGGGAATGATTAAAAATAATAATGAATTTTCTCCTAGTAGGAAGAGAGAGAATACAAATTTATGACACTGGAATATAAATCCCATGTCTACTTCAGTTTCCCTAATACTTTCAGCAGCACCTGGCACTTAATAGATGCTTAATAAATATTTATAATAAATATACGTCTATGGGGGTCACTGCTTATGTAATGTTGGTCTTGTGTACATGGGAATGACCCCTTAGATTTCCTTGCCTGGTGACATTGGATATGGTTTTGGAGGAAGTGGTATTAAAGAATGTGAGTGAAAGCAAGAAACTTGAAAGGTGGGAAAACCTAGATGGTCATCAGGCAATCAGCTTTTCATGTGGATATCACTTGTCTTTATAAATTTAAAATGTAAATATAACTTTATAAAATTAGACTGTAAATTCCATGAAAACAGTAAATTTACTTTTGAATATTCACCATAGCACATTACAGAAGGATAACACCTTGAGCCTTTATTACTTCCATTTCTCAAAAAAATACAAAAGGGGATCCAATTTATAACCCCCTCAGTTCTCTCGTATCTCTGTTGCTTGAAAGCCTCTGTTTTTTTCTCATCACTCTCTCTTCTTCCCTTTGGGAAGCGGCCATTGCGATGTTTGTTTTGTCTGGCAGTTGCAAAGGGCTGCTCTAGGATGGCTGAACGATCCATCAGCTTTGTGATCCTTGTCTTTCCCTCACTCCTTGGTAACAGATAGACAGAGGCGCCTATGCAGAACATAATTCTCTCACTCTGCTTTTCTTATGAGTTTTTCGGATTATTTATGGTAAATAATATTCTCTGTTGTGTTATATTCCTTGCCCTTTTCATACCTTTTCCTGGCACTTTGACTCCTGATCTTGTCTTGCCTCATAGTTCTTACATCACACTCGCTCTTTGGATCTCTTAATTGATGTTTACTTTTAATACTAATCCCTGGTCTCCACCTAGATGGCAATCAGTAACCAATCAGATTGTGTCTGCCTCCAGGCATTCTGGGTGCCCCCCTACCTTGGCTTTAGCCCTTAAGCTGGCATTACCACCAGGTCTGTCCTGGTTCAGGGGAATGAAGAGCTGGAAGAAGGAGGACTATCTATTAGGCTAGAAAAGAAATTATATTCTAACTTTTAAAAGTTTATCCTTCTTTTACTTCACTAGAATAAGCTGATTAATTCTGATTTTCCTTTCAACAGAAGCAAAATTATATTACATTATGTATTTAGCAACTTCGTTTGCACTTAGTACCACATACAGAACAAATCATAAACTACTTGACAAGTTAAATTTCCCCAATAAATCTAGGACCTTAATGATTTATACAATTATAAAACACATTGTCATGTATCTAAAGAGTTTTTCTTTTATTTGCACTTGTAGTACTCCACAGAGTTGTACATATTTTGTTTAAATTGGGTGAATAAATCCAATCTCAGTATACAATGCCAAATTTCATTCCAATATGAAACAAAATTACCAAAAATAATCTTAGAAAATCAGGGCTTAAACAGGATGTACTAATACCTTAATAAGTAGGATGGACTCAGACTTTTCATTTACTTAACAAATACATAGTTTGAGCACCTACTCTGTACTAAGCACTCGTCTAGGCATTTAGAATACATCAGTGAAAAAAACAAAGATACCTGCCCTTCTGGAGCTTACATTCTAAAGGAGTAAGACAGACAATGAAAAATAAACATATATAATAAAGGTGGTGTGGCAGTTTGATATTATTTATGAATCCCAAAAAAAGAGAAAGATTATCTTTGTAAACCTGGTCTGTTCCTCTGGGTGTGATACCTTTTGATTGTATTAAATTCAAAGGTATTAAGTTTACTTGATAAAACCAATATAGGGCTTTTGATTCGACCATGTCAGTAGGGCATCACTCAGGTTGAGTCCCTGCCCCCTTGGGGAGCTATATAAATGGGCACGCACTCAAGAAGCCACACGGAAGAGGAGAGAACTTGGTCATTTCGGTACTGCCATGTGACAGAAAGGAGAAAGCTCAAACAGCTAAAGCCCTGGAGAGAGATGAGCCATTCACCTGACAGTTTACAGCTGACCTAGTGAAGAGACCAGAGCAGCTGAGCAGCTGAGAAGGCCTGGAGACAAACAAGCCCTATGCCATTCTGTAGCTGAGGGAGAGGAAGGTTGAACCCTCGCAGAGATCTGCAACCATCTTGCTTGAACATGTAGCAACTGACTTTGGTGAGAATGCAACCTTGATTTGGACTCTTTAGGGCCTTGTAACCTTTTACCCCAAATAAGTACCCTTTATAAAAGCCAACAGGTTTCTGGTACTTTGCATCAGCACCCCTTTGGCTGACTAATACAGCCAGTAAATATTATAGAAAAGAGAAAAATAAGGGTAAGACAGATTTGGGAGTGCCAGAGATGGGGTGGGTTGCAATTTTAAATAGATTGGTAATGGCCATTAAGAAAGTGACCTGAGCAAACCCTTGAAGGAGGTGAGGTTGTTTGCCCTTAATATCTGAGGAATAATCAGTGCAAAGGCCCTAAGTAGAAGTGGATCATTTGTTCAATGAGTATAGAATGGAGAGAGCAAGGGGCAGAGTATTTGGAGATGAAAGTCAGAGAAGACTTGATACTGGTTCATGAAGGACTTTGTATGCCATTGTAAAAGCTTTGGCTTTAATCTGGAGAAATGAGGAATAAACTCAAGATTTTGTGTAAAAATATGATTAAGTTGTACCTATTTAAAGGATCCTTCTCACTGCTGTGGTGGGGATAGTCTTTAAAGGGGAAAGGGTAGAAGCAGGGAGCCATTAAAGAGACTCATCCAGGAGAGAGAGGATGGGTGGCTTGGACCAGTGTGGCAGCAATAGAAGTGGCAAAAATTCACTGGATTCTGGATATATTTTTTGGAAAGCCAAAAAGATTTTTCTAATGGATTAGAAGTGGAAGTATAAAAAAAAGAGTTAAGGATGATTCCTAGGTTTATTGGTTACGCAACTGGAAGGATGTTGAAGTCATCAACTGCTTCTGTAGATCAAATTTGGGGAGTAAGATCAGAAGTTCAACACATTTAAAATGTCCAGATTTGGCTCACTTTTATTAAATTTTATGAGACTTTAATTTTTTGAAACCTTCTTTTTGATATAAGGCCTCTAGACACTGTAATTTATTTTAAAATATTTTAAAGCTATCATACATTTGTAAAATAGAAAGTTATAAAATGATTAGCAAAATTAGACGCCAAGCAGTAGCAGCATGGTGTTCTATTCAGATGGCCTAGATGGAAGCAGCATCTTTGCATATGAACTTGGAGAGCAATGGAGCTAAAAGCTTTGATGAAAATTGAAAATTACATAAGATCAGTTATGGGAACATTTGAACTAAGTATTCTAGAAAATAAATTCATTGAATGCAAAATATTTTTCTGGAATAATTTAAAGAACAACATATACATTAACTGTATGTACCAGTTAACATTTAGAACTTGGAACTGATTCTGGACAAATTTCTCAGGGTCTCAATTTGCTAATCTGTGAAATGGGACTATAAAACCTCCTTATGAATTTCTAAGTGTTTGATCTAGAATAAATTTCCATGACTTATGTGAAGGTACATTGTAAACTATAAAAGTACTATAAATATTTCTGCAATCAGGATAACTATGAGAAAATTAATTTTCCTTTGATTCTGTCTAGATTCATGAACATATATTGGAACAAAATATGTCAAGGCTCACTAACATGACCAGGTGCAGAGTCAAAATTAACCAATATTATTAAAAAATTCATCAGTATTTCCTTCCCACTACAATATCAATACCACTGCCATTTAGTATACAACATACATCAATGTCATTCTGTTCTAACTCATAAAGTGCTTTCACCAGAAAATGTATTTGATCTAGATATTGAAAAGAGCTTCATGTTTGTGACTCAATTCTCATATCAAATAAAGGGTTGTCAGAATGCCTATATCCCCTACAATTGTGACAATGATTTTCTTTACTTCTGGCTGGATAATATTCTCATATACATGTGTACATTTGTAAACATGCACTTCTCTGAAATATTCTTGGTTTCTACCTGCTTGCTTCAAGAGCTCCATTAAAACCCTGTCCAGTTATATATGGTTGTGAGTGAACATCTCTGACTTAGGTAAATGGTCCAAGTCTGACGATTAAATGTTTATCAATGTCTTTCTGGAAAGGGGCAAATTCAAATGAATGAGACCATGAAAGTGTATCCAACACATTCCCCTCCACTATACCTGAAGATTTATTTAGGAAATAGCATCAATCCATATTCTCAAGCTTTATCGTATTCCTCATTGTCACTTCCTGCAAAGGTAGCCCTAAGCTAAATTTGGGGATAGGGAAATATAACACACTCTTAAAATATAACTGTTAGTGGAGAACAACATGAGACTGAAAGGCTACGTGAGTTGAAGGAAATAATAATTTATCTTATTTTAGTGAAAATTTTCAAACTTATAGAACATTAGACAGCATGGTATAATAAATACCAGCTTCAAAAAGTATCAATATTTTGCTAATTTTGCTTTGTCTATCTCAACCACCCCCCCCGACTCCCCAATACACACACCATTTTTTTCTTTCTGGAGTATTTTAAAAGCAAATCCTGGACATTGTGAAATTTTACCAATGTTACATATTTCAGTTAGTATTTCTTACTGATAAGGACTTTTAATTTAGCCATCTAGCGTTATCACACTTAATAAAATTAGCAAGTTCTTAAAATTGTTTTTTTTTAAAATCAAGATTGAAACAAATTCCACATATTTCACTTGGTTTTCTTTCTCTAAAGTCTCTTTTATTATTATTTTTAAAGTGTTCAACATTTACAAACACTCTATAACCATCAAGCAGCAACTCCCTCTTGCCTCCTCCGCATACCCCCTGGTAACCTCTAATCTACTCCTGCCTCTATAAATATGCTATTTCTAGATATTTCATATGAGTGAAATCATACAATTTTTTTCCAGTGGGTTTCTTAAATGAATATTCTTATTCAAAGTTCATTTATTTTGCAGCATAACTCAAAACTTCATTCCTTCTTATGGCTGAATAATATTCCATGGTGTACATTTACCATATTTTATCAATTTGCTCATCTGTTGATGGGTTCTTTCCACCTTCTGACTGTTGTCTGTATGCTGCTATACCACTGTTTAAGCAGTGTACTAGCAACTGAGACCCTGTTTTCAAGTTCTTTGTATATAGACCTAGGAGTGGAATTGCTGGGTATTATGGCTATTCTATAGTTACCTTTTGAGGAACTGCCTCACTGCTTTCCATTTTATATCCCTACCAACAATATGTGATGGTTCCAATTTCTCAGCATCCTTTCTAACACTTGCTATTTCCTGTTTTTTTTTTTTATAATAGTCATCCTGTGTGTTCAAAGTTGTCTTTTATTTTTAATGCCATCAGTTTTTTTGAGTTACCAGGTTAGTTGAACTCTAGTTCATCCCATATTTTGCATTTGGCTATTGGCTTCCCCATGGTGTCATATAAATTATAAGGAGTAAATTTCAATGATACATATTTTGAGCAATAATGTATTCATAAATTTAGGCAGGGTATCCAGCCCCAGTGGATACTTGGTTGTCTGTTTACTCTTGGTAGCAAATTTAAGATATGAGGAACTTTTGAATAATATGGGAATTAGAGCTTGGAGAAAAATGCATATTTCTATTTTGTGGTGACTAAACTATAGGGAATGCAGCAATGGGCCAACTGGCAACTTTGAGGACAAGAATTAATAGTAAAGTGCAGTAAATCTATGTTGGCTTAGCATTCATATTTATCAGCATTTCTATTCTTCACTTCCCATCATGCTTACCTTTTAGCACATAGTCAGAAAAAGCAATTACTTGGTGTTGTTCCTTGCTAAAAAAACTTACTAATTTTTGTATTAATATTGAGATTGTGTTCTAACAGAAGCTCAAAAAATTTTATCAAACAGAAATAAAAATTCATTTGCAGTCATTTATATTGAGAGAAATCAGTTTTCTAGCTTTCATTAGAACAAATTCCATGAAGGCACTTCTAGCACCAGAGTCACACTGTAAATGTTATTGTCCTAAAGATATATATTCCCAAATATTCTTATAATTTCTCACAGAGGAACAAAGGAGTTTTAGAGTAACTGTAAAGTACTCTTAAGCAAATTTGTACCTTAATATTTGATGTTTCACTTTGCCTGTATGGCTGTGCTTTGAATGTCAATGTTGTTTAAATAGTATCATAATAAACATTTTGGAGTATTCATTTCACATACATTCTGATGGTGCAAGAATTTTTAAAGAAAATGTTCTATTGTATTTTTAAAGTACTGTACATAATAATTGGGTACAATGGTATATTTTAAAATTTGCCTTCCTGACAAATACATCAGCATTAGGAATTAAATTCTGCAACCACCAGAAGGGAAAGATAATAGAATTCTTGATTTGAACAAAGAAGCAGATGTTCCATAGGTTAGTTCTATTTTTGTTTCTGAAATAGTAAATATGATTCTTTACTTCAGATTGTGGCACTAAGAGATATTAAATTTCAAAGAGAAGTCAAGTCCTGAACCGGTATGCAGTGTTACAGTAGTAAATAGGAGCCTCTGGGTCCTTATGTCACACTAAACTATATCATCTTATTTGGTGACTCTCTCAAGCCGAGCTGGTGAATCCTTCTCTCTATTTTTATTGTTCTGTAACTGTGGCCATCCCTTGCTAAGGAAGTTCCTTTAAGAATGTGGGGGAATGCTTAGGAACCTCTTGTGGCTAACAGCAGAGCCCCCATGTGGCAAAATTGTGATTCAAGCAAAAATTGACTTAGAACCTGGAAGCAAATGCTAGTCCTTAATAAAAATAAAATTCAGAACCCTTTTATATAGTTCTGGATTGAAAATTCTGTTATTTATTCAACAACTATTAATCTTTTACACTTTCGGTGCTGGGAATACAACCATGCCTACCATGAGAGGACTTACATTCTTGTTAATGAGGTAGACAATAAAAATACAAATCATAGACTGTCTGAAAGGGTGGGAGAAGAAGGGAAAAATAGACATCCTAGCTGTACTACAATGTCAAGTGGTGATAAGTGCTATGAAGAAAAATAATGAAGGGTAAGGACTAGTGACAGTTTAGGGTGGTCAGGAAATCCCTTTTTGAGGAGTTAATATTTGAGAACAAGAAGGAAGCAACTCATGTGATTATCTGTCTCCTTAGATGTCACCTGCCCTTGGAATCTTTCAGTGATCACCACTGACACCATTATAGTGACTTCAGGAAGCCACTGCTTCCCTTTCAACTCTTCATCCCAAAAGTGGACAGATTCTCTTCCTTGTACCAAGTAGCACAACTGAAAGTTTAAACGAAATTTTACCAAGTTTAGGAGATAACACAAATAAAATAAACATGGAAAGGAACATGATTTATAAAGTGAAGATTACTCACCTATAGTATGTGTTCCACCCCAGGGTTCTTTCTCTTCCTGAATGAAAAAAGAAATGTTTCCTTTAATATTCATCAACAAGAATACAATCCTAAACATATGAACTCTTCAAATTCCCGTCAAAGAGAAGACATCTCTCTTCTCTTTACACTGGGTTGATTTTCTTAGATCCTATTTCCTGATTGCAAATTGGAATCAGGAATATTCGCTCCATCAGATATGACCCCATCTTCCCAAAGACCCAGTTGCAGGCATCATCAATCATATATCATCCGTATACAATAAGCCCACTCAACATTTTGCTTTTCTTCCGGTTAAAAATTGTCCTGAATACCATTGATTGTACAGTTTGTATGGATTTATGCTTTATTAATATGTATCAATAAAATTGATTTGTTAAAAACTTGTCTCCATTTTCTTTCTCTTTCTTTTTAAAATTTGCTTAGTTTCCTCTGTATCTAGTGCTAATTATTTTATCCAAATGTTTTAACAGATTTGTCAGTTGCCTAATTTTACCAAAACATCCAAGCACTTCAGATAATTACTCAGTTTTATTTTTCCCGGGGAGACTTTCCTTCTGCAGCATTCCATTTCTCTGCCCCAATATCTAGTCATAGCTGTTAACCTAGGTACCCTTTACCATTCTGCTATATTGAATGCCCTGTTTCATGGATCCCACATATTCATTTTCTTTGTTTACCACTCATTTTGTTGAAGCAAGGGAAATAAAAAATTTCATGTCTGATTTTTTTTAGATCACCCTTACTCTTGATTAATATATTGGCTTTATATATAATTCTGGGTTGTAAATCATTTTTCCTCAGAATCTTTATGAAATCTAGCTACTCCCTCTTGTTGAGAATCAGATGCTGATTCCCATTCATTTGTGCTTTTCCAATACGTTCTTTTTTCCAATACTTGGAAATTGCACAAGGATGTACTTTTCATTCATTTTTCTGGGTACACAGTGGACCTTTAAAATCTAGTGGCAAAAAAAAAAAAAAAAGAATTAAAAAAAAAATCTAGTGGCATTGTCCTTCAGTTCTATGAAAATTTGTTGTATCTTTTTTTTTTTTTTTTTTAATTCTCTCTCCCCACTTTCTCTATTCTCTCTCCATGGAATTTCTATTGGCCAGATTTTGGACTTCTGGATTGGTCTTTGTTTTTTCACTCCTATTTCCTATCTCTTTATCTTTTGTCGTACTCAGGGTGATTTCTCAGCATCATGTTGTAATTATCTATCTATCTATCTATCTATCTATCTATCTATCTATCTATCTAT
>JAKSZT010026914.1:9206438-9242716 GCA_026826555.1 Tolypeutes matacus | reverse complement strand
TATCTATCTATCTATCTATCTATCTATCTATCTATCTATCTATCTATCTATCTATCTATCTATCTCATCTATCATCTACCTGTATCTCCAGTCATCTGTAATCTACTTACTTATTTAAAGTTTAGATCAGGTATGTATAAACTATCACATGACCAAATGCAGCAATGATGTTGTTGGGTCAAGTGGGTAAATACAGTAAAATTATTGTAAAGAAAGTGTTATTAGAACATAGTCACTCTCATTACCTTACCTATTGACTGTGGCTGCTTTCATTCTATAACTGCAGAGCTGAGAGATCAAATGCCCTGCAAGCCTAAACTATTGCATATGTGGCCCTTTACAGAAAGTTTGCTGACCCTCCCCTCCCCAATGTAGATAATCATATTTGTTATCTCCACGATCTTGTTTTTGGTTCTCTTATTGCTCCTTCTTCATAGCATACTGTTTTACTTTTATGAATATGAAATATTTTCTCATTTTGAGGATTTTATTTGGAGTTCTCTGGTCACATATTGCTTTCTGAAACATCACTATTTTCTCTGAGGTAATTCAGTTCATTTTGGTTATTTCATGTTGGAGAGTTTTATCAAATGTTGATAATATTGTGTGCTCATTCAGATTATTGGCACTAAAAGCTATTGGAAAGTTCTGTGTATGGAGGCAAGGTTTTGGCCTGTGGGTTTTGTGGTGTCTGATTAGGCAGTGAGCTTACCTTTTCACTGAGGAATCTCTGGATTCATGAATATAGAATTTTATTCCCCAGAATAGGAACCCCCCCCCCAAGAAAAAAAATTCCTGCATGGGAGTTAACCCCTGGAATGAGACAGGGCCCCAAGTTCATTATGAACATTCTTACTTAATTGTCCTATTTTCAATCTCTTACCTCACTGTGTGCCTGAAATATGTGGGTCTAGCCTCTCAGGTTTGAATTTTTCAGAAAACAAACTGCTCTTCTCTGCTGGAAGGAAGAGGTAGTGCCTTGATTGTTTAGGGTGAGGATGGGGATCTGGTGGCCAACTATTCTCCATGAATGTTTTTAGTCCCATATTCATCCCCCAGTTTCTGATGACTCTCTGGACTTTTGTTGCACAACATGGGATCCCCCTTGTAAGCACCTATGTTTAAGTTCTTTGTCTCTACAAATCCTGTGTTCTGTTTTCCAAAAATATGTAGAAATTATTCTTTCATTCACTCATGTCTCTTCTTTATCCTCATTTGTATTCGTTTGTCATTATATGAGTTTTGAGGAGGAAGAGGCAGGAAAAGTATGCAATCAGTCTGTTCTGTTTCAGACATGCATTTCTCATGACAGATATCAGAAATGGCAGGTGCTGACAGAGGTTGAGGGAAAGATTGGTAAAGCTGTTGTATAAACCAGGACTGTAAACTAAGGATAGAGATGGGGAGTAAAGGTCTTCAAATATAACAATGAGCTACCATAATCTTTTGTCACCCATGTCTGCCAGTCTGCTTTTAACCATTGTCATTATAAGGTCCCTTACTATGTATACATTCCTCTACATGATCTTTAAAATCAGAAGAAAGTTGTATATACTGCACTTAATTGCAGCTTTCTCGGCTGTATAATTCACCAAGATCCATATTATTTCATTTACTCTTCTGGGTATTGCAGTTGAAATGTTCCCCCGTTTATTTCTTTATTTCTGAATTTTGAATCTTTCCATACCCTCCTTTTACCTGAATCAACTTAATCATTTTTGTAAGCAGCCTCCAAAAGTGCTAGGAAAATATTATTTTAAATACCTTTTTTTTTTGTATTTATCTCTTGGTATTGAATATTGAGGGAAGATATTTGATGGAAATGGAATGTCTTTTCTGGCCATTGTGTTCATTTAAGCTATTTTTTCTCTGCATTTTATTTTTATATTTATTAAAACTTTGCAACTGTACACGTTTTTGATATCTATAATGAGTTTAATTTTTTGAGCCCATTGTTTCCTCAAAAGAATGAGTATATAATTTTATAATGAAAGAGGGAGAGAATTTAAAGTATATGCTTTCTTAGGAAAGCATCTATACTCTGAACTGAAATATGCAGTTTTCCTGCTTTTTTTGTATCAAAATTTTGGTTTCAATTATTATCACCTATGCTTACAATGGTGTCTCAAATAGAAAAATATATATTTTTTAATTTTCAAGTTTATATTTGTTACTTAACAAAAAATTAGAAATAAGGGAACTTGATTTATATATGTATGTGTGTTTATATATCTAGGAAATAGAACTTTAACCAGAAATGTTGCAATTAGGCAACTATTTATTTAGGATCCAAGTTTGTTTCTTCTTATAACCCAGTGTGGGTTATCAGAAGATATACTGGTAACCAGTAGCACATAGTCATGTAAATTATTCTTGTAATCTGGCTATATTTAAGATCAGACTTTCCCTTAAAGGCAAAACCTAAGTTGATTCTATTTTGTTTTCCTTATAGTATTTAATTAAAATGCCATCACATATGTAGGCTATTAGTTCTAATTCTTGAGCTTTAAAGATTTTCTGTGACTACTTATAAAAGATTTGAGAGATTTTACATAATTTCAATTGGTTTACAAACTTTTTAAGTTAAGCTTTGAAAATATTGGAGTAATAGCAAGTAATAATGATATAAGGGCTTAGATACTCACAAAACAGAAGGGGTTTTGAGATTATTTTGCCCAACCCACATTTTACACATCAGAAAATTGAAGCCTTGAGAGGTAAAGTGACTGCCTCTAGTCATACATGCCACTGGTTCAGGAACTTTGGGCAGAACCTAGATCCTTTGACTCCAGTCTATTTCTTAAAATCATTGTGACTTCTTTTAAGCCAAATCAAAGTCTTTGTAAAACCCTGTGAAACATAATAGGTGATATTAATAGATAAGTTGTTCCCTAGCTTCATAAAAATTTATCCAGACAGCTAAGACTTAAAATTTCTTTTATTGGGTAGAATTGAAACAAATAAGTCTTCAATTAGTTATTTAAATTTGCTTCCTTTTATTATATAAATAATACATATTTATTGTATAACATAGGAACCATGGTCTTACTATCCAAAGGTTATCCTTCTTGCTATTTTTGTAACTATACAAATTTTTTAGTGACTTGAATTTAATGCATCACATTCCTTGTGTTACTGGATTTTGCTTAGGTTCCTGACTATGCTGCAGAAATGAATTTTAAGAGCACATTGGGTAATTTATTAAGTAATTTATTAAGTTAGGGAGGGAAGATAAATGGGAGAAAATAACAGATCATAGGTCCCAGGTAGAGAGGAAGGGGCTGAAGAGTGAAAAAGAGGGCTGATTTACAGACCACAATTTTCCATTATAGATTATAAATGCCTAGGTTTTACTTGCATGTTGATCCATGCAAGGGGGTGGGGGGGGCACAGCGAGAACAGGATGCAGAAGGTGAGAGAGAGAGAGAGAGAGAGAGAGAGAGAGAGAGAGAGAGAGAGAGAAAGAAAGATTCAGCCTTTGTGCTTGCTTTTTACACCATTAATTATTCTGCCCCTTTGCTAATGGCATGGGAGGAGTTCCAACTGTTTGCTGTTTTGATTGATTACCCCACCCATCAATCCCCTGGAAGGGCTCAATGATAATGTCCCTGGAGAATATCTGGGGCTTCTCCTGGTTTCTGGAGGAAATCTCTTTCAGGAGGGTCTTCCAGTAGTCTCTTGGGGGTATCAATATCCATGTGGACTTCTTGCCAGGTTCCAGATACTCTATTGATTGCCTATTTTACTAGGCTGCTTCACTTGCATTGGGGAAAACAATTCTTTTAACCCTCCTCCTAGTATTTGGAAATATAGTTTATGGAACAGTTTTTATTGATGTTGAATTATTCAGGTTCACCTTCTCTTAAGTCACTGAAACATGTAAATTATTGACTCTGAAAGGGAAAGGAAAGAAATCACTAATATTCAAGTACTCAAAGCTACTCTCCCACATGGCTAACATAATCTTTTAAAGAGCAAGTTATTCCACTCCAAAGGACAAGGAAAACAGAAAGGAATTATTGCTTCCTTCACTTTTGAGATTTGGTGGGCCTTCAGTGGAGTGGCCCAAGGATCAGCTCCAGAATGGTCTAACTTCCTCTGCAAAACACAACTGCAAATATGGTTATGTTATTTTTCTGCTTAAATCCCTTGAATAGCTCACTGTCACCTCTAGGTTAAACAGCATGATCCTCATGATATACAAGACTCTTCTGATCTGGTTCATTTTGTTGTAAGATAAAGCCAAACAATCAGCCCCCAAGAAGGCAGGAATCTTAATGGAATGGGAGCCATGGTTTCACTCCTGTGTATGGGAATTTCTCTGTTCTCTATTTGTATCAACTAGCTTGTGTTCACCTCCACTCTATTTCAAAGCTCTAACTTATTCATGGTGTGTATTAGTCAGCCAAAGGGGTGCTGATGCAAAGTACCAGAAATCTGTTGGCTTTTTAAAGGGTATTTATTTGGGGGTAAAAGCTTACAGTTACAAGGCCCTAAAGAGTCCAACTCAAGGTACCATAAGGGTACTTCCTCACCAAATGCCATGTGTTAAAGCAAGATGGCTGCCAATATCTGCGAGAGTTCAGCCTTCCTCTTTCCTCTTAAGGCTCCATGGGCCCAGCTTCTTCAGATCTCAGCTGTAGGCTAGAGGGCTCATTTCTTTCCAGGCCTGCTCAATTGTTCAGGGCTCTGGTCTTTTCAGCTGCAAACTATCAGGCGAATAGCTCATCTCTCTTACGGGGGCCTCTGCTGTGTCTTTGGAGCTGTCTCTCTTCCTCTGTGTTCTTCTCCTGTGCTCTCCTTGAGTTGAGTGTCCATTTATATAGCCCACCAAGGGGGCAGGCACTCAACCCTGGGCCATACCCTACTGACATGGTCAAATCAAAGCCCTAATCTTAATTTAATCAAATAAACATAAAAGCCTTTGAATTTAATACAATCAAAGGGTATTATGTCCAGAGGAACAGACCAGTTTACAAACATAATCAATATCTCTTTTTGGAATTCATAAATAATGTCAAACTGCTACATGGTGTTTGCTTCCTATGGAGCTAGATTGCCATGGTATCTTCAATGCCTATAATCTGCTTCATAGCTCTCTTTCCTCTTTACTGCATATCTGCTCATTCTTTTGAAACTTCCCAGTTTAAAATTCCAGGGAAGAAAACCCACGTTACTTAAGCTAAACTTTTTTACTATGCCATTTCTTAAGTTCCTGTACAGCTTATGAGTTGGTTGTTCTTGGATAATGAATCCATAATCAGATATGATAAAGGGTTGAGGGTAGAGTAAAGTTGGCAGAGTCATGTTGTATAAGAATTGGCATGTGCTTTAGGTGCACCCAACTGAAAGATGGTGGCTACAACCTGATTCAAAGATCCTTTACTATTGCATCCAAATCTGCCCTTTTGTCAATAGTTTCACTTACTCTACTGTGTGCTTTGAAACTTACAACCCATTCACACCAAAGTATTATCATTCCTTGAACACAAGTCCTGTTTAATCATGCCTTCATACCTCTATTTATGCTGTTCTCTCTTATTGTCCATTTTCTATCTGGTGAAATCTGATATAAAATGTATATTAAGTGTTATATCCCACATAAAACCTTCTCTTAAGATGATGATTTACTCAAAAGCACATTTGAGTTATCTACATGCTGAATGACATAAAATACATTTTATTATAATTTTCATATGCCATTTTTTCCAACAGAATATCCTTTAAAGTCAGAGATGGAATTTCATTCAGGTTTAAATTTTACTGTCAATAGATAATACAAATTCAATATGTGTTTGTTGAAGGGAAAAATAATTGAGAGGAGATAGTTTTAATGCTTCAATTAAAACTTCTTGGAAGGAATATTTGTAACCAATTCAAAAAGTCCATGTAGCCCAAGATTTGAGCAAGTATAAAGGGGATAGGAATGTGTTAAACATGAAGAAGACTAAAATATTTGGGTTAATAAGCCAGAATACTGGTTTTTCTTTTGCCATTTGCAACCTCTATTTGATTAGAAAGTCTTACAGATGGACTTTTATCACTTCCTCTTACCCTTCCAACCTGAAAAATTCTACTTTGAGAGTTTCATTTGTTTCTGAAGGCAGTGATCTTGTATTCCCAGAAAAACAACTCAACTCTGTTTGTGCTTGTTTGTCAAAATGTGCAGAGGAAATTTGGGGACAAACACCTCTTACTTGGGGCTGTTTACTCCTCTTCCTCACTCATGTATCAGGTGGCCCCGACTTAGGTGGGCTTTCATTGACCATCTTGCTAATAGTGTGGAGAATTCTGACTCTAGAATGCACACTGAAGAATCTTGACCTAAAGGATTGTTTGTAATCTGGACTTTGTATGTGTACTTTGTGGCAGTCGGAGACATATAAAAGCCTTGTTACACTATCAACTAGACTCAACTGCAGGGGTAAAAACTGAATAAGTCCATATCCATAATTCCTGGCAAGGAAAAAAGTATGATAAAAATGAATGATTAAAATGAATGATTAATATGTCTCTCCAGAGCAGCAGTTCTTATTTTTAAGTTCTGTTTATTCTCAGTAGAGATGGCCTGAGACAAGTTATGAGACTTAAGCTAACTGGTATTCAGCATAACCGGCACCTCTTATTGAACACTCTGTAACATATTGGACAACGAAAAACCTCGCAAGAATTATTGGTCAGTTTGTTCAAAAGTCCACTTCAGAGCATCTTTGGTAGTCAGAACCATCTTTTTGTACTAAACATTTGTTAAAATACATGAGGTGCAATGCTGACAGCTTGGATAAGTTATTGTCCACAAATACTATAACTTGACTGAAAAAATGTGGACCTGTTGTCAGAAATAATTGTGTCTGGCAGCTTGTGTGCTGTAAGAAACTGGCATGGAGTCACATTGTCACCACAGAGATTTGAGGTTGAAGCAAAAGCACTTGAAGTCACTGTGAGAAGCAGTCTACTTAAGAATAAGTTTTTATGTCATAATGCAAAAATCAATGTGAAGTCCTGATCCAACTTTTTGTTCTTTTCCCATAGTAAAATTAGGTGTCTTAGGTAGTTTATACCAAGCAGCCTGGTGTGTGGCATGTACTAACTTCCTTTAGACTTTCCAGTATCAGAATCAATTTGAGACCAACATATGGAACATCTAGCCAAGGCTTTCAAGCAGACAATTCCAAGATATGCTGTGTGTAGTAAAGTCAATATAATGTTTTCTGGAAGAATAATGCAACTTCTCTATAAAGACTATTACTTATGGTAAAAGAACTCATATCGATGTTTTGAGATTGGCATCAAATCTTTTGGTCAGTTTCTCTGAAAGCCTTCTCCATACCCACTTTATGACAAAGGACAATCTGGATTCCTTTTAGTTCAATCATGTTATTTCATTAACCAGAAAATAAAAATCAAGGAAGACTTCATTTATCTAATCTTCCAATGGTAGTAGCAAATATACTTTGCTATCTGTTGGGGTAGACAGTCCCCAAATTTTAGAAATTGATGATATTCTATGAACTATAATTGATGGTAGGTGAGTTGAGAACTTTAATCATTATGAAAGTTCATCAGATACATTAATTGAAGAGTTCCATGAATCTCAGAAACAACTGAAGGGTATCAACCCAGTCAATACAGTCCACAGAACATATTTTTTAAAGAGAAGAGAAAAGTAATTCTTTACTTGTAGATTATGGATTGTTCACCTGAAATACTGAAGAGATTCAACTGAAAAGTTATTTGGAAAAGAAAGACAAGTTAGTAACCAGAAAGATTACAAAATAAGTATACAAAAGCAATAGTTCCCTATTTGTTTTCAAACTGATTATGTTTAGTAGAACAGAAAAAGTCTTATAAATTAATAAAACAGAAAATGTCTTACAAATTATAGTTAACCTCTGACTAGTTTAGGAAATGTACACGGCCTATTCCAGTAATATTAGAAGCAAAAGGAGTAACGGCAACAACAAAATTTTACTAAGGGACAGAATGGAGGGAGAGAGAAGTTCATAGATTGGAAGATACAGTGGCCTAAATTAATCTGTGTATAAATTCAATGCATAAAAAAAACCTCGACAGAAATTTTTGGTTCTAATTCTGTACTTTCCTTATTTTTCATTGTTAAGCATTCTATTGTGTAAATTTCCAAATATACACAAAATTAGAGAGAATAACACAATGAATTTACCTGTACCCATCACCCAGTTTCAGTTTAAACAATTTTCAGAACATGGACAAAGTTCGTTTATTTATACTACCACTTATTGCCCCACTCTCACGGATTATTCTGAAGCAAATACCACATATAATATTATTTCTTCTGTACATAAGAACTTTTAAAAAATGTATCATAATCCCATTTTTAAAAGTTGGGAAAAATTTGCTAATACCACTAAATATCAATCAACATCAAATTAAATACACACCACCATACATATATACCTATATCCAGTCCGTTTGTTTGAATCAAGACCCAAACTTTGATCCTCACTTTTCATTTGGTTACTATAAATCTAAAATTTCTTTTAAATTATAGACTTTCCTCTCTCTCTATTACCCCCTTGCACTGTATTTGTTGAAGAAATTGGGTTATTTGTACTGTAGACAATTCCACATTTTGGATTTTGCTGGATGAATCTTCATGGTAATTTTTGAAAATTTTCTCTGGCCCCTTATTTACTATAAATTGTGTCCAGACATAGAAGTTTGGTCAGATCCAGGTTTGATGTTTGTCTAGAATACTTCATTCAGGATGTTGGTCCTTCCCATTGCATCACATCAGGAAGCTCTTAAACCCTGAGTCCTCTTTATTATGTTAAGTTTGATCCATAGGTTGGTCTTGATTAATCCATTATGGAGTGCCTTATCAACTTTTTACCTATTTATTTAGTGTTTACTAATGATTATTGCTGAGATTCTTTTGTTTAATAGGGGTTGCAAAATAGTAATATTCTAATTCTATCATTCCTCTTCCATTTGTTAGCTGGAATCCTGTTATGAAGAATAACTTTAATGCATCAAGTGTTTATTTACATCAAGACACAGTTTGTACAGGAAAGCTAGAAAAATGGTAATTGAGTTTTGTGTTAGTCTGCTAAAGGGGTGCTGATGCAATATACCAAAAATATGTTGGCTTTATAAAGGGTATTTATTTGGGGTAAACCTTATAGTTACAAGGCCCTAAAGCAGAGGTTCTTAACAAGGGGTCCATGAACTTGAATTGAAACTCAAAAAAACATTATTCTTGTGGGGACATGTTGGTGTGGGTATGATGTATTTATTAAGTAATGCACAGTATAGAGTGGACTTAGTAAGGGGTCCATGGTTTTCATCTGACTGGCAAAGGGGTCTGTGGAACAAAAAAGGTTAAGAACCTCTACCCTAAAGAGTGCAACTCAAGGTTGCTTTCTTACCAAAGTCGGTTGCTACGTGTTGAAGCAAGATGGTTGCTGATCTCTGCGAGGGTGCAGCCTTCCCCTTTGGGCTTCCTCTCTCTCAGCTATAGGCTGGCATAGGGCTTGTCTCTCAGGGCTTTCTCTCTCTCCTGGCATTAGGGCTTGTTTCTTTCTAGGCCTTCTCAGCTGTTCTGTTCTCTTCCCAAGGTCAATTGCAAAGTATCAGGCAAATAGGTCATCTTTCCCTTGGGAACCCAGATCAAAAATGACAGAGCTCTCTCTCTCTTCCTGTGTGTCCTCTTGAGTGAGTGTCCATTTATTTCGGCCCACCAAGGGGGCGGGGACTCAACCTGAGTCATGCCTTACTGACGTTGTCGAATCAAAGCCCTACCCTTTTTTTAAATATATTTTTTATTTATTTTTAAAAGATACTTAGATTACATAAAATGTTATATAAAAAACATAAGGTATTCCCATATGCCCCACTCCCCAGACCTCCCACTTTTCCCCACATTAACAACTTCTTTCATTAGTGTAGTACATTCATTGCAATTGATGAAAACATTTTGGAGCATTGCCACTAAGCACGGATTATAGTTTACACGGTAGTTTACACTCTCTCCCACTCAATTCTGTAGGTTATGGTAGGATATATAATGGCCTATATCTGTCATTACAATGTCATTCAGGTCAATTCCAAGTCCTGAAAATGCCCCCCTATTACACCTCTTTTTCCCTCTCCCTGACTTCAGCACCTCCAGTAGCCACTGTCTCCACATCAATGATATAATTTCTTCCATTGTTAGAATCACAATAAGTCTATAGTAGAATACCAGTAAGTCCACTCTAGTCCATATTTTATTCCCCAATCCTGAGGATTCTGGGATGGTGATGCCCATTCCACCTCTAATTGAGAGGGGACTTTGATCCCATATGGCTGATGGATGGGATTCTTTTGCTTGCAGTTATAGACACTCTCGGTTCCTTGGTTTGCCAGTTGTCCATCCTCACCTCCTTGTTAGTTGTCCTGGGTGAGTCCAATGAACTGGAGAGTAGGTGTTGCAACTCTGCTGAGGCTCAGGGCCCAGCTGGCACATGGACAGCCCAGAGATTTAAGTCTCTTAGACATATACCTACCAATTCCAGCACCAATTATAGGTTCAAATAAAAGGGGCAGAAGAGGCATGTGTAGAGAAGTCACATCTGAGTCCATCTCTGTCCCACTCAGGAGCACAATCTCAAAAGTAGGGCCCACTGACAAGGCACCAAACTCTGGAGCTATCTGCCATGAACACAGGACCTGGGTGTCTCCAGAGCTCTCAGGAGCCCCACTGTTTGGGGTAGTATCTACTTTGGCTGTCTATGAGATCCTGCTGAGACATGCATAAGTGTTACCTCTGGGATGATCTCCTGACTCACCTTGAAGTCTCTTAGCCATATAAACTCATTTGTCTTTACCTTTCTCCCCTTTTGTTCAAGGTCTTTTTCCAGTTGTATCACCAGCCAGTGCTTGGTAGTAATCCCTTGGTGCCAGGGAGGCTCATCCCCAGGAGTCATGTCCCTCTCTGGGTACTCTTAAGAAGGAATTTAATCAAGGTCCCCTCAATGAATCAAATATAAACAAAGGGTATCACACCCAGAAGAATAGATTAATTTACAAACATAATCTTTCTCTTTTTGGGATTCTCAAAAATAATCTCAAACTGTCACAAGTTGTTTTTTTTTTTTTTAATGTCACTATGACTGCCTAGATATTATCATATTTGATATTTTTCAATCCATTGTAGTGAATGTTCTTTATGATATTTAGCGCACACACACACACACACATAAACATGTATACACACATATACATATATATTCCCAACCCCTTTTCTTGCAACAAAGGTATCATACTATATAGAAAATAAGACCTTGCTTTTTGCCACTGAAAAATATATCCTGACAATAACTCCATAACAGTATATAGACATAAGCCTCTCTCTTTCTCTTTTGAAACAAAAAGCAGACATTCTTAGCAAGGAACCATTTTAGGAACCAGGGTAAGTAATTTCATTCATTGAACAAACTTTTACTTAGGATTCGATTAAAGTAGGTGCAATGGCCTTGTGGTACTAAGATTAATAACTCATAGTTTCTGTTATAAAGAACTTAAGCTCTCAGAGCAGAAAGAGAGACTTAAGCCAATAATTCTTCCCCAGTCATTAGTGCTGATGGAGGTGTGCACTGATTGCTGCCATAGGAGCCCACAGGATGTGTAACTAACCCAGGTAATTCCATAACAACTATTCTTTCCAACCAGAAAGGCCTTGAGTTGAGTCATCAAAAATGTTTAGTTGTTGGACAGGTTAAAGGTGGGGACAGGATGGAGTCAGGCACAAGGAGAGGCATGTGTGAAGTTCTAGACTAGTGAATGAGGGCATGGACTTTAGAGAGACGAGGCTAGGGAAGCAGCAGGGTGGGCTCTAACCAGTGAAGTCCATGTATGCCTGGCCATGGATTACGGGGGTGAAATGAAGTTTCTCAGTAGAGTGAAAAAGAAAGGATTTTATTTTTTTATTTTTTTAAAGATTTTATTTATTTATTCATTTATCCCCCCCTTGCTGCTTGTGCTCGCTGGGTCAGCTAACCACGCCACACGGGTGGGCTTTGCCTTCACCAGGAGGCCCCGGGAACCGAACCTGGGGCCTCCCATATGGTAAACGGGAGCCCTACTGATTGAGCCACAGCCGCTTCCCAGAAAGGATTTTAATATGGAACTGTTGAGGCAGGAGTTATATTTTAGAAATATTACTCTTCATTCAGTTATTTACCAATATTATTTAAGAAATGACTTACAGTCCATGTTATTTTCTATTGTGTTCTTAAATATTAGAAGAATTTTTTGGGGGGTGTGCCATTAAATTTGCATGGGAAGAACAAGTCACTAACAAAATGCCATTTTATGTTCAAGCAATCAACCAAACTGTGGCTCAAATATATATCACATTCCATCTCTTCTCCCTGTCCCCCAGCCCTGAACCTGTTATGTAATGTAAATATAGAAATTTCAAAGAAACACAAATGTGAATTTTGTTTCAAAATGCCCTTTAACATACATAACAGTCATAACCGGTTAGAGCAGGGAGGAAGGAGATGCTCAATTGTAAAGCACCTAGAAGTCATGGCAATCTTTGTGGAGTATCATGTAATATTTACCTTTGAATTTTAAAGTACGTATCCAATCCTGTGCTAAACTTGTTCCTGTCATATGCTACCATTTATGGAAGCTATCCTTTATGTAGTACTTAGGCAGGCATTGTTTTAAAGCTTTTGTATGATTGCCTCCATTAATTGTTATGACTTTTTAATAAGGAAGAACACATACTATCTCCATTTTATAAATGAGGAAACTGAGGCATAGAGAGATGAGTGAATTGCAGGGCTGAGATTCACACTCAGGCAGTCTGGCTCCAAAGTCAGTGATGTTAATGACTATATCATACTGCCTCCCTCTCCTGGAATATAGTAAAATAAGTAAGCAGAAGAAGATAACCACAGTTGAGGAAAATAAATGAAAGAACATTTTTAATTAAGAAAATTCCCGTCATTAGCATTTTTTTCTCACTTACTGGATAAGTCTTATTTGATTTTAGTGACAATACGTTTTGATCTATTTTAAAGAAAAAATTGAATATTCTTTAAGGAAGTGGTTTGAAACTGCTGTTTCCCAATGTTTGACAGATGAGGAAACTGAAGTCTTGCCAGATGTAGTGAAACAGCTGGTTTGTGATAAGTTAAGAGATGCAATTCATGCTTCCTGTCTGATTTGAATGCATTTTCAATAAAGGGTGAAATTTGGAACATAGCTTTTGGGCTATTGAGACCCTAAGTAACCAGAGGTAACTCTGAAGGAATTGTATTTAATTCTAGACACTTCTGAGCCCTGATCAAAGAAGTAAAAGAAAGGAATTGAAGCTTACTCCATTTCTGACAGTACATTACCATGCATACTTCCAAAGAGGCCACTCTTGTTTATTTTTTCTTTTTCTTTTCCCTCTACATCTCTTGACAGATGACACAATTTTATAGCAATGTGGTGGCTCAAGGTATTACTTTCAATTTTATTAATACTTTTTTTTTTCAAAATGTACCCCATGCTCTGAACATTTTTCTAATCTTAAAAATGAAAAGCATAAAGTACAGCATTTATAAAGGCCTGCTTTGAGAAACACAAACTTTTTGTTTGTTGCCACAATTAATTGGTTTCAATTATATATAAAAAGCTGAAATTGCTAAATCCTATGCCTTCACTTTCTTTGATATTACTGTACTTAAAAAAACCTGCATAAAAATATAAAATGGAATCAAATGAGATATATTTTCAAGAAAATAATTGCGAAAGTCTTAATTAAAATAAAAATCTGTAAAAACATGGATACACAAAACTATTTTTTCAGTTTATATATAGGCCTACTACATTCAAATTTTTCATTTTTGTTTATTAAAATTTTAACCTTATGGTTATGAAAATCTTGGTTTTATATATCTTTATGTTCATTCTTACATCTTTTTAAATGATTTTTTTCACCTATTCTATGAAGAAACAAGCTTAACTTATATTAGATATTAAGCAATATTTTTTCGTATTTAGAGGGAGAAAGGAGGGAAGCTTGTAAAACAAGATGAAACGTTCATTAAAAAAGGCATAAGAAAGAACAATTTGAAACACAGAGAAGCAGAGTTCTGGATAGTCTTTAATATTAGAGTGATAGAGTGGATAGACTTTGGTTTCTGGCAACTGATAATCACGTGTTCTTTTCCAATTCCATTACCTATAAAACAGTGCAAGTTAATAACCATCTCTGGAACTTGGCTTTCTCATTTCTAAAAATTAACACATAAATTACTTTTCAGGTTGTTTTAAGAACATGTGACAGCAACAAGTAAGTTCATGGAAAAAGTAAGCACCTAATTAATATTTTTGTTTTATTTCTGTATATGTTGTTCCAAACAGGATTTAAAGTAACACTCAGTAATATTTTTTTCTTTCTTTTATGATCTAATCTGCAAAGTACTTTACAGATGGTAAAACTCAGTACATACAATTCAAAATATATTGAACTCCTACTGCTTTTCCAAAAGTTAAATGCAAAGAATTTAAAGATGAGTAAGACAGTTCCCCATTGCAAAGAACTTGCCAAATGTTTTTGCCTGTCTCTACCAGAAGGGTGCCTTGGACTTTGTCTTGATTGGCTTTGAACCTTTAGATAATACCTATGGAAAATTAGAAGCATTTAGTATGTAGCCTTATAGCAAAATAATTTTAATATTTTATTTAGTACTGAAAAGGATCCTCCTTGCATTGAATTTTAGTTTATTGGGATTTCTTTCCTTTTTTTTTTTTGGTATTGTTTTCTTGGATAGAATAAATTTAATTCTCTAAACTTCTCTCCAAAGCCTTGGTTTTTTTTTTTTAGTCTTTTTTTTAAACCATCAAACACTTATTAGCAGCTAGTATGTATAAATCACTAAAACTATCTTTCATCTACAACTATAAATATGTTTCAGGAAGATTAGTAATTTTCTTTCTATATGATGCTTGTTGATAATTCTGTTTAGCTGATTTTCTCTTTTGAAATCTTGTTGCCTATAATATTGTCCTGATCATCTCCTCTAGAAAGTTTGCACATTAATCCATGCTTTAGGCTGATTTTGCTAAATCCTTTTATTGTGAGCTCCTATTTGCTAGAGAGGTTATACGTAATTATTTGGAACATTATAAAAGAAACCAGAAGGCCAAAATTAGCCATTCAGTTAAGATGTTACTTCTTGTTGGGGACCACTTGTTAAATGGATTAATTGCTGTTCTATGTGAACCCAAAATCAGTGCAAACAGTGAAAATGTGCAAGGCTCCTTCGTCACATTCTGCATTGCAAAATGTTTTCTAATGTATTTCAATTTTCCTATTGAGTTTCTTAAAGTTTTCCTGTGATAAAAACCTGCATGCAAGCACCCAAGGGTCAGCTGTTCCTAACCTAAGCTTATCTTACAGAGACAACTAAACGTGGCAGTCGTGGGGATTTGCAATTGAAAGAGGAAAAACATGAGTGAACTTGAGAGCCATGTAATTATCCTCATTCACACTGTGACTAGCTTTAAAGTGACTTATTCAAAATGGTTACCCATGTATTCTTAGTCACCTTGTTTCTTGACTACATACTAATTCTGATTTTGACAGTTTTCTATAGAAAATATTTGTTCTTCTTCCTCTTGAAAGTGAATTGTGCTGCATTTTTGGTACTGTTTAAATCAGTTAATCATTTTCCAATTATCCCATAATGCTAATTATTTGAATTTCAAGTTTCAGTTTTCTTAGAGAAAGTTTAATATCCTTATTATACATACACAGTCATGGTTAGCAAATTAGCATTGTGAATGGGGCAGTTTAACCCTAGATGCCACTACTTCTGGCTTCAAGGATATATTGGGTCTTCTCATTTTAAAAAGTTCACAAGGAAAGCTACCATTGTTGAATTCTATTTCTTAATTCTTTCAAATAAGAAGCCACCTTTAAAAGTGCCCAGTTATAATATAAATGCATTATAGTTCTTATCTCTTGGTTTATAAATAAAAGCAACTTTGAATGTGCTCCAAAAGAAAAATGAGATTTACAATATAGTTAATGAAAATTAAACTATATTGGTTTTCGTGAAGGAAAATTGCACTATATAATTTATTTTAAAAATCACTGTTTATTTCTTCAGTTTATTGGGAAACAAGAAACAGATTCAAAGTAATGAAGCTAAAAAGAACACATTGCATAGTGACACTGTCTCTAATTAAAAGATTAGTGTTTTAGAAGCAATTTCATTTTGTTTGCATCACCATTGTAGTTGCTATTGTACTTACAGCCTTTCTACCCCTTCTTTCTTTACATAGGGGTTCTCATATTGTTATTAGAAAATGAAAAAGAATTGTGTTTATTTCAGCTCTCATAAAATATGTTTTAAGGTTTATTAATTTTAACATTTTACTTCTGATATTTTTATTTAGTGATATACAAATAATATCATAAATCAAAAGGTTGGGTGACTTTCACAAGCTAACATGTTTGACAGTGGCAGAACTGAGACTAAAACTAAGGTCTCTAGATATCCATTCTAGACTTTTCACTTTACCTAGACTTAAGGTACCTTATGATTCCTTGATGTGTAGAATACAGAAGATAGGCAGATATGAAATTTCTAATCCCAGGGTTGTATTAAATGGTAATTTCTTTGTGTTAGTCAATGTCAACATAATCTGAGCTTTATTTGCATACAATCATACAATGCATTTGTACAACATTCTCTGGTTTTAAAAAATATCTTTCATTATTCTCTCTCTCTCATTTATTGCTATCTATCTCTCTTTTATCTATTGCTCTATTATTATCATCTTTCACTTTACAAACTATTTCGAGCCTCACACAATTTTACAAACTCTCATGTGAACCTCACAATAATCTCATAAACTAGGCATGAAATTTCTTATCATCCATTGACTAGATGAATAAACTGTTGTTGAGGAAAGGGCAAGCAATTTTCTAAAATTCTTTAAGTAATAAATTACAAAAACAGAACTTAAAAATGGATCTTTGGCTCCTAATGGCTAATATTCTATCTCATGTTTAAAAATATAGTTTGAAGGTTTATAATCTCAGTTGTTAAAATATTCAGAAGTCGGGCCTTTCTCTGAAATCCTTGTAAAGAAAATTCAAAGAAGGAGATTATAGTACATGTACAGAAGTGACTGTATGACATCTACAACAGAGAAAGATTAGACCCTTTTAGGGGCTATAATATTGACTGATAACCCCTTACAGTGAAGACAAAGTTTGAAGTTTTTCAGAATATTATTAAAATAATGAATGGTACAACCAAAATACCCTTCAAAATTCTGTTTCAGATATTTGTGTAAAGTTTGATTTCCTTGGAATCAGGCCTTATGTAGTGAGAGTTGCTGTTATTAGAATCATCAGATCCATTTATCATGAACTCAAACTTACTTAGACTGAATTCTGAGGAAATGCTTACCCCAGCACTTCTTTCCATTTTTTTCTACCCTTTCAGTGTTCCCCAAACTGTACAGTAATTGTAATATGCAAAAATCAAGTAGAATGTGTTTGTTCTTATAGTGATAAATTAGGTACTAACTTCTTGGGAAGCAAAACCAAGGAAATAAAGCATGAAATAGAAATATTGATTTACCAGGATAAGTAGCTTATAAGAATTATTTCTCTCATAGCTTAACATTTTAATTGGGTGAATTGTAATCCTTCCACTTTCCATTCCATGGAAGAAATATGGGAGGGAAGGGATTGGGTCCTAGTGTGAACTTGTACCTTAGGTTGGAGAAGGGCTTGGGATTGGCAGAGATCTCTTCCAGAGTTTAGGTGGGTGGGCCATACACCTATGACAATTGAAGAAGGGTCCTTGGTCCTTTTCCTGGTGCTCTGAATTTCACACCTTCACCTCTTCACAAGGACTTTACTCCCTTCTGTCCTGTGTAATCATCTTCTCCTTCCTTTCTGAATCATTCCTTTACCAATACTCTTCATAATTTCCTGTAAGAAAATAACTGAAAACCTTCCCTTGAACCAGTACCTTCCTTCAATTTCAATCCCACATCTCTGACTCTCCTATAAATAATAAACATTTTTGTTTTTAGTTTATCTGCATCTACTCTAATTTATCATATACAATTCACACTTCAAATCACTTCCAATCTTTCTTTACCACTGCACCCTTGAAATTGCTCTTGTTATCAAAGATTTCCATGTTACCAAATCTAATTGCCACTGCTTTTTCTTCATCTTATTCCATCTCTAAATAGTATTTAATACAGCTGTCTGCTTTCTTCATTTTGAATTACTCTTTCCTCTAGTCTTTGTAGACATCATGCATGTTTTTCTTTTTCTTTCTTCACCATCTTCTCCTCTTTGGTGATCTTTTCCTCTAGAAGACCTCTTAAATTTTTGAATTTCTCAGAGATCCTTCTCTTCCTTCCCTTCCCTCCTCTCCCCTTCCCTCCTTATGTGATATTTAATTCTGTCAGCTTAAAGTCACATGTGGGTTGATGACCTCAAATATATGTTTGTTGTCTAGATCTCATCCCCAAACTCCAGATACATCCACCCATCTACCTATACGCTGCATCTCCACTTTCATATCTAAAGACCATTTCAAACTTAGTATGTCTAAAATGGAAATCTTGGTTTCCAAACTACCACCCAGAACTGTGTTTTCTCATATCTTTTCCATCTTTATAAATGATGCCATCATGTGCTCAAGTTGCTCAAGCCCCCAACACACAAAAAATTGGAGAATCATTATTCCTTCCTGACATTCACTCATACCCCAATTCTTATTCATCATTAAGTTCAATCAGGTCTATCTCTAAAATTCATCATACATCTGCCTATTATTCTTGTCTCTGTTTCCTAATTCACACATATGATCTACTCTGGAGCCAGAGTAATTTTTTAACAAAGTAATTTCCCCCTTAAAACTCATCAATGTGACCTCATTGCTTTTAAAAACTAAACTCTACCCTGGCCTGAAAGACCCTGCATGATCTGGCCTGTGTGCACCTTGACTAGCACGTCTTGTATTAGTTATCTATTGCTTCCCTTAAAAAAATTACCACAAATTAGTGCCTTAAAACAACACACATTTGCTATCTTACAGTGTGTAAGTGAGAAATATGACAGCGGGTCTCACTGAACTACATGAAGGTGACTAAAGGGCTGTGTTCCTTTCCATAGGCTATAGGGGAGGATCCATTTCCTTCTTCATCTGGTGTTGGCAGAATTTAATTCCATGCTGTTGTAGGATTAAGACCTCTACTTCCTTGCTGGCTGGTAGCTGGGGACCACTATTAGCTCCTGCAGGTTTCTCTCTAATCTTTGAACGTTGGTCCCTACATTGCAGAACCAGCAATAGAGTGTCTTATCCTTCTCACACTGCTATCTTTCTCACTTTTCTTCCACAGTCAAGTCTTTCTCTCTAACTGCAGCTGGGAAAGTTTCTTCACTTTTAAGGATTCATGTAATTAAATTAAGCCTTCCTATATAATCTAGGATCATCTCATCTCAAGGTCTGTACCTTTTATAACATCTGCAAAGTCCCTTTTTCAATTATTCCTATTTCTGGAGGATGGAGCATCTTTTGAGGACCATTATTCTGCCTACTACACATCTCATATTACCTTGATCATCACAGTGGCCTCTTTCCTGTTCTCAAACCTGTTAAACATTTCTTTACCCCAGAAACTTTGCATTTCCTGAGCCTTCCTTATGGGATCTCTTCCCCTAGATCTTTGCCCAATGGGAGACTCAGGCAAGATTGGTTCTGAACGTAGGTCAGACTGAACTCATGGGTGGTGGGTCAGTGAATTGAAGCTATGAGAATTGAGAGTGTCAGAAGCTGTGGACAAGAGAGTAGGTCTGGCAAGTATGATAGTAATACCTTTACTCAGGCCAACCATTTGGCCTATAATTAAAATGTGCCTGATGTATTGTGGGGAAGGAGAAGTTCTGAGTATGCTACAATTGACATTCACTCTTGCATTGGGTTTCAGAAAAAAATTACATGAGGCTTTAGCAAGAATAACCATGCCACCGAATCTGCATTGTTTTTCCTCTCTAATATTAGACATTTTGCTTTAATATAAGGAGTTAGTAGGCTAATGATTTTGAAACAGAATCATTTACTCGAAGAAGGAGGACATTGCTGCTGAGAGAGGTTGAGAGCACCGGTCATTTTTTAGGCCGCAGTTTGTTTTAAACTACATTTTTCTGAATCCCTAAGGATTTCTTTCCCACCTAATAATGATTCTTAAGTGTCAATCTTGGTCTGTGTGGCAGTTTGAGATTATTTTTATGAATCCCTAAAAGAGAAAGATTATGTTTTTAAACTGATCTATTCCTCTGGGTGTGATATGCTTTGATTGTATTAAATTCAGTTGAGAGGACTTTGATTAGATTACCTGTTTAGATTGCTGTAGGGCTTTTTATTGGACTAGGTCAGTCAGGTGGGACTCAGGTTGAGTCCCCGCCCCCTTACTAGGTCTGATACAAAAGAACACCCACTCAGACACAAGAGACACAAGAGACAACTCTGCCATTTTTTATCCTGCCATGTGATGAGGCTCAAACAGCTGAGGCCCTGGGGAGAGAAGAGTCATTTGCCTGATAGCTTACCACTGAAATTGGGAAGAAAGCAGAACAACTAGACTCATATAGGAGGCCCAAAAGAAACAAGCCCAATGCCAGGAGAGAGAGGACTACAGGATCGCTTAAGCAGGAAGCCCTAAGAGGATGGGCCCATGGAACAGCTGGGTCTAAGAGAGGGATCCCAGAGGGGAAGGAGAGATCAGACAGATCGTGGCCATCTTGCTTCACCACATGGCAACACTCCATGTCAACAGTAGCTGACAATGGTGAGAAATCATTTCTGATGGTGACTCAGTTTGGACTTTTCACGGACTTGGAACTGTAAGCTTTTACCCCTAATAAATCCCCTTTATAAAAGCCAATAGACTTCTGGTAATTGCATTGGCAGCCCTTTGGCAAATGAAAACAGTCTGTTTGGTGGGGAGTGAACAAATATATATTGTATAACTGTTAACTAGCAAATCAGTAGAGCATGTAGAATAGAGCCAGTGGTATGCAGCTGTGGTCTGGTGAGTCTCCAGGTCTGGTAAAACTCTATGGTTATCCATCACCTGGTGTTTGAAGAGGCAGCACAGCCCTTAGACATGTTGTTGTAATGTAATAATGGGTTTGATTGGGAAGGAAGGACAAATGGAGGAAGGGAGGAAGGGAGGAAGGGAGGAAAGGAGGAAGGAAGGAAGGACATTGTTATTTGCAATTCAACATTAGTTTGGAACAGATGACTCAAGCAGCCAATCCAAGTTCTATTTTAAAACAGTCCAAATTTTGGAATTTAAAATTTGATGGACTGAAGAAGAAAAGCTTGTCCCTATTTATATCCCATGAAAGGGAGGCTTTGCATTTAATTCCAATTCTTCACATTGGCTAAGGAAAATGTCTATCTCAGGATATGGCGTGGCATAATTACAACGGAATGGGGCAAAGGGGTAAGGCCTGGAATTAAAAAAATGAATGGGGTGCAGGTATGGAAAGGGGTGAGGTGCTTGGAAGAAGCCCAGGCTTTCCTAACTCTACCTCCTGATAGCTTGTGCTTGTTGAGGCTGTTGATAAGTTTGTGGGATATGGCAGGAGGAAAATGAATTTCATGGTCCTGAGAGTAAGAGTCGACATGTTGATGAAGAATCCATCATGCATTGTTGTGCAAATGTCAATTTGTGTCCTTGCTTTCAGTTCTTCTTAATATATTCTTAGTAATGGGATTGCTGTATCATTCAGCATTTCCATATTCAGCTTCTTGGGGTACTGTCAAATTATATTTCACAGAGGCTGCACCATTCTACATTCCCACCAACGGTGAAGGAATGTTCCTGTTTATCCACATCCTCTCCAGCACCTGTAGTTTTCTGTTGTGGTGGTTTTTTTGCTTTGTTTTGTTTTTTGTTAATGACCATTCTATAAGGAGTGAAGTGGTATCTCATTGTAGTTTTGCTCTGCATCTCCCTAATCGCTAGTGATGTTGAACATTTCTTTTCATGTGATTTTTGGCTGTTTATAATTTGGAAAAATGTTCAATCTTTTGCCTGTTTTTAAACTGGGTTGTTTGTCTTTTTATCATTGAGTTGTATGATCTCTTTATATAATAAGGATATCAAAGCCTTATTGGATATATGTTTTCCAAATATTTTCTCCCATTGAGTAGGCTGCCTTTTTACTTTCTTGACAAAGTCTTTTGAAGAACATAAGTATTTAATTTTGAGGAGATCCAATTTATCTATTTTTTCTTTCATTGCTCATGCTTTGGTGTAATGTTTAAGAAACTACCATGTACCACAAGATCTTGAACATGTTTCCCTACATTTACTTCTAGGAGTTTTATGGTTGTAGCTTTTATATTTAGGTCTTTGATCTATTTTGAGTTAATTTTTGTATAAGGTGTGAGATAGGGGTCCTCTTCTTTTTTTTTTTTTTTTCTATTGGATATGGTGATCCAGTTCTTCCAGCGCCATTTTTTGAGAAGACTGTTCTGGCCCAGCTGTGTGAGCTTTGACAGCCTTGTCAAAAATCACTTGACCATAGTTGTGAGGGTCTGTTTCTGAGTTCTTGATTCAATTCCATTGGTCAATATGCCTATCTTTATGCCAGTAGCATGCTGTTTTTACCACTGTAGCTAAGTAATATGCTTTAAAATCAGGAAGTGAGAACCCTCCAACTTTGTTCTTTTTAAAGACATTTTTGGCTATTCACAGTCCCTTACCCTTGCAAATAAATTTGACAATTGGCTTTTCCATTTCTGTACAAAAAAAAAAGCTATTAGTTCTAGTAGCTTTGTTACGGATTTTTCATAGTAGCATTATTCACAATTGCTAAAATATGGATACAACCCAAGTGTCCATCACCAATGAATGGATAAATAAAAAGAATTCAATGGAATTCTATTCAGCTATAAGAAGAAACGAAATCAGTATGCATATGACAACACAGGTGAACCTTGAGGACATTATGTTGAGTGAAATAAGCCAGGCACAAAGGGACAAATATTGTATGGTCTCACTAATATGACCTAAATATGAGGAATAAAGTCAGGGAGGTAAACTCTGGAGTATAGGTTACTAGGAGATAGGATGTGGGTTGAAAATGGGAGCTGATGCTTTACTGTATATAGAATTAAAAATGTGGAAATGAATAGAGTTGATGGTAATAACATTGTAGTGATTATAACAAACACTGCTGATTTAAAATGTGATTGTGGCTGAAAGAGGTAGTCTGTGATATAAATGTCAATTGAAATGAAATTAGAGAATAATCTAGGTACTTATAACAGTGATTTCAGTGCTAGGTGGTGATGTGGTTAATAGTATAAATATAAGAATGTTCTTCTTTTACAAAGTTTAAAGAATATGGTGATATATGGGAAAGTTAAAACTAATGTAACTTATGGATAATCGTTAACAATAATATTGTAACATTTGCCGCAATGGAAAAGAAGATAGTGTATCAGTTTTAAGGGACAACAATAGAAGGGTATATAGATCTATGAGATTTTTTCCTTTCGGAGTAATAAAAATGTTCTAAACTTGACTGAGGTTATGACAGCACAACTCTGTGATGAAAATGATAGCCACTGAGTGTGAGTGTACACTTTGAATGGATTGCACAAAGTATGAGACTGTGTCTTCCACAGTTGGTGGAAGATGGACTGTGGTTAACAGAACAAATATGAAAACGTTCTCTCATGAAATGTAACAAATATGTAACACTAATATATATTAATTACTGGATGGGTTGGGGGAAAAATACACCAAATGTAAGATGGGGGCTATAGTTAGTAGTAATATTTTGATGATGCTCTTTCATAGTTTATAGCAAATGTTTTACTACAATGCAAGGTGTTGGTGGTGGGGTGATGTATGGGAGCCCTGTATTATGATATGCATGCTTGTTTTGTAAGTTCACAACTTTTGCTATACATTTATTGTTTATGTATGTTCATGTATAAATGATATATTTCAATAAAATCTTTTTGAAAAATAAAAAATGAACCCATGATGAGCAATAGAACTCTATAATTATTGGAGGTGGCAACGTAGGCAGAGTGAGGCAGTTCTTTACTTGTGAGAATCTAAAATATAGAGTTCAACAGAATGGTCCAAGTACCAAGAATGTGAATACTATGGAAGAGGGCAGAGATACCTGATGATAAGAGTGCAAAACCAAACAATCATGTTGATTTAATGCCGAGTCACAGATCACCAAGTCAGAGCTTTTTCAGTCTGTCCTTCCTGAGGTCATAAATGATTTGTCATGGTGAGTAGCAGCAATAATGAGCTTATAGTTGAGGCCAAGGATGCCAACCATAGGGAGATTAAAAAAAAAATCTATTCTAAAAAATTCTCCAAAATTCATAGCCCTCTTTTTACTCATTTTTATCCCTCTTGTCTCTCCAATTCTACTTTTTAACCCATTTCTGTCCCTTTTCTTTTTCTTTGGCTTATGGCAAAAGGATTTAAAGGCTACTATAGTATGGGGACAATTAAGAAAATAGAAAAGGCAGCCATTCTTTTTGTTTTTAACCTTTTGGAAGTCCTGATATAGACATTTCTGTAAATTTTCTTAAAAAGGAGATATGCTATAATTGATGGATTGAAGAATGTCCTATGATCCAGTTAGGCAAACACAGATGGGATTGACAGTCACTGGTGAGATTAGTTCATTTTCTTGAAGAAACACAAGCTTATCTACTTTCCATAGAACTAGTTGCAATTCCAGAAGTGAGGTACATTTACAAAGAATCCCCTGAAATTATTTTCTTTCACCCCTTCCATTTTCCTTTATTCAGCAGGAGTTTGTTTTATTTTCCCTCTTCTTTGTGGTTTTAAAATTTGTACTGAATGCACAAGAGAGCTAAAATACAACCTTTTCTTGGTGTAAAGACTTGCAACTCAGCTGGTAGTTTTATTATAAGAACAGTTATCTGGGGAGGTGATTTACTGGCAAGAACAATATCAGCATATCCTGTTATCTCCCCAGTGTTTCCCTAACACAGTCATTAGAACACAGTATATGGAAGTCAGAGGGGGCTTAAGTCCAGAACCTGGACATTCCCTTACTGAAAGCCTGAATAAAGAAGATTGAAAAACTCAATCCCAAACATCTGTATCTCTTTGTAGTACAGTTACTTATTAAGATATAAATCATTTTTCCTTAAGTAAATTAGTAAAGAGATATTACATATGATTTTTAGCCTCAGGTTAATGCAGTCCACATTAATTAAATTATATTCTCATGACTTGTCTTATTGAACTGTGTTAAACAGCACAATGTCCCTAAATTCCTGCTGTTTCAACTTTTGAGTATCGCATGTCCAAAGAGGACTTTTTCTAGATCCACACCTATTACAGACTATTATAGAAACATAAGCTTTACTGTAAATATTTGGACTTTCCTGCCTTATATATTCACATATAGAGGGAAATCTTTTAATCCTCTATGATCCAGTTAGACATATCTTTGCAGTGAGTAAATTATTTGACTCTGGATGATGCATTATTGCTTCAGGTGCTTGGGTGCCCTTCAGTATCAAATGGAATGCTATAAAACTCTGTAATGACCTGGGAAAATGAATTCACCTTTAAATCAGCATTTCTTTCTTTCCTCTGAAAAAGTTATTAATGTAGTTGATAACTCTCCATGCCCTTTCTTTACCACAACTCTTTCCCAGGTCCTTGTGCAGGTACCCAGTACCCTCTTGGTATTCCCTGAATGCTCAGAATTGTTCATTCTTATACATAATTGAGCCCCATAATCTGGACCTTTTTATTCTCTGCCTCTCTGATTTCTTACCTCTGTATTAGTTGTCTATTGCCACATAACAAATTGCTCCAATACTTAGTGGCTTAATATAATATACACGTATTATCTTACACTTTCTATGGGTTAGGAAGCTGAGTAGTTTGGCTCAGTCTCTCTCCATGAGATTGCACTCAAGCTGTTGACTGGGGCTGTAGTCATGTAAAGGCTTGATTGAGGCAGGAAGATCTGCTTCCAAGATGGTCATTCATCTGGTGTTAGCAGAGACTTCAATTCCTTGCCACATGGGTATCAACATAGAGTTCCTTAAATGTCCTTTTGATAGAGCAGCTGGCTTTCTCCAGAGTGAGTGATGCTTGATATTAGAAGTCATACACTCATTTTCTCCATATTCTGTTGATTTTGAAGTGAGTCACTAAGTCAAGCTCATGGTCAAAGAGAGGGAAATTAAGCCCCATCTCTGGAAGAGAGGGTGTACTATATCAAAGTATATCTTGTTTATACTTTATCTTTTAAAATCACCACATTGTCCCACCTTACCCCCATTCCTCAATTCACCTATCTCATATCATGATACAATCCGTAACTAAACTAATAATTGGGAATAGGTGTTTTAAAAGATTTAGCCCCCTCAGGGAACATCATGATGTGTGTTAAAAAGAACACACAGCTAGCACATATCCTGGCTCTGCCATTTACTAGTTATGGGACTTTGGGAAAGTTATTTAAACTTTATAAATCTCAATTATCACTTGTAAAATTGGCCTATGATATGTACCTTGCAGTATATAGTGCAGAGTAGAGGTCATGCAACTAAGACAACATTTTACATGGTACAGGGTCATGATGATTGGTAGCTATAATAACAATTAACACTAATTATTATATAGCCTTTACATTGCGATTATGAAATTTTGGAAAACTTAGTCTAAGTTAAAGAAATTTCTAAGTGGGAATTGCTATGGCAAATGGGTGCTAAGCAACATTTTTCACCAGAGTAGACCAAGAGTCCCTCCTTAGTGCCCCACCTAGCCCAGAGGCCACAGTGCATCTTAGTCAAAGAGTCAGTGAAGGTCCTGATTCTGAGCCCGTGTTCTGCCACCTATGAGATATGTGATCTTAAGCAAACTTTTCAGACTTTCTAAGTCTTCTGTCCTCAAATGTAAATTTATGGATAATTGTTCCTTTCTCAGCACAGTGAATCAATAGTGTAGAAACAGCAGTTAACTAACTAAGTCTTCTTTTTGTTTAAGTCAGGGATTCTCAAACAAGGCTATATATTAGAATCCCAAGGAGAACTTAAAATATACTGATCCCTACACTTCCCAATCTTAAAACTTATTACAAAGCCACAGTAATCAAAACAGTAGGGTACTGGCACAAGGACAGATATCTAGACCAAGGGAATTGAATAGAAAGCTCAGAAATCAATCCTTACGTTTATGGCCAAGTGATTTTTGACAAGGCGACAAAGACCACTCAAGTGGGAAAGAACAGTCTCTTCAACAAATGGTGCTGGGAAAGCTAGATATCCATTTGTAAAAAAAGAAGGACCCCTACCTCATACTATATACAAAAATAAACTCAAAATGATCAAAGACCTAAATATAAGTGCCAAAACTATCAAACATCTAGAGGAAAATGTAGGGAAGCATCTTCAGGACCTTGTGTTAGGCAATGGTTTCTTAGACTTTACATCCAAAGCACAGGCAATGAAAAAAAAAAAAAAAGATAAATGGGATCTCCTCAAAATTAAGAAAAATTTTAAGCATGAAGGACTTTATCATAAAAGTAAAATGACAACCTACACAATGGGAGAAAATATTTGGAAACCACACATCAAAAAAAACTTTAATATCCAGAATATATAAAGAAATCCTTCAACTTAATAAACAACTCAATTAAAAAATGGACGAAAGACTTGAATAGACATTTCTCCAAAGAAGATATACAAATGGCTAGAAAGCACATGAGAAGATGCTCAAGATTATTAGCCATCAGGGAAATGTAGATCAAAACCACAATGAAATACTATTTCATACCCATTAGAATGGCTATTGAAAAAACAAACAGAAAATAGCAAGTGGTGGAGAAGATGCGGAGAAATAGGAACACTCATTCGTTGTTGGTGGCAATGTTAAATGTGTAGCTGCTGTAGAAGGCAGCTTGGTAGTTACTAAGAAAGCTAAGTGTAGAATTACCACATGACCTGGCAACCTCACTGCTCGGCATATACACCAAAGAACTGACAACAGGGACTCAAATAGATATTTACACAATTTTCACAGCAGCATTATTCACAATTGCCAAAAGATGGAAGCAACTCAAGTGCCCATCAACCAATGAATGGATAAATAAAATGTGGCATATACATACAGTCGAATATTATTCAGCAGTAAAAAGGAATGGAGTTCTGATACATGCAAAACTGGGAGGAATCTTGAAGACATCATATTGAGTGAAATAAGCTGGATTCAAAAGGACAAATGTTGTATAATTTCACTTATATGATACAATTAGAATAAGCACACTCATAGAGTTAGAATCTTCAATATAGGTTACCGGGGGACGGAGTGGGGATAGGCAATGGGAAGTTAAGGCTTAAAATGTACAGGGTTCCTACTTGAAATGATGGAAATATTTAGGTAATGGATGGTGGTGATGGTAGTACAACATTGTGAACACAATTAACAGCACTGAAATATATATCTGAATATGATTAAGAGGGGAACTATTAGATTGTCTATAGAGTAACAGAATAAAAATTTAGGAAAAAATCCATGGAGCTACACTACAGGAACCATGGGCTTTAATAGTACAATTAAAAAATGTGCTGTCATCAATATGTAACAAATGTTCCATATTGTGCAAGGTGTTGGTGGTGGGGTGGTATATGGGAAGCCTGTATCTTATGCATGATTGTTTTGTAAACCCACAACTTTTCTAATAGCTTATATAGAGATATATACTGATGCCTGGTCCCAACCAAGAGATTCTGATTTAATGAATCTGGGGGCAAACCAAAGTTAAAATTGTCGAAAAACACTTATTTATTTAAATCATGTCTTTACATGCATTTGATCTTTGGCTTTCATTTTTCCCTTGATAAATTTTTCTCCTTGAAAAATGTATAATTATTTGGCCTATGTAGTATATGGTTCCTAATTTCATTATTCTTGTTTTACCCAAACCTCAAACTTTCCCTTGTCTGGAAGTCATACATTCTACTTTTTAACATAACAAGAAAGGAATAAACAAGTATAAATTCATGGTGTTTCTTTTAGATAGAAAATTTAGATAGAAAATTCTTCCAGCAAGAGAAATGACACCATGTTACTTTGGTGGATGTATGTAGGCATCCTGCCTGCTCTTAAGAAACATCAATGTGCAGTGCCTTTGGCACACCGTACTATGTATTGGCAATGTTGCACATAACAGATGGGGCTGGGTATAGGCAGTCAAGTGTTCTTGCTCTGTCTCTGAATTGACTAATGGTTTTGATGGCAGAAATTCAAGGCCGAAGCACTGGGATGCCAGTCTTTGTGTTGTATTGAATATCTGCAATTAAAGCTATGGTACCACTCCCTTTCTGCTCTAACTCAAAATTTAATTAATTTTGAATTAAAAAAAATAGTTTCCAAGACCACAAGAGGTACATTTTGAGTCTGGCTAATCAGGATTAGTGTAATAAGGTCTCTACCCCTTGATTATTCCCCACAAAAGACCCCCTAAGAAGATGATTTGAAATGCCATACAAAGTGGCACATAAATATTTTGATATGTATAGGGCAATTTCATATCCGTGTCCTGCGTAGAGAATCTGTAGGTGTTCTCTTGGAAAATGCCAGTGACCTAATGTAGCATAGAATCAGTATGGTCATTTGGCCTTTATCCACAACTCTGAGAAGGTCATTTGTCAGGGCTTTCAGAACAACTTAGTCTAGGTCCTGGTCTAAAAGAGAGATTCCAAGATGTAGTTTGCAGTTGGAAGTTTTTGTTCATACTGTGTTTGGTTACTGTTCTCAGAATTAGGTCTCTTGGTTAAAGCTCAGTCCTAATGAGTACAAGATCATGGATTTAGTTTCTCTATGTGTTATTTAGCTTTATTCTATTGCATTATCACAGATTGTTCTCTTAATCCTGCTAGGGGCAGATATCTTCTCTTTGGCAAAAGAATTGCTAATCAGTGTCATTACAAAACCCTTAGGAGAATATTGCAAAGTTCCCACTCAGAAATGAGGACAACACATAAGACTATAAGCAGTCAAAATCTAAAGATATTCTTTATTTCAATATATTTCTGGATGCAAATGAAGGGCTCTGGGCTGCTAGGAGAAATCCATATGTGTGGCAGTAGTCCTCAGTAGTTCATTGGAGTAATGGCCTGCCGAGGCTGAGTCTTTCTAAAGTGTCCATTCTAATCAGAATAATTCACATGCAGAAACATCATGCATAATGAAAGAGATTTTTTAAAGCTTTTGTCTAGTTATTGACTTGTAGGCTTTGCATGCAACACACTCTGCAATCCCTACGTTGGAAGACCATGTAACTCAGATGATTTGCTTGCATACGTGGACTCATGATCTCAAGTAATGTTGGAACTGAGGTATTGTTTCAGTCCTGTTTGTGTCCTTTTAGAAATATCCATGGGTGTCAGACTCAAGTAATTAAAATGATTGAGAAAAGCTGCTAGTTGGTCAGCCAGAATTCTGTCTGATAGTGTCTGATGTCGTTGACAAAGAGTTGTGAACTGAGTGGCAGGATGAAACTGATTGCTTAATTCAACACTCTCCATAGCTAGCCCTGTGCTGATGCATTGAAAGAGTATCTTACAACTTTCACCTCCTCCTTCACCTCCATTCTACTATTATGTAGTTATAAGAGAAGAACTTTCCTAAGAGTGGTAAGGCTGTGTGACATCAGGATCTTATGTAGTAAGTTCTTCAGAGCTTCAATTTAGCCATTTAGGAAAACTGCTATTATAAAGTACAGCTATGGATGTTATTAAAAGAAATTCTATTTTTGATCAATAGCATAGTATTACATTATGGTTAAAAATACATAATCTAACAAAATAGCAATAGAGAAAAAAACTGTCACTGCTTCCATCACACAGCAGGTATTCTTTAAATGTAATGTGTTATTGCCATCTTGTAAAGTCATTGGCAAATTCTGGCTCCTACCTTTCTTTTAGGCTTGCTTTAAAGTGCAGGGTCCTCAAAGTCCTTGAGCACATATGTCAGTTCTTACACAGTTATCTGTGTGTTAGGAAGAACAGTTAGGTTATTTGAGTAGCAAAACCTGGAATATCAATAGCTTGAAATATAGAAGTCTAATTTTTGCTCATGCAAAATCTGTTGTCCACCCAAAGACTCATCATGGCCTCTTCCTTCAAACAATGACTCAGGGATAGACTTTGCTACCATCTTGTGGTTCTGTTACTTCAACACTTGGGTTCCAGGTATCTAGGGCAGGGAAAAGAGAGAGATCTTGAAGAACTCATGCTTGCTCTTCTGCTTACAGGTCATAGCCCAAAACTAACTGGAAAATGTGTACAGGAAGAAGAAAGTGAAAGAGCACTTGACAAACCCAGACCATTAGCACTGCCATACTATTACATCATTTCCTTTATTTCCTCCCCTGGACTTTGTCACCTCATATTGGAGTGATTGCAGTTGTCTCCAAACTGGTCTTCCTACAATTGTTCTCTGACGTACAATGAATTCTTAACAATGCTGCCAGAATAATCTTAAAACAATGCTTCTTTATGTCAGTTCTTTGTTCCAATATCTTCAACACTCCTTTGCCCACCATTAATTATAAATACAGTAGGGTAAATTCCCTGGTATGTGTCATTTAAGATTACAGTTTGGCTCAACTTGAATTCTCAGCTCCAGCCTTACTCAAGGTCTCCTAAACATACCTTGCCCAGGTCTGCCTCTGCATTGTTTTCAGTGTGATATCTACTTAACCCTCTTTACCTTCCTCTCTATTTCTGAAATGTTCACAGTCCAGGAACACAAGGTGATTGTGCTTTCTCTCTCTCTCTCTCTCTCTCTCGCTCCCTGTCTCTCTCTCTGCTGTACTCCCATTCCATTTATTAATTGTATCACTCAGTTATCCCACTGGTATCATTACTTACTTCTTGAGCATTTGTCTTATGTCTTCTAATGAGTCATTTGCAGGAGAGGAGTTATATATAAATAACTACTGTATATCCCAAAGATCTCAGGAAAATGCTAAACATGTGGTAGTGCATGGTAAACCTTGTAGATGTGGTTTCGAATTCTAGAATTGGCAACTTGTGGCTCTGTGGTTTATTTTTTTATTTTTTAATTTTTTTTAATTTATTTTTTATTGTGGGTCAAAATCAAAATTTTCACAATACATACCAATATTTGTAAAATGATATATAAATATATATGCATATATGTGCATTTGCTTACAAAAATGTTATTTATATATATATATATTTTTAAGAGGTACTTAGATTACCTAAAATATTACACGGAACCTACCAGGATTCCCATGTTCCCCACCTCCCACCACATCCCACACAAACATCTCCCACAAGTGTGGCCCATCACCCTCAATGGACTTACACATCCTGGGGCCTTGCCATCAACCATAGACCACAGTTCACATCGTAGACCACACTCTCTCCCACACAGTTCTGAATGGTGTGTGCTGATTTAAAATGGCCTACATCCATTGCCACAATGGCATTCAGGACAACCTCCAAATCCCGAAAAAGCCCCTGTATTTCAGCTGCACATCCCCTCCCTGCCCCGAAAGTGTCCAGTGGCCACTGGCTCCACCTCACTGTTATAATTTCTTCCATTGCTAGAATCACCATATGTGTACAACAGAATACCATCAAGTTCCATCTAGTCCATAGTTCTTCCCCCAATCCTGAGGGGACTGGGATGGTGATGTCCACTCCACCTCCAAGTGAGAGAGGGCTTATATCCCATGGATATGGTGGGTGGGATGATCCTGCTTGCAGATGCAGGCCCTCTCCATTCCCTGGGATGGCCGTTGCCCATCATTGTCTCCTCGCCAGGTGACTTGGATGAGTCCATTGAGCTGTAGGGTAGGAGTTGCAGCTCCACCAAGATTCCACGCACACCTGGCACATAGGTAGGCCAGAGGCTCCAGTCTCTGGAAGTATGACCAAAAACTCCAGCATCACATATAGTTTTGAATAGAAGGGACTGATGAACCATGTGCAGGGAGGACTTATTTGAGTCCAATTCTGTCACTCTCAGGAGCACAGATTCCAAAATAGAGCCCACTGATAAGGCCTCAGTCTCTGGGGCTATCCTCCCTTATATAGGACCTGAGTGTCTCCAGAGCTCTCAGGAGCCCCTCTGTGTGGGGTGTTATGCACTATGATGTTCTATAAGCTCCTACTGAGGTGTGCGTAAGTGTTACTTCTGGGATGACCTCCCGACTCTCTTTGAAGTCTCTTAGCCACTTGAACTCATTTGTCTTTACCTTTCCCCCTTTTTATTCAAGGTCTTTTTCCAGTTGTGTTGCCAGTTGGCACTTGGTATTAATCCCTTGTTGCCAGGGAGGCTCATCTCCGGGAGTCATGTCCCACGTTGGGGGGAAGGTAATGCATTCATATGCTGAGTTTGGCTTAGAGAGAGGCCACATTTGAGCAAAAAGGAGGCTCTCAGGTGGCAACCCTTAGGCACCCCATAACAGTAAGCTAAGTTTCAGTTACAAGAGCAAAGACTCATAAGGGTAGTCATCAATAAAAAGAACGCATCAGTGGGCCATCCTCTTTTGACAGACACTGTCCCTGCACTCAGAAGACTGTTGCTGCTCCCTTGGAGAATGTGGCAGAGCTCTCCAGGCTAGGAATTCAGATTCCCTCATTTATTGTGTGATTGTCCACCCACTGTGACCATGCCCCATCCTTTAATCTTTTGAACAATTTTGTATATCTTTCATGTATATTTGGATGAACTTACTCCCATGTATCCCCCCTCCCACACACTCCCCACCAATAATCCCCTGCAATACCCATTGTAACCCTTCTGTGATCTAAATCCTCCATGAACATGTAGTCCAAAAAATAATAAAATATACTTAGTAGGAAAAAGAAACAACAATGATAACCTTACATGCAAGAGACAAACATAAGGAAACTCAGGAAAAAAAAAAAAAAAAAAACTCAAAAAACAAACAATCAAACAAAAAAACAAAACAAAACAAAATATAATTAGATTGGGACATTCAAAAAAATGTGGAAAAAAGCAAAAGAAATGCCTTTAAAAAAAAAATATATATATATGTATATGTATATATATATATATATATATTCTTTTTTTCCTTTTATCACTGTGTTATCAGATGTCCGGTGTGCCGTGACAACTTCCCCCCTCTCAATCCCCATTGTCTCCCAAATTTTCATTTAATTTTCAAAGAAGTTTTAGGTCACAGCAAAGTCACACACGGAGTACCAGAGACTCCCAGATACCAAACCACTCCCTCCTTCCCCACCCCATATTAACCCCACCCCACCCCCCCTTTTTTTTTTGATGTTAGCATTGTTATAACTGTTATACAGATAGCAAAATATAGCAACTAAACATTGTCAATGATTTACAGTAAGGTAATGAAAAACCTTTCCCGTGACCACTAAATACCCCATTAGATCTTAACTGTTCCTTCCTCCCCACCCCCCTGGGGCATATGACACTCCCCTGTCTTGACTCATGGAATGTCAAGATTCATAGTTACATGCCCTGGGTATTTGAACCTGCCCTTCCTAATCTACCCACCTGTCAATGCTGCACCACCAAACCCAGTAATATCACTACCCATCTGTCCTATCCTTCAATATGCAACTATACTCTATCCCTTTACCATAGATTATGTCCATATGGGTGATGGCTCAAAGCCTGCTCTTCTTTTTCTCTCCCTTGTTTAACCTATCTTTCAGACAATGGTTCTCAGAGACTGCTCACTTTCCTCAGTTCAAATCAGTGAGGTCATATACTATTCATCCTTCAGTGCCTGGCATGCTTCACTTAACATAAGGTCTTCAAGATTCATCCACGTTATTCCATGTGTTAGCACTTTATTCCTTCTTACAGCTGAGTAATATTCCATTGTATGTATGTACCACATTTTGCTTATCCATTCGTCTGTTGATGGCACCGGGGCTGATTCCAGCTTTTGGCAATGGTGAACAATGCCGCTATGAACATTGGTGTGCATATATCTATTTGTGTCTTTGCTTTCAGTTCTTCTGGGTATATACCCAGCAGTGGAATTGCTGGATCATACGGAAGATCTATTGTTACTTTTCTGAGGAACCACCAAACTGTCCTCCACAGTGGCTGGACCATACCACAGTCCCACCAGCAGTGGATGAGGGTTCCTATTCCTCCATATCCTCTCCAACATTTAGTGTCTGCTGTTTTTTTAATAGCCGCCATTCTAATGGGTGTAAGATGGTATCTCATTGTAGTTTTGATTTGCATTTCCCTGATAGCAAGCAATGTTGAGCATTTTTTCATGTGCTTTTTAGCCATTTGTATTTCTTCCTTGGAGAAGTGTCTTTTCAGGTCACTTGCCCATTTTTTAAATGGGTTGTTTGTCTTTTTATTTTTAAGGTGTAGGATTTCTTTATATATGCAGGATATTAGGCTCCTATCAGATATATGGTTGCTGAATATTTTTTCCCATTGGGTAGGTTGCCTTTTTATTTTCTTAATAACATCCTTAGAGGTGCAGAAGTTTTTAATTTTGAGGAGATCCCATTTATCAATTTTTTCTCTTGCTGCTCGTGCTTTGGGTGTGAAATTCATGAAACCATTTCCTATTACAAGGTCCTGTAGATGCTTCCCTACATTATCTTCCAAGGTTTTTATGGTTTTGGCTCTTATATTTAGATCTTTGATCCATCTTGAGTTGATTTTTGTATAAGGTGTGAGATGGTATTCTTCTCTCATTCTTTTGGATATGGATATCCAGTTCTCCAAGCACCACTTGTTAAAGAGGCCACTCTCTCCCAGCTGAGTGGGTTTCGTGGCCTTGTCAAATATCAGATGACTGTATATGCGAGGATCTATATCAGAACTCTCAATCCGGTTCCATTGGTCAGTAGGTCTATCCTTGTGCCAATACCATGCAGTTTTGATCACTGTAGCTTTGTAGTATGTTTTAAAGTCAGGTAATGTGATACCTCCAACTTCATTTTTCTTTTTCAATATATCTTTGGCAATTCGGGGCCTCTTACCTCTCCAAATATATTTTGTGGTTAGTTTTTCCAGTTCCTTAAAAAATATAGTGTTGACTTTTATTGGGATTGCATTAAATCTGTAGATTAGTTTGGGTAGGATAGACATCTTGATGATGTTTAATCTTCCCATCCATGAACAGGGAATATTTTTCCATTTATTTAAGTCTTCTTTGATTTCCTTTAACA
>JAKSZT010026914.1:9041136-9201438 GCA_026826555.1 Tolypeutes matacus | reverse complement strand
GGGCAGGACCCTGTCCCCAATCCGCCTTGCTCTGGGAGCTTGCAGTGTGCGCCCTCCTACACCAACGCCATCTTGCCCCCTTCCTTCAGTTGTTTTTAAACTCTCCTCCAACTCTCTCTCCCTTGTTTTTTCCTTTCAACTTGTAGAGATTCCTTTAGTATTTCTTGAAGTGCTGGTTTCTTCTTGACATACTCTCTTAATTGCTGTTTATCTGTGAGTATTTTGAACTCTCCATCATTTTTGAATGCCAGTTTTGCTGGATAGAGAATTCGTGGCTGGAAGTTTTTTTCTTTTAGTGTTTTGACTATGTCATACCACTGTCTTCTTGCCTCCATGGTTTCAGCTGAGAAATCAGCACTCACTGTTATTGTGCTTCCCTTGTATGTGATGGTTCTCTTTTCTCTTGCTGCCTTGAGTATTTTCTCTTTGTCTTGAGCATTGGACATTTTGACAAGTATATGTCTTGGAGTTGGCCTGTTGGGATTTATACTATTTGGGGTGGGCTGTGCTTCCTGGATCTGCACATCCATCTCTCTCAATAGTGTTGGGAAGTTTTCAGCCATTATTTCTTTCAACACTCCTTCTGTTCCCTTTCCCTTCTCTTCTCCTTCTGAGATGCCCATAATGTGTATGTTTGTGCGTTTTGTGTTATCAGTTAATTCCCTGAGTCCATGCTGGATTTTTTCTATCTTTTTGTCTATCTGTTCTACTATCTCTTTGATTTCAGCTGTATTGTCTTCCATATCACTAATTGTTTCCTCTGCCTGTTCAAATCTGCTGTTATGTGAATCCAGCGTCTTTTTGATTTCTTGGATTGTGCCATTGTTCACCATCATGTCCATTACCTTTTTAGGCATGTTTGCAATTTCTTCAGTATGTTCTCCCAGTGTCTTCTTTATATCCTTAATCTCTTCCTTCACTTCTTTAAGTTGTTCCATGATATTTTTTGGATAGCTTTGATTAGTTGTTCGATGTTCTGCATCGCTTCCTGGTTTTTATTTTGTTCATTGGACTGGTCCATGTTTTCCTGTTTTTCAGAGTCATTTGTATTTTTTTTTTGTTGCCCTCTGATCATCATATTATTTTGATGGGTTTGTTCAGTTGATTAGCTTTTCTCTATGCTCTAGAGTTTTATTTAGCTGGTGGTTCTGCGTGTGAGTTAAGTTTTCTTTTTGACACTTTCTCTTCTTCTTTTACTTCCTTGCTTCTTTCTATGTTCCGATTATAGCTTTATAGTAAAGGGATCCAGATAAGAAGTCAAAAGAAGAGACATACAGGGTGACCTCTGGGAGAGTCTCAAACGCAAGCTTCCTTGTCCTCTCACGTGCAGTCAGAACGCTTCACCCTCCCGGCACAGCAGCGATGTGTTTTCTTAATCATGGATGCTCATCTGGGCTTCAAGTGTCCGAGTTTATAGGGGTCTCATTAGGTAGGCATGATTGATAGAACTAATAGCCACGTGGTTGAGCTCAATCTGCAGCACCCTTTCCCTCTCCGAGATCAGGGATGTGAGCTGTGGCTGTGTGGTTTTGTGCACCAAGCTTCTCTGAACCAATTTCTGTAAAATGGTTATAATCAACAACAAAAAGGCAACCAATGCAATTTTTAATAATGGGCAAAGGACTTAGACATTTTATCAAAGAGGATATACAAATGATCAATAAGTGCATGAAAAAGTGGTCAGCATCATTAGTCATTAGGGAAATGTAAATCAACACTACAATGAGATGTCACTTCACATCCATAAGCATAACTGTTATTTATAAAAAATAAAAGCAGAAAATAAGTATTGGAGAATGTAGCCGTTAGTCAGTTTGATGTAATTATGAATTCCAAAAATAGATATTGGATCATGCTTGTAAACTGTTCTGCTAATCTGGGCATGATTAAATTATGATTAGGGCGTTAACTGGGCTGTCAGTAGAGCATTGAGCCCCACCCCTTGGTGGTTGGGGGAATCAAACATAAAAGGCAAGGCAAAAGACAGAGAGAGCAGTTTTGATGTTGGAGTCTTGAGCTGGAACCCCCGGAAGTAAGAGAGCTTGGTCATGAGGAAGGAGAGAAGTCCCTGGGATAGAGACAAGCCATTGGCCTGAGGTTCATAGCTGGCCTTGTGGAGAGAAACAAAGCCTAGAGAGCCTCATAGTCTACAGCTGACCTTGTGGAGGAAACAGAGCAGCTAAGCCCAGAGAGAAACACAGCCCTAGGAAGAGAGGAACCCAAGAAGCCTGAGCCCTGTCAAATGTCAGCAGCTGTCTTATTCCAACACATGGCAATAGACTTTGGTGAGGGAAGAAACTTATGCTTTATGGCCTGGTAACTGTGGACTTCAACCCGAAATAAATACCCTTTATAAAAACCAACTGATTATTGGTATTTTGCATCAGCACCCCTTTGGCTGACTAATACAGAAGGGATGCTGAAAAATGCGAACCCTCAAACATTGCTGGTGGGAATGTTAAATGTTGCAGTCACTGTGGAGAGCTGTATGTCAGTTCCTCAATATTATCCTCTATATTATCTATTTAAATATAGAATTACTGTATGACCTGACAATTCCACTCTTAGGTCTATACCTAAAGAAACTGGAAACAGACTCAAACAGTTACTTGTACACCAATATTCAGAGCAGCATTATTTACAGTTAATCCAAGTGCCCATCAACAGGTGAATAGATAAACAAAATGTGATCCATAAGGAAGACTGAAGTTCTAAGATGTGCTGCAAAATGGATGAACCTTGAAATTATGCTGAGTTAAATATGCAGGGAACATAAGGACTACTTTGTGATCTCATTTACAAAATATCTAGAAATAGCAGATTTGTAGAAACAGAAAGTAGATCACAGATTACCAGGAAATGGGAGAGAGGGGAAGAGAGAGTTGTTTGGTAGATATACAATTTTGTAAATTTTGCAAACTTTTAAATAAAATTAATAAAAAAATACTTATTTCTACCTTTAATGCTTATGCTATTTAAGAAAATACAGATGACACTTATTGGAGTCTGAAAAAAGGAACTCTGCTTCTCTCATTCACTTTCCTGGAGTTTCTTTGCAAAATGGAGGTGACTGGAAGAGTAGATTCACAGAGATGCTCCATCCAGAAGAATTTTGGCAGCAGGTGCTCTGCCAGATCTCACATGCTGGGGCTACTGTATAGGTAAGAAAGAGCCTATGTTGTTCAGTGGGCTACCGTGAACAGGTGACTCCAGGCTGGCTTGGATTATGAGAGATTTGATTAATGTTGGGAGGAGGTTATCATGTGACAACTTTGACCACAGTTTTTCCTAGAATCAGGTAAAACTTTAATGGATATTGACAGACAGGGCAGCTCCATTTCAAATATCAAAATAAATAAGGGAAGCAGATGTGGCTCAAGCTATTGGGCTCCTGCCTACTATATGGGAGGTCCCAGGTTCGTTTCCCGGGGCCTTCTGGTGAAAGTGAGCTGGCCTGCGCAGAAAGCTAGACTGCATGGAGAGCTGGTGCAACAAAAAGAAACAAAGGGGAGACAATGAGAGACACAATGAACCAGGGAGCTGAGGTAGCTCAAGCGATTGAGTGCCTCTCTCCCACATGGGAAGTCCTAGGATCCGTTCCCAGTGCCTCGTAAAGAGAAGACAAGAAGAGAAGACAAGCAGACACAGAGAGCACATAGCAAATGGACACAGAGAGCAGACAGCAAGTATAAAACTATTGGGGGGGGATAAATAAATATTTAAAAAAAGAATTAAAAAAATAGTAAGAAAAATAATAAAAGGAAAACACTTTGGTTCATGCCCAACCATGTTCTGTTTTGTTTCCAAACAGAACAGATGACTGAAAATTTAATTTGTTGTAAATACCGGCAGTATGCTGGGGAAAAAAAGGAATTTACAAGCATTTTGAATTACTGGGAAGCTTGTGAAATTGTATGTGCTATTCTGCTTTTTACATCTTTATTAATATGATGCCTCATTTCAATAGTGGAGGTTGAGGCTACTGTGAGCAGGATTTGAAACTCCATGTTATTCTAAAACATTTAACAGATTTATCTAAGTTTTAGGGAACAAAAGACTTAGCAACTTCACAGAACAAACTGTGGCAGGTTAGTTTGATACCAAATCCAAAATGCATGTTCACAGAATGGGGAAGATGAAATGAAGGGACAATGGGAGTGATGAGTGTTGCGGCTTTCTTCATTTAGTTATTCAAGCTTCTGCTTTTTCTCTACTGATCTTTAAAGACCTAACCTGGCAGGAACTGCTAAATGTTTTTTGAACTACATTTTTTTTACCCTCTGTATTAGCCCAGGTTCTACAGGGGAACATATTATGAGATTTATTATAGAAGTTGGCTCACATGGCTATGGAGATTGGCAGGTCTGAATTCTGTAGGGCAGGTTGCAAGTTTGGAACTCTGATGAAGGTTTTCATGAATCCCCCAGAAGAAACTGGCTGGCTGAAGTAGAGGTAGAAATTCTACTTTCTGGCTGCTGAACCATTAAGTTCTCCCTTTAAGGCCTTCAGTTGATTCGATGAGACTTATCTCATTACTGAAGGCACTGTCCTTTGTTGATTGTAGATGCAAGTAAACATAGATGCAGCTAACTGACTAATGATTTTAAATCTATGAAATATGTTCACAGTATCAATCTGGCCAGTGCTTCCTTGACCAATTGGACACCACAACCTAGTCAAGTTTACACCTGAACTTTACCATCACTCCCACTATTTATCCAAAACCCTAATACCTTAGCAGATTTAACTATTTGGGCTTTTATACTTAAAATTTCCAAGCTTTAAATATTATAAATCTAGATTATAAGCAAACTTTCTTCTCTGGGTTAATTTTAAATGTAAAAATGGAATAAATTTTTCTCACAGTTTTAGATAGAATCTTAAATGACTTATCTAAGGTCAGAGCTTTCTATTTTTCTAGATGAAGGCAAACATAGAGTATAAAATAAAAAGGAGTGAATCTAATCTGAGTTCAAAGAGTCAGTAATTTAGAATGGTCATGAAACCTGAAATAGGAAAGCTAGAGTTATTTTCTTAAAAAGATTCCCTCATAGTTTCCCTAGGAGCAATGTAAGTGGCCTACTCACAGATAAATGGTGAATCAGGCTTCTATTTTTCCCACTTTTCTAATTAATGCTGGCTCTAGTGCAAGCACAGATAGGTGACAGTACATAAGACAGTAATAAAGGGCAGGAGACAAAGATGAAAGCAGTACTAGGGGTAGGCTAAGAGCTGGAATTAACCTCTTCTCACCCAAATACAGTTGGAAGAGAAGCTCCCTATCTCCCAGCCTCCTTAACTCCACCACAACCTCCTCCACTTATTTAGAAATTCTGGGGTTGTCATTACCTTTTTGGGCTTGGTCAAATTATTGGTTAGGACCTGGTAAGAAATAAGCCATAAGACAGTGCCCAGAGTCCTAATGTGATAAGGTCTGGGCAGGCATCAAGATGAGGACAGGGGCAGAGTTTCTAATGAGAACAAGCTGGCTAGCCAAGAAGTAGGAGCCAAAAGAGATAGGTGCCAGGTGATGGAAAGGATGTGCAGTACAATACGCTGATTCTGAGCATCTTCAGGGAAAGGGCAGAGATCAATGGTGCCTTTTGAATTGTCTCATAATTTTAAAACAGGTACCTTATCTAGTCCTTAAAAGAACAAAAACTAACCAACCAACCAAATGAAATTGTTCCTGGGGAAGGTTTATTCTGGGAACCTAAAAAGAATAGATCACCAGAGTTTAGATGTCACAAAACAATTGCTTGTTAAGTTACCCTTTCCTTCCTATCTGTGCCTGAAGACTTTTCTTCCTTCTGTCTTCCTATTCTTCTGTTTCTTTATCCTTTACTCTCTTGTTCTTATTTGTATTTCTTCCTATCTGATGGTAACCATGGCTTTTCTTGACCTTGCTATGGTTATATATTATTACGGCAGAACTTAGAATTGCTCTTCTTTTTTTTTTTTTAACTCTAGGTAGGCTGAAGACTAATGTTTTCTAAAATTAGGCTTGCATGGATATAAATCTCTATGTGAATTAAATATATATGGCATATCAACATTATATTCTTGATAAAGAGCATATTAATGCATTTTTTAGAGATCTAGATTAAATAAGGATTGTTGTTATTATCATTATTATTATGCAGGTAAAGGCGTTTTTAAATGAAGAAGTAGTGACTCTAAGGTTTTGAAATAAAAATTAATAGCTAAGGCCTTTTCCAAATAGTCTTAATTTCATTCATTTTCTAAGAGTATTTGGTGATCTGATCAATAGTTTTTTCATTTGTTTAACATAATATTTACTTAGTTTTCTGCTTTATTAGTTTGAGTTTCATTTTCCAATGAGTTTTCAAAGTAGCAATACTGAGAAGAGAAACTCCCATATGGCTCCTTTCATCAGCTTTCCAAGCCTTTCCCTGAAGACAGAAGAGTAAGGAAAATAGTAAAATGCTGTATATTTCTTCTAGAAGAAGGCAGATATATATTATATATCCTGCCTGGTAATACTACTCCCTTAAAAGACAAAGGGCATGGTCTCAATTTATCTTAAACAAGGCTCAAGACTTTCTAATGTAACCTCTGGGGATTTAACATACCAGCCAAGGAACCAAACACCACAAATCTGTAGGCACACGACACTCAAAAATAGCTAAGTGTTTATACTATACATAAAATTCTGAATGTGCTTTTTTTTCTTTATTGATAGGGTGTCTTAGCATTAACAGTCTCTGATCCCGTGGTTGATTGCTTCTTTTTATTATTTTTTCACCCCAATAATTGCATTAGTCCCATTGTTGTGTCTCTAGCACTGAAATAGGAAACTAATGAGAATATCTCAACATTCACAAATAAATTGACATTTTTGTTCTTTTCTCTGTGAGATGGAATTAGCAGAGTGCCTAAATTTACTATTTTAAAACTTTGTTGTATTATTACTGAATAACTACCTTCAATATAGTACAGTAATTAAATGTGATATTGGATGGATAGATAGAATAAGTAAGAGACTTAAAATAATCCATTTTGGTAGTCTTGAGCACATTTCAAATGCCATTTAAATGCTATTGGATGATTTGCAACTGGCTGACTGGCATTCTCTCTAAGTGAGCTACCTGCTTTTTGCTTTCTTTTTCTGTCAGTGACTAAAAGCAGAGTGACAAAATGGACAGTTATTTAACATTAGGCTCACACATGACCTCTCCTAATTTCTCCTGCCTCATAGCCTGTTCCATCCCTATTTGTCCTCCACATGAAACTTCTCTCAGGTCCTCTGCCCCACCACTGGGCTTTGCATAATTTGTTTTTTTTGCCTTGGAACACCCTTCACTACCCTCACCACCTTCTAAACATTTCCTCATCCTTTAGGTCTTAATATCACATTGTTCATGAGAATGTTGTCGACCTCCCAGGCTACATCCAATCCACCTCTGATAGGCTCTCATTACATAGTCCACTTGTGGCAGCTGCAGTTTCACGTTTATGTGATCTTTTGATTAATGTGTTTTCCTTTACTAGAATGTAAGCTGAATGAAGGCAGGGGCAGTGTCTGTTTCTGCTTCTCTAGCATAGTGCCAGACACAGAGTATTAAATATTTGCTGAATAACTGTATAATGAATGAACAAATGTAAAAGATAAAGACGTTTATAATAATATTTTCTCTTCATTTATAAGAGATGTTCTTTGTCAGTCTGATTCCTTCACTTATGCAAGTATCTCTTTTGGTAGAACAAAAGGAAGATAATATAAAATTAGTTTATACCAGAAAGAATTTGGTTCAAGGATGAAATATGAATTTTACTGGAAAGATTCTCTGAATTATAAACATTCAGATAATAAATGTTTATTCATATGTGTATGTGGATGCAAGTTTATACACATGTTTAATTATATATTTATACATAGCATAATTTAAAAATATTAAATGTGTAGGTAATACAATGTACAGGTAATCTGCTGGAAGCTAGACTGTATATAAACAACTAATATTTTTAAATTTTAACAAATCAATTTTATTGATACAGATTAATAAAGCATAAATCCATCCAAAGTGTACAATCAGTGGTATTTGGTATAATCACATAGTTGTACATTCATCACTTCAGTCATTTTTAGAGCATTTTCATTACTCCAAAAATAATAATGATTAAAAAAACACACACACACACAAAAATTCTCATCACCTCTCAGTGTCTCTATACTTCCCCTGCTGTACATAGCTGCTATTCTGTTTTTGTCTCTCTTATTTTTTGTAAAAACACTCTTATAAATGCAATATCACCCATATTTGTATTTTACACAAGGTTTCATTGTGTTATATAGTCCCATGCTACATTTTTTTAGCTTTCTTCTAGTAATATACATGACCTTAGGCTTATCCTTTCAACCACTATCATACCTATATAATAGCTCTGCTAGTTAGAAATACTGTGATGTGCTTTTACCAGTTCTATTCATTTCCAAAGATTTACAAACAACCTTTTTACCAATTCTGCACAGATTAACCTTCAGCTTTCCATTCTCTACTCTCATTCTATTTTCTGGTGACCTATATTCTAATTATTAACTCCATGAATTTACACAATATATTTAGTTCATAATAGTGTAATCATACAGTATTTGTCCTTTTGTGTCTGATTTGCTGTACTCAACACAATGTCCTCCAGGTTCACCCATGTTGTCTGTCATATGCTTTACGACTGCATTTCTTCTTACAGCTGCATAATATTCCATTGTGTGTATACACCACAATTTGTTTATCCATTCATCAAACAACTAATATTTTTGAATAGGTCCTGTAGTAGGCACTTTCATATAATTTATCATATTCAATTCTTATGTTAGCTCTACTCTTGCAAAATGACTGTGAGTGTTTCAGTAACTTTCTGAAAGTTAAAAAAACTTGTAAGTGGTCAAACTGGTAACTTTTCCTTGTGATAGCCATATGAATGTACCTCATAATCCTCCAGTTATGGGGAGCACAAATGACCAGCATTTCCAGCTGCTCTGCTCTGAAATCCATTGCCACCTTTGTACACAGACCGTGTTCTCCAAGGACTGTTCTTAGCCAATGAGTGAGCAGATCAGGGATTCTAAAGTAGACCTGTTCCTGGAACACATGAGCCTTCTCTGATGGCTGACTTTGGCTTGAGGATTCCCAAAGGCTTCATTAAACCTTCTTTAAACTGTGCAGTCTAGGATGCTTCCACCAAACTTCCTTCCCTGCCTCTGTGTCAAACTTGCAACTGACAGTACTCCCAAACTGTTCACACCTGCTCAAAATTCTTTCATGGTTAATCTTATCTTGGCACCTGTTCTTGGAAGACACAGATTAACTCATTCTTCCATATCAAGAAGCCTTGAGAAGGGAGAGAGATAATGTAAGGAGCAATTGGAAGAGGGCAGTAAGGGTTGAGAAAAGGCAGATATTATTTTTTCCCAGGGGTGGGGCTTCAGGAAGGAGTTAGAATTTTATTTTTCGCCTTTAAGAACTGACACCTGCCTAGCTGATTGAGAATGACAATAGGGAAACGATATGGGAAAAGAAAGAGGGGTAGCAAAATCTGTATTTGGCAAATGGAAAGTGTAAGGGAGCATGGAGCAGAAAAGATGATTGAAAAGGAGGAAAAACAAAGTCTCATATCTAAATTTGGGAGATAATATAGAGCAGTGGTTAAGAACATGACTCCATAATCAGAAAGGTATTGATTTGACTTTTGGTATTCATAATTAATAGCTGTGCAAAATTAGGAAAGTTTTATTCTCTGTTAATCCTACTTTCTCATATATAAACTGTGGTTAATAACACCTACATCATGGCTTTAATAGATAATATCTGCAAAATAAAAAAGCAAAAAAAAAAAAAAAATTATCTTCCCTGAATAAGCAAAGAATCATGAAGAATATTATTTGGGGGTTAAGTTGGTGTTTAGTTCTCTAGTGAGAAGGTATTTTAAAGTATATTACAGAAGGTAATTTTTTAATCACTTAATATTTTCCTTGTGCTACAAAATTAGTTTGGCTGGTAGTATTTCAATGGAGAATATAGTGTTGGAATTTGCATCTTATACATTGCTATAGCTGTGTGCAAAATTTATTTATTTATTTATTTATTTATTTTTAAGATTTTATTTATTTATTCATTTATCCCCCCCCTGCTGCCTGTGCTCACCGGGTCAGCCAACACGCCGTGCAGGCGCGGGAGCCCCACTGATCGAGCCACAGCCGCCTCCCTGTGCAAAATTTATTGAGCTGATTTTTTTTTGTCTCATGAAGATGAAGACTAATACTTGTGAATCAAAAAGACTTGCATGAAATTTATTATATAAAATTATGTGACTGTCACATAGTCAAAGAAAATTAATTTTCCTAAACTCTAGGATTATTTCAGAATCCTTAATACATGCCAACTATGGATGAACTATCCTTTCTTACATTTATCATTCTGTAGTTGTTCCATGTGCAGATTCTAAAATATTGCATGTACTTCAATGGTAAGCCATTCACTTAATTTTGTACGTACTTTTAATCTCATGATTTCAATTGGATTTTTTTGCCTATTTTTTGGTTTATTGATATTGCTTATTTTGTAAGAAAAATTACTCATTAGAGAAATTCACTATTGTGTATTTTGCATTCATGAAGAACAGAATTCCCAATTGAATTGAATGCCATGTCTACCAATGCTAAATGACATTATTTATAAAAGAAAATGCAGTTAATAAAAAAGAAAGTTGGAATTTTTTTTTCCTGATTGCAGAATTTTGATGGCTTGTGCTTGATAAAATGGACTTGAGCTTATCTATACTTTACTCAGGAGTTGATGATATAGCATTGCCTTATTTATGTGAACCACTCATACCATTAATTTTTTAGAGGAACATTTTATACCTTATTTTTCAGAGTATTTCTGTCAATTCATCATATCAAAGTACCTTGTCTATTTTTTATTTTGTAATGCCATGGTTGCCTTAAAGAATTAATGCATGGACTATTTGGCTAAATTATTCATGGAAATAGTATTGATATATATTTAAATAAGTTTATTTATTAGTTGATATATAAATATTATATGTGTGTGTGTGTATATATATATATATATATATATATTTTTTTTTTTTTTTAGGAGGTACTGGAAATTGAACCCAGGACCTCATGCATGGTAGTTCAACCACTGAGCTACATCTGTTTCCCAGTGAGAGTTGGTGTTTTCATTTGTTTGTTTTTAGGAGGTACCAGGGATCAAACCCGGAACCTTGGACATGGGAAGCAGGCACTCAAACACTTGAGCTACATCTGCTCCTCAATATATTCTTAATAAACTATTTTTATTTTATAATTTTTCCATTTGCAAGTCCAAACCTTTCAGTGATTTCTAAAGTTTGAGCAATTTTGTTGTGAAATGAAACTGTTTCACAGGTGAAAATGTAGGCTAGGGCGTGTCAGTTTAAATGTCCTTAGCTAGTGATCAAACACTTCCTTACGTTGCCATCAAGACAGGCCGTTAATTTTTTTCTGGCACTCCACATACAAAGACAATATAATAAGCCTATTAAAGGAGATTGATTGATGGGAAAGTAGAAAAACATAATTCTTACTAGAAAAGCCCAGGATTTTTAGATAAAAGCTCCTTAAGAGCAAATTTATTCTTTTTTTTTTTTTAAAGATTTTATTTATTTATTCATTTATCCCCCCCTTGCTGCTTATGCTCGCTGGGTCAGCTAACCACGCCGTGCGGGCGGGCTTTGCCTTCACCAGGAGGCCCTGGGAACCGAACCCGGGGACTCCCATATGGTAAACGGGAGCCTCACTGATTGAGCCACAGCCGCTTCCCCAAATTTATTCTTGAGGCATTTCATGTTCCCCAAGCCTCGGGAAACTTCACATGTTCTATCCCTATCTTAAACTAATTAAAATAACAGGAAGAAAGCCTTCTTCTTTGTTTACACAACTAAGTTGCTCACCTAAAACCAGGAATGGAAAGTCTGACTGTCCTTGCTCACCCTAAATTTGCACAGAAAGTGGTTTTTGGTATTTTTTTCTTCTTACTTTGGTAGATTTGTGGTACATGTTACTTTTGATTGATTTACTTAAAAGGCCAATAAATAAATTAGAAAGGCAGTATTTCAGATTTCTTAAGTCTCTTTTTCCTTTATAATATTTTTGTTCAAATACTTAACTCTATTTTGGTTTATTTTAGGATCTAAGAGTAAGGAGTAATTAAATATGTATTTTGAATAATTAAGAGGATTGTGTTAGAAGAACTCATGGCAAAGCTTCAAATTATTGCATTTGAAAAAATACTACACTCTCATTCATATAAATATGATAATGGTTTATCTTTGATAATCTTCCCAATATCTTATCAATTGTGACACTAGACCGTTATTTAAAAGCCAAATGTCTAAATAACTTTCTAGATATTCACATAACTATAGAGGAGAGTGTGTTTTCACTTAACTCCATTTGAGCCTGAGAAACACACAGCCCTTTCTGATTTATTAAATAGCAAAGTTGAAGACAGAATCATAGTTTTATGTCTCTATGCCACACCATATCTCAGAAGAGGAATCTATACCCCCTAGGTTTGCAAGAATGTTATTTAGAAAATTCTCAATCTAGAGAGTGAAAATTTGTATGTATATCCTTCTGCTACCAAGTAAGGTAAGTTTGTTTTTCCCTGAAGTCCAAGGAAAACTCAATGATTTGAATTTTCTATATATTTTAGTGTTTTTCAGACTCCAAACACCAAATAAAAGTCTTAGTGGGATGGGGGTGATTGGTTAAAACTGTGTATGAATTTGTCAGAATAATAGATTGTTGAATAGATTCTTCTTGTAAAGCAGAACAGCAGTTTAAATCAGAGAATGCAAATTTTCTGATGATACTTTCTTGGTATTTTGTATGATCGTCTTCAGTATAGGAAGGTCAGCTTTATTTGTCATTTACCATTTTAGCCCTGCTTTCTGCTAATGTGTTTTATAAAAGTACTTTAGCTGCCTAAAACAAACAAACAGAACCAATAAAACAAAACAAAACAAAAACAACCAAAAACATCTTGTTTCTAAAGTGCATTTCAGAATGGTTCCATTAAAATATGTGAAATCAGTTAAGCAGCTTCTGTCTTCACTCCATGATGTATCAAATGTGTGTTCTGGTTTCACTCAAGCTTTTATATGGTGTGCTTAGCTCAGTAAAAACACTTTAGGACATTAGTGAGGGTATTCTAAACTGAAACATTATTATTTGGTAATTGAATCTAGATAGAAAAACCGATGGTCAAAGGGACCTACAGAAGAAAGCAGGAACAAGTTTGTATCAAAGTAAAACATTAAAATGCATATTTACAATAACAGCTTCCAATAGAGTTACCTCCTCTGGAGCAGGAGTTTGGCATCAGCTTGTGGGGTAACAATAGAAACAATCGATGAACAGAGGAGAAATGCTAAAATTAGATTTAACAGAAAAGTGTGGCTAATACTCAGAATGTTCAATATTGTGAAGACTGAAAATTCTTTCACATTCCATTGAAGAATATGAAACTGGTTCACTGTTCTTGGAGTGAAATTGATTTTTTAAAAAACATCTTATTACAGAAGTTGTGAACTTACAAAACAATCATGCACATGTGTGGAATCCCCATACAACACCTCTTCACCAACACACTACATTGTTGTGGAACATTTGTTACAGATTAGGAGATAGTATCATCAGACTATTACCACTAACTATGGTCCATAGTGTACATTTGGCATATTATTTCCATACTCCCTATTATTGGCACAGTACATCTTTGGCATTGATGCAAGAATATTACAGTATTGCTGTTAACTATAGTCCATAGGTTACATTAATTGTATTTTTCCCATGCTTCTCTACATTCCCACCACTCTACAACAGTGACGTACATCTGTTCTAGTTCCCACAACATTCTTGCATTTGTACTTTTAACCATGGTTCTCATCCACCTGTGGGTCCACTGTGTTATTCAGTCCCTAGATTATTCTCTAGCTTTCTTTCATTGGACATTTACATCCCTTGACTACCCTTTTCAGCCACAATCCCATTTATAAACCAGCTGCTACTCACTGTAATGTGTTACCATTAACTCTATCCATTTCCATATTTTTACAGTCAAATTAATTAAAACTACATACATTAAGCATCAGTACTCCTTCTCAGCCCTCCTTTTATCTCCTAATAACCTATACTCTAGGTTTTAACTCCATGTGTTTATTCTTCATGTTGAGTTCGTAGTGAGACTATGGATTATTTGTCCTTTTGTTTCTGGCTTACTTCAGATAATGTCTTCAAGATTCATCCATATCTTCTGAGTTATGGCATGGCATAGAGACATAAAACTATGATTCTGCCTTCAACTTTGCTATTTAATAAACCAGAAAGGGCTGTGTGTTTCTCAGGCTCAAATGGAGTAAGTGAAAACACACTCTCCATTTCTTTTTACTGCAGCATAGTATTCCATCGTATGTATATACCACACTTTGTTTATTCATTCACTAGGTGATGACCACTTGAATTTTTTCCATCTTTTGGCAATTGTAAACAATGCCGCTATGATCATTTGTGTACAGATGTCTTTGTTTTCACAGTTTTCCATTCTTCTGGATATATTCCTAGTAGAGGAATTGCTGGATCATATGGCAGTTCTATATTTGGCTTCCTAAGGAACTGCTGAACTATCTTCCACAGAGGCTGCACCATTTTATATTCCTACCAAATGTGAAGGAGTGTTCCTTTTTCTCCACATCCTCTCCAGCACTTAACTTTTTTTTTTTTTTAAATAATGTACATTGAATTAGTCAGCCAAAGGGGTGCTGATGCAAAGTACCAGAACTCTGTTGGCTTTTATAAGGGTATTTATTTGCGGTAGAAGCTTACAGTCACAAGGCCCTAAGGAGTCCAACTCAAGGTACCATAAGAGTTACTTTCTCACCCAAAGTAATTTACCATGTGTTGAGCAAGATAGCAGGTGATGTCTGCAAGGGTTCAGCCTTCCTTCTTCCTCTTAAGGCCCTGTGGTCCCAGCTTCTCCTGATCTCTGTTGTAGGCTGGCATAAGGCTTGTCTCTCTCCTCAGGGCTCATTTCTTTCTGAGCTCAGCTGCTCTGTTCTCTTCACAAGGTCAGTTGCAGACTTTCAGGCTTATCTCTCTTCCCAGGCCTCTGCTGTGTCTACTGACTCTCTTCCTCTGTGTTCTTCTCCATGTATCTACTTCCATATGAGAATCTGTTTCATCAGCCCACCAAAGGGGCTGGGACTCAATGCTGAGTCGCACCCTAATGATATGGTTGAATCAAAGCCCTAATCTTAATTTAATCAGATGTCTCAGCTGAATCTAATACAATCAAAGGGTTATCATGTCCAGAGGAACAGACCAGTTTACAAACATAATCAATATCTTTTTTGGAATTCATAAATAATATCAAACTGCCACAGCCGTTTTATGCGGTGTGAGATGTTATCTCATTGCCGTTTTGATTTGCATTTCCCTAATAGCTAGTAATATTGAACATTTTTCATGTGCTTTTTGGCCACTTATATTTTCTCTTTGGAGAAATGTCTATATATGTCTTTTGTCCATTTTTAAATTGGATTACTTGCTCTTTTATTGTTGAGTTGTATGATCTCTTTATGTAGAGCGGAAATCAAACCCTTATCGGATATGTAGTTTCCAAATATTTTCTCCCACTCAGAGGGCTGCCTTTTCACCTTCTTGATGAAATCCTTTGAATCACAAAAGTGTTTAAGCTTGAGGAGGTCCCATTCATCTATATTTTCTTTCATTACTTGTGCTTTCAGTGTAAGATTTAAGAATGCACCACCTACCACCAGATCTGGAAGATATTGCCCTACATTTTCTTCTAGGAGCTTTTTGGCTCTAGCTTTCATATTTAGGTCTTTGATCTGTTTTGAATTAATTTTTGTATAAAGTTTGAGATGGGGTGTCTTTCTTTCTTTTGGATATGGATATCCAGTTCTCCCAGCACCATGTTTTAAAAAGACTGTTCTTACCCAGAAGGGTGGGTTTGATAGACTTGTCAAAAATCACTTGACCATAGATGTGAGGGTCTGTTTCTGAACCATCAATTTGTTCCCATTGGTCTATGTGTCTATCTTTATGCCAGTACCGTGCTGTTTTTACCACTGTCACTAGGTAATTTAATTTAAAGTCTTCCAAACTTGCTTTTCCTTTTTAAGATGTTTCTTGCTATTCAGGACCATGTACCCGTATGAATTATTTAAAGTAGTAAACTTTATTTTTAAAGGGGTTTTTAGATTACAGGAAAGTTACATCGAAAGTATAATGGATTCTCATCTATCTTCTCCTGCCCTCCATCTTCCCCTATTAATAATATGTTACAATTGTGTGGTACATTTGTTATAATTGATGAATAAATATTTAAGCATTGCTACTAACCAAAACTTAAAGTTTACAAGACTGAATATTTAATAAAAAGGAAAAGTTAGAGCTTAAGTGAATGTTTACAATATATTTTTCCTTTATTTGTTTTTCTCATAGGACAAAGAAAATTGAATTTTATTAGATTGTGTAGGAAAATGTGTGCTGTTGTAAATTCCCAGGTTTTGCAGTAAATTTAACATTACAATAAAATATTGTCCATTAATAGAAGTAACAAAATATCCGTTGGTAGATTTTACTGTATTATTGTGTTTCTGAAAATCTGAAGCAGAGAACAAATTAGTAATGACTAGCATGAGAAGTAATTTGTTGCTAACTTCCTAATTTGCATAATGTATCTCTTACAAACTGATTGTCAGTTTATAGGAGACACCAAATGTTCACATAATGAGCATCTCAGCTGAAACATGAGCTAGTTGCCCGGCCAAGCTGAGTGGCACACAGTTTGCTTAAGTTATTGCCATGGTAAATCCTAGTAAAAATGTTTACACCTCTTTATTTAGAATTATTAAATGTTAACCAACAGTCAGCAAGTAATATAAGTGAATATTCTATGCTTCCTGGTAATATAATTTTCAAAAAAATCACTAAAATTGCAATGTTGCTTTGAGGCATATGTATAGTATTTGGTTCCTGCCACTTTAAAAATTTCTAAAATGCCATGGATTATAATCAGGAATTAAACTTGGCAAATAGGATTAATGTCATTTCAAAAGGAAGCTTGACTTTATCCAAGATGATCCACTTTAAACCTATCATGTCTCTATGCCTACAGCACTCTCTAACATACCTCCTAAATCAAGTAAATGCCTTTATAAGTATACCAATTATCTTGAGTTTGACTCTTTTCTCTACTTTACTCCTTCCCTCCCCCACCAGTCTTTTGACTGTTCTTTTAATTTACCTGTATCTGGTCTCACCAGAGTTCTCTAGCTCATGCAGTCCTTCCTGCCTTTTCATCTTTGTTCCAGTATCTGAGGTCATAATCGGGCAGACCACAGCATATAAGTGATTTCTTGGTGTACACAGCATTTAATTTTTTTAAGTTAATTGCCATGGCTTAAAAAGTCAGGATTTGTCACATGTTTAACTGGAATTCCATATTCTCTTGAACAATCTGGCAACACTTAATCCACTTTCTTACTCAGCAAAAAACAGCTGGTTCCCATAGGTGTTTGCATTTGCAACTTCTGACATTACATTTTGTTTCCTATTCAAGGCCCACAATAAGTTTCATCTACTCCACAAAGTTTTCCTGGTCTTGAAATTTTTCTGGGCATAGGTGAGAGCTTTTTGGTGCTTATCATTCTCCATCTTTTGTTTAGCTTATAGCAATTAATGTCTTACAGTTTTGGGTGTACTTTATGTACTATTTTGTCTTCCCAACACTGACTGTAAGCTCTTTGAGGATAGAGACTGTGTCTGACAATATGAAAGTATGGGACTTAAGGCAATGCAGTTTTCTGGTAATTATTTATAACAATTTTTATAGTAATCATTATCATGAATATTCAGTGTCTTCAATATTGCGCAGACCCCATCTTTAAATTCTAAATTTTAAAAAACCTTCAAATTTAAGTGAGCAAAATATTTGACATTATGCAGGTTTTCCTACTGAGTTAAAAGAATTTGTTGGTAGCACCTTTGCTTGATCCCCAATAGTGAGAGAGTGGTGTGTGACAGAATGTGGAGAGAATGAGAATTGGAGCTATTCTTTTGAAATGTAAATACACTTTTCCACACCAAAAAATGTTGACTTCAAAAGATGTATCAAATATATATTGCATGTTCAGAATATTTTATTTATTTTGTTAATTCATATTTGTCCTGTGTTTCCACTAAAGACACAGGGAGGTTTGAACTCATGCATGAGATATATTCCTTATTTCGGTCTTGACTAGAAGAGCAACCACTCTCCTGGAAAAGAGGGTGAAGGAGTCTGAACCTTCACCCTCTGAAACCACAGTTATACCTCATAGAAAGGACATATAGAATGTGAGAGCTAAAGGGCTCTTAGTTTCTCTCTCCTTCTTTCTGCTTTCTGTAATGTTCTGGGTAATGCCTTATTTCCCATCCGCAACTGCCAAGGCAATATGCAGTTAAGATCTCCAACCTTGCCTTTGATTTAAAATCAATCACTTATTAACGTTTTTGTGAATTTGTTAATAGAAACCAAATATAAGAAAACCTACCCTGTGGATCCTCCAAAATAGAAACCCAGAAAAACATTTACTCAATTTTCTAGTGCTAATACACTTGTAGCTTTAACTAGAGCAATTTCAGAGAGAAAATGTTGATGCTGCAACTAGTGAAAATGTATACGGTGGTTGGGGAGCAGATGTAGCTCAAGTGGATGAGCCTCCTTCCTGGGTTCCATCCCAGTCCCTCCTAAAAACAAAAACAAACAACAAACAAAGGATAAAACCAACTCAGGGGAGCCGGTGTTGCTCAGTGGTTGATCACTGGCTTTCCATATATGAGTTCCTGGGTTCAATCCCCGGCCCCAGTACCTTAAAAAAAAAATGTATGTGGTGGTGTGTGTTTTCCACCCAATAGCCATTCTTTCTGTTTTTCATTCACTAGTGTTTGAGCTAGGATAATTCAACCAGTGTGTCATTAAGCCAACATTTATTGAGTAACCACTGAGGTAGGTAAGGACACAAAAACTTTTCTTTTTACAAAGGGTCAAAGGTTGAAAAAATAGAAACTTTCAAACAACGATTTATTGAGCAATCCTGTTTATGTTCCAGCACTTTTGTAGGCTCCAGGGTAATGAAATGGTGAAGACATAATATGTGCCTTTAAAGATCTCACAATCAAAGGAAGGAGACAAACATTAAAACAGATCATTGAAATATAGTGCTTTGAGTGCAAAACTGGGTATCCTTTTGGTGTGGAAGGAAAAAACTCTGGATTAGCATGCAGGATTTCTGAAGTCAGGCTATGCTCTGCTTCTAATTTTGCGACCAAGTAAAGTCTCTCAAACTCTTGGCACCTCATTTTCTCAATGAATAAAATAAGGTGGGTGTGGCCTAGATTGCCTTTACATTTATTTTCATTTCTTTGATTTCCTGGTTGTATGATTCCATTTTCAGATACAGGATAATAGTACAGGTAAAACAAGTATGTTTACACTTTAATATGAAATTATTGCATTAAAAATCAGTAGTATTAAGGGTAAAAGCAAAAAGATGTTTTATTTTCCATGAAAACAACTGAAAAAAAGAGAAAAGTTTGTATTACAGATAGATATTTTTAGAATGTTCAAATTGTATATTTTGATAATATATTACCTCTAAGGGAAATTACTGTCAATTTTTCCCTTAAGAATAAAGTATCCTCTTTGATATCTAGTGATTTGATTTTAAAACTGAAAATTATTAAAATCAATACTAACAAACATGGAAACTAGAAGTACAAAAGAAAATGCCTTGTGTGAATACATCATCTGTTATTTTTCCCAATAAGTTTATAACTTTTATATAATATAATTACATATGGCAATTATTTGATTACATAAATTTTGCTGAGAACATAATTAGGTATAATTATGAAAATATGAAAATTATATGCATAAGTGACTAATTAGCTAAACTTTATTTAAAGGAATTGAGAATATTCAACAAGAAAAAACACATTAATGAAACACTATGGTTGTTACATATACACATATGCCAAAAATTACTATTCAGGACTAAGTCTATGATTCAAGATTATGGAACCTGTATATTTATGCCTATTTTACATGAAGATAGAAATGTCTACTCTTGACCATATTTCTGCTATGTAGCTTCCTTAAAATTTGGTTGATGAAAATATCCCTGAAGCAAAATGATACTTCCTATCAGAGGTGCTTTAACATACACTATTCATATTAAATCATAGCATTCCTAAATGTTAGCAAAAGGAATATCAACAATCATTTATTCCAATATCCGTATTGTTATACATAAAAATTATGCCTTAAGAGGTTAAGTGATTGTTCAAAGTTGTATTAATATTGGCATAGTTGGGACTCTCAGTTCTATTCTCTTTCCCCTATTCTATAGTTTCTTCCCGAAATAACTACTGGGGAGATAAAGCAGAAAAAGTCATTAGACTATACCTACAAAATGTGTAAATTTTTAAAATTCCATATTTTAGAATGTCAATCATTTTCATATTAGAATTATACTATATTGCACTTTTAGGTATATAAAGAGGCTATTTTTGTATTTCAAGTTCTTTATTAAGAGGCTGTTTCATTTATCTGCATCTATATAAAATATTTTAAAACTATTTCTATGTTGAAGAGAACTTTAAAAAAGAGTTTGAGTATAGTAACTCCTATTGGAGTGTTTGCAAGTTACCTATATAGAAATATTCTATATATTTTTATAGGTAATTAAGCCAAAATAAATTATTTTTGATCAATATAAAAAATTAGGGGTGGACTGCTTAGGGTCAAATTGCAAGTCAATATTAGCCTATTATCAGAATAATTTCTTCAGTATATATAAGTATGTGGTACCTGTCCATTAGACTATTATCATCTGAAAACAGTAATGGCATAAAAATTATAGCATGCATATTCATCACATACTTGAATAATACATAGCATAAAATGAGTGAAGTGACTGATGAAATGGTAGCATTTCAGTGGAAATCACCACAAAATAAATAGAAATGCCATCATCAACCTATTACCTTAATTCAATTCCTACCTTTTATTGAATTATATAGCAGACAATATATTGTATTAGGTGCTCAGTGAACTATAAAATATTCCCCACCCTGTTACATGAGAGGACCCTCATATCTGAAGCTATCTCCTGTGTCCATACGAGCTCACTAGGAGGTCTCCTCTAGTTCCATAGCTTTAAACGTTATTTACTTACTGATTACAGCCAAATTAGAATCCCTATCCCTTTCTTTCTGAACTTCTGACTAGTGTGTCTAATTGCCTATTTTACCTCTCCATTTGCTTATCCAGTAGATTTTTTTTTTTTCAAAATAAATGGCTCCATAACTGAACTCTTTTTCTCCTACAAACTTACTCTTCTGAAGCCATCTCAGAAAATGGGGAACTCCTTTCCTTAGGTTTTGGCCTGACAGACACAATCTCTAGAAGTCATTCTCAACTCCTCTCTTCTTCCCTAGCACTTCACTCTTTTGGCTCAGTCTTTAAAATATGTATGGACTCTGACTACTTCTCATTACTTCCACTACTACTACCCCGTTAAAGGCTACCATTTTGTCTTTTTCGTGGATTATTGCAGTAGCATCGTAGAGGTTCTCCCTGATTTTATCCTTCTCCATCACGGTCTTTGCTATACAGAAGGTGATCCTTTTAAATACTAAGTAGATTATGTCACTTGCAAACTTCAAACTTCTAATGCCCTTCTGTCTTGCATAGTAAATTCAGAAACTTAAAAATATTCATGAGGTCCTAATTACCAGGCCCATCCACAGCTGCCCTAATCCCACCTCCTACTCTTCTCTTCCACTCCCATTTTGCTCCAGCCACTCTGATCCCCTTGCTGCTCCTCATTCTCCCAACCACACTGCTTTTCCATGATTTCTGATTTCTCTTTCCTGCGACTGAAATGGTCTCACCCTCTCATGATCATCAGGTTTCTATTCTATGCTTCCTTCTCAAAGAAAATTTTCTTGACCACCTTTTTTAGAATAGTGCTTCCTACCCCAGCCACTCTCACTCCCTGACTGTGCTTTATTTTTCTTCACAGCACTTATCATTGTCTGACTTATTTTCTGTTTTCATATTCTTTGCTAGAATACAAGTTCTTTTTGAGCAATAACTTCGCCTTTGTTCATCATGGTATCCCCAGTACCTAGAACAGTACCTGGAACAAAATGGTGCTGAATGAATGAATCTTACATCTAATAGGAGAAAATTTGCATATGAAAATATAAGAAGATAAGACTGCCACAAATTTCCTGAGGACCTTTGACAGGGCATCCTCATCCTCCCCATGAGAGGGCAGAAGGCTATTAAGGGAGCCAATTTAGAGAATTAGAATTTGATCATTGTGTTCTTCTCTTGGCTAGGAAGTAGGAAATTTTGCCATCCCAGATTGTTTATGTGAAAGCAACAGACAGGACCTACACTGAGATATATATGTTAGAATATTTACAGAAGATTTATTTGAGAGGAAAGCTATATAGATACAATCTTAGATTGCCTCTATAAAAATTTCATGAACTCGCAGGGTTAACAAATAATTTATATAACCACAAGGGGAAAGGATTAGAGACAGTTTAATGGTCATGATTGTCTTATATATAGTAATACTGTGATGGCATAGATACTCATAAAAAGATGAGGGCTGGGTGCAGATGTAGCTCAAGCAGTTGAGCACCCACTTCCCACATGGAAGGTCCCGGGTTTGGTTCCTGGTGCCTCCTGAAAAAACAAAAACAAACTACAAGCAAAACAAATGAAAAAAAAACAACCTAGGAAAGCTGATGTGGCTCAGTGGTTGAGCATTGGCTTCCCACATATGAGGTCCTGGGTTTAATCCCTGGTCCCTGGTACCTCAAAAAAATAAAAATAAAATTTAAAAAAGAAAAGGGCTGCTTGTATACAAGAAATAGAGAAACCTTGCTTAGAAAACAAGCACCTGAGAAGACACCTGTCAAAACAAGAGCTGTTAGGGAGCCTGCTGGTTACATTTTGATATCCCCATTACTTCTGCTGACTATAGAATTTGCCATCTGTTATATTTGTGAATGAGGAGGATCCCTAGAAGAGCTATCAATCCCCTAAGATACAATGGCCAAGGTCCAAAGTCCAGGCCTCCATTTTGGATGCTGTGAGCTTTGATATCTATTTCAGTATTTTGAGAAGAAGAAGTAGTTTTCTCCTTCACTATTAGATTGTAGTTGGAGAGGAATTTCCTGCTTTGGTGAGATATTCACCCAGATTATCTCTTACCTACCTTTAAATTCTAAGAAGCCACAAGTCCTTGATACTTATTCCTCAGTCTGCTTGTTGCTCAGCTCAGAAGACTTCAATATCTGTTTCTTCATACTCTTGAATATTAAAGAAAAGTATTTTTTACTTTTAGGATTATTAAAATATTTACAGCATAACTATGATTCATTAATTGTGCCACAAAATAATATGGTAGTATTATTAAAATGAAACATGATAGAGGTTTTTAAAAGTATCTTTATATTTGTAATCTATGTAATATACAATCTGGAAAGTGGTTTTTTTTTTTTTTTTTTTTTTTTTTAAGGTTGCTGGCCACATTACTTTGATCTTGTTGGTAATAAGGCTAAAGATAGATGTTATCAATCTTGAGTTTAGCTCTGCATGTTTTAGTTAATAATATTAGTTTTAAGATATAGCTGATAACTCATTGTGATTATACTCGTGAATGTGATGTAAACATTCAATTCAAACAAGTTAGCTTTTGAGAAAGAAATCCAGTATTAAAGAGTAAAGATTTTCAATACTGATACACAGTTCTCATAATCTTATATTGTTTTTCATCATGTGACTAATCCTGTGGGGAATGAGAATAAAATGAGTCAATCATGTAGTTATCCATTCATCCATTCACTCATTCACCAAACATCTATTTGGCCTTTACTATGTCAGGTCCTTGGGTTAGTTTCTCAACAGGTCTTTTGACAAAAGAGAGAGTCTAGCAGAGAAACACAGAAAGGCCATAAGGGAAACTGATATCATTAAGATAATAGAGCAAAAATAACTATTAAATTGTTATAATAAAATTTACTTTTCTGGATTTCTCACATTAATTATAACAACCAGAAGTAGTTCTCAATCCTGCCTTATGCTTTAGAAATGCTGGGGAGCTTTTAAAAAATACCATGCCCAATCTACAAGCATAGAGATTCTAATTTAATTAGTCTGAAGTGGAGTGTTTACAAAGGTCACTAGGTGATTTTAATAGGCAGTCCTAATTGAAAAGCTCTACATTAATTCCCTGGATACCTTACTGTCCAGATACTTCCGCCTTCCAAAAACTGATAACCTTGTGGTACTTGTCCATAGTAAATGCTCTGAATTCTTACAGAACTATCAAAAATTTTTAGCCTATCATTCAATATGTTACAATAGTATCTACCACTTATTAAGCATCTACCATATCCCAGATATTGTACACATTTATTTTGCATCTTTACAATGACCTTATAAGTTAGGATACAAATTCAGAATTGTCTGAATGCAACCCTTCTTTCCAAACTACATTGCCTTCATGTTCTGACCTCACGCTGTGCATATAGACTTAACTATAACTTGTTCCACTTTACACATCCTAAGCTATGGGCAAACAAATGGCATTTTTAATCTTCAACCACATATATCCTCTATGTTCTCATCTATCATTTGCATACCTTTTTTGGTATGTGGAATACCCTTCCTATCAATTTAATTCTGTCTTAACCATCTTTTAAGGTACATCTTAAATGCAGCCCTATCAAGAAATCCCTCCCAGACCTTCCCAGCTGGAATTAATCACTTCTTGCACTGACCTTCCAAAATGTCTATCTGTAGCTGTCTCCAGTGCATTTTCCACCTTAGTTATTTTTGTGTATGATTAATATAATACTCTTACATGTTTATGAGTTCCTTGATATCACAGTTCTATCTGATTCACTTTTTATTCCATATAACACACAACATATACCTGGCCAACATATACCGGTACCTAGGTACTGAAAAAATATTTGCAAAAGGATTGCACAAGTGATGAAGAAAGAATAAGCGATTTGTTAAAGGTCATGTTATAAATCTATACTTGGGACAGGAAAAGAACCCAACTGCACATGAATATTAGATATAGCTTGAAACATCCATATATTTTTCAAACATTTCTTTTTTTATATGAAATTATTTGATTCCTAAATTTGTCACCTTTTTAAAGTTTTTTTTTTTAATAGATGCTTTGATTTTATATGCAAGCCAAAGAAGTAGGTGACCAGAAATAAGAAATAAGGGCATTTTTCTGTTCTCCAACGTTTGCTTAAGCATCTAGAAAGAATTGAAAAGACTATGTATGTTTGATGGCGTGGGATGAGAGTATAATGGTAGATCATTTAACAAAAACAGTCTTTTACTTAGAACCCCCCCTTTTCACATTTATGTAAAAAAATCTCACATTCAATGCATTGTAGATGCACTTAGCAGATCTACAACTTGTATTCATTAAGGGAACACTAATGCATGTAACGTAATTATCAGAAATTGTGTACTTTTCTCAAATTCTAGGAGGAACAATGCTAAGATAGCCTCTAATAGCAGAGTACAGAAAAAAGCAAAAAACAAAACTATTACTAAAGATGTCCTTGGTGGTCCTAAAGAATTTCTTATTTTGATATTTATTTTAAAAATCATTCTGAATCCCACATTGGGAGATTCATTCTATTTGCTTTAGATAGCACCAAGTGGAACCATCTGACCAGTGGGTTGTTATTTGTATTTCAGGTCACATCTGGTTTGCATTATCTTGTGTATTGGTTTGCATTAAACCAATTTTAATTTTGTTAGGGAAAATTGTTTTTAATGAGTGTTATTGAAGTTAAGAAGTTGTGGATTTACACCCATCTGCCAAAGCTGTTAATTGTCTAAGACTCACTGTAATAACACATGTATCTACAGTCACAAATGACACTATTATGAGAAATATGGGAGAAGTTAGAGAAAGGTCTTCCAATCAAATAGTTCATGTACTTTACCCAGCAAGAAAAAAGAACAAAAATGGTCACCTTGTTATTTGAATAGCAATCAAAATACAATGGTGTAGTAAGAAAGTGATGAGAGAAAAAAGCCAGATATGATATTCAAATTGATATTCATATTAGTCATTGGATTTTAGTAATAACCCATAACGCAATTTATAAATAACATACATAAAATATTGTGTATTCAAAGCAGTGTAGTTTTTATATAGTCATTTTTACTTAACTTCTTTGTCATGCATGATATTTGATTAACCCACATCACAATGTTAAAAAAAGTATGTTTGCAAGAAAACTTGACCTTCCTTTTATTCTTGATTCTTACTCCATTTCTGAACTCCACTTTTACTTGGACACTCATCCTCTTCCTGTTAGGCCCAGGGTTCCCATCCTGTCCTGCCCAGTTCTTTTCATCCCCCCTCCCTCCCCACTCTTCTTGCAGGTATGACTTCCTAATTGATAGGGAACCAGAGTTCCTGTCTCTGCTCCCTCCCAGCTCCTTTTCTAAACATTCCAGTCTGATAGAAGCAACTGAAGACTGAGGGATGCTGAAGGAACTACATAGCCCATGTGAGTTATCTTGCCCAGACCTTAAAACTGCAAAGCTAGCATAAAGCATCACAAACTAGCCCCTTTGTGGTCTAGCCCCAGAGCGAGTTATAAATACCCCTCTCTCCTCCTCCTTGGCTGCTGCTGTCTATTCTAGACAGTCCGCCTGCTAAGCTCTCTCTCTCATTTAAAGGCTTTGTTTAACCTCAGTTCCTGGGCTGATTTCTAAAATGCCTCCCTTCCTCAGCTTCCCTCCGAACCTAAGCTTTCCCTCACCCAGTTTTGAGATATACCCCACCCTATGTCATTGTGTTTGATTCAGATTCAGTTGTCCATTTGGTCAAACATGGGCAGGCAGTGAAAATATCTTTTGTGCACATTACTTGGTAATAAAAAGAATAGTGTTTGTCAAAAAGTTGTGAGCACTATGTGATTAAATGCCAACTTCTTGGGCCAAATATTGAGAGCTGTGATGTCAAATGAAACATAAGGCTTAAAGGTAGGAGGATTTAGATGCATGAAGATTGTTAGGGATTGAATCATGCCCCCCACAAAAGGCATGTTCAGGTCCTAACTCCTGGCCTGTGGGCATGGACCCATTGGTAAATCGGACATTTGAAGATGTTATTAGTTAAGTTGTGCCCAAACTGAATGACGGCGAGCTTTAATCCAATATGGCTGAAATCCTTGTAAGTAAAGGAAATTGGATGCAGAAAGGAAGCCACAGGGAACAACCAGAAGCTGGAAGGCAACAGAACCCGGAAAAGAAAGGAGAAGACTCTGCCATGTGAACAAAAAGCCAAAGACCAAGAAGAGCCAGCCAGCATCCAGCTCCAGAATGCCACTGTCTTTGGAGAAAAAACATTGCCTTACTAATTTTGGACTTCTCTTGGCCTCAAAACTGTGAGCCAATAAATTCCTTTTGTTCAAGCTAACCAATTGTATGGCTTTTGTTTTAGTAGCAAAGAAACCAGGAGGTGAATAAAATCTCAGCACTTAAAGTAATTTAGAAACAATGAATTGATGAGTCTAAGTCCATGGAGAATAGGGTTCAGATAGGTGATAGCTGGAGAGAAGATCGGAAAGGTATCTTATGAACTAGGCTGTGAAGGCCATCTTTCCCAGGGTGAGGAATTTGAGCTTTTTTCCATGTAGCATTAAAAGCTGTTTGAAGTTTTTGGTTGAGCAGAAACATGATGAAAGCATGAAAGCAGAGTATACTAGTTTGGAAATATTAATTTGAAATCCCTGAAATAGCCCTAGAAATTGCCAATGGACTGAATGATTATTACTGTGATAGCAATGTATTTCTTTTTAGTAATTTGAAGGAAATATTGAGCTACATAGATGGTAGAGGAGAAAGCTGTAGATTTTAGAGAGTTGGCCACCTGAAACTAGGCCAGAAAGTGAGATTTATTTTTGCCATGGCCTGAGCAACTTAAATAAGACAGGCATGATAAGTTTCAATTTTCAGCCTTGATTTTAATTAACTGCTTTTTTCATAGTTATGTATTTTACCCAGCTAGAAAAAAGAACAAAAATGGTTGCCTTGTTATTTGTATAGCAATCAAAATACAATGGTAGTAAGCAAGTGATCAAAGGAAAATGCCATATGTCATATGCTACCACACACAGACATACTCCTAAATCCATTGCCACACAGTACTGCAAATTGGTGAACAAAACATACCCTGGGAATTAATGAGGTACATAGAATAATAGACTTTTGTCCTAATAAAGATTTAAATAAAATTTAGATTTAAAGAGAGATAATAAACTTGTTAACTCTTAAATTTTTAGATAAAATAAAGATATTAATTCTGCAATCTTCCATTCTGTCCCCACCCGCACAATCTTCTTATGTTCTGGCTTCCCATAGGCACATAACAGTTTTAAAAGCAGAGATAACAATGAAATCAGATATTGATTATCTTAATTAATTTTCAAATTCAAAACAATTACCCTGTGAAATAAGCTGAAAGATTTAGAACAAAAGGGAGGTGGGAAACGATCTTATTTCCTTTGTATTTATTCCTTCTAAAATACCCATGGTCAACATTTCTTCCTCATGTCTTTTACTTTGGGATGAACATTTTACTCAGAATATCACTTAAACACATTTTGAGTAGTTTGGAAATGTGGACCATGTGACTTTCCTCATAGTTCTGATTTTATTCATATTTTAGGTGCGAAAAGAAAAACTTTTATATTTTCAAACTTATGAATGGCACATTGTCTCATGGTTATGTAAGGATTTTCTAAAGCAAGAGTTAGAGCTTTCAAATGATCCCAAAATATACATTCAATAAATCTTTAAAGCTTAAAACTTTTCAATATTTTCATCCACACTTATCAAATAGGGAAGATTCATACAAAACAATAAGAACAAAATTTTAAAAACCCACTAATGATTTGACCACCATATTATACAAATTGCTCCAATTTTATTATTCTTTCTCTTTTCCTATTGCCTGATGTCTTCTTGGACTGATTAATTCTGAGTCACTGGCAAAATTTGTATACTTTGAACATACAACCAGACTCCACCTATACCATTACAAATATATATATATATATAAAAGTATAAAAATATATATACTTTTTGGCCTTTTCCCTCATGAATGAATTATTTCATCATAGATGCTACAGCTTTTAGGCTTCTCAGTTTGAAGGTATGCAAATGTGTAATGCTTAAAATAAATAGAAAGAACAGATGGCAGGACCTTAAAGATCAAGTTAGTTTTGTATCCATCTGGTATTTTGGGATGGATTCATTATTTCCTTTTAATTTGTTCATTCCTTCCTGAATTCTCTGGTGGAGGATTTTATGTACAATTGTGCAATATAAATATCTTAGGGTAATAATAAAATACAATTCAGTTATGAAATAAAATCTGAAAATAATTCTGTGGAGCTTGAATGGTATCATTGTCATTATAGCTACATTTGATGGTTTTCCAGAATTAATATTGCAGCATAGATACTTCTCAAGGACACACCGAAAAGTCTATTTGATGTCCAAGGTGTTTCAACATATCTAATATCCTTATAAGTTTCAAGTATATCTTCAGTAAGTACCAAATTATTTTACATTAACTTTAACATTGTCAACATGTTATATTTTATCAGCATGATGTGAATTCTGTAAAAGTGTATTTTTTCTGCAAGAATGTAGTGTTTTTTAAATGGTGACATTCTTTAAACAATGCTTAAGGGCCACAGGGAGAATATGGAATATTTTCATTGATAATACTGCAAAGTGGACATTAAAGTAAGTATCTCCATTCCTGTACTTCTCACTTTTTAAAAAATATTATTTTTAAGGAAGCTTTAGATTACATAAATATTACATCAAAGATAGGGGATTCCCTTATACCCCATCCTTACCCCTCCCACACTTTCCCACATCTTGAAGCATTGCTACTAACCCTGGACTATAGTTTACATTATAGTTTACACTTTGCCCTGTACAATTTTATAGGTTTTTGAAAAAATGCATAATGGCCTGTACCTTTCATTGCAATGTTATGCAGGACAATTCCAATGTCCCCAAAATGCCCCATGTTACACCTATTCTTCCCTCTCCCTCCCCTCACAACTTCTGGTGGCCACTGCCTTTATATCAATGATACAAGTTCCTCCATTGCTATAATAATACTAAGTCTACTTTAGTCCATAGTTGCATTCCCCCCTTATGTTTGTTTGTTCCTCAATCTTGAGGATTTGGGGATAGTGATACCTACTGCATTTCTGATTGAGAGGGGGCTTAGATCCCATGGGGCAGATGGATGGAACTGTCTTGCTTGCAGTTGTAGAAACTCTCTGTTTTTTAGGATGGGCATTGTCCATCATCATCCCCTTGTTAGCTGTTCTGGGTGAGTCCAGTGAACTGGAGAGTAGGTGTTACAACTCTGCTGAGATTCAGGACTCAACTGGCATATGAAGAGACTGATTATTAAAGTCTCTGGGATATATATTTGACGAGTATAGCGCTATTTATAGGTTCAAATACAAGAGGTAGAAGAACCATGTGTAGGGAAATTATAAATGAGTCTAACTCTGTTACATTGGGGAGCATATATTCCAAAATAAGGCCCACTGATAAGTTGCTGAATTCTTGAGATTGTCTGCCCTGCCTATAGTGTCTAGATGTCTCTAGAGCTCTCAGGAGCCCTGCTTTTTGAGGCACTGTTTACTGTGGCAGTTAATGAGATCCTGCTGAGATGTGCATAAAGGTAACCTCTGGAATGACTTCCCAACTCATTTTGAAATCTCTTAGTCATAAAAACTCATTTGTATTTAGTATTTCCCCCTTTGGTCAAGGTCTTTTTCCAGATGCGTTGCTAGTCAGTGCTCGGTAATAATCCCTCCATGCTGGAGTCATGTCCCTTGTTGGGGGTGGGGGTGGGGGGAATGTGTTTATATGCTGAATTTGGCTTAGAGAGAGGCCACATTTGAACAACAAGGATGCTTTCAGGAGGTAACTCTTAGGCAATATATAATACTGGCTAAGTTTCAATTTTACAAGAAATTGTTCATAAGTATAACCATCAATATCTAGGGCCTGGTGTAATGGTCTATCCTCCTTCTCTTGGTAGTGCCCGTATATACTTGGGGGATTCTTGCCACTCTATTAGAATGTAGCAAGACTTCCCAAGATGGGAATTCAATATTCTTTTGGTTATTGTATGGGCCTCCACCCACTGAGACAATACCCCATGACCACTTGAACATATTCATATGCCACAGAGGCATGCCCCAGGCATATTTCTTCCCACACATCCCCCCACCAGTGACACCCCACACCACTATCCTCCCCTGCCACAGTTGTGACCCTTCTGTGATCCAAAACCTCCCCAAAAACAAAGACCCCCCCAAATCATATAAAAATATAAGAAAATAAATAATAAAAAATAAATAAAATTAAAAAATAAAAAATAATAAGATAATAAAATTAAAAATTTTTTTCATTGTATCTTTCATCACCATTAAGATCTGTTATCTTTTATGTACACTAGTTTCTTCGATGTTCCCCCAGTGTCTTTTTTTTTTTTTTTTTTTTGTCTTCAAAGATGCTTTAGATTACAGAAAAGTCACATAGAAAATATTGGGAATTCTCATATACCCAACCCCCTCCCCCTATCCCACTGTCTCCTACTAATAACATTTTACCTATGGATGGTACATTTGTTCCAACTGATGTACAAATGTTGAAGCATTGCTACTAACCATGGTCAATGGTTTACATTATGGTTTACATTTTGTACTGTACACTTTTATAGGTTTTGACAAAATTTAAAATGGCCTGTATCTATCATTGCAAGATCATGCAGAACAATCCCAATGCCCTAAATATGCCCTATATTCCATCTATTCTATTCTTCCCTCCCTCCCCTCAGAATCTGTGGTAATCAGTTTCAATTTTTGAAGAACATTCATAGTTACATGTAGTAATATTGAGGGCTTGAAATATTGGTCTATTTTCTATTATTTGGCACTGCCTATATTCTTGAGAGATTCTTGCCCCTCTAATTGAGAACATAGCAGGACTCCCCAGGATGGGAGTTTAATATTTTCTGTACATTGTGTGGATCTCCACCCACTGAAATAACATACTATGACAAGATGAACACTTTTATCTTCATCACGCCCGAAGCATGCCCGAAGTGTGCCCTATCCTGCATACTCCCCCACCTCTGACACCATGCACCAGTAACCCTCCCTTGCCATATTTGCCAAAAGAACATTCCTACCATTGTAGTTTAACCACAGACCTACAAATCCCCAGAGTTCATCTGCTCCTTCCTCCAGCCGTGCACCCAGTTCCATGTATAGTCCAACCAAACCCCCACACCCTACTCCCCCTCACATTCCTGCGCTATTGAACCTAATCACATCACTGCACCTCAATCACCCCATCTACTACCCAACTACCTCCTTTCACGTTATCATAGATTTTGCCATATTGAGCATGGGCTCACCACCCTCTACTCCCTTTCTGTCTCCTGTAAACCTATCTTCCAGACTCTGATCTGTGAGTCTGCTCAGTTTGCTTGTCGTATCAGTGTACTCACTTTTAATGGATAAAAATAGAAGTGATGGCAAATATGCCTTTCACTGTCCAATGACAGGAATGATCCAGTGCACTATTCTTCCTTATTACTAACACTTTATGCAGGGTGAGTAGATCAACCTTATTTTAAATCACAAGATGATTACAGGCAAACTTAAAGGTACAACATGTAAATCTGTCAGTGGGCATAAAATCAAAGTCTATGGCTTATTAAATTAAACTAAGTTTAATAAGCCACAAAATATCATTTTTATTTTTCATTCCCCTACAGAAAAGCTTAAATTAACTTCCTATTGCAAACCATTTACCTTAAGTCTAAAGTCTTCCATTTGGCTTTTAGACACTCCTAAACCAGTCTCATCCATGCTAATCCATTGCTGTTTCTCTCATTGCTACAATCCAGATAATCTGCCTCAATAAGGGTAGTTTTTCTTCTTTACACATACCAAATTCACCCTACACATCACCCTCATTCTCTCTTCTTGGCTCTAGCTTATATTGTTTTCCCAGGCTTGGATGCCCTTTCTTTCCATCTACATGGCTCAAGTCTCCCCTCCCCAAGACTTTTTTCTGAGCTATCCTAATTCTTAATAAATTTTATCCTTTATGAATTGTTATTGCATTTTAGAATTGATAAAATATTACTTGAAACTCTGAGACATATTGGCTTTTAGAATCTTTGTTTTACATTAATTCACTTACCAACTCAAAATAAAATCCATGCATGCAGGACATGTGTACTGAACTCCTTTTATATCTCCCACAGAATATAACACCATTTTCCATAATGGTGAATTAATAATACAAATAATTTACTTGTTATCAAAACAGTCACTATTATAAGCACTTTACATATAATAACTAATATAGTCTTCCCAACAAACCTGTGAGGTGGGAATTATTTTTACAGTCATTTTAAGAGTGAAGAAATGGAAGTACTACAATGGTCACACAGCAAGCTAGCTTTCAAACGTTAGTAGTTTTACTACAAATCCATGCTTCTACATAGTCGATGATCATTAAGTCTTTGCTTTACTGACATAAATTAAAGAAACCAATATGCACATTTTAAATATGGTTATTCACCATATTTCCTATATAATTTTCATTTTGGCTTCCTGGCAATTTGGAATGATAGAAGCAGCCCTGAAAAGATTTCCAACCAAAGTGGCAGGATCAATTCACTCTTTGACAAGAATCTTTTGTTCCAAACAGAGAAAATATAAATAAAATTTAAACAAAAAACACACCAAAAAACTCACTGCTTTCAAAAACAAAATAATATATTCATGGACTGGAAATGGAACAGAAGCACAAAATGATAGACCAGGCTAAAGTGGGTTATACTTCTTCAAGCGCTTTGGAACCTAGCCCCTTGTGGTAGCAGGGAATTAAAATATCCCATAAAGATAGGTTACTGGAGTCAGTAATCTATTTTTCAAAGGCAGAGACTGCTGTGGTATTCCATTGTTTGTGAATGGGGGAGGGGGGACTTGATTCTGAAAGCTTAGCAGAGACTACTGCTTATAGTAAGTTGCTGGCCAGGAGAGAATAGAACACACTGATGGAGGCTTGAGACAAGGAATACAATCAAACTACCACCTTGCTACATAACTGGGTTTATAATATGTCTAATACCTCAGGACAGAGATTGCAAATGGCTATTATGTGATCTGATTTTTGACTAATGAATTAGTGAGGGAGTAAGTTGTAGGAGCCTGCAAACCAAATTTCTAGAACACATAAATCTATTCCAAAAAGACAGTCACAAAACTGACAATTGGAACATGAAGTTATTTCTTATTAAATTAATTTGTGGAAAATTATAGCAATGATTTTAAAATAACTTGTGATGTGCAATAAAGAATCACATCCATAGAAAAGGACAGAAATTTGCCTATAAGAATAATGAGAGCCAAAACAAGACCAGGTAATTATGAAAAAAGAACCAAATAAAAAGTATGGTCTTTGAATTAAAATACTAAATAGATAGGATAAACTTTAAGCTGAGCATAACTAGAGATCTAATTTATTAACTGAAGAATAAAACTAAAATGCAAAACAAAAAGAGATTTAAAAAAATCTCATATTTAAAAAAATATGAAAGGGTAGTTGGTAGTTGGAAGACACAGAGAAGTGTTCAAAAACCCCTACATAAATATAATAAGAGTTCCAGAAGAAGAAGATTAGGTGAAAACAGTGAAACAATATGTGAAGGGAATTTTTTTAGGATAAACAAATAAAATTTAAAAAAATATATGTGACTACTCAGGGAGAAGGTGTATTTTAAGTATTAAGATAAATAAAAAGGTCTGTACTTATTCACAGTTTTTTGAAGATAGAGAACACCAAGGATAAGGAGAAAATCTTTAAAAAGTTTTAAGATCTAAAAGATAGATTATAAACAAGGAGAAAAAAGTTAGGTTGTCAGATGATATCTCAGTAGCAATAATGAACAGTGGAAAAGAGGAATAAAATATTCAAAATGCTAAGTAAAAACAACTGTTATAATAAACCAAAATTGTTACTCAGAAGGCCAAAATAGGGTATTTTCATGTATAAAATGACTGAGATTATATACCCCACAGAAACTCTCATTAAAAGAAGTATTAGAAGATGCATTTAAGCAACAAGGTAAATTTAGAATGAAAGCACAGGATGTGAGAAATAACAATGAGCTAAAAAACTGAAATGTTGTTAAATTTAAATATTGGTTATAAAAATAATCTTTTTTTTGGCTAAAAAGGATAAAATTGACACTTTAGACAAAAAGTAATAAAAGACCAAGAGTAGATAAATAGTTTGTTTGGGTACCTATATTTGGAATAAAACAAAAGTACTGTGGTAGATTGAATTATGTACCCCAATTAATTTAGACATGCATTTAATCGTTACCCACGTTGCTGTGGGTGGGAACCCACTACAGATAAGACCTCATGAAGACGTTATTTTTAATGAAGCTGTGGCACAATTGAATAAGGGTAGGATTTAATCCGGATTACTGGAGGCTTTATAAAGACAGGCCACAGAAAGAAGCCCTAAATTAGCAGAAACCAGAGTAGCAGACACAGACAGATAATAGCCATGTAATAGGAGACAGAGATGCAAGCCAAGGAATCCCAAAGATTGAATCCAGCCTGCCCGAGAACACAGGTCTTCCTGGAGAAAGCAAGTCTTGCTGATATCTTGATTTGGAATTCTTTTAACCTCAAACCCATGAACCAATAAATTCCCATTGTTTATGCCAATCCATTGTTGTTACAGCAGCCTGGCAAACTAGAGCAGTGAGAAACTTTAGACACTTTGCTAAAAATATATATATTTAAATATGTATGTTAAAAATTTAAGGGTGACATGAAAAGAGATGTAGTGTATAGACCTCAAACACACTTAGAAAAAAAGTAGCAAATCAGATAGTAGAAATAAGTCCAAATATATCAATAATCATAATAAATGAAAATGAATTAAAAAAACACAATCTAATTTGATTTTAAAAATCCAATTATATTTTGTTTCTAAGGGCTATACTAAAACAGATCCACCCAGAATGTTTGTAGATAAATAAATTGAATGAGATATATCATACAAACAGTAATTATAAGAAAACTTTATTTTTGTCTATTAGTAATAGTATAAATACTATAAAGACATTAATAATAGCATTATTAATATCAGAAAACATTGACTTTATGGGGGAAAACCTTTTACTACAAATTGAGTGACTGTACTTAATAATGAAAGTAATTATCCATCAGAAATATGACACTAATAAACTTCTATGCAATTAATGACACAGTCTCAAAATACATAAAAGAAAAATTGAGAGTTACAAGGAGAAATTGACACTCTACCATCAGAATGCAAGATTTTTTAACACCCCTTTTATCAGGAAATGATTGATCACGCAGACAAAACAAAACAAACAAAAAAGCTTAAAGAAGATATAAGGATCTTTAATCACCAAGATAGTATACTCATTGTTCCATATATTGGTCATGCCCAGTCCCTAGAATGCCATCCTAAATTGCCTATGTCAATTTAAACACTACCCATTTTTGAAATCCCAGCTCATCTTATTTCCCACAGGTAGAATTCTTTACTGTTTTCCTGGACCCTTTTCTCTTATGAATTGTACAGGACACTATTATCTGTGCATTAATTTATCTCTCTAACTGAAAATTACTTGTACTGTTTAGATTTGCAGGTTTCTTTGATCCACAAAAAGTTTGTAAGACTGTGTCTTAAATATCTTTTGTAGTTTTCCATCCCTTTTCTGTACCCAACACATGTTCCTACTATTTGAAACTAGGTTTTATTATGAAGCAAATATAGCAATTAGGGGAAGGGACCTTGACTTTTCAAGAAGTTAGAATCATAGAACAGAGTTATCTTTAAACAAATGCTACAAACACGTGTTTGTGAGAGAATATCAATTTAGTCCCAGTTCTGCTACCAGAGAGAGAAAGGAATTACATTGTAAATCATCAACTCTATAATGTAATGAAAAGGAACAGCATGAAAATGTTTCCACTGACACACATGGTTTGATTCATGAGACAATTTCTTCATACCTCTTATGATACTGAGTCCTCAATATAAATCTTTCTGAAGATTCCACGAGGACTAGTTAATCACAGAGATGAATCAAAAACTTTATATGAACCAAATCTCCAAGGTTTAAACAATAAACTGTTGCATGTATGTAAAAGCAAGTGACTAAAAGTCAATAATTTCAAACAAGGCCCAATGAACTCTGAGGATTTTGTTGGATATTAGGAGACCAAGTGTATATTTCCTCGTCATTAATTTCACAAGCCTTCACCAATCAATAGCCTAGCCTGTTACCAAACAAATTACTAGTGTTAAACAGCAACAAGAAAAGGAGATACTACTTTCACTCAGGTGTCGATTAAGAATAAACAGGGAATAGAGCCATACCTGTAATTGCATTGCCTAGTGAATATTAGCTACACAAATAGAGCAAGGATAGATATTGGGACTAAGCTTAGGGAAGAGCTTTATTCCTTTAGTGAAACTGAAGAGTATGTAGTACATTCTTATTTAGAAGAAATTTATTCTAATTAGAAGAATTTATGCCTAAATTCAAACTAGTGGTAGAGATATTACTAGCCAGCTATATAAGTTTGGTATTTACTATAAAGAGAAAAGCAGTGCCCTCTGGATTCAGAGATCTGTACCTGTAAATAAGTTATTGTTTCCCAAAATAACTTCCCTATTTGGTATCTATCATTTATGAACAAAACAGCTATCCTGTTTCCCTTCACCCTCCATTAGTGAAAAAGGAATATTTCAGGTTAATGTTGCTAAATCAAAATGATGATAAATATTGCTCTCCCTTCTTCACAAAAATCAACATTCCAGAAGAGATTCATTTAATGAGATGGGAATTAAAAAAAAAAATTGCCTGGAGACCTAGTGATTGGAAAGTACAATGAGAAGTAAAAGGGTCATATCCTTTTCTATTAGTAAGTAATATCTAGACCCTGAAGTTTTCCTCTATTGTCCATTTCATTGATCTCTTTCTGTCCTCTTATAGTGAATCCTTTCCCTGCATTATCAGAAGTCTCCTCTTCCCTGTGTGCTCTTTAATTGCAAAGAAATCCATTTTTCATGGCTTAATTTAGTCATCTTTTTAAATGGTGATTCCCAAAGTACAGTGCACTACTGAAAAACGAAAATGTTTTGTTTACCAGATATATCTCTCATTTTCTGCCCCATATTTTGTGCTTAATTCTTATACCCTGATGTGTTTCCATCTGTCCAAATCCTCTCCAGTGGTTTATCTCAAACTCTACCTGTCCCATAAAAGGAGTATGTATTTAGTGGAAAAAACACAGGCATTGGAGTGAAGAGGATCTAGTTTGAATCCTAAGATCTACTGATCAGCTGTGACCTTGAGCCCCTTATCCTGCTGAGATTTTTTTTTTCTCTCATTTATAAAGTGAGGATGTCAATTGTTGGATTCTCTTTTCATCCCTTCCATGGACTAATTTGTTTCCTGCTCTCTGTATCTCTGCCTATATATATCCACATTCCATTTGCTACATAGGACATTGGTTTCCTGAACTTTAACTCTGGGGATCACAGCACCCACATGGGAGGCTCCTTCTGGTCTGTCTTATCTGGGATTTATAGTTAATGCTACTAGAAGAAATGTCTGGCCATTAAGATACACCCTTCTCTGGAATTGTCTAATCTCTCTTTCATGAGGTCTTGGTTTGGTCATGGCATTAATCATTACCATCCATCCCCTAACAATAAATGGAAACTCAGCTTTCCTCCCCTTGACACCCTGCTGTTTAGAGTTAGCCATACTGAAATCTCTTAGAGAAGACAGCCTGCATATAGGCATGTTTGGGTCTCTTGAAACTCTAAGTTTTCTCATCTTTCAAGAGGCAGCTTCTTCTCTTCCCTCCACTAGGCTTCCAGAGAGTCAGCCCTAAATAGCAATTTCCCAAGAATAATGTAAAACTCTGCTTGAAATAATACAACAATGAACCTACTTCCTTTTCAACTGCTAATTAACTCTAGCAATTATGTATTTTGTTCCTTTCCCATCAATCATATATTCAATTTATCAGTATGCTTACCTGCAGCCCCTAATCAGCAAAGACAATTATGTTCTTCTGATATAATGACTGATTTACATTTGAGCGAATTTTCCCCATCTTCATGTTCTACCTTTATTTACTATGTGATGATGTTCTCTTCCGTTTCTCAATATGGAACCTTCAACAGTTAAACATCCTGATTCTTTATGCTTATTCCTTATTCCTCCTTCCCATCATTAGCAATCTATTACAGTTTCTTCTTTTCCTTGTCATTCTTTCCATCTGATTGTATCTTACATATATTCCTTATTCCAACATTTAAATAGTATTTGAAGGGTTGATATATAGATTAAGAAAGTACCACATGGGAAACTTTCTAGAACAGCTTGGCATAAAGCAAGATGGTTTTCCATCTTCTTTCCTGGCAGAGAAATATAATTTTTCCTACCTTTGAACCCATGGAGCCTTTTTCATATCTCTCCTATGGCAATTCAATTATTGTGCATTGTACTATAATTGCTTTATAGATGCTTAATTATAAATTCAAAAAATTTTAAAAATGATCTTTGTATTCCCCATGCATTATATTAACAGAACCTAGTACATATTAACCCTCAGTACATGACTATTGATTTGTTTTATTCACTTATTACATAAAGAATGCTTTTGCTCAACAAACTAATACTATAAATGAATTTGAGTAAACAGACTTCAATCATTACAAGTGACCCTGCTTTGCTGAGCCAACCTTAAACTCTGGGAAATAAGCATTGCCTACCTAAGTGCTGTTTTTATTACAACCCTGAAAATTTGGATCTAACAGACAGTCCATCTGAATTTTTATAATTTATTTAATGAAGCTAATATTTCCAAAATAAGTTCATTTAATTTGAATGAATTGGAAAGAATGCTAATTATATTGGTAAATACTATTTTTTTTGCTTTAATCCCTTTAAGAACATTATAATAAGTACAGCTATTATAACTACTCAGGCATTGCCTAGTGGAGTTTTAATTAATAGATAAAGATGATTTCTAATTAGCTCATCAAAATACTAGTCCGAACAGTGTCAGCACAACATTTATTGCAGTTACATTGTTTGGAGATAAATAGATATTTCTAAAGCACTCAGAGACCAGTTTGCATTCTTAGGAGAGCAGGGAAGTAAAGGTGCCCTCAACCCTTTTCATTATGTGCATAATTTATTTAGCCAGCCTATTCTTCCTTTTCAGACAGGAAACAAACAACCCAGCAGGTTTGATTATCTCAGTTAACATTCTGACCCATTCCAATTCAATGTAGTGCAAACTGATGTGACTAGATATCATAGACCAGGCAACTGTACAGCATTGAGGAAATAGAGCTAGCAGGAAACCTTCCTCTTGGACTGGTTTATTCTATCTCATTTTACAAATGAAGAAGAAATTTATTTATGACAGTTTCCATAGCTAGTTATGGGCTAAGCAAGGCTTCTCTTTGGGTGTCCCTGAGTCTTAATTGTGTGCTTTGTGATAATTAAATTAATGATGTGAATTAAAAATATAAAATAGAGAGGTAGAGAGTGATGGAGAGTGACGGGAAGAGGAAGAGAGGGAAAAAGAGAGAGAGGAGGGTGAGTCAGAGAGATACTAAGTGTGAAAATGAAAATACTTAACATAAGTTGAAAGAAAAATAACTGCCTTAACTATTAATTTGATATAGGGACATGAAGCAGTTTTACATTGAAACCACGTACATTAGAATCGTTAATTCGTGCATTCACTGAAATGACTGTCCTGTTGTTCTTCAAAGGATTTGGTGCACTGAGCTCAAGATATATATTCATTCAATCATTCAGCAATGATTCAGTTTTTGTTTGTTTCTCTGTTTTTTCACAAAGTTCCAGGTACTTGTGGAGCTTAGAATACAAAACAAATGAACTACTGGTAGTATGATAGAGGCTTACAAAGGGTGTCAGGGCAGCACTTAGGAATGGTATGTTTGAGTGAGAATGGCATCCTAGAAGAGGCAATGCAGGAGCTAAGTTCTTAAGGGTAAGTAGGAGTTGGCCTGCCATTACCAGTAACAGCAAAGGAAATACTAGCTGAAAATACTTCATCAGATTTATTTATCCCACCCTAGTCTGAGACCTTTCACTCCTTGTTGGACAATGAGGGCTTCTTTTATTTCAAGAATAATTATAGCATTGCAGCCAGAACACACATACTCAATTCTTCAACCTTAGCTTAACAAATATCCATTACTTTACTTGTTTAGAACTAGTTTGTGAAGCAGCATAAAAACTTTCTAATTCAAATGCCCTGAGGACTTTTCATTACTAGAGCTGTGTTTAATTAATAGGTAAATACCTACCACCAAATATCATACACGTCAGATATCTATCAGAATTTCATAGACAATTATGAAGGGTGCAACTCTAGATTCATGTTAGGTATGATCTCTTCAAAGTCCATGAGCTGGGGAGCAGATGTAGCTCAGTGGTTGAGCGCCTACTTCCCATGTACGAGGTCCTGGGTTCAATCCCTAGTACCTCCTAAAAATAAAAAAAAATTAAAAATGTCCATGAGCTCTTTTCTTTCATTCATAATGAATGAATTATATAGAATTTTAAGACAGAGGAAATATTTTTGCATTTCTTTATATGTAGAAGATACTTGCCTGTTGTAATTTTTTTTCTCTTTTTCCATCTATATGTCTCTTCATTTTGCTTTTCCCGTTAGAGATTTTTTGAATGTTCTTTTTTGAGACTTGAGGAAATTAGAAGATTGACATCTGAAGAGTCAGCCTAAGTGTTATCATGTTTCCTACTTCTTGCTGTAGTGTACACTTATGGGACATTAAGTATTATTTTGGATTGTAGCCTAGATAGTTAAACTGGATGAAAAATTTTATTATGAGGTTTTTGTGTCTTTTTCCCTTGTTATTGGATTGCATTTCACTGGGTTACATGATCAGCAATTTTGTATATTTTTAACTTCACTGTACAATGCTCACATTTGAGAATTGGAATGATTGTTTGCAAACTTGATTTGATAGTAACTTGTTTTCACCTTCTTTGTTCTCAGCTTCTTGATTATGATCTTTTTTATCCATTTACTTTTTTAAATTTATTTTTTAATTAATTATTATTATTTTTAAAGAAACTTCAGATGACATAAATGTTACATTGAAATTATAGGGGATTCCCATATGTCTCACCCTTCCTCTCCTACACTTTCCCACATTAACAACATCTTGCATTTAGTGTGGTACATTTGTTACAAATGATGAACACATATTGAAGCATTGATACTCTCCAGTTAATTGGACTCACCCAGGACAACTAACAAGGAGATAATTATGGGGAACACCCATCCCAAGGAACAAGAGAGTCTGCAACTGCAAGCAAAATAGTCTATCCATCTGTCCCATGGGATCTAAGCCCCCTCTCACTTAGAAACAGAGTGGGCATCACCATCCCCAAATCCTCAAGATTGGAGAATGAACAATGCAGTAAAGTAGAATTATTATTCTATTATAGACTTACTATTATTCTAGCAATGAAAGAACTTTTATCATTGATATAAAGGCAGTAACCATTCATTTTTGTCACAGCCTCCCCATCCCTCCCTTCCCAATCACAAATATAAGCATAACCATCAGCAAGTAGGTGATCAATATTGACCACTAAAAAATGTCTCAGAATGAAGTGGATCAGATTTGAAAGGCTCAGCTCTGCAAAGCAAACCAAGATTCAGTCTCTCCTTTAAAAACTTGTATGGCCTTATGGATTTTCACAGTCCATTATGTTTCACACTTTTGCATTTTCAACTATTTTAAACATCAGACTTCTCTGTTCTTTTAGGGATTACCCCTGATCCTATTTTTTGAAGTGTGAGCATATTTATGTGTTTTGATAACACAGGTCACAAATGATTCCTGTGAGTTTAAAAGCTATGAATATGGAGGAAAGTTTATGCAGAGCCATGAACAAGTGAAGATTTAGGGTCAGGGAAGTTTGTAGACTTTACTGATTGTATCCATCCTCAGAAACTCAGTTGTATGTGAAGTAGTAGATCAGAAGTCAGCCAGCTAATTCCACCTCAACGGAACCACGAAAAGAGCTAAATGCTCAGTATATAACTTTTTTGAAGTCATTGTGAAAGTGAGAGAGAGAGAGAGAGAGAGAGAGAGACAGAGACAGAGAGAGAGACAGAGAGAATGGAAGTTTAGTGTGCACTGCTGACAGGAAAACACATTTTACAAAACTACTTCGTGAATGGCAATTGAATCAACTCATTGTCATCAAGCTTTAAGTGAATGAGTTCTTGTAGTTGGAAAAATTGAATAGGAAATGCTTTAATTTTGTTTTGGCTGTGGTTCAACAACAAGAGAAAATTTTCAAGTGTGGAATTACAGAGCTCTGCTGAATGACTCCAAGTGAGCTCTGTATAGGGTAAGCTTTTCAGGCAGGGGGTTGCAGTTTGCTAATGGTAACTTGGTGAAAGGGTGGCTGAAAGCTTAGGAAGTCTGGAATTGGCAAGTAAAACAAGGACCAGCTATCTTTGTCCTCTTATACCTTATGAAAATGTAGGTCAAAATAACTATTTTCATTACTAGAAAATTGTTTTTCAAACTGGGGTCACATTGTCCTTTGCCAAAGGGGTTTTGATGGTCAATCATAAGAGGAAACTTCCCAAAGTTATCTATTCAACAATAACTTTGGCTGGGGTTCAAGGTCAGGAGAATCTGTTGATAAGCAGATTTGAACAAAAGAAATCTTTTAAAGGCATCTGTTTTGCTGACTCATGTTTTCTGTCCATATTGATCAGGAATATTTTGTACCTCACAACTTAAGTAAGACCTGAGGCAGACTTCACTTTTGCAGTCACTTTATAATTTTTCAGAGGCTGGTTATCCAGTGTGTAAATCAGGACTGTGACTAGGATTACGATGAAATTGGAGGATTGGCCAGTTGGGAGAGCATTAATTGCATTAAAAAGAGGATATGTGGGGGTGGATTTCACAGAGGCAACAAAGAATCTTTCCAAAATGTGTGTAGTTTAGTAGAGGTTCAAAGGGAAAGGGAAGAGGGATATGGTCCTTTTTCTTTAATCTTTTCTTATTGGATGTTATTTAAAGTTTTTGTGTTTCACTGTAGGAACATTTATTTTTATATTTAAAAGGAACTGTATTTGTCATCAAGATGGTGGCATAAAACATCCCCAGGAATATTTCCCCTTAGAAACAGATAAATGACATGGCAGACTAAACTCACTTGAAATTCTGGGGGATGGTAGAGACTGGAGAAAGCCTCCAAAGTCATTGAATTGAAGAAAAAACATGTACACAGACAAAAAGAGGTAGGAAAGCTATGTAGATTTGCCAATCCAGACCCCTCCCCACACTTAGTTCCATGAAGTTTGAGACACATAGCAGTGGTGCTTTGACGTGGGCACTTTCTACCATAGCTGCTGACCACAGAGCCAACCATGGTGGTGACTTAGATTCCCACACATATTTAGGCATAGGAACCAAAGCCTTATAGAACTAAGATGAGGCTCTAGCAGTTGTTGTGCACATGGAAGCAAAGTGGTGCCCTGGAAACCAGAGTGACCTGCAGTGGAACTATTGAGAGTATGTGCATACTCTCCCTAGTAGTCCCTAATTGCTGGTGCACTAAATGGAAAAATAAGGTATTTTTGAACCTTGTCTTCCATCTAGCTCTGTGGGTTGGGATCTCTTAATATAGAAATTACCAGAGTCAGAAAAGTTGCATGGAAAGGGAAGCTGAACTACTATAACACAGGTCTGAAACTGGAGTGAAAAGGCAGCCCAGAGCTTGGGAGAGGATTTGAAATAATCATAGATGCTGAGGAATAAAATTTGTATAACACAGAGGAGGAAAAGAGGAAAGGGAATCCTCTGTTGGAGGGGAAACAGAGGCACATAATAGGTTAATCTTGAAAGTTACTGCACATATCCAGGGCAATTGCGGCAGGTAAAGAAAAACCTGAGAAAATCTGAACTGTTAAACACAGTTTCTCTAAACATTCAGTTTAAACTGGACCAAGCATTGAAGAAGAGCCTTAAGACTCAGCCAATATACACCAAAACCCTAGGTAAGAAGGAGAAAGTGACTTCCAGAGTTAGTGTATCAAAACAGTAAAGTTTCCAGACATCAACAAAGGATCACAAGCCATACAAAGAAACAGGAAGAGATGGCTCAGTCAAGGAAAAAAAAATTAAAATTTCAGAAGAGACACAGTAGAACAACTAATCAAAACAGTCAGTCAATTCTTCTGAATAAATTTAAGGAACTAAAGGAAAATATGGATAGAAATCAATTATATATGGATATAGAACTAAAGGATATAAAGTTGACAATGAATGAAAAAAAGAATTAGAAAGTTTAAAAGGGAAAATTACAGTGATGAAAACCACAATAATGGAGATTAAAAATACAGTAGAGGTATTCAACAGCAGATTTGAATAGGCAGAATAAAGAATCAGTGAACTAGAAGACAGGACAATCAAAATCATACAGTTTGAAGAGCAGATATAGAAAAGAATGAAAAAAGTGAGTAGAGCCTAAGAGATTTATGAGTGGGACAACATGAGGTATACTAACATAGGCATTAAGGAGTCCAAGAAGGAGTGGAGAGGGAAAAAGGGGGGAAGAATATTTGAGGATATAATGACCAAAACTTTCCAAATTTTATGAAAGTCATAAATATACATGTCCAAAAAGTGCAACAAACTCCAAATAGGATAAACCCAAGTAGACCCACACCACAGCATATTATAATCAAACTGTTGAATGCCAAAGATAAAGAGAACATTCTGACAGCTTCAAGAGAGAAGTAATATGCCACATACAAGGGAGTCTCAGTATGATTAAGTATCAATTTATCATCAGAAACTGTGGAGGTGAGTAGGCAATGGTATGACATATTTAAGGTATTGAGAAATGAAATTTGCCAGCCAAAAATTCTTTCACTGGCAAAATTACCCTTCAAAAACAATAGAGAATTTGAGATTTTCACAAGTAAAAACAGAGAGTTCATCTCCAAGAGACCTGCCCTATAAGAAATGCCTATGGGCTTTCTTTAGGTTGAAGGGAAAGGACAGGAAATAGTAGCTTGGAGCAGTATGAAGAAGTGAAAATCTCCAGCAAAGATAATTTCATGGGTAAATGCAAAACCCAATAGTATGGTGTCCTCAAAATGTAACTCTCCTCTTTAATTCCTATAATACTTAGAATACAATTGAATAAGAAATAATCATATTTCCACATTTGGGACATCCAAAATATAAATAGACAATGTGTGACAAAACCAACATTAAGAGGGGAAATGGAGAGAAATAGGAGCAAGGACTGGGTATACTCAAGTTAAGTTGTTATCTTTTCAATCTAGTATATTACAGATTCAAGTTGTTGAATACAAACCCCAAGGTAACCACAAAGAAGGCATTTAAAATATATTCAGAAACAGAAATGAGAAAAAGATTAATCAGTTGAATCACAAAAAATCAACTATATACAAAATAGACTTAAATAAAGGAAAAATGGCCAAAAAAATATATGAGTCATAAGAAACAATGGACAAAATGTCTGAAGCAAGTCCTGCCTTATCAGTATTTATGCTTAATGTAAGTGGCTTAAACTCCCCAATAAAAAGACAAAGATTGGCAGAATGGATAAAAAAGCCTGATCAAAATATATATGTTGTTTACAAGAGACTCACCTTAGATCCAAAGACACAAATAGGTTGACAGTGAAAGGGTAGAAAAATATATTCCATACAAGCAGTAACCAAAAGAGTACTGGGGTAGCTATACTAATATAAAAAAAATAGACTTCAAGTCAAAAACTGTTACAAGAGACAGAATAGGGCAACAAACATTAATAAATGTGTCAATCATCCAAGAAGAAACAGCAATCATAAGCACTTAGGCACCTAACACCAGTGCCTCAAAATACATGAGACAAATATTGACAAAACTGAAGGGAAAAATATACATCTCTACAATAATAATTGGAGACTTCAGTGCACCACTTTCATCAATGGATAGACCATCGAGGCAATAGATGAGTAAGGAAACAGAGAACTTGAACAATACTATAAATGAACTAGATGTGATGGACGTATACAGAAGGGCACTATACCACAAAACAGCAGAATGCACATTCTTCCCAAGTGCACATGGGCCATTCTCCAGGATAGACCATACGTTAGGTCATAAAACAAGTCTCAACAATTTTAAAAATGATGAAACTATATAAAGCAGCTTCTCTGACCACAATGAAATGAAGATAGAAATCAATAACAGAAGGAGAACTGGAAAATCCACAAATATATGGAGGTTAACTGAGGAAGTCTTAATCAGTTGATCAAAGAAATTGCAAGGGAATTCAGGAAATTTCTTGAGATGAATGTAAATGAAAACACAACATATCAAAACTTAGTCGATGCAGCAAAGGTGGTGTTCAGAGGGGAAATTATAGCTCTAAATGCTTACATATAAAAAGAAGAAAGAGCTCAAATCACAGACCTAATATCATACCTGGACGAAGCAGAGAAAGAAGAGCAAACTAAACCCATGGTAAGTAAGCAGAAAGAAGGAAATAAAGATTACAATAGAGATAAATGAAATAGAGTAATAATGAAAAATAAACAATAGAATCAACAAAACCAAAGTTTTTTTTTAAAAGATCAATAAAATCAACAAATATTTAGCTGGACTGACAAAGAACAAAAGAAAGACAATGCAAATAACTAACACCAGGAATGAAAGGGAGGACAATACTGCTGACCCCCACAGGAATAAAAAGGATTATAAGAGAATACTATGAACAATTGTATGCAAATAAATTAGATACCCAAGATGACATAGACAAATTCCTAGAAGTACACAAACCACCTACACTGACTCAAAAAGAAATATAGGAGCTCAAAAGACTAATAACAAGTAAAGAGAATGAATCAGTAATCAAAAACCTTCCAACAAAGAAAAGCCTGGGACCAGACAACTTCAGTGGTGAATTCTACCATACATTCAAATGAGAATTAACGTGACTACTGCTCAAACTGTTCCAAAAAACTGAATGAGGGAACACTTCCCAACCCATTCTATGTGGCCAGCATCACCCTAATACCAAAGCCAGATGAAGTTAACACAACAAAAGAAAATTACAGGACAATATCCCTTCTGAATATAGAAGCAAAAATCCTCAACAAAAATACTTGCAAACTGACTCCAATTGCACTTTGAAAGAGTTATACACCATGATTGAGTGGGATTTATCCTAGGAATGCAAGGGTGAGTCTATGTAAGAAAATAAATTAATGTAATGCACCATATCAATACAATGAAGATTTAAAAAACACAGTGTCATCTTATTTGTCACAGAAAAATCATTTGACAAAATTCAGCACACCTTGATGATAAAAATACTTAGAAAATTAGGAATAGGAAGAAACATCCTTAACATGATAAAGGGCATATATGAAAAACCCACAGCTAATATTATAGTCAATGATGAAAGAATGAAAGCTTTGCTACCAAGATCAGGAACAAGGCAAAGATGTCTCTCAACACTGTGATTGAATATTGTACTATAAGATGCAGCCATAGCAAATAGGCAAGAAAAAGATACAAAAGGCATCCAAATAGGAGAGAAATAAGTAAACCTCTCCCTATTTGCATATGCCAGAATCCAATACATAGAGAATCCTGAAAAATTCACATCTAGGAATAAAATTATCCAAGGATGTAAAGGACTTGTACATGGTAAACTGCAAACATTGCTGAAAGAAATTAAAGAAGACCTACCTAAATGGCAGGGCATGCCGTGTTCATGGATTGGATGACTAAATATAGTTAAGATCTCAGTTCTACCCAGAGTGATTTACAGATTCAACATAATCCCAATCAAAATTCCATCAGCCTTCTTTGAAGAAATGAGAAAGCCAATCATCAAATTCATATGAAAGGGTAAGGGGCCTGAATAGAGAAAACTATCTTGAAAAAGAACAAAATTGGATGTCTCACACTTCCTGATTTTAAAACCTGTTAGAAAGCTACAGTAATAAAATCAGCATGGTACTTGCTCAAGGACAGCCATATAGACCAATGGACTAGAATTGAGAGTTCAGAAATAAACCCTCATGGTTTGGGCCAATTGATCTTTAACAAGGTTTCCAATTCCACGCAGTGGGGAAAGAACAGTCTCATCAACAAATAGTGCTGGGAAAAGTGGATCTTCATATGCAAAGGAATATGAACCTACCTCATACCATATAAAAAATTAACTAAAAAAGAATCAAAGACCTAAATATAAGAAATAAAAAAATAACATTTCTATAAGAAAATATAGGAAAGCATCTTCAGCACCTTGTGTTAGACAGTGGTTTCTTAGACTTTACACCAAAAGCATGAGCAACAAAAGAAAAAAAATGATTAATAGGACTTAATTAAAATTAAAGTCTTTTTTTCATTAAAGGAATTTATTTAAAAAGTAAATAACAACTTCCTGAATATGAGAAAATATTTGGAAACCATATATCTGCTGGGGGTTTGATATCCAGAATATATAAAGAATATATAACTCATCGGCAAAAAGAAAAACAACCCAATTTAAAAAATGGGAAAAAAGTCTTGAATAGATATTTCTCCAAAGAAAATATATGTACAAATGCCAATAAATAAATGCAAAGATGCTGGTATTAGCCATCAGGGAAATGCAAATCAAAACCACAATTAGATACAATCTCACATGCACTAGAGTGGCTACTCTGAAAACAAATGGAAAATAACAAGTGTTGGAGAGAATGTGGTGAAATAGAAAACTTGTACTTTCTTGATGGGACCATAAAATAGTGCAACCACTGTGGAAAACAGTTTGGCAATTCCTCAGAAAGTTAATTATAGAATTACTCTGTAATACAACAATCCCATTCCTAGGTATATACTCAGAAGAATTGAAAGCAAGGATTTGAACAGATATTTGCACATCAGTATTCATAGTCACATTGTTCACAATTACCAAAATGAGGAAGCAACTGAAGTGTCCAACAGATAAATGGATAAACAAAATATGGTTTAAACATACTATGGAATATTATTCTTTCATTAAAAGGAATGAAGTTCTGATGGATGATACAAAGTGAATGAACTTTGAAGACATTTTGGATAAATGGAAGACAAAAAGATAAATACAGAATGATATGACTTATATGAAATAAGCAGAATGTTCAAATCCATAAAGTCAGAAGCTAGAATTCAGGTTACTAGGGACTGGGTGGGGTAGGGGAATGGGGAGTTAATGTGTGATTGGTATGGTTTTTCTGTTTGGGGTGATGGAAAAGTGTTGATGGAGGTACAACTTGTGAATGTAATCAATACCACTCAATTGCATATTTGAAAAGGGGAAAAAATAAAATTTTATGTTATGTGTAAGTGCCTCCCCACACAAACAAAAACGTAGAACTCTACTATGCAAAGGGTGAACCCTAATGTAAATATTGGGCTAAAATGAGTAGCATAATTATTATAATACTGTTTAATCAGTTTAACAGAAGTAGCACACTAACGCAAAATGTTAATAGGGAAAACTACTGTGTGTGTGCAAGGGGTGTATGAGATCTCTGTACTTTCTGCATGTTTTTTTTTCAGTAAACCTACAACAGTTCTGTTTTAGTTGCCTAGGCTGCTCAAGCAAATATCCTGAAATGGGTCAATTTAAACAATAGGAATTTATTAACTTATGGTTTCGAGGCTGAGGTTTTGAGAAACTCCAAATCAAGGCATCCTCAAGCTGATGCTTTCTCCCCAAAGACTGTGGCCTTCTGGAGCTGGATACTGGCGATCTTTGGTTCCTCTGCCACATGGCAAGGCACATGGTGACTCCTCTGTCACATGGCAAGATACATGGCGGCATCTCCTGGCCTCTTTCTTCTCTTCCAGGTTCTGTTGATGTCCCAATTCTGGCTGCTTCTCTGTGGCTTTTTCCTTCTCAAGTCTAAATTCATTCTGCTTATAAAGGATTCCATTGATAGGATTAAGACCCATCCTGATTGGGCTAGACCACAGACACCTTAACTCAGGGGATCTTAACCAGGGTTCCATGGACCCCCAAGGGGTATGTGGAAAGATTTCAGGGGGTCCATGAGCTTGAATTGAAAAAAATCAACTCGATTAAATGTCCAACATGATATGCATGTTGCCTTGTCAAATATTACACCATAGTTTAATGTTCTTATTCAAGATAAATAACAACAGTCTGCACATTAATGTGTCTTTAAAAAATAAAATTTAACTTTAACTTTCCTATATTTTTGATGTGTTAGATTATTATTTAATGTGTTAGAAGAACATATGTATAGTATTATATCATATTTTTTTAGTAACTATTTCAATTTATATAACTGATTTCCTTTTTAATTTTATTTTAAAAACATTCTTGTGGGGACGTGTTGGTGCGGGTTTGATATATTTATTAGCTAATACACAGTATAGTGTATTATAATTTTTATTTGATGTAACATGTTCTGAGTGCAGTAGCTAACTGCCTGCAAAAATGTTGGTAAGGATGGCGGAGATGATTTTATGATGTCGTGGGAAAACTCCAATTTCTAAATGCTTGCCAAAAATAATCGTTTGAACAGCTGTTGAACCATGTTAGGTTTCAGGTATTGAACTATGGGAAAGTTGTAAAATGTAATTTTGAATAATCCTAAGATTTAATTTAAAGACATGCTAATATTGAGTGCCATAAAACTATCTGCCGTTACATTCTGAGAAGGGGTTGGGTGGTTTTCATCTAACTGGCAAAGGGGTCTGTGGTACAAAAAAGGTTAAGAACACCTGCCTTAACTGAAGTAACCTCATTAAAAGGTCCTACTTACAATGGGTTCACACCCACAGGAATGGATTAAATTTAAGAACATGTTTTTCTGGGGTACATAGAGCTTCAAACCACCACATGATCTAATAAAAAGGAATAGCTGCCTAGTACTTTAAGAACATTTGATGTTTGAACTTTTCCTTATATAGAAACACTGTATTTCACTTTAGAAGCCCCACTGCAGGACTTGCCTGGTAATATAGCTTTTATATTTTCCCATTTACTCTTATGCTAACCCTATTTGCTAATGGATATCTGCTCCCAAGGCTTTTCTCAAATACATTTATGAGCATTGGATACTCAGGATGATGCATTGCCATTTGGGGAAATTTACTTTATGGTTTGTTTTGAGAAAAGTATCTTCATGGAACTCTCTTGCTAGAGTGTTAATGCCTTGCCAAAGAAGGAAGCAGAATTAACATGTAATGTTGGTTTGACCAAGCAAATTCTTCTCTTTTGGAAACTGGAATGTCTGCAGAATGGTGCTCTAGGTTTTTTCACCTCCATGTCAGATGTGCAGTGGTCCCAGTGGTGCATTGAAGTTGACTTGAGAAAGTGGACTGCACGTGTCTTTTACTAACTCTGAGCTCATTGACATCATGTTAATATTGGCCATGATTGGAGAATTTACACCAGGAATATTGACAAGTGATTCAGATCATTAAAAAACAAAAACAAAAACAAAAAAAACATCTCCACCTAGAGTCAGTTTTTAAACACTTACCAGCAGACTACTGAGCCAGTGTACCTAAACACTGATTTATTTTTTATTTTATTTTTTTATTTTCTAAAACACGGTTCTCAAAGTGTGGTCCCTGGACTTACAGCATCACCATTAATTGGGAACTTGTTAGAAATGCAAATCATCTGCTCCTAAGCCTAACTTACTGAATCGGAAATTCTGGAGGTGGGATTTAGTAATCTGTTTTAACACGCCTCCCTCCCACAGGTGAATCTGACACATACTAAATTGAGAACCATTGTTCGAAGAGCTAAATAATTGAGGAAGAATAAACCATGTTTAATTAACTATATGCTTATCTTAATTAAATGATTATCTCATCCTGTCCCATTGCTTTTATCAACCCTTCAGAAGGTGCAGGCTAATTAGGACTGCTCTTTATAGTATTCACAGGAGATGGTGTGAATGTCTCAAAGATGTATCATTTCATGGGTTCACGGCAGATGGACCCACGCCACTCACAATCTAATGCTCACTTTAGTAGATTGAGTTATGTACGGTGGAAAAATCATGTTCTTAATTTTAATCCCATTCCTGTGGGTAAGAACCCATTTTTAAGTTGAACCTTTTGAAGATGTTATTTTTAGTTACGGTGTGTCCAACTGAATCATGATGCATCTTAATCCTACTTCTGGAGACCTCATAAAGAAAAAGTTATAGGGACAAGATGGATGCTAGGAGTCTGATGGAACTTGTAAGAGAAAGAAGAGGACATCACAATGTGATTGGAAAGCCAAGGAATCCCAAGAATTGCCAGCCTACTAGACCACTACCAACCCCAGGAAGAAGTAAATCTTCTAGCCTTCGACCCTGTGAGCCAATAAATTCCTGTTATGCCAGTCCATTGTGGGATATTTGTCATAGCAGATGGGAAACTAAGACACTCATCTTCTTCAACTGTAATTCCTGCCAAAAATAAGTGATTTGGCTTAATAAGGTAACTGGACTACCATAATTTTAGTTGCACAAAGAATCAGAATCACATGGAGGGCTTATTAAAACAAAGATTCCTGACCTCTATCCCCACAGATTTTCTGGAGTGAGGCCTGATAATTTACATTTCTAAACAAGTTCCCAGGGGATACTGATGCTACTGGTCCATGGATCTCTCTTTGAGAACCACTGTTCAAGTACATCTTTTTGCATGAGTTTCTGCATTTTAGATTTTTGTTCTCCCCTCTTCTACATTTAGCTTGGCTGTGATTTCTCTTCAGAGAGGGTGCAGCCCACATCAGGTGGGGCATGATTTTTAATGTGCAGAAGGCTGCTGAGCTCTCCATTTCTTGTCAAGATATTATTCAGAGTCTTAACACACTTTGTCATTTTTCTTCATTCTCTTACTAAGTTCATAGAGCCTTGGCACTTTGCTATTGTGTCAGATGAAACTCAGCTGCTTCCTCATTGCAGTGTTTGTGACCTTATGAGTCAGACCTTTCACTGCCATCTAGATTCCTCACTAGGTTCAACAGGGTGTTTTCCCCATTCTTTGAATAGGATATATTTATTTCTTTTGAGTAGTCCACCTGAGTTTTATCTCTCTATTTTACTCTATACAACAGAATAGAAACTCTTTCCAAAGCATAAAAAACACAGTTTTGAACTGTGGTTTGGGGTGAAAAGGTTGAAAAGACTGCCATGGAGACTCTAGTAGGCCTTTCACACCTTATTGTAGAGATTAAGTGGGATGCCTATATATTTTCCCCGAACTTTTAGAATTCAGTATTTTAATATGGGTGGCTCATGTTAACTGTCACATTTTTTTAATAACCTTATGTTCCACACTAAACTTGAGTGGGAAAACTTTAAGACCTATCTCTAATTCTCAGTGTCATGTGATCTGTAGTGTTTATCTCATTAACTAGTGTGAGGATCACAATTATATCTATAATGTTTTGTAATGAAATCTAAAAGATATCTAAAAAGTGATATCAGAAGTGATTTGTAAAGTCTAAAATGCTACACAAATGTGAAGCATTATTGTTAGTGTCCCTTATAATGCAGATCACTCTTAAAAAATATATCTGGCCTGTGTGTGTGTGTGGCTTTATAGATCTGTGGAGTCTGACATTCAAAATGGCATCTAACTGTGTATTCATTAGCTAATTGGTCAAGGGATGCAAGAATACAGCAGAAAGTAGAAAAGCTGGCTATTAGTTGGACTTCAGGAGGCAGGAAAAAATGGGATTGGCTGTAGCCCTTGGAACTTTGGTTGAAATTTTCTGCCTGGAAACTAAGGAGACTCTAAGGAGTTGAGGGTTTGTGTCATTTAAAGAACAGGAGTACTGAGGAACAATACACCCTGTTGTTGGTCATTGGTCAGGCATCTTACCAATAGCATATATATATATATATATATATATATATATACACACACATACACACACACATATATATGTGTGTTTGTATATATGTATGTGAGAAGTTGTGAACTAACACAATAATCATACACATGTGTGGAATCCCCATACAACACCTCTTCACCAACACACTACATTATTGTGGAACATTTCTTACAGATTATGAGATAATATCATCAGACTATTACCACTAACTATGGTCTATAGTATACATTTGGTATATTTTTTCATACCCTTCTATTATTAACACAGTATATCTTTGGCATTGATGCAAGAATATTACAGTACTGCTGTTAACTATATTACATAGTTTATATTAATTGTATTTTTCCCATGCTTCCACACGTTCTTACCACCTTGCAATAGTGATGTGCATTTGTTCTAGTTCATAGAAGGACATTCTTGTATTGTACTATTAACTACAATTGTTATCCACCTCTGGGTTCACTATGATATTCAGTACCTAGATTATTCTCCTGCTTTCTTTCAATTGACATTTACATCCCTAGACTATCCTTTTCAGCTATAATCCCATTTATTAATCAATTACATTAGTTCTACTCACTATAGTGTGTTACCATCACCTCTATACATTTCCACATTTTTACATCAAGTTAATTACAACTTCTACATACATTAAACATCAGTACTCCTTTGCAGCCCTCCTCTTATCTCCTAATAACCTATACTCTAGGTTTTAACTCCATGCATTTATTCTTCGCATTTAGTTCATATTAGTGAGACCATGCAATATTTGTCCTTTTGTGTCGGGCTTATTTCACTTAGCATAATGTCTTCAAGCATCATCCATGTTATCATATGTACCTAATTTGATTTTTTCTTACAGCAGCATAGTGTTCCATCGTATGTATATACCACATTTTGTTTATCCATTCATTAGCTCATGGACACTTTGGTTGTTTACATTTTTGGGCAAATGTGAATAATGCCGCTATTAACATCAGTGTGCAAATATCTGTTTATGTCACAGTTTTCAGTTCTTCTGGGTGTATTCCTAGTAGAGGAATTGCTGGATCATATGGCAGTTCTATATTTAGCTTCCCGAGGAACCACCAAACTGTCTTCCACAGAGGCTGCATCATTTTACAATCCCAACAACAGTGAAGGAGTCTTTCTATTTCTCCATATCCTCTCAAGCACTTATTGTTTTCTGTTTTTATAAATTTGGCCATTTTTAAAAACCCTGGTGGAATTATCAGAATTGCATTGAATCTGTATATTAATCTGGGTAGAATTGACATCCTAACGTTCTTTAGTATTCCAATCCATGAGCATGGAATGTTCTTCCATTTATTTAGGTCTTTTAAAATTTCTTTTAGCAATGCATTGTAGTTTTCTGATTACAAGTGCTTTACATCCTTGGTTAAGCTTATTCCTAAATATTTGATTCTTTTAGTCGCTATTTTAAATGGAATTTTTTCCTGACTTCCTTCTCAGGTTGTGCATTAGTAGTGTATAGAAACACTATGATTTAGTTCTCAAATAACCAACTTTTGTTTTTGTTAATTCTCTCTACTGTTTTTTTTTTTTGTTCTCAATTTCATTTATTTCTGCTCTGCTTTCTTATTTCATTCCTTCTGCTTGCTTTGGGAAATGTTTGTTGTTCTTTTTCTACTTCCTTTCACTAAGAGCTTTTGACCTGACAAATATGACATTTTTCTTGACTATAAAGGCCTATTTACTGGGACAGAGGACAGAATGGGTGGGCTAATTGTAGGTATTCAAAATATCAGATGCAAACCTGATGTGTGTGTGTGTTTGGTAAATATTTGAAACAGTTTGTAAAATCCTAGAGGGTACATCTGGAGGAAACACTTGGAAGTTTTCTAGAAAATATTTCTCTCCCTTTAGGACTCTCATGATATTCAGAAAATTGAATATATCAAGCACTTGATAATTTGTATTACAGTGCCCTGAAATTCCTCTCAGTCATATATTTGATAATTATATATTTCAGTAATATATTTGAAATATACCTCAGTCATATATTTGATAATTATCCAAACAAAATAGCATAAAGAATGCTGGAATTGGTGGCTGGGGACACTCTGTCTCAGTACTTATTAGCATGCTGATGCCATGTTAATCAATTAACCTCTCTGAAATTCAGTTTCCTGATCTATAAAATAGAAATAATAATCCTCTTTTACCTCCACTGAGAGGCGGATGAAATAATGCATATAAAAGTACTTTGTCAACTATAAAGCATGCTAGGAATGCAAGATTTCATTTTCCATAAGACTTATTCTAAAAGACTTTCCATGTAATCAGTGCAGTTGTCTTTATTGTAGAATTTTAAAACAGGATAGAAAAATGTGGGTTGAATAAAAGAATCTTTAGGTAGATTCAATGCCAACTGAACAACCATATGCAGTATGTCTTGCTTCATGCATCAAGTATACTAGCAGGATGGTTAGCTACAGGTCTGCCCTCCTCATTCAGTATCTTTACTGAGACCCGAATAAAGACAAATAAGTCATGTTCTTTAGTTTCATAAGTGATTCACACCTGGGAAGGGTAGCAATACCATGAATGACAGATTCAAAGTTCAAATTGATCCCTAAAGGCAAGAACAGGATAAAATATAACATGGATATAAATAAAGTCCTTCATTTAGAATAAAAATAATCTATTGCACAAATTCAGGATGGGACTGATCTGCTCTGGAGGAGGTTGGTATGAAACCATCTGGGGGCTTTAGATGACTACAAGCTCAAATAGAATGTAATGCATTTGATTTGTGAAAAAATAGCTAATAGAAAAAAATGTGGCTACTAGCTAGAGTGATCTGGCTTGGGTGACACTTCTGTGACTCTGAATTGGGTGTTAAAAAGGCCTTTTTTGGTGTTTTTGTAAATTTTAATTACATGAAAATATCTGAAACCTAAAATTTAAAAAAATACATATTTTCTTGATGATGGAATTTAAGGTTTTTGACTAACTCCTAAATAATGTATTTTTCAATTTATTTGGCTTAACTGATATGCCTTAAGAACTTTTCTGGAGCTTCAGATTTTCCTACAATTTTCAGGTACAAATACCAGCAGGGTCCAGTTGGCTCACTTTCCTTCTAAGTTAGATAAATTGAGCTGTATTTATTTTAGTTTGTATTCATAGAGATCTAACATGAGACTTTGAAAATTAAGGTCCTTTGTACTGCTTATGGACATACACAGGGTCTCAGACATCTCTTTGTAAGAATAACAGTTTATATTCAAAACTATGGAGTTATTTCTGCTACCAAAAAATGAGTGTTCCTTCTTCCTAACCTGTAGGAGTATTATTCTTTAACTTAGGCCTTAATTGAGCAGTGAATGACTTAGTGGTTTGCAGTGCCTGTGGATTTTGGAATGTGCCGGGTTTTTCAGGAGGAGTGGCTGAATGCACAGTTATATCATTCAAGGTTTTAATGCACCTGGTAAATTTCAGTCATTTCATTATTTGTTTGCTGTAGAGCTTATACTACATTCCATACAATTGGGTTTCTTGTGTTTTTTTATTTATGTATGCCTTCTTCTCCTCATTTGTGTTTGAGACTTCAAACTGTGTCTTAATTAATTTAATGAATGGACATTAGTCGTCTTATCTCTTCCTCTGTCATACCAGATAAAAGAAATTCACCATATTAAGAATGCTATTTTAGGAAAGAAGAGTGGCTTGTCCTCATATTTCCTTTTTTCTTTCCCTCCTCTCTTTCCCTCTCTCTTTCTTTCCTCTCCTCCATTCCATTTGCCCTCCTTCTCTTTTGCCTTTTGTTTCTTCTGTCCACAGTATTTATTGAATCACCACTGTGTATTAGACCAGGCTAAGGATTTATTGGCTGATAAGGTATCTGCCTTCTAGGTGCTCACAGTCTAGGAGAGGAATCATTCAAGTAAATCATTAAAATGCAGAGTGGTTGAGCAGCCAGCTCAGTAAGGAAGGTCAGAGAAAGCACCCCAGAAGAGATTTCAAACCTGAGAGCTGAGACTGATTAAGAATCAGCTGAACAAAGGGCCTGGGCTTGAGTTGGATGTAGTAAAAGTTCTAGGCAGAGGGAAAAGCATATAATGGGATCCTGAAATAGGAAAAACAGTAACGTAATTATGAAACAAAAGAAATTCCTTGTACTTGGAGCACAAGGGAAGACTGGCTAGAGATGGGATTTAAAGGGGCAAAGCCTTAAAAAGACCCTATGGGTCATGGATCAAAATGGACAGTCCCTGTGGTGTTTAAAGCAAGGAAATAGCATGATCAATTTTACAATTTTAAAAGATCACTTTTTCCCCTGCAGGGTAGAGACTGGTTTGGAGTGATGCAGTATTGAGCATAGGGTTATTATAGTATTCCAAGGGAGAGATGATGGTGATGCATTGACTAGAGTGGTACTAGAGTGGCTATGCATTTGAAGCAAAGTTTTGGGATCCTTTACTTCATTTTCAGGCAATTATCTTTAAGGCTGTCTTCAAACAACAACAAAAATAACTTTCATCCCTTCTTCATCACTTCTAATTTGAGGATGTAAAGGCTGCCCCAAAGAAATTATCAGTAACTCTGAGGGGTTGAGGGGCTCAGATTTCTAGATGCTGTGTTGATTTGAGTAGGAGAAAGAACACCAGAATAAGAGCTAGGGCTCTTAGTTTAAGTCCTAGTTTTGCCACTAATGAGGAACAGCTTACAATTCTAATCTTCCATGACTCTGAATGCCTGAGTGAAATAACTCAATGTAGGGGGAGCGTCCAGGTGTTTATTTGCATTTTGAACATCTTAGTACTGTTTTAATTCCTATTAGTACACATATTAAAATTCTTGGTTCAACAAGTAAGAAGCCTTTGCTAACAGTATCAGAAATCTGAACCTACAAAATTATAAACCTGGAACTAAAATTCACACTGTCTTTCTATTTTACTCTCTTACTTAGGAACATGAGAGGAGATTTAGGGGTCTGTGAAAGATGAACCACAGAAATTTTACTGTGGAAAATGGAAATCTTTAGTAATGAGAAATTGGACTGGAGTGTGTAGTAGCTCCCAAACACTGGTTCACTGACTGATGCCCATTTGGATATATATGAATCCCCCAGAGGAGCTTGTTAAAAATAAAGATTTCCTGGTCTTACCCTTACAGCTTCTGATCAGTAAGTGGTGGATCTAATGAAAATAGGGATAGGTTCCATGCTAGAGGACAGTGTTTTCCAGAGTGTGGTCCATGGGATCACACTAGTCTTGCAAAGTGTTTCTTAAAAAGTGGTTTTGGTAAAAAATAAATTTGAGAAATACTGTGTACTATAACCTCTTTTTCAGATTAGCATATTTCCATATTAGAGATTCTGAGATACCCTATGTGAAAGATACATATTCAACTTTGTTTATTCCTGTGTTTCCATCACTAATTTGGTCCTTCAACTACTTTTAATACAATATCTCTGAACAGCCCATGGTACCAGTGTTTCATGATGAAAATTTACATGAAGTTTGCCAGAGTCATTTTTCTAGTCTTTGGAAAGAAGTGTAGGATATCTACCTTTTAAAACAAAGTCACGTGTTTGTGAGATTGCTGAGTGAGTAAGGATACAGATTTTAGCTACCAAAAAAGGCATCGTCGATAAGCTGCTTGACATCAGTATCACCCCATGGGCTGTGCGTATTGCATTACATGACTCTTCACATATGCTCTATGTGTATGGCACCCTCATAAAGGCTACCTGCCAAACTATCTAAGGCAGCCCTTAATGACTGTGACTTTGGTTTCATTGTCATCAGAAATCAACCAACTATGTAAGTTATTTTACACAGATTATTACTCTCTGGATAATGCATGGGGCCCTAAAACTGTCTAGACTAGGACTGAAACAAAATACTGAGGTTTCAGTAAAATAATGAGACTGTTTCCATAAGCCATGCACCAACTTTTCATTATTTTAAATGAGTGTATCTTTACTTGCTGTCCTGAGAAGAAGCTAATATTCAGCATCAGACATGTTACTGGCCAAATATAGTTCTTTTTATCATTTAACAACAATTTATTGATCACCATGTGGCAGGTGACATACCTGGCACTGGGACCACAAAGCAAAAGACATGATTTCTGTCTTTCTAAAAGGGTGTCTTGGGGAGACAGCCACCCAAACAGATGCTTGTAATATTTTGTGGTAATAGCCACAATAGAAATAAGCACAGGGGACAATTGGAGCATAAAAAATAAAGTACTTAAATTGGCCTGGAGGAATCAGGAAAGACTTCACAGATGAGACTAGTTTGGTTTAGTTTGGTTTTTTATTTTCTTCTGAAATCCTATGCTGACTTTGCTATTCAGTTACCAAGAAAACATTTCGATTTTGCTTCCTTGCATGTGCTCATATGCTTTTCCAAAATAAATTGTGTTTATGTAATAATTTTTACCTTTTCTCCTCACTCATCATTTCCATCCTGATATTACTTTGAATTATACCCCCTACAATAGTCTTGGTTTCAGCTGAGTATTCACATTTCTGGTACATGCTAATAGAATTTTTCATTTGCTTTGGGGCTGCAGATGTTGAACACTTGGCTCTTAAGCATGGCATTATTCTTACAAGGATGGCAGTCTTCAAACATTTTGATTAGTACCTCAATTTTATCCACTTCTCCATTTTGAAGTGAGCCTGTGTTTTATATCTGCTCAGTTTCATCGCCTACATAAAGCTCTAGTATTCAAAAAGGCAATTTTTGCCTCTAGTTTTATATCTACTAAACTACTGAGAGGCTTTCAGAAAGGTTTGATAACTTTTAGTCCCAGAAATGGACTATTTTACTTAATTTTTAAAATATCTCAAAGAAATATACCTGCATCAAGAATAAATACACCTTGCCTATTTGCAATATCTTGCATCATATAGCATTTAATAGCTTGTACAATGTTTTACCACCATTATTTCATTTAACCCACACAACACCATTTGAAATATGAGGAGGCTGGAGTTCAGTGAGGTTTAACGAGTCACTGTGGATAACAATGCTAGTTAATAACAGAACCAAGACTCAGAGAGAAGGCTTCAGTATTCAGTTATGAGCTCTTTTCCTTGTATCATATAGCAGGATAATCTTGCCCTATGTAAGGCATAAAAGGATGACCAAATGAAGGAGTAGAGTTTTTGTTTGGCAATGCAAACCCAAGCATTGTATCATTGTTAATGTTTTAGGTGGATGCAATTGTACAGGACTTGAGGTAGCATGCTGATGATCTGTAGGAAATAGAATTTGGATAGCTTGTGGAGGATCTTGAAAATGAGGCTGAGTGTAGATTTAAGGTAATAATAAAGAGTTTTTGTTTAGTTTTGTTTTACTATGGACAGCAACCCAATTCATTCATAGTGTCTACTATAGATTTGGAACTGTCCTACGTGCTGATCAATGTGTTTTAATATGTACTATAGTCATTTGGAAGGGCGCCATCTATTTTGTGTGTGTGCATATGTGAGTTTGTGATATTTACTTTCTAAACTTTTAATTTTAGAATACTTGTAGGTTTACGGAAAAGTTGCACAAATATTACAGACAGTTCCCATGTACTCCTCTCTCTCAGTTAACCTCATTATTAACATCTTACATAACCATGATGTTTGCCAAAACTAAGAAATTGAACATTGATCTATTATAAAAATTACTCAAATCCTCAGATATGACTTGTATTTTCTTAGTTTTTACCTTATGTCTATTTTCTGTCCCAGGATCTCATCCAGGATACCACATTACGTTAGGTCATCATGTCTCTTTAGACTCTGTAAGACTATAACAATTTCTCAGATTATCCTCATTTCTGGTGACCTTAACAGTTTTGAGGAGTGCTGGTCAGATATTTTAGGGAATATCCCCCAATTTTCATTTGTTGATGTTTCTCTCATACTATCTGCTTTTGAAATAACCAATGGAAGTTCCCTCCACAAGTCAAAAGAAACGTTTAACTTCTTTGAGGTTATGTTTGGATCTTGCAGACCTTTAATCTTTTTAAAATAGTAAGCCTCGTATTCTTCTCAAATCTCTTTAGCAGTATTCTATTGCCTTACCAACTCATTTTAGGTGTCATGTTTTCCACTTCTGCCTACCAGGGTTTCTTGGAAAGAAGGGTTTCCATTCTAATCATTAGGGATTGGGGTGATAGATTCCAGGAAATCCTTCTGAGACCTTCAGGCCTTTAATAGCCATAATTCAGTCACCTCTGGAATTAGTGCCTCAGTAACAGACATTAAGTGCCTCGATGTGTTCTGATCCATGATGCGAATCATCACATGGTTTAGTTTGAGCTTTGTGTAAGATGCTAGCTACTATGTTACAGATTGATGCAAACGGGTTGAAACTGTGAGGACTCGACCACAAAGGCTACACTGTCATTTCCTTATATACTCACCAACCTTCCAAGGAATCAAAACATCCAGATCTGAGCAAAGAGATACTTTAATGGACAGTGTTATATGTTCCTTACCACAGGATACTTTAAGAAGACTTGGGCCCATTCCCTAAGGAGGCTGGCATAGCCACAGGATTCTTATTTCTTCTGGAACAAAAGAAAGAAGAGTCGCATTTTCTTTTTATCTGTCCACTAGATAAATTTAAATTCATTCTGTATTTTAAGGCCCTTGTGGGAAGTATGACTTTTCAACTTTTTTTTTTATCCCTGTCGGGGGCTGGGGGCTATGATCTGAACTTACACTACTTGGGTTTGATTCTGACACCTCTTTTTATTAGCAGTGCAGCATTGAGTAGATCACTTAGCTTTTTTAGCCTTTCTAAATCTTTGGGTGTTTTGATCTATAATGTAGAGATATTAATAATATCTATCTCCACAATTTGATTTGAGCATTGATTGACATACATCATGCAAAGTACCTAGCAGAGTGTCTGACACACACACAAAACAGCTCAATAAATATTAGCTGCTCTTATAATTACTCTTATTCCTAGTATTTAGCATGCTAAATTAATAAAAAGCCAGATGCATCAGTCATGGTTCCAATGGTTGCAGATCATGGTTTTGTTTGTCCTCACTGCCTCATATCGTGCTCAGACATTCTGATTATCAGTGCCCCACTGCTCCAGGCTCCAGCTTCCTCCTGACCACCATCCTTTCTCCACAACTCTACATTCACCCTCTTTGCAGAAGAAGAATGGCTGCCTCCACAGTTTTTAGAGAGGAAACAATGCTTTTTAAAAAATCCCTCGAAAAATGGATTTGGATTTGAATTTGGAAATCAACAATAAAAGAATTTTTTATTTTGCATGCAGGATTTTGCCTTGGTGACCACAATGGAATTTATGAGCAAATAGAATCTTTAAGAATTTTAGGGTTTTTCTTTTTGAATGAGCACAGCTAACTTCTACCATTGGCAGAGTCACTGCTCAGTTCTCACTACCGGCAAGGGGTCTGTGGACAAGCTGTTGATGGATGGATTTTCCTGACCCTGAGACACAGTTCTACATCTGTTGGAGGAAGGCTGCCTGGGACTGTCATTACCAGAACTGTTGCAGGACCCTGCCAGCACTAACAAATCCTGGCTTTGGAGGGACTAGTAATTTTAGTTGTCTTCTCAGTGTGCCCTGCCACAGAGTCTTTCTTATTCTGTCTGTTACAGCCTCAATTAAAGAACACAACTTTCTTTGTGCTAGCCTGCAGATCAGATGCTTCAGAGCAGCAGGGAGAGGATAATCCCACACCTACAGGAAAGCAAAGGTTCCTCACTTGCTAAATCAATCAGCAGGGCCTGTTCAGCAGAGCCAAGGCAGCTGCTTCTTTCCTGGCAGGCCTTGCTGGCAGAGGAAGAGTTCAAGAGTCCTCACCACTTGCATTTATATTTCTTCTCTTCCCTTTTATCCTCAATAAAATAAAAGCAACTTTCTTTAATAGGATTATGATCTCTATTGCTAGAATATCAACTATTCAGAGTAGTCTAAAACTGAAAACATTTAATTACAGGCTTCAGGAAGTATCACCAGAACCTCATTTAACATGACATTGGAAGAAGAATTCTAGGACACATATGTGGCATATCGATTTAGAGAACTCTTGATACTTGCAATGGGGAATGTTTTTTCCCCATTAATTTCACTTGTAAATATTCCAAAGTAATAGGTTCCAAAGCAAAGATTCCTCTGTGTTCAGAATATCAGGAATAGCAGTTGGTTGCCGCTCTTGTCCAAAACTGATTTAAAGTGGTGGCCCCAGGATACTGTGATGAGAAGGATTCTGAAGACCAATTCTAACTCTGTAGTGAAAATGCTATGATTGACTGAAGATGCCTGTCATGAATGTGGGGCAAGGAGATGGCAACTCACATGTTAAATGTTTGCCATCCCTACATTACCACTTATGCTGGGCCATACAATGGCAACTATAATAATTTATACTCTGTACTGTGTAAAATTTAAACGTTGTGCTTCATAAAATATATAGGACAATATGTGAATTACAGAAACAATACTGCACTCATTCATTATTTCAGCCAACCCTTATTTAACAACTACTGTGTGCTTGATATGGTAGACATAGAGCAAAATAAGTTCTCGAGTCTGTTCTGAAGGGGCTTCTATTGACTAGAAGAGAGGGCATGAAAACTATTTCAATAACACAATAAATAACAAAACTAAATGTAAAAAATAAACAAATATAAATAAATACAACAAATAAACCAGTGCAATAATAAATGTACATACTAGATTGAGTGATCACAGAAAAGAGGAAGTTATTAACTCTGCTTAAGTTCATAAGAAAAGTTTTCAAAGGGGTAATAAGTATGGTGTCCTATCAGTCCCTGGATAACATAAACACTAGGAATCATTTGCTCTTACAATTTAGAGGAACTCTATCAAAAATGGATAGTACCCTTTAAAATATTGTAAAGCTATATGCTAAAGTGTGCTCTTGGTTTTCTAATACAGTAAATTGATACCTTTCTGTATTTTCTGCTTTGTTGAACTCCTGAATATTTGGATTCCTCAATTATTTCTCTCCCTTATCATTTTTCCCATACCAGCTCCTATTAAATTCAACTGCTTTGTTTTTTATTGATTTCGCTTGTCCAAACTCTTGTACTCATTCTGATATTTATAGTTGGAGTATGCCAATAATGATATTGGACCTGATGGCAAAGCAATATATATTTTGAAATAATTTGACATGCCAAACCAGATATGGGCTTCTGGGTTTTCAGAATGGTTAAACTGTCAGGTCAAAGTTTCCCTTTGCTTTAAAATGCCATGCATTTCAAATCACAGTTTTTTTTCCAAGTAGGCCACAATAAAAAAAAATCTACAGATTTGCTGCTTCTAATCCAGAGAACCATGTGTATAAACAGACCAATGTGTGTTTGTGTGATGGTGTGTGTGTGTGTTTGTGTGTGTGTGTGTCTGCATGTGTGTATACACCCAGATTTAAAATAACTTCAGGTATGTCTCTAAATAAGTAACTCTTTCTAAGCAATAATTATGTCATTAATATTTAAAAGCACATTGTAGATCTTGTATATAAACTAGTAAGTTAATAATGGTGGAACTGAGACCACATGTTAATTGAATTCTTTGTAAAAAAATAAAATGACTTTTGTATATATAAGGGAAACTGTGGTTCAATATTTATGTTTTTATTTCTAAGAATTTTTTTCTTTTAAATGACTTTTTTGTGTCCTATAAATTAAACTTATTTTGGTTATAACCAGAGAGTAAGAACCAGCTTTGTGTTTAATTTTATTTCCATTTATTTTGTTTCTTTTCCTGATGAGGGCAATAAACTATTTCAAATAGAAAATCATAATGAAGAAAGTAAAATCTTCTCACAATTCCATTGCCAAGCTGTAACTAACACGGACTTTTTCTCCTTTCATTTCCTTGTTAATGTGTGCGCAATATATATTACACACATCCTTCAGTCATTTCAATCATTCAATAAATATTGAGCACCTAATAATGCCCATGATATATGTTTTTAAGTATATATGTATATATCTGTGTGTACATATATGCATTTGTCATTTTCTTAACTTTACATATAATTTGAATACCATAAAATTCACCCTTTTGAAGTATATAATTCACTGGTTTGTAGTATATTCACATTATGCACATCACCACTATCTAATTTGAGCATATTTTAATTACCTCAGAAAGAAACTCCATACCTATTAACAATCACTTCCATTCCTCCCTCCCCCTCCCCAAACCCTGGCATCCACTAATCTACTTTCTTTATGGATTTGCCTATTCTGGGCCTTTCGGTAAAGGAAATCATATGATAAGTAGTCTTTTGTGATTGGGTTCCTTCATTTAGCATAATGCTTTCAAATTTCATCCATAATATAGCATCAATCAACACTATTTTTCTTTATATGGGTGAATAGTATTCCATTCTATGGGCATTTGTGTTGTTTCTACTTTTTGGCTATTTCTCCTATTTTTCACTTATATTATACATACTAAACATTGTTATATATTTTCAAATATTTTCTTCAGACTTCCATTTATATTTGAGCTTTATTTAATGTATTTAAATGATAGAATGTTTAAATAAATCGTTCGTCATAGTTTGACCCTAAAGAAATGCTAAAGAAAATTTTTAGTTTTTTAGGTTTCCTTCTTAGTCTCCTTTCGGACTCCTTTGTCTTGCACATTTCTCAAAAAATGGCATTCTTTTTTTTTTCTTTCCCATACTCTAAACATGCTCCCAGGATGATGTCATTCACCCCGATGGCATTCACTTTTCCCCAAGTGGTTGCTACCTCTTATATTTCTCTGCCCATCCCAGATACCTGTCATGAGTTCCAGGTCCGTATGTCCAATTGTCTCAATTTCTTTTTCTTGCCTGATTGCTCTGGCAAGAACTTCCAATACACTGTTTAATAACAGTAGTGACAGTGGGCATCCTTGTTTTGTTCTTGATCTTAGAATGAAAGTTTCAGTATTACATCATTGAGTGTGATGTTCACTGTGGGGTTTTCATATATGTCATGCATCTATTTTTAAAGCAGTATTTGTGAGTTACACCTTCCTAACTCTAGTGGAAGCTCAAGTGGGTGATAAACATGACTTAAAACAAAGATTTCCTATCATTTCAAAAACTGAGTAGATACCCATTATCAGCAAATAAGACACTGAAATTCTCTTAGGGATAATGAAAAGGCAGAAAAAAAATACATTTGTGTATTTTATTCAACAAGATCTCACAGAGGCAACTAACAGTGCAAAATGACAGCAATTGGAAAGTGGGTTTTGCAGAGAATACCCTCTTAGATTAAGATATAAAACATAGACATTACATGATCAAGTCTCTTAAAAGATCAGAAAATTGAATATTCCAAAGCTCTAAACACGTTGTACTTGCAAACATTATATCCTTCTCCCTTCTCATTAAACCAGCAGAGCTTATGATAGCCAGTCTGTACTTTATGTTCCTTGGTTGGAGAGCTACAAAGAGTGAACCATGAACTTATTAATTCAAGGAACAACCAAAAATAACTGCTGCCTGGATTTTAGTAAAATAGTGGTAGAAAACAAAGGTTATGTAATTTTCAAAAGGAAATGAATAACCAATGATTAATACCCTTGCATCAGTGAGCTAGCCAGTCAAAAATTAAACAAACAAACAAACAAACAAAACCTGTGATGAATTTGCCTTTACAAAACAATAATTTCAGAACTGGGTCTTGTAAATCATTGTATAGTGAGAAGGAAACAAATCTAGAGAAGTAAAATTGTTTTCCTAAAATAAATGGTAGAGTTAGAATTAGTATATCTCCTTCATAATTATGATAGCTAATGTTTATAGAGAACTTTTAACATTCCAGAAAATATTGTAAAAGTAATTCATATGTATTAATTCATTTAATCCTTACTATGAACTTATGAGTTAGATACTGCTATTATCCTATTTTACATATGAGGAAACTGAAGCATGGGAGGTTAAATAGCTTACCAGAAGTCATACAATTCATCAATTGCCAAGTCAGGATTCAAACTCATTCTAGCGCTAGTTCATGAGTTTTTAGCCATTATGTTATATTTCCTCTCTCTTTTGCTCAATGAATTAGTACTTGGCATTATTGTCATAGCAGAATCTTATATAATGGTATTTTGTAATAAAATACAAAATTTCTATTGGCATCTGTATTTAGTGAACAAAAATTAAGGTTTTTTTCCTAGGATCTGTTTTTATATAATCTATTTTTTGTCTTTGCTTTAGACTAAATTCTGACTCCCTTTTATTCAATCTATTGATTTTAGTAATTGCATGGATTTGATTCTAGCTTCATTTGCTTTATGGTCTTTGGCAAATCCATTCATTTCTCTGTACTTAAATTACTTATTTTATTTTTATATGGAGGATTTCTCCATTATTGATACATGGAAAGGATGACTTCAGTATGATAGGACAAACCAGGAGGGACTGGAAGAGCAAACTGGGTCATGTCAGTGGGGGAAGAACTGCCACAGGAAGTGAATTCAGCTCAGGAGGCAGCAGCCAAAAGGTGAATATTATGGCTACTCAGAATGTGTGGGAGTAAAACCAACAGCCAGCATCTCAAAATCTCAACACAGAGTCTTAGTAACTTGTTATCTGAATAGGCCATGTAATCTGAAGGAAATCATAGAGTGCTCTTCTGTCATCAAACAGGCAATCAGATTCAGAAAGGTCTGTCTGCAGCAGCAGACCTTCAATTTCCTCATCCTAATATGGGAATGACAGTTCCTATTTTGCTTGGTTATTAAGAAAATTAAAAATATATTAAAAACTATCCACACAAATCATATCACATAGTGTAAATATCAGTGATTCTCAAATGATGGCATTTGTAAATGAGTGAGGGCATTTTTATTGTCCCAATGACCTGGAACCATTACTGGCTTTTAGTGGGTGGGAGCATGAGATGCTAAATTTTCTGCAGTGCTGAGAATAATTTTGTATAGATCAGAACTTTCCCATTCAAAATTGCCCTCCTCTTCACTTTGAGAAACACTGGGAGAAGTAAAAAATAATGTATAGCTGTTTTATTACTATGAATTCTGTCATATGGGTGAGAGTTCCTTAAATTCCTCTTGGCTAAGTTCAGAATTGGCTTTTCATTCTGTGTTCTATTGCCCATTCTTTTTCTTCTCTTCAACTGGTCTGTAAGTAAAGGAGACAACTCCTCACTTATTTATTATTTCTCTTCTCTGGTCTATACAATCCAAGTTTCTGTAGCTGTGTTATTGCTAGATCTCCCTTGATCTCAAACATCTTGAAAAGTTTGCTATGTGATCTGGTTTTGAGGATCCTTAACCATGCTGTTGTCTTCTCTGGATTCATTCTGATTTTTTTGCTGTTTCTCTTAGAATGCATCTTCTGATTTTACTACAGTACTCCAAATAGGTAGTACGGTAGTACCAACACAGTATACTGTGACCTTGTTGTTTATTTTGACCTGTAGTATTAACTTGCAAATCAGTACCTGTGTTGCTACTTTCAGTTTGAGCTCATCTAAAGTTTCAACATGTACATCCAACTTCATTTGGGTCTCCACATTTTGTAATATGCTGAGCCAAATATTGAGGATTCAGATATGAAATGAAGATGGGGAGGAAAATGACTAATCAAAGTCTAAAAGTAGTTCATTCTATGAGAATGGTAATCAGGGAAGATTTCCCGGCAGGAAGGACACAAGTCCTCATGGAGGTGGCTGTAGAAATAAGCATAGAGATGGGAGGCTGATTAGCTAGGAAGATGGAAGGGCATGAATAATGGCAAGGTGACATTTGATATCATAATGAGCATGGGCAAAACACCTGCTGTTACTACAGCATTCATGGGTAACAAGCAGGTGAATGGAAGCAGAGGCTGGGGGTGGGAACAGATCATCCAGGACCTTAAGTACTGTTTTAAGGAGTTTGGAATCTATCTTCTAATATATTAGGAAGCATTGAATGATTTTATGCAGCAAAATCAGTTTCTAGATTAATTGTGGGAGTTAGTGTGGGGTGTGGAAGCAATATAGGAGACCACAAGCTCAGCTAGAAATCTCTAATCAAAATGGTAGAGATATTGAGAGCCTAAAATAAGTCAATGATGGTGCATCTTGTTTAGGAGGTAAAATCAACAGAATGTAGAGACACACTGGATGTGGGAGTAAAAGTAAAGGAATAATCTAAGATGACTTAAGTGTTCTGATTGACAGAAGAGTTACCTTACAGAAAGATATGGAACACAGGGAAGGGTTGGCTTGGGGAGGGTGGACAGCTGATGAGTTTGTAAAAACTGCTGCTAATCCAGACACTTCCATACTTTATTGTAAGTTTGGATTTTAGATCTATAATTTTAAAATAGAGTATATACCATAGTTGAAAGGCTATATCACAATTAATATGATGTTAATATTATTCATTATATTAATAGAGAATCAAAGAGAAAAACCACTAGATGTAGAAACAGAGACATGGAAAGTATTTGACAAATTTCAGTAGTGATTCAAGGTAAAAACATTTTTAAAAATAGGAAAAAAAGGAATCCCAAAGACTTTCTAACTAAAAACCTGTAGCAAATACCATCATATAATGTGAAGAAATTATAAAGACCTACCTATTAATATAATACACAGTCAGGGATGCTATCAATAATTTTTCTACATTATTCTGCATTTCTAATTAATAAATTAAGTAAATGAAATAGCAGTATAAATATTGAACAAAGAAGTGAATTATCATTTACAAGTGATTTAATGTAAAATCATAAATCTAGATAACTCAAATTCTTTTAAGAGAATAAAAATGGGAACTTAGTGAGGATTCCAGATATAAGAAAAGTCTGCTAAAGTAATAAGTTAGTAATTGAAAACAATTCTTTTCACAGTAGCAACAAAAATAAAACCTACCTAGAAATAGGTTAATAAAAATGATATAAACCTATATTAAATTTTTGTTCAAGTGATATAATAAGAATTAAATAACTGGAAGTAAAGAGCATGTTCCTAGATGGAAAGACTTAATATCATATAGATGGTATCCTTTGCCAAATAAATATATAAATTTAATGTAATTCCAGCCACAGTACCAGTGCTCTTTTTTTGTTTTGTTTTGTTTTTTACTGAAATCTCAATACAGTGATTCTAAAGTTCATACAGACAAATAAGTGCTTGAGAATTTCCCAATGATATCACAGAGAGTTTTAAGAGTAAAAGTTTTATGAAAGTTCAAACAGAGAACAATGTGTTTTTACATAGCCCGAAGTGGTGCAGGAGCCCAAATTTTAATGACCCTGTGCTCTAACAGCCAGTGCTATGTTCTTGCCGCAGGATATTATTTTGGCTTCAATAAATCAACATTATTTATCAATTTAAATACATACTTAAAAAATATTAGTTTTAAATTTTTATTCCATTTATCAGTGAATTTCTTTTGTTTTTATAATTATAAATGAGTTATAAGCAAATAATTCATTCCAAATTTATGTGTGTAAATAATTATGTAAAGTATATTCAAAAGTAATTGTCAACAGTGGGAGTGCTTGGGAATTTTTTTTTTTCCCTTTAAAAGTGGTTTATACATTACTTAGGTTTGTGTAACACTTTATTAGAAAGAGATCCCTAGTTTTGAACAAAAATCTCTCCCTAATATTGGCTGCCTATCATGTATCTGTCACTTTTCCAAGCACTGGGCATACTAGAATGCCTATAACAGACCCAACCTGTGTTTATATAGAGTTTATATGCTATTGGGCATAAGCTAATACCTATGGAAACAAATATATACATAAGGGATCAGCATTAAGTGCCATGAAGAAAATAAAACAGGCTAATGAGTCAGAGGAGGACTGTATAGGGGGTACAACTTCAGATCCATGGACAGGGAAATGATGATATATGAAGCTTAAGTTATGAGATAGGGTCAGCCAGGCAATGATTTGGAAGAATAGTTTCCAGGAAGCTGGAAGAAAATCTGGGGCAAATGCCCTGAGGTGGGAAGAATTTGAGTATATTTGAAGATGAGTAAGAAGGAGAGTGAGGATGGAGACTAGTGTACCAGGTGATGGTGGTGGTATAGGAGGAGATAAGGAGAGAAGGTGATGGGCCATGTAGGACACAGTAGAAGGGGTTGATTTTATTTTAAGTACAATAGGAAACCATTGGAGTATTTTAATCTGGGGAAATTATATAATCTGATTTACAGTTTTTAAAAGAATACCATAGTTGCTATAAGGAGACTGGATTTTACAGGAAGAGGGCAAGTATAGAAGTAGGGAGACATTTGGAGGCACAACATGACAGTAATCCAGGTTAAGGATACACTTATATGAAGAAAAGCAGATGGACTAAGGACATAATTTGAGGTAGAGTGAAAACAACTTGCTGACATATTGAATGTCACTGTGGGATGAGTATTTAGGCTGAGTTACTGTGTGTATAGAAGTTCCACTTATTGATGAAAAGGGCTGAGGGAGGAATAAGTTTATTGCTAGTTTGTTTTGATTTTCTCTCCCCCAGTGGGCTAAAACAGAGTTCATTTACCATAAATATCTATTGGGACTATTGAAAAAACAAAATCACTTTTCTATCAAAGCCCCTTTGACATTAATTATTTTGATTTGCTGGGGATTCTGTTTGCCAGACTTGATCAGCACCATAGTTTTAGGTCTTTTCAACCATCCAGATTGTTCTTCCCGGGATGATTCCCCATTGCCCATATCTATTTTTTATTTCCTTTTGATTTTTAAACAATCTTATTAATGAATAAGTGACCTACAATAAGATTCACCTATTTAAACTATGCAGTTTGATGAGTTTTGACCTATCTATACACCCAAAATAAAATGAACAAACATTTCTAACACTCCCCTAAGTATCTTCATGTCCCTTTGTGATCAATTTCTCTCCATTCCCATGCCCAGGCAACCACTGATCTGCTATCTGACACTATTGTATTAGACAAGGTTCTCTAGGGAAACAGAACCGACAGAAAATATTTTTAAATAGAGATTTCATAAATTGTCTCACATGACTGTGGGAATGCACAAATCCAAATTCTGTAGGCCAGGCTGCAAACCAGGGACTCTTAAGAAGGTCCTTGATGAGTTCCCCAGGAGATGCTGGCTGTCTGAGTTAGAGATGGGGATTCTCTCTCTGAATGCTGAAATCACTTCTCCTTTTAAAGCCTTCAGCTGATTGGATGAGACATCATTCATTGCTGATGGCATTTTCCTCAGTTGAGTATAGATGTATTTAGCCATATATGCAGTCAATTCACTGATGATTAAATTTATGAAAGGCCCTTGTATTACAACTAGCTCAATGCTTGACCTAACAACTGGGCACCATTACCTGGCCAAGATGACATATTACCTAACCATCACAACTATGGACTATTTTACATTTTCCAGAATTTTGTGTAAATGGAAATCATATACTATGAATTATTTTTTGATCAGTCTTTCTTCATTTAGTATAATGAATTCTTTTTTTTTTTCTTTAATAAAAATATGGAACGCTTCACGAATTTGCGTGTCATCCTTGCGCAGGGGCCATGCTAATCTTCTCTGTATCGTTCCAATTTTAGTATATGTTCTGCCGAAGCGAGCACAGTATAATGAATTCTTTATTCATCCATGTTGTTACATGCATCAATGTTTGGTCATTTTTATTTCTGATTAGAATACCATTGTATGGATATATTAAAATTTATCTTTTCACCTGTTGACAGACATTTGGGTTGCTTCCAAGTTTTGGCTATTACAAATAAAACTATTATGAACTTTCATGTGCACATATTTTTGTGGACATTTATCATGGGTAAATAAATACCCAGGAATAGAATGGCTGGTGTATCAGCAGGGTTCTCCAGAGAAACAGAACCAATAGGATATATGTGTGCATGCCTGTGTGTGCATGTATATGAGTAATTGTGTATATAAGTTGTAAAATTTTACATTCCTACCAGCAGTGTATGAAATTTTCAGCTGCTTTACATCCTTGCCAACACTTGTATTGGACAGATGTACTCTTTTAAAAGTCTGGTTTTACTCACTGAACACAGAATTCCATGTGTGTTCCAAGAAACAGGAGTAGCTGATTAAATTTATAAAACAATTTATTTGACTGGTCTCTATGTGCTGAGTGCTTTGCAGGGACACATCCTTCATTATCTAAGGTACTATATGGCTTTGACTGTGGCCTTAGTAAAATGGAGTTGACTTCTTAGCAGTCACATCATGCTGTTTAACCGTATTTAACTCATTGTCTAATAAAATTCCTATTCTTTTATATATTTGCTGAAGAGACATATATTTTTATACTTAATTTGGGAAATATATTTCATAAACCTATTTTATTTAACATACTTCAAAAGAGAATTTGTGATGGCTTATCATGAAAGTCCCAAATACAATAACACAACTAAATTAAGTGTAAGGAGACCAGAACCAAGCAAGCATACTGATAGAAAACCTAGATTAAGGGAAGCTGCTGAAGAATGGGTTTCTTGGTAACCTAACTCAAAATGGATATGAGAAGTTATAAAGCACTTGTTAGCCAGTACAAGAAAGCATACCAAACCTCCCTAATTCAACTTTCAGTGGAAGAAACCAAGGCTCAGGGAAGAAAATAACTCCCCGACTGGTTCTAAAACATCTGTGATTTTTTCATAAAACAGTCCCAGAGATCCCACTCATACTGAAGAAAAGGAGTTTTGGTCTAATAGGCAGTGGCCTTATTTATCCACTCATCTATACATTATTACTTTAGTTACAAGTACAGTCTTCTGGCTCTTATCTCCAGTGAACACCAGCCTAAAGATTTCTGAGGCCAGAAACTAGTTTTCAAGGATTCTTTTGAAATCCTTTTTACCTTTTTTTTTTTACCCTTGTTGAATATAATGGCTAAGGTTTGTCTTTTCTAATTACCCTGCACACTAGCCCCTACTTCCTCTAGTCACTTCTTTTTTCTGGTTTTGGTGTTTTGTTCTGTATCAACATCGAGGCCTCCATTTCCTGAAATTTTCACCCATAAACTATGAGTAGTTATGACCTTATAAAATACTTCTAAATCATATTAAAGATCCATGCAAAATGTGGCCTTAGGAAAGTCTTAGTCTTTCACTGGGTATATTTGTGTGTGGAAACCAACCTGCCACAGAGTTTGGTCCCTGTGAGACAAGTTATTAGAGTTTTAATTTAGTTTTGGTCCATTCACCCAGTTGCAGTTCCTTATAAAACTTTCGTAAGAAAGCCAAATTTCTTTGTGACTATTTTAAGAAACCTTTCTACAATATATTTTTCTTTAAGAAGAGTGTTGCTTCTGGACAGAATTGCATTGTAATTCTGGCATATAATAACTGTGTGATCCTCAGTGACTTTTATTTTCCTCTCTGCACCTCAGTTTCTTCATTGGTTAATTGGAGATGATGATAATATCAACCACCTCTTAGGATTGTTGCAAAAATTAAATGAGTTAATATGTATTAATAAAATAATGCCTAACACTTAGTGAATGCTATGCTGTTGGGAATTATTTATCATATTTTACCTTCAGGATTTTAATTCTTTAAAAATTTTCCTTCTCTCTTTTGCTTCTTTATTTCCCCAAAGAGCTCATATAGCTATTTATTTGATGGTTCATCATTGAATGTTGGACATTTCATGTTACTATATCAGAATGACTTTCTGATATTTTATTGCTTTGAAATAGTTCAAATCACCCTGCTGAATGGTATGAATAGAGAGTAACATCTAATGCATTCAGATTACAAAACGACATATAAGTCCACAAACTGAAAAAATGTTCTTGGCACTCTATCTCTCAAGACTTAGTCAATATACATACTTTCCTGGTTGCTTCTACTATACCAATTACATTTCATTCTCTTTCACTGCTCCTAGTACAGACCCACAGATATACATTCCTTTTTCTGGAAAATAAATCTTACAATTCCTTAAAAACATTATTTTCTGCTGAGCATGATGTTCATTTTAAAGTAACCGACCTGAAATATTTTCTGATTTTTATCAGGTTCTATCAGTACTTCTCTGCAATTTGAGTATATGGATGAACATAAAAATTTGGTGGTTTGAATTTTATGATAAAAATAAACATCTCAGAAACTCTTTCCTTATGTTTTATTCCTCCTTATAGTACCACCATTATTCATGCTTACTACTAAGAATATAGTCAAAGGATATATCATTAAAAAAAAGAATCTAGAGACAAAAAGTGACAAAAAAGCATTAGGATGTAATTAAATTTGTTCTTCAAAGAAAGAATGTTTTAATCTGAATTTATACTCTTTTTCTTTCTTTCTTTCTTTTTTTTTAAGAAACTATAAAAGAACACTAGAAAAGAATACCCCAGGTTCAATGATTCACTAGAAGTCTACCAGGGCTCAGAAGAGAGTCATTCATACTCACAACTATGATTTATTACAGTGAAAGGCTACAGAGCAAATCAACAAATGGTAAAGGTGCAAGGAGCAAAGTCTGGAAGAAACGAAGCTCAAGCTTCCAAGTGACCTCTTTTACAGGAGTCACACAGGACACATTTAATTCCTGCACCAATGAATTGTGAGAACACATGTGAAATGTTGTTTACAGTGAAAGTATGCTTGAGCCTAGAAGTCCACAGTTCTTATTGGGAGCTGGCCACATAAGCACTTTTTAACACACCCCAAAATTCTAGAATCTCAAACATAAAGCAGGTATTCAGCATATACTATATCTTTTACCCAGTTTAGGCACAATGAGCCACTCTTATCATTTGAGGAAAGTTTCATATCAGTGTAGGAAACTGATTAACATTCCAAGTTACTTGATGCCAGGCAAGGGCCAACCTTGCTAGTAGGTCTTTCTAAGGATAGTCATTTCAGGCCTGCTATATTAATGCTTTTCTGTATATTAGCCAAATCCTTCATTTTATAAATCCATATCTTAAAATTGTGTTTTAATGATAACCATTATGCAACAGTCTTAGGTCTGAGGAGAGGAATATAGATTTTATATTGCAGGTATTTAATAGAAATTATTCTACTCCATGTTCCTTTGGAAAATAGTGACATGATTTTCTCCCTTTAATATTTTATGAAAGGAGTGATCTTTTTCACCAGTCCTCTCAGAGTTTATGTGAAGAAAAGAAAGGAAAATAAAATATGTGTTTTGAAGAGAAAAAAGGCAACAATGGGACATGCAGGGTGCCAGACTGAGGATGTGATGTTTCATTCTCATTAGTAGGAGGCAGGGCACAGAATTCTGCCAGAAGTGGCACTAAAGTAAGGAGACAGATGAGAAGTTGAAGGGATGATGCTGGAGTTCACTAATGAGGAGTTCGGGCTGCTGGAAATACCAGAGCCAAAGACACAAAACCCAAATATTTGAAAACCAAAGCCATAAAACAAAAAGCAAAACTAATCTGTTTAAAAGATGGACCCAGGGAGTTCTTGGATTGTCAAACAGAGTTTCAATGTTTGGGAAGCCAGTTTAAGAGTGTATATTCTTTATCCGTCCTTAGGTGAACCACTAAAATATATCTAAGAAAAAAAAAACACTCAATCACACACATACACAAAGTCAATTACAACAGAAAGTACTTAAAATATATACATATATTTTAGTATACTTAATATTTAGTGGAGGTCAAAAAAATACACTTGGACCTGAAAAGATTCAAAGATGTCAGTGGCAACAGATGAGGAAGCTAAACAATACATACATATCTTTGCTTAATTTTTTTTTCTTTTAACTTTCTTTTTTTTTTTTTTTCTTTATTTTTAAAGGAGCTTTAGATTACATAAATGTTACATCAAAAATATAGGGACATTCCCGTATACCTCACCATCTCTTCTTCCCACACTTTCCCCCATTAACAACATCTTTCATTAGTGTGGTACCTTTGTTAAAATTGATGAACACATATTGAAGCATTACTACTAAGCATGGTCTGTAGTTTACATTATGGTTTACACGCTGCACTGCACAATTTTATAGGTTTTGACAAAATGTATAACGGCTTGTATCCGTCATTGCAATATCATGCATAACAATTCCAGTGTCCCCAAAATGCCCCATGTTTCACCTATTCTTCCCTTTCTCTCCCCTTGGAACCTCTGGTGATCACTGTCTTTATATCACTGTTACAACTTCTTCCATTGCCAGAATAATAATGTCTACTTTAGTCCATAGTTGCATTTCCCTTTAATATTTGTTCATTCCTCAATCTTGAAGATTTTGGGATGGTGATACCCACTCTGCTTTTGATTGAGAGGAAGCTTAGATCTCATGGGGGCAGATAGATAGAACTTGCTTAGAGTTATACATACTCTTTGTTTTTTGGGATGGGCATTGTTCATCATCATCTTTTCATTAGATGTCCTGGGCAAGTCTGATGAACTGGAGAGTAGGTGTTTGCTGCAACTCTGCTGAGATTCAGGGCTCAACCAGCAAATGGACAGCCAGAAAATTTAAGTCTCTGGGACATATATTTAATGGGTATATTGCTAATTATAGGTTCAAATAAGTGGGGCAGAAGAACCATGTGTAGGAAAATTATATATGAGTCTGTCCCTGATACATTGGGGAGATAGGTTATCATATATTCCAAGGTAAGGCCCAGTGACGGGGTGCCAATTTCCTGGGGTTGTCTGCCCAGCCTATAGTGTCTGTTCTACATCCTCACCAACATTTGGTGTGATCAGTCTTTCTAATTTTAGCCATTCTAGTAGATTTTAAAATTGTATCCAGCTCCATCATAATATTTGGTGTTTGATACTTTTGCATGTGTCTGTTGGCCATTCTTCTCATGTGAAGTATCTATTCAAATTGTTTACATGCTTTTATTGTTTTAATTTGTTCCTTTATTATTGTTTTGAATATTCCTCATGCAAGTTCTTTGTCTATATAGTGAATATATTCTCTCAATTTGTGGCATAACTGTTCCTATTTTATTAAGTATATTTTATGAGCAGTCTAATTAGCCTTTTTTTTCTAGTTAGTAATTTCTATGTCATATCGAAGAAATTTTTGTCTTCTCCAGGAGTGCACAGATATTATCTTATGCTTTGTTCAAAAAAAGTTTCTTCTTCTGAGTTTTGCATTTATGATATATCTCAGACTAATTTTTGATCTAGTGTAGATAAGGAATTAAGCTCCATTTTTATATGGTTATCCATGTTATTCCAACACCATTTATTGAAGACTTGCCATTTCCTGTTAATTTGCTCTGGAGATTTGTTAAAAAAAAAAAAAAAAAAGCAGAAAATTTTCACTATAGCAATTCATGTTCCTACAGCAGGTCTCAGTTGTATTTGGCTATTAGCATACATAATGCACAAATTCCATGTATTTGAACTTCACTCCATAATGCTTCCTTAAAGACTGACTTAAGGCACTTGTTTTAATCAGCTAACTTTGACTTCACTCAGGGTGGAAAGGCAGTCTGGTGATGTGTCACAGAACCAAGTAAACTGTAGCCATGTATGGGGAAATTCTGTGTTTTGAAACATAAAATATATGTCCCAGCCACCTGGGACCTGGGAGTAGAAGCTGCAGAAAGAGTTTCCTTTTTCTTGGTGAAGAAACTAGGAAACCTAGGGACATTTGTGCAAACTGGGGGATTCTTAGTAGCGACCATGCATGCCCAGGGCAAGATGCATGCTCAGAAAGACCTGAGAAGAACCTAACTGTTCATCATGGGATGACCTATATTTTCAGTATAAACTAGGATAAGGGTTAAAAATAGAGCCTCAACACAAAGCCAATCCACGCTACAGCCTTCAACAATTAAAAAACAATACATCCATCCAAAGTATGCTTTATTAATATGTTCAAGACAATTGTTTTATTAAAAATTTATACAAAGACAATCTAGCAAACCCTGGAGGAAAGGGGAGAATCTGACTTCCAGATTTACCACAACAAAATATTCAGATGTCCACATTTCAACAAAAAAATCACAAGGTATACAAATAAACAGAAAGAGATGGCCCATTCAAAGGAAAAAAAAATAAAGTGACAGAAACCATCCATGAGGAAGCACAGGCATTGGCGTTCCTAATTACAGATGTTAAGTCAACTTTCTTAAATAAGATCAATGAACTAAAGAAAAACAGGACAACAAAGTAAAGGATATCAGGAAAATGATAGTTGAACAAAAGGGGGAATTAGAAAAAATTTTAAAAGAACCAAACAGAAAATGCGAAGGTGAAAACACAATAAAAGAAATAAAAAGTCAGTGGAAAGTGTTCAATAGCTGCTTGAATAAGCAGAAGAAAGAATCAGCAAATTTGAAAACAGTATAATTGAATTTATTCATTGTGAGGAGCAAAAAGAAAAATGAATGAAAAATGTCAGCAAAACCTAAGGTACCCTTGGGGCACCATGAAGTACATTAACAAATACATCATGGGGTCCCTGAAGATAAAGAGATAGAGAAAGTGACAGAAACTTGAAATGATGGCCAAAAATATCCCAAATTTTTATAAAGTCATAAATGTACACATTCAAGAAACTCAACAAACTCCAAATAGGGTAAATTCAAAGAGAGCCACACTGAGACACATTGCAGTCAAGCTGTTGAAGGCCAAAGAGAAAGGGAATCCTCAGAGCAGCAAGAGAGAAGTGAATCATCATGTAAAACAGATCCTCAACAAATTGCTATCTACAAGAGACTCTCCTTAGACCCCAACCCATAAATAATAAAAAGTGAAAGAATGGAAAAAATATTTAATGTAAATACCAAAAGAGAGCAGAGGTGGCTATGCTAATATTAGACAAAATAGAATTTATGTCAAAAAAACGTTTACTAGAGACAAAGAATGACATTATATACTAATAAAAGGGCCAATTTATTAAGAATATATAACAATTATATATTCTATATAGCAGAGCCCAAAATACATAAACTTTGGCAGAATTGAAGGCAGAAATAGACCGTTCCATGATTGTAGCTGGAGGTTTCAATACACCACTTTTGATAATGTATAGGACATTTTGACAGAAGAACAATAAGGAAAGAGAATTTGAACAATGCTATAAATCACCTAGAGCTAACAAGCATATATAGAAATATATAGAACACTCTACCCAAGAAGAGCATACAACCCGTTCTTCTCAAATACACACGGATCATTGTCCAGAATAGGCCATATTTTAGGTCACAAAATGACTCAATGTATTTTTAAAAATTGAAATAAAACAATGTCTTCTTCAACCACAATGAAATGAAACTAGAAATCAATAACAGAAGGAAAACTGGAAAATACGTAAATATAAGGAAATTAAACTATGCACTTTTAAACAACCCATGAGTCAAAGAAAAAAAAAAAACACAATAGAAGTTTGGAAAATTCTTAGAGACAAGTTAAAACAAAAACACAACATCCCAAAATTTGCCAAATGCATGTAAGTCAGGGCTCAGAGGGAAATCAATAGCTGTAAATGGCTACATTATAAACAAAGAAAGATCTCAAATCTATAACCTAACTTTATAGCTGGAGGATCTAAAAAACAAAAGCAAACTAATCCTAAAGTTAGTAGATGGAAGGAGATAATAAAGATTAGAACCTATATAAATGAAATAGAAAATTGAAAAGCAAATAAGAGAATAAGTGAAACTACAAATTGATCTGTGAAAAGATCCATAAAATTGACAAATCTTTAGCTAGATTGACAAAAACGAGAGTGAAGATGTAAATAATTAAAATTGAATGAGGTGGCCAATAATACTGATCTTGCAGAGATTAAAAGAATTTTAAGAGAATACTAGGTACAGACAAATCAGATACTTTATATGAACTGGTCAAATTCCTAGAAACATACAATTTACCTAAATTGACTCAAGAAGAAATAGAATATCTCACAAGAAGAAACAGAATATCTCAATACAAAAATGATTGAACCAACAACCAAAACCTCCTAAAAAAGAAAATCCCAGGGCCAGATGGCTTCACTGGTAAATTCAAGGAAGAATTAACACCAAGTCTTCTCAATCTCTTCCAAAAAATTTAAGATGAGGCAATTCTTCCTGCCTCATTCTATGAGGCCTGCATTGACTGGTATCAAAGCCAGATAAAGACATCACAAGAAAAGAAAATTACAGGCCAATTTCCCTTATATTATGAAAGAAAATATCCTCAGCAAAAATAAAAGCAAATTGGAGAGTGGATGTAGCTCAAGTGGTTGAGCACCTGCTTCACGTGTATGAGGTCCTAGGTTCAATCTACAGTACCTCCTAAAAATAAATAAATAAATAAATAAAAGTAAATTGATTCCAACAGTATATTAGAAGGATTTCACACCAAGTTCATTTGAACTTTATCCTGGGGATGCAAGAGTGGTTCAACATAAGAAAAATCAGTCAGTTGAATATACTATATTGATTAGAATGTAGGGAAAAAAATCAGATGATCACCTCATTTGATGCAGAAAGTGAATTTGATGTAATCTAAAACCATTTCATGATAAATACACTTGGAAAAGTAGGAACAGAAGGCAACTTCGTCAACATGATAAGGAGCACCTATGAAAAACCCACAGCAAACATATTTCTTAACAGTGAAAGAGGGAAAGCCTTCTCCCTGAGGTCAGGAACAAGAAAAAATAAGGGTTCCCACTTTCACCATTGTTATTTAACATTGTACAGGAAGTCTTTGCTAGAGTTATTAAGTAAGGCAAATAAAATTAATTCAAATTGGAAAGAAAGAAGTGAAGTGACCTCCATTCACAGATGCCTTGAACCTACATCTAGAAAATCCTAAGCAATCCACAAAAAATATTAGAATTAATAAAAGAATCAGCTAAGTTCATATAAAACAAAATGAAAAAAAAATGTATATACTAACAATGAATAACACAAAATTAAGAAAATTCCATTTGCAATAGCATTAAAATGAATAAAATTCCTAGGAATACATTTAACAAAGGAGGTTAAGAATGTACACTGAAAACTATAAAACACACTTGGAAGAAATTAAAGACAACCCAAATAAATGACAAGATGTCCCATTTTCATGGATAGGAAGACTTATTAATATTTCAACATACCCAAAGGGCTCTACAGATTCAAGGCAATCTCTACCAAAATTACAGCAGCATTTTTCACAGAAATGGAATGCATTCACATGGAATTTAAGGAGCTCTGAATAGCTAAATCAGTATTGCAAAAGAAAAACAAAGTTTGAGTTCTCACATTTCCTGCTTTCAAAACTTATCAGCAAAGCAGTAGAATCAAAACAGTGTGGTGCTGGCTTAAAAATAGACATATAGACCAATGGAATAGAATGGAGAGTTAAGAAATAAATCCATACATCTATAGCCCACTAATTTTTCACAAGGGTGCCAAGTACAATAATTGTGGAAAGAATGGTCTTTCAGCAAACGCTACTGGGGAAAATCAATACCCACTTGCAAAAGAATGAAGTTGGGCCCTTACGTCACACCATGTACAAAAACTAACTCTAAAATGGACAAAAACATAAGATTTAACATCATAGAATTCCTAGAAAAAAAGATAGGGGAAAACTTAATAACTTGAGATTTGTTAGTGATTTCTTAGGTATGACACCAAATGCACAAGCAAAAAAAGAAAAAATGAACTTCAAAAAAAATGGACTGAATCAGAAGTAAAACATTTTTACATCAAAAGGACACTATAAAGAAAGTGAAAAGGCAACTTATAGAATTGGAGAAAATAATTGCTAGCCATATATATGATAAGTGTTTAATATCCAGAATATATAAAGAGCTAAGATAAGTCAACAACAAAAAGACAGCCTGATTTTAAAATGGACAAAATAATTGAATAGACATTTCTCCATAGAACATATACATATGACCTGTAAGTACATGAAAAGATGTTCAACATCACTGGTCATCAGGGGAATGCAAAACACCACCAAAATGAGATATCACTTTACACACATACTTAGATGGCTATTATTTTTAAAATGGAAGGTAAGAAGCAGAGAAATTGAAATGCTTATACATTGTTGGTGACATTGAAGAATGGTGCAGGCACTGTGGAAATTAGTTTGATTGTTGCTCAGAAATTTGAACATAGAATTAATATATAACCCAGCAAATGCACATCTTGATATATACCCAAAGAATGGAAAGTAGGCACTCAAACAGATGTTTGTGCACCAATGTTTATAGCAGCATTATTCATAATAGCCAAAATGCAGTAGCAACCCAAATGTTTATAAACTGAGGAATGGATAAACAAAATGTGCTATACACATAATGGAAAATTATTCATCCATAAAAAAGAATAAACTTGTGATACATGCTATAATATGCATGGAACTTGAAGTCATCATGTGAGAAAATAAGGCAGAAATGAATGGACAAATATTGTATGACTCCACTTTATAAAATATGTAGAATATACAAATTTTATAGAGATGGAAAGTGGATTACCAGTTACCAGGTATGGGGGGGGATGGGTGAGCAAGATGCGGGGTGGGGGCACAGGAATGGGGAATTGTTGCTTAATGGTATAGAATTCTGTTTAGGGCATTTAAAAGGTTTTAATAATGTATGGTGGTAATCATAGCACAATATTGTGCATGTAATAAATACCACTGAATTGTATATTTGAAAACTGGTTAAAATGGAAAATTTTGCATTTATGTATGTCACCACAATACAAAAAAAATCCCTATTTAGTTAGTTTCATCTAAAGATTAGTTCTTGAATTTATTTCACAATTCTGCAGATTTAAATTTTAAAGTATTACAGTATTTTATAAAATCTAAAGTACTATAGTTAATAAGATGTATCATAAACATCTATACCACTATGAAAGAAAATGAAACACTGCCAAATAACTATTATACAGTAGCTTTTTGTCACTTATACTTTTTATTTTATATTTATTGAAAGGGAATTTTTAAGTAATTTACAGTTTTTTACCATTTATCACTATTGTACATGCATCAAAAAGGAAAATATAAGAAAAATATGTGAGTTAAAGTGTTCCTAAAACTCTTTATAATGAGCCTAACTGTTCTAAACCCATTTTTGATTCAGAGCATTTGGTGTATGTGTTTTCCACCCAATATTTTTCTGTATGCCACCAAGAATATTGGTGATGCAGCGTTACTTGTTTAGTATTTTGCTATATTTTTTATAGTGTGTATCAGCTAGCAATGGATTCTCCCAGCTTTTGTGTATCTGAGAAGGTCTTCCTCCTTTTTATTTTAAAAAACAATTTATTAATTTGACTTCCAGGAAGATGGTGGACTAGTAAGACACAGAAATCTCTTCTCCAAAAAAATAGTTAGAGGACAGGCTGAAACAGCCCTTAAAAAGATCTTCTAGGGTTTAGGACAGCAGGTGAAGGCTGCACACCACCCAGAGGAGAGAGGGACAAAAAAGGCAAGTCGCGACGACAGAACTGTTTGGTCTACAGTGTCCCAAGAGCCCTTCCAGGCCAGGTGGGGCTGAGCCATTGTATAATGATATACAAACCTCCCAATTTCCTCCTCTACTAACAAAGACTGATTGTTGAGGACTCAAGGGGAGTGGAAATATTTCTTAGATGGGAAAAGGGAGGGAGCTGCCAGAGAAGACTGGAGAACTGTCTCAGAAAGTTTGAATTACAAGGCTCTTAGCCCCCAGACAGGAAGCTCTATCACATTGATCTGGTCTGTGTTGCAACAAATACACTCTGACCTGGCATTGAATTGAGAGCTGCCAAGGAGCGCCATCTCCTGGCAGACCAAAGGAGTGCACATAAGAAAATTAAAAATAAGTAGCAGAGGCTTTTCCTGGCCTCTATAGCCTCCCTGCCCAAGGGCCTAGGAAGCGACTCTACAATTAATTCCTGGGTCCAGTGCCCAGTTTTGAGCAATCAGCAGGACAATCCTAACAATCCGGTTAGAGCCAAAAATCAAAGAGCTGTGGTAACTCACAGCCTCCTGCCACTAAATCCCTATAAAAGAGAAAGAGATTGAGCATCTGAGTAAACTACATCCTAACGAGATGCCTAAATACCAACAAAAAATTAGGAGCCATACTAAGGAAATAGAAGACATGGCCCAAGAAAAGGAATACATCAAAGAAGAGATGCAGGATATGAGAGAACTAATCAGTGACATGAGCACAAATTTCCAAAATCAAATTAATGAATTGAAAGACAAAATAGTTAAAGAGATAAATGACATCAAGAAGACATTGAGAGAATGCAAAGAAGAATTTAATATCCTGAACAAAAAAGTAATAGAGTTCATGGAAATGAAAGACGCAATACGTGAGGTCAAAAACACATTTGAGGCATACAATAGCAGACTCAAAGTGGTAGGAGAAAGAATGAGTGATACTGAAGACAGAGCAGCTAAAGTTGAAGAGAGAAAAGAACAGAGAGACAAAAGAATGGAAAAAATTTGAGCAGGGGCTCAGAGAGTTGAATGACAACACAAAATACAACAACATACGTGTCATGGAGTTCCAGAAGGAGAAGAGAAGGGAAAAGGGGCAGAAAGAGTATTTGAGGAATTAATAGCTGAAAATTTACCAACTCTCATGAAAGAAATGAACCTACATGTCCAAGAAGCACACCGTACCCCAATCAGAATAAATCCAAATACACCTACACCAAGACACATACTATTCAGAATGTCAAATGTCAAAGGTAAAGAGAAAATTCTCAGAGCAGCAAGAGAGAAGCAAATTATCACATACAAGGGACGTCCAGTAAGACTTAGTGCAGATTTCTCTTCAGAAACCATGGAGGCAAGAAGACAGTGGTATGATACAATCAGGAAACTGAAAGAGAAAAACTGCCAGCCTAGAATTCTTTATCCAGCAAAAGTATCCTTCAAATATGAAGGTAAGTATAAAATATTCACAAGCATACAGAAACTAAGAGAGTTTGCAAAGAAGAATCCACCTTTGCAGGAAATATTAAAGGAAGCCTTAGAACCTGAGAGAAAAAGACAGGAAAGAGAAGCTTGGAGGAGAGTATAGAAGAAAGAATAGCCAAAAGGATAACCAAAAGAGTAAAAAGAGAGACAAAAATAAGATGACATATGAAAACCAAAGAATAAAATGGAGGCAGTAAATAGTGCATATACAGTAATATCATTGAATGTGAATGGATTAAACTCCCCAATCCAAAGATACAGGCTGATAGAATGGATAAAAAAAAAATGAGCCATCCATATGCTGCTTACAAGAAACTCACCTTAGATCCAGGGATACAAACCAGATGAAAGTGAAAGGTTGGAAAAAGATATTCCATGCAAATAGTAACCAGAAAAGAGCAGGGGTAGCTATACTAATATCAGACAAATCAGACTTTAAATGCAAAAAACTTATAAGAGATACAGAAGGCCATTATATATTAATAAAAGGGACGATCCACCAGGAAGATATAACAGTCATAAATACCTATGCACCTAACTAGGGTGCCCCACAATATATGAGACAAACTCTGGCAAAACTGAAGGGAAAAATAGACATTTCTACAATAATCGTCAGAGACTGCAACAACCCTCTCACATCATTAGATAGAACAACTAGACAGAAGATCAACAAGGAAACAGAAAACTTGAACAATATGATAAACAAGTTAGACCTAACAGACATATACAGAACACTGCATCCAAACTCAGCGGGTTATACATTCTTCTCAAGTGCCCATGGATCTTTCTCCAGGATAGACCACATGTTAGGTCACAATACAGCTCTCAATAAATATAAAAAGATTGAAATTATACAAAGCACCTTCTCAGATCATAATGGAATGAAACTAGAAATCAATAACAGACAGGAAAAAAGTAAATCTGCATATGTGTGGAGACTGAACAACACACTCCTAAATATTCAGTGGGTCAAAGAAGAAATTGCAAGTGAAATCAGTAAATATATTGAGACAATTGAAAATGAGAACATAACATATCAAAACTTATGGGATACAGAAAAGGCAGTCTTGAGAGGGAAATTTATAGCCCTAAATGCCTATATTAAGAAACAAGAAAGAGCTAAACTCAAAGATTTAACTGAACAACTTGAGAAACTAGAAAAAGAACAGCAAACCAATCCCAAAGCAAAAAGAAGGAAAGAAATAATAAAGATTAGAGCGAAAGTAAATGAAAATGAGAACAGAAAAGCAATAGAGAAAATCAACAAAACCAAAAGCTGGTTCTTTGAGAAGATCAATAAAATTGACAAACCCCTCGCTGGACTAACAAAGAAAAAAAGAGAGAAGATGCAAATAAATACAATCAGAAATGAAAGGGGGGAAATTGCAAATGACCTCACAGAAATAAAAAGAATCATAAGAGGATATTATGAGATACTATATGCCAACAAACTAGACAACCTGGATTAAATGGACAAATTTCTAGAAACTCATAACCAACCTACACTGACACAACAATAAATACAAGAACTTAACAAACCAATCACAATGAAGGAGATTGAATCCGTCATCAAAAATCTCCCAGCAAAGAAAAGTCCAGGACCAGATGGCTTCAAAGGTGAATTCTACCAAGCATTTCTAAAAGAATTAACACCAATCCTGTTTAAACTCTTCCAAAAAATCGAAGAGGAGGGAAAATTACCCAACACATTTTATGAAGCCAACATCACCCTAATACCAAAGCCAGATAAAGATTCCACAAGAAAAGAAAATTATAGACCAATCTCTCTCATGAACATAGATGCAAAAATACTTGCAAATCAAATCCAACAGCATATCAAAAGACTTATACATCACGACCAGGTGGGATTTATTCCATGCAAGGCTGGCTCAACATAAGAAAATCAATCAATGTAATACACCACATTAACAAGTTGAAGGTAAAAAAACCACATGATCATCTCAATAGATGCAGAAAAGGCATTCGACAAAATCCAACATCCTTTTTTGATAAAAATACTTCAAAAGATAGGAATAAAATGAAAATTCCTCAATATGATAAAAGGCATATATGAAAAACCCACAGCCAACATCATACTCAATGGGGAAAGGTTGAAAGCTTTCCCCCTAAGATCAGGAACAAGACAAGGATGCCCACTGTCACCATTGTTATTCAACATTGTACTAAAAGTTCTAGCTAGGGCAATTAGACAAGACAAAAAAATTAAAGGTGTCCAAATAGGAAAAGAGGAAGTAAAACTCTCACTGTTTGCAGATGACATGATCCTGTATTTAGAAAATCCTGAAGTATCCACAACAAAGCTACTTGAACTAATAAATGAGTTCAGCAAAGTGGCAGGATATAAGATCAACACGCAAAAATCAGTAATGTTTTTGTACACTAGTACTAAAAAATCTGAGGAGGAAATCAGGAGGAAAATTCTATTTTCAATAGCAACAAAAAGACTCAAATACCTAGGAGTTAATTTAACCAAGGAAGTACAGGACCTATATGCAGAAAACTACAAAACAATGCTAAAAGAAATTTTAAAAGACCTAAACAAATGGAAAGACATTCCGTGTTCATGGATTGGAAGAATAAATATCGTGAAGATGTCAATCTTGCCCAAACTGATTTATAGATTCAATGCAATACCAATCAAAATCCCAACAGCTTACTTTACAGAATTAGAGAAGGCAATTACCAAATTCATCTGTAAGGGTAAGTGCACCCGAATAGCCAAAAGTATTCTAAAAAAGAAGAGCAATGTGGGAGGAATTTCACTGCCTGACCTTGAAACATATTACAAAGCTCCAGTGGTCAAAACAGCATGGTACTGGCATAAAGATAGACATATCGATCAGTGGAATAGAATTGAGAATCCAGAAATATACCCTCACCTGTACAATCAACTGGTTTTTGACAAAACTACCAAGCCCACGCTGATGGGAAAAAATAGTCTCTTCAACAAATGGTGTTGGGAGAACCGGATATCTATAACCAACAGAATGAAAGAGGACCCCTATCTCACCCCCTATACAAGAATCAACTCAAAATGGATCAGAGATCTAAATATAAAAGCCAGGACCATAAAACTACTAGAAGAAAATGTAGGGAAACATCTTCAAGACCTTGTAGTAGGTGGTGGTTTCTTGGACCTCACACCCAAAGCACGTGCAACAAAAGAAAAAGTAGATAAATGGGACCTCCTCAAAATTAAACACTTTTGCACCTCACAGGACTTTGTCAGAAGGGTGAAAAGGCAGCCAACTCAATGGGAAAAAATATTTGGAAATCACATATCTGATAAGGGTTAATATCCAGGATATATAAAGAGATGTTACAGCTCAACAATAAAAAGACAAATGACCCAATTAAAACATGGGCCAAAGACTTGAATAGACATTTCTCCAAAGAAGAAATACAAATGGCAAAAAAACACATGAAGAAATGCTCAGCATCACTCATGATTAGGGAAATGCAAATCAAAACTACAATGAAATATCATTTCACACCTATCAGAATGGCCACTATTAAAAAGACAGAGAACTACAAGTGTTGGAGAGGATGTGGAGAGATAGGAACACTTCTTCACTGTTGGTGGGAATGTAGGGTGGTACAACCACTATGGAGGACTGTTTGGCAGTTCCTAAAGAAGTTGAATATAGACTTGCCATGTGACCCTACAATACCACTACTGGGTATATACCTAGAAGAACTGAGAGCAGTGACACGAACAGACATCTGCACACTGATGTTCATAGCCACATTATTCACCATTGCTAAAAGTTTGAAACAACCCAGGTATCCATCAACAGATGAATGGATAAACAAACTGTGGTCTATTCACACGATGGAATATTATGCAGCTGTAAGAAGAAATGAAGTCATAAAGCATATGACAACATGGATGAACCTGGAGGACATTATGTTGAGTGAAGCAAGCCAGACACAAAAGGACAAATACTGTATGAATTCCTTACTATGAACCAAATATATTGTGTAATATATTGTTTGATTAAAAAAAAAAATTTACATGTATCCATTACATTTAATTGAGTAGTGTATATATTTATTCATCTGTGTTTACCTTTTAGTTTTTAATTGTTTATGTTTTCAATTATTAAATGTACAAAATAAAGTTAAAAAAAAATTTTACATGTGCCAATAATTGTTTTGTTAACCTCCAGTATAGCTCAATTTGTAGACTGAAGAAAATATCAACCCATGGCAATCCTGTCCCTGTATCTTCAAATCAAGCTGAAATAAACTGAGGTCTAGGGCAAGGATGATCATAGAAACTTTAGAAAGTGCAGGCCCCCAAATCATACATATAGATATTGACAATGTCTATGTATTATTGGCTTTAAATCAAATTCAAGGTCACAATGGCACTGTGATCTCCCAGGCTTATCTAGGGAAAAAGTGTTATCGATGAGGAACAAATAAAGGGAAATTGAATGGTTCTGGGTTAAACTGCTGGAAAGTACTTAAAGGGTTTCCTTTATTTGGCCATTTATTCATGCACAATGGCTTTAGGATTTAAATGTGTTCTTTTTAATTGCTAAATCCATTGAGGCAGTGAACTGGATCTTTGTAGGGCTGCTAGTACCCGGATTACTGCCCTGGGAGCCATAATTTAAATACCACATAAACATCCCCTAAATAAAAGTATTTGCCACCATACAAGTATTGGGGTAATATATTTAAATTATTTTCCAGCTTCAAGAAATATTTCTCATCTGAGAAACTGAGAATAAAAATAGAGAATGAGGAAAGAAAACCTCATCACTTGTTGAGGCAGTATGTTGAGCAACACATTGACTTTCTTGCCCTTGCTATTCAGTAGGCAATAACAAATTTGTAAGCTTTTCACTAATTCCAGTTGTTTTCTTCTAGAAATGGTGTCAACAGGCTCTAAACCTATAGAATAGTTATTACTCTTGTGTTTTAAGAGTAGAAGAACAAAAGGAAAAAGATATTTTATTATCATGAACAATAATAAAATATTGAAAATGAAACTTTTTCAGAACATGTGAGACCTAGGTTTAAGCTAGGGTCAAATTGCTATCTTTTACACTTGCATTAGTATCTTGATTTTAATCCATGACACTTTTCCACCTTGCTCAAGTAAGGATGATTTTTGTTTAAGGGCTGAAAATTGAAGCATTTGATTCAAGTTTTGTGAAGTCTTCACTGTATTTTTGGTTTTCTTACTGCATTCCTTCTATGCCCTTCTAAACCTGCCATAATTGTTTTAATCAGGACTTTTAAGATCTTTTCTCTGACCAGGTAATTTTATCTAAAATGCTCAGTGTTAAACTGTACTAGCCTACAATTAAATAGAACCCTTGTCAGAAGGTGAGTGGGATAGTTTGATCTTCTGTGACTAAAAATTCCAAATTTGCTGTGCATTAATGTATTTGTGACTAATCTCTCATGAGAGAAACCAAGCCTGATATAACTCCAGTAGGGGAAAGGTCAGGATTGTGAGCATAATACAAGGAATAAATAGAAGTATTTTTTATGTAGTTGTAGAAATATTACTATACTGACACATCAACAGAAGTGATATCATGTACCTATTTAACAGTTCTCTAAATAACAGCTTAAAATCATAGGGTGTTACAATAAAATTCTTAAAAATACTCTTAAGCGTTTAAAATATTTAATTTTTAGTGTATCAGAAAGTATATGGATTCAAACACTAAAAAAATTGTAATATATCTGACTCTATTTCCTCTTCTATGAAATGTTAAATAGTATGATTCTACCTTAAAGAGTAGCTACTAAACTAGAAAAATATGTACACAGAATATAGCACTGTTCCTGGTATATAATAGATTCTGGATAATAAAGTAATCATTTGGACAAGCTTATTTAAAGCTAAAAATCCCTGTAAACCAATTTCTTGGTAGGAATTTCAGGACATAAAAGGCTATTGCTGCTCAATTAAAATTTGGCAGCTGACACTGGAAGGTGGCAAGACCTTTCATTTAGCTCTATCTTTAACCAACTGTTGAATTTTGGAAAGCTTATGCCTCAGTTTCCATGTTATAAAATGAAGTGATTTCTGTAAATATTACTAAGATTCTTTTGTCTCCTATATTTTGTTGGCCAATGAAAAGCTATATTTCTTTTCAAAACTTCCAAACAACATATTTCTTTTCACCCTTCACACTCCTGTAAATTTCTAGAATAGATAATAATCTAAATAAAATGGCTTTTAGGCAAACCCCTGCCCAGAAATTAATGACTAGGCAATTTTTAGAAGTTTGCTCTAGGAAACTATAATTAGTCCTGATAATATCTTCCATGATTTTGCTGAATATCACAGATACTACTCCCAGGATAGGTTTTGATATTTTAAAAACAGTAAGGTTGCATAGGTTGCCAAGTGGTAATGGACTTTTGATTCATCACATTAAGTGGATTGAATATGTTTGTGTGCCAGAATTCAAGGCAAAAAAATAATAATAATAACAGAAAATTCTGGGTATCTGAATAGTCTTGGCTTTAGATAGGAAAATTCCATTTACCCTATATCATTGCTAATCAAAGTAGTCCATGGACTTGATGTAGCTGCATCACCTAGCAATTTGTTAGTAATGCAGGATTTCAAGACTTATCCCAGAATTTGAGAATTGTAATCTACATTTTAATAATGAGATTCTTATGCTTACTGTAGTTTGAGAAAAACTGCTCTAGAATACTTAAAATTATACTTTATCTGAATTATTGATAATGTCACAAATGAAAAATAATGAAATATCAGGAATATTAATAGACATCATGACAGTAGTTGTTGCAAACAATTGTTGATTTCAAATACCTTGTTAAACTTCAAAACCCTTCTAATGTCGATTAACCATTTTCAGAAAAAAATAACTCCTTCACAAACTAAAATTTTTAGAAAGTAAGCTATTTTAAATCAGCATGTGGCATATCAATGCTATATACACAACTGGTGAAATGAATTCTAGAGGTAAATTCATCCTCACAACTTGTGAGTGTAATTTTACCAGTTTTTTGTAATTATTTTGATGAAATAGTCCTATAGATATAATGTTATTCTCTCATATGTTGCTTCATCTTCCCAGTGAAATCTTATATATTTAGAAGCTATACAAGTTAAACATGTATGAGGTTTTATAGTGACTGAATATAATAAGAAGCCCACCCATAGAGAAATAAGTTTGGGTAAGATAGTATTTTTCATGGACTACTGCTTACTCTGACAAGAGTAATAAGGTCCATCCAATCCCACCTTTTAGAAATATTTGGTATTCTTATAATTAATTTGACTCATTAACTTATTCAAAAGTAATTATTGAGGCTTATCTGTCTGATATATGTTAGGTGCTGAAGAGAGAGCAGTAAAGAAAATCACTCAGTCCTCTACCCTCCTGGCTTTTCTAGTCTAACTATTGAGGGATACATCTATTGATTAATCACACAATAAAAATATAATTACAAGCTATAATAAGCATTTGGAAGTTCTGTGAGTTGAAGAAGGCTTCTTGGAAGAAGTGGCATTAGATTTGAGATCTGAAGGAAGAGTCGACAATTACCAGGATAAAAGTATAGAAGGTAGGGAGTGGGAAGAGAATTCTGAGTTGAGGAATCAGCATGAGTAGAACCTTGTGGAGAGGGAAAGAATGTATGTTAAAGTATCTGAAAAGTCCTATTGGTTGAAACACAAATCATAAAGAGAAGAGGTGGCCTGAAATGAAGCTGAGGAGGTGGTTAGACAGAAGCCAAATCATGTTAAGTTAGTAGTGGTGATAAAGTAAAGGTGAATGAACTCCAGCAGCATAAATGAAAGTGAGTGATTAGAGGGAGAAGGAGGAGTTGGAATATCTTCTATATTTCTCCGATGTGTGGCTTTTCATAGCTGGGGGGTGAATAGATATAAGTTTGGATAAGAAGTTCATGAGTTTGGTTTTGGCCAAAAAGATATTCTTTGGTTCAGGATTCTATTAGTATAATAAATTATTTGATTAGAATGACCAATCTTGCTCCCTGGAATGAAAACAATATACCTTCGACTATACATTAATTTTGGCATACCACAACATATATAAACTCTCCATTGTTTCTCTTATATAAAATTCAAGTTCCAAGAATTCTGTACCAAGAATACAAAGAGTTTAACTTAATGTTCTGGGCCAGATTTTGCCTCTTCTTCTAATAGCTTGATGGTTCTGTTTTGTGTCCCACAGTGCGTTTGTCCCACATTTTCTTTGCTGTGTGATATTGTATTCTTCTACAAGGGTTCTTTTCAGTTAATTTCTGATAATCTAATTACTTAAAGTACATCTTTAGAACCAAGCTTTTAGCAGTTCATTTCTATATAGGAACAATGTAACATAGCAAATAAAGCCTCAGGAGTCAGACACGTCTATGTTCTCAGCCACTTACTGTTATGTTCTGTGCCACTTACTGGTTCTGTGATCGTGGACATGTTCTATATCCTCTCAGCTTCAGTTTGCTTATCTCCAAAATGGAGACATTAATTATTTAATAGGGCTGTTGAGATAATTAAATAAAATAATGTCTGTAAAATACTTAGTACAGTGCTTGGTATGTTATTAGTAAACTACTAACCTTTGATTTTATTGTTGTTTATACTATTGGTATTATTTAACCTTTGCTTCTCACCAATATATTCAACAAAATATTGACTGTAACTTTACTTGTTACCTCATAAATATATAGATTTTTCTGTTCTCTCTCTTTAACTTGAGGATTTTTGACTGGTAGGGCCATGCGAGTGGGGATAGGAAAGATTCTTTTGGATTGAGACACCTCCCATTTGAGGCAGTTATGTTATAGAGATGCTATGTATCAATTTTAATATTTTTCCCTTCACTTTTCCAGCAGCAATTGCTCAGGAAGAATGCTGCAGAGCTAATTTTCAGCATCCTGCCCCTATCTCAATACTGATTATTGAAATACATAGATAATTTCAGACTGACAGATTATTACCTCCTGCCCTGCTCCCCCTAGGCCTTAAGTATCCCCTGCCCAAGCTAGAGTGCTGGTGCCAATGAACGTCTTGTCAAAATTTTTGAACATAATCCCAGCAAGACCCCCTCCCACAATATCACCTTCTCACCTTTTCTGTTCTGCTTCATGCACAATATTAGGCTATACTAACATGGAACATCTACTCAACTACAGCACCAAGAACACACAAGACTTAGTATCTTCTGTTCTTCCACAATTTATTATGAAAATCAAGATGTTATTTAAATGGAGTGTATGTTTACATTGATTTAGCAGGTATAATAGTAAATCCTCATGAGTTTAGTTGCTACTAATCTATAATTCTTGGATTTAGTTTCTTTTCATAAGAACAAAAGTCTAGCAAGCATATAAAAAGAGGGAAAAAAGACATGTTTTACTTATAAAATAGAAGAAAAATTATTTCTTCACACACCTGTAACTTGTGACTTAAAATGATCTCCTAAACTAAAAATGTGCTTATTAATGCATGATGTTTTTGAAAATTTGTTATTGTTTATTTAAAATTATGTTATTTATGTTAACCTGTAATGGTTTATTATTTTCATACATTAATGCATATTTTTTAAATCTCAGTGTTAATTTCTTTTTTAATATAATAAACTTTATTTTAAAAGAGGTTTTAGATTACAGAAACGTTAGTATAAGGGATTCCCATATACCCCTCCCCCTCCCACATCTTCTCTTATTAATAACATATTACAATTGTGTGGTACATTTGTTACAATTGATGAATAAATATTGAAGCATTCCTACCAACCAAGTTCTATCATTTATATTGTGGTTTACACTTGATTCCAATGCCCTGTGTTCCACATATTATTCCCACCCCCTCCTCTCAGAACCTCTGGTAACCACTCTCTTTATATCAGTATTACATGTTCTTCCATTACTACAATATTAATAAGTTTACTTTGTCCATGGTTGCATTCCCCCCTTATATTTGTTCATTCCTCAACCTTGAGGATTTGGGGATGGTGATGCCCACTCTGCCTCAGATTGAGAGGGAGATTAGATTTTATGGGGCAGATGGAAGGAACTGTTTTTCTTCCAGTTGTAGATACTCTGTTTTTTGGGTTGGGGTTGTCCATCATTATCCTTTTGTTAGTTGTCCTGGGTGAGTCCAATGATCTAGAGAGTAGATGTTGTCTGCAACTCTTCTGAGATTCAGGGCTCAATCAGCATATGAAGAGATTTTAAGATTTAAGTCTTTGAGACATATTTAATGGGTGTAGTGATAATTACAAATAAAGGCTCAAATAAAAGGGCTAGAAGAATCATGTGTAGGAAATTTATAAGTGAGTCTAACTCTGTGACATTGGGGAAATAGGTTGTTATATATTTCAAAGTAAGACCCACCCACGGGATGCTGATTTCAAGGGATTGTGTGCCTTGACTATAGTGACCAGATGGCTCTAGAGCCCTCAGGAGCACCCCTATTTGAGGTTTTGTTCATGGTGGCAGTTAGTGAGATCTGCCTGAGACATGTATAAGTGTAATCTCTGGAAGACTGCCCAACTCATTTTGAAATCTCTTAGCCATGAAAACTCTTTTGTATTTGATGTTTCCCCATTTTGGTCAAGGTCTTTTTCCAAAAACATTGCTAGTTGTTGCTATACATGGTTTTTTACCTATTTAATATAGTGTCTAAAAAATCCTTCAAGCCATAGCCAACTTCAATTTTATCTATCCCCAATTATCCTGGACTCCCAAACTTAGATGCCTTTAAAATGTTTTTGTAATATTAGATTCACACTAATTTGACTGACATCCCCCTCAATCAGATACAAGAAAGTCAAGTGTTGTTTTTATATACATATAGATGAGTGTGAAAGCGGTTCCTATGAATTCCTGTGTATTCATTAGCATGGTTCTTCAAATGCAGTACTTGTGTTTCTCTGTAATCTTTTAACCTGTAATGATTTTGCTGCATAATGTTAAGTCTGTATTTTATATCCCATGATTTCTAGCTGGTTCATTTAGTTCTGTTTCCCTAAAGTTGATTGGAGGAAGAGTTAATATCCTCAGCTTTCTAACAGCAGACATTGTAGAGCTCATGCCTGTCTCTACTGTTACTGGCTCTCTAAGCCACACTGCAGGAAATATTACAGCCAACAGAAAGTTTCATTTTCAATTTAGATACCCATTATTTGATGTTTACAGGCCATTCCTAATTCTGAGTCCAGAATTTATGGCTGATATGGTGATTATCATCACAGCAAGCTCCTGCAACTCGACTGTGCTTCATCAGGAGCTTTGTGCTTCTTTATCAGTCTTCCCTGACACCTGAAGCTGATATATAGCACTACGTCCAAATCACCCCATCTTAGAGAGGTTTGGTTTATGACTCCCCAGGTACTCTACTCTTCTGGTGGGTAGGCTAGTTGCAGTCTCACTGAAGAGAAAAGTTGACCCTTGGGAAAGAGGGGGGAGGTCATTAAAACAATAAAACCTAAAATTTAAGACTCCCAACCCCTCTGAATTAAGCTAGAGAGTATGGTTTATTAAGTAAAATTTATTGAATTTTGTTCAGTGCTAAATAATAATGAAACATAGATGTTTCCTAGTTTACCATATAAACCTGACATGAAGAGCAGTATATAAATCTCCTTATGTGACAGTAAGATTGTGGCAGTAACTGCTTTGAATTCATAAGTACATTTGAAACGGTTATTTTATAGTTTCTCTGTTGAACAGACAGTATTTAGTTTTGCCTCTCAGATACCTGGGTGTTCTGCAAACTCTGTTCGATGGTGTTAATTAAAGCTTACTGAGGGACTTTGGAAATCTCTGCACATCGATTGTCTGTAGAAGAATCACTCACTAAATCTGTATTTCTGGAAGGATGTGGTGGCACATGCATCTATTACATGTGCCACAGCCTGAATGATTTTTCATTTTAAATCTTGCTCATTAGACTGAGAATGAAGATATCTTTTGCCACCACTGCCTCCATACCTTTAGGCTTTTGAGTGTGACTTGCCCCTTCTCTCCTCTTGAGGCCTGAGGCAAGGAACTAGAGCTAGCAAAACTAGATAAGGGAATTGAGCTTGATCAATAAAGAGCTTCCCATACCTTCCCTAAGTTGAAGACATCACCTTCTGCCATGAGTAGAAAAGAGAAAAAAACCACAAGAAACAAGGCTGTAAATGAGTTTTCCCAACCTCTGTCCAACCTCACTAGTCAGATAAGTTGTACCTCCTGGTAGGGCCAAGGAATCAGAATTGTGTTTTTTCTTAGGGAATGAAAAAAAAAATACTCTTTTCTGTCGGGAACTATCACTAGGAGACAATAAGCACCCTGGTAGTAATGTTTGCTTGGATTCTAGATCTAGAATGGAACCTAAGAACCCAAGTGGTCAGTTTTTACCTTCCATTTTACAGAAGAGGAAACTAAAACCAATGGCAACTATATCAATGCCAAAATTCACACATAGAGTAAGTGGAAAAGTTGGGACTTAAACCCTCTCTTCTGACTCTCTAAGTAAAATTCTTTTCTCCATATCAGTGTTCTGAAGGAATAAAGAACCTCAGAAAGATGAATTTAGAATTAGCCTTAGTACTATCACTTTGAATAGAAAAAGATTTTCTTTGACGTTCCATTGGGGATTTAAACTTGCATCATTCTATTAACAGGATGTGAAATGTGAATCTGGGACAACACTCTAAGTTTCACCCAGTGCCCTTTTATCTTCTCCTTTTTTATACTTGTTTTAGTTTGCCACAGGGTTGTCAATGCAAAGTATCAGAAATGTGTTGGCTTTTATAAAGGGAATTTTATTTGAGGTAAAAGCTTATAGTTCTGAGGCTGTTGAAATGTCCAAATCAAAGTACCATCAGGGATGCTTTCTCACCAAATTCAGCTACTGATGATCCTGGTGTTCTACCATATGGCAAAGCAAGATGGTGGCTGATCTCTGCTGAGGTCCTTGCCTTCCCCTCCAGAATCGACCATCTCCTAGAGCTCACCTGTGGGCAACCAGGCATAGGGCTTGTCTCTTTCTGGATCTCCTCTCTCAGTTTTGGCTGCTCTGCTTTCTTCCAGAGTTCAGGTGTGGGCTATCTTGGAAATGGCTTGGCTCTTCAGCCTTGAGCTGCTCGATGGGCCCAGCCTCTTGGGGGCTTCATGCTTCAGCTTCAGCTGCTAGTGATCCTTGAGTCCTTTCTCTCACATGGCTGAGTCAAAATGGCAGCTTCCTTTCTCTTTCTATCTCTTCTTCTGTTTCTCTCTTTATATAAGGCCCACCAAGATGATGGAGACCAACCTGAGTCACGCCCCACTGACATAGTCCAATCAAAATTGATCTAATCAGGTGATCGAATCAAGGTCCCTTAACAATTTAATGCAAAGTGTCTCACACCCACAGCAATAGATTAATTAAAAAACAATCTCTTTTTGGGATTCACCAAATTCAAACTGTCACAATATCCTTCTTTCCACTTGAATGATTTGAACACTATTATCACTCTAAGAGTGACCAGTATTCTAGATATTTCTTAACGAATCCCCTTCCTCCTACTATCCTTTCCCAATAAAATATAGCTAACATGGGATGTTTCCAAGGCAGCTTTTGGAATTTAAAACTAATATAACTAAGATGTTACAAAACAGGTAAAATAAAGCAATTTTATTTTTATCTCTCATTGTGCCATTATCTATATAGAGTGGGGTAAGTTCTTTCTCTAACCCTGCATGAAAATTCAGGCAACCCCAAAGCTTTCTAGTTATTCTACATCTTCTGTCTCACTCTCTGTCTTCTAGTCAGTAAATTGATCTAGTTTGATTTAAATTGAGCCCCAATTTCACATAGTTCAGACCTATTGCTGGCAGTAGTTAGGAAAGAGAATGTGATTATTTTTCTGCCTTTTTCTGGAATGGAACAGGAGGAGAAAAGAGAGCAGAGGAACAAAAATGTTTTTGCTGACTCAATGGTCTTTGAAAGCTGGCTTTTCTCTTGGACTTGCTGTGTCAATTAAAGCCTTAGCAAGAGAAAACATGGTACAGAAAGCTGATAATTTGAGAAAAGTATATTCAGTGTTCTATTTATATAGGTATGGGCAAGGTTTGGGGAAATCTAAGAGGATGATGCAAGATCCTTGGCTAGCAACTGCTGGAGAGTTTTGACCACCCTTAGACTTGAAGGAACAATAGAGCGAGTGGGTCCTAAAATTCTAGCTGGTAGCCAGATTAAAAGGGCAGCCTGACAGGAACTAGCTGTGGTCTTCAATAGAAGGACACAGTCAACTTGCAGCAACCCCACAGAGTGGCAACCAGAAAATAAATACCCCAGTCTCACTCTCTTCGCACCCTCCTGGGCCTTCCATTGGTCAAACCCATCTGAAATCAGGGAACAAGGGAGCATCTTTATGGAATCTGGGGGTGGGACAGATAGCGTGATAAAAAAGGATGGTGAATGGATTTGGAGGGACAAATGTAAATAATCCGGTACAGGTGAGTTACCCAGTTTTTTGGAGTTCCCCATCACACCAGCAATTCACTTGATATGAGGGCTATCTTCTCCTACAGCCCACTGCTTATCCTGGAAATCTAGCTGTTTCTGTATCTCCTCTCAGTTTAGCTCTGTTTGGTGCCTAGGAAATGTTCTCCAGGCTTCGTCTTTTGTATGAGGCTTATATCTCACTCATAAAAAAATGCTCAAACATAGGAATTAAGTCACCTTTCTCCTGTTTATTCATCAGCAACTAGATAGCCACTGCTCCCTCTTTAGACTTCTCAGGAGAGATTTTTACATTTGTCCACTGAATTTCAGTGGCCAGAGGCACATAATCTCGTTGAAAGAGGTCCTATTGAAGCCTCTTCTATCAGATTTGCTGAGGTGGAGAATTAGGGAGGGGGGTGGGAATGACAGGTCAGCTTTCTCCATAGAAATCTACTCCACAAACTCTTTCCCAGAGTCCACATAATTTGACCACATATTATTTGGCATAATAGTAGATGTGAGGTTTTAGAGTAATGTAACGGGGTTTTGAGTATTTCTTTTGAAAATCATAACTTTGGCACTTCAGTGTGAAATGCTCTATCACGTGGATCTTGATGCTTGATACTCTAATTAAAACTAAAAATTTAAAATAAAATAAAGAGGAATTGAGGATTTCAAATCTTGGAGAAGGTTTGGGAGTGGGGGAATATGAGGTAATTTTTTGAACAAGTCATTGGTGCCTCTCAAGTTACCCCAGATGGATCATTAGTTTATTTTGATTACATATAAGTTAGATCCTGTTTATGTGGGTTTTTTTCTCTTAAAAATATATGTAAAAATCAAGTTTTATAACAATAGTACTTTCAATAGGCTAAGAGAACTTGCTCTGAAGAGAATATATTTATGCATCCTATTGTGAAGAAAGTTACCTACTAATTGATCTTGAAGTAAAATTTTTCATATGCCAAATTTCTTTTAAAGTGGAGCCTATCTTTATTAAACTTTTTTCCACATTGCAGAAATCTGAAACTCAGAGTTATGTTCTTGAAAATGCTAAATGAGAACAGCAATGATAGAATTTAGTTATTTTAATCAGTAAAGATGACATCTATTGTACCCTTACTTTGTAGTGCTAAAGTTAAACATGTCTGTAAGACACAGATTACAGTGGTAAATGACGGGAAAGTAAAAAACAAACATAACCAAAATGGTAGAATTCTATCTGCCCTAGACTTCATATGTATAGGCTATAAAAACACTTTGTTAGATAGTCTATAATTTCAACCCCAAAGCCCACTGTTGGCTGAAGTTTGACATACTGAGAATTATTAAACTATGAAAACCAGGCTTAGGAAATAAAGCATAGATATCAGACTAAGAAACTGAAGGAATGTTAAAAGATAAAGTTTTAATAAGGTCAGTTATGTTCTAATTCTCTTCCTCCCACAGCACTGATAGAAAAATTACTAGAGAAGAGATGGAAAATAATTTATTTGGCCTATGTGTTTAAGGCCATAACATTGCCTATCAGCCTCTGATAAAAGTTTCAAATAACATAGGAGAAAAACCTTTGTTATAATACCTCACAGTATAATTGACAACATAAAATATTGCATTATGCTACTTTGTTACAGATGCTCTAATATTAACATCATAATGATTTCTTCAGGGTAGGTACTCTCCTGCAGCTGGCTGCTAGTTGGGGCATCACAAGATCAAAAGGCTTTCTAGAATGAACGAAAACACTTTCTGAAATGTGCTAAGAATCTCTGATGATGGCTTAATAAAAGGATTTTAGAAAGTGAAGGGTCAGTAAAAACTTAAAGTACAATTTAACCATTAAGTAATATTAGAGGATTTGTGAACTTTGGCCTAGATATCTATATTTTATTTACATTGACTGTCTTGAAGATTATACTATATTTAAGGGCTCAATATCCTGTGTAATGAGATCTCTATAATCTTTCTGATGACCATAAGTAAACCCTTCTATTTAGTTTGCTAAGGCTGCTGATGCAAAAATACCAAAAATGGGTTGGCTTTTATAATGGGAAGTGTATTTTGGGTAAAAACTTACTGTTCTCTGGCTGTGAAAACATTCAAATTAATGCATCATCAGAGATGCTTTCTCACCAAAAGTCGGCTGCTGGCAGACCCTGGACACCTGCCACCTGGCAAGGCAAGATAAGAGCCGATCTCTGGAGTCCTCACTCTCAGGTGACAGGGTCAAAATGACGGCTCTCTTTCTCTGTGTTTCTGCTTTCAGTTCTCAGTTTATATAAGACCCCAGCAAGAGGGTGGAGACCCAATCTGGGTCACACTTCACTGACACACTCCAAACAAATGGCTCCACATCCACAGAAATGGATTAGTTCTATGAACATGATCTTTTCTGGGATTTGCAAAAAAAACTTTCAAACTGTCACACCTTCTGATGTAGGTAGCGCCTTAGTTTGCCAGGGCTGCTATGACAAATTCCACATAATGTATTGACTAAAGCAACAGGAATTTATTGTCTCACCGTTTGGGAGGCTGGAAGTTCAACATCAAGGTATAGGCAGAGCTCACTTTCACCTGGATTCAAGCATTCTAATGCTGGCTTGCCACATTGGCTTGCAACTCTGTCTCCATTGCTTAGCTTGCTCTCTCTCCTTGTATCTGCTCTTGTGATTTCTGGCTTTTTACTTTTGGTTTCTCCTCCAGTGGCTTTCTATGACTGACTGCATCCAAATTTACTCTGCTTTATAAAGACCCCAGTCATATAGATTAATAATTGTCGTCATCAGAATAGCAACTTTGAAGATCCTATCCTACATATAAATGAGTCCGCATTTTAACTAATGATAACATCCTCAAAAGTCTTATTTACAAATGGGTTTGCACCCACAGGAACAAGAATTAAGACTTGAATATGTCTTTTGCGGGGAACATGATTCAATCCCTGACAGACATATATCATGTTTCATATATTCATTCATTCTTTTATCTGTTCAATAATTCTTTTTAAAAAAATCATTCAAATCAATAAATACTGTACTTTTTGAATAAAATAGTTATGCTCTCTATCTGCAAGGATCTTACAATTATTTTTATTGCTAATTATAAATACAATTCATTAACAGTTATAGTCCACTTAGTGTTCTGTGTGCTTTATGTACATTATCTCATGTAATTCTCACAACAATCCCATTATGCTGGTTTTGTCACCCCCATCTTCTAGATGAGAACACTGAAGGTACTTAAATAAATTCATGTGGTCACCTTGTTAATAAGTTTTAGAACTAAGATTTGAAGCATATATATCAGATTCCTCTATTACACCAACTTTTAATAGTGGTTTAATACAAATGTCATTTTAAATGCAACAAAATTGATATAAGATATCTTAAACGGGCTGAGAAAATAAGCCCAGTATCAAAAGCATGGGCTGGGAAAATAGGTCCAGTATAAAAAGCATATAAATTATATTAAGCTTTGTTTATATGCCAACAAAATAACTGGCTGATATATTAGTCAGGGTTCTCCAAAGAAACAGAAACTATAGGATGGATATCTGTGGTGTGAATTAAGAGATTTATTTTAAGGAATTGGATCGCATGATCGTGGGGGCTGGCAAATCTGAAATCTTAGGGCAAGCCAGCAGACTGGAAACTCAGGCAGGATTTCTTCTTTACTGGGAAACCTTACTTAAAGTCAACTAAATGTGGATGTTAATCACATCTATAAAATATCTTCCTAGCAGCATCTAAACTAACATTTGACCAAACAACTGGGTACCGTAGCCTAGACAAGTTGACATATAAAATCACAGCTGATTTAGACAATTTAATTACAAGATGAGGCATATTTCTTGCTTCATTGTTTTAAACCATTGATCTCCAAAGTCATGTGTTTATTCAAACAGAAACAACAAAGAGACCACTCAAAACAAACAAACAAAAAAAACCTATGAGATTGAAAGGTTTCCAATTATTTTTTGTGACAAATGAAAACATAAATTACTACTAAATAAAGCCATCATTTTTTTAAAGAATGGACAAAAACTTTGACATTAAACATTGGAAATACTCATATTAAAAAGCAATCCCTAGTTGAATAATTCTTTTATCTCTATCTTTGCATTTTTACAGCACAAGTTTTGAGACATAAATTTAGGAAACATTAGAGTGCACAATATCTTTGGATCTTGTCCTGAACCTAATTTTCAATTTTTAGCACATTCTCTTCATTTAATAGTAACCATAGCATGGCATAGTCACTGACCTCGGAGCTGGCAAGATCTGAAACCCATTGGAGCAGGAGTCACAGCAAGTTTAGCTTAATGCTGAATGACTGAAATTAATAAACATCATTGCTTTAGATTTCTCCTGATTAAGAACCATTTCAGTTTCAGAGTTTGCTGGGATTGAGCAGAGGACAGATAACTTTAACAAGAAGAGGGCAAAAATGGAAGGCAGAGCTGGAGGCAATTTATCAAAAATACAGTAGCTTAAAGTGAAAATAGTGAAAGAGCCAGTGATTTTAGGAAGCAAAGTATCAAATTACTCTCCATTTTTCCAGTGTCTTTCAAAGTTACTTATTGGCCACCTAGATGGCTTTTTTTTTTTTTTTTTTTTTTTTGTATCCACACTTGCACATATGCATGACCAATTCTTCATGACCATGCCTTTAAAATAGAAGACCATAGTTTTCATCCATCTCTGAGATATAAAGCAGGTGAATAACATCACCAATAAAACATTTTGATTTTAATGCAGTACAAACTAATGAATATTTCTTTCATGTTTGATATGTATCCGTTGAAATCCTGAGGTCTGGCATAAACATATTTGGTCTGAGAACACTGGCACAGAGAATAATGGCCCCTTAATCAATTCCTGGACTTGAGAGAGTTTACAGACACAGAGCCCCTTGAATGAAGGATTTGAAGGATGCAGGGGTGGTGATTCGCACCACATCCCCATTCAACTCTATTTGGCCTGTGCAGAAAACAGATGGATCTTGGAGGATGACAGCAGATTATCACAAACTTAACCAGGTGGTGACTCCAGTTGCAGATGTGGTATCATCACTTCAGCAAAACAACACATCACCTGGTAGCTGGTATGCAGCTGTTGATTTGGCAAACACTTTTTTCTCAATTGCCATTAGTAATGACCACCAAAAACAGTTTGCTTTCAGCTGGCAAGGCCAGCAATAATAACTTCACTGTCCTGCCTCAGGGGTATATCAACTCTCCAACCCTATGTCATAATATTGTCTGCAGGGAACTTGATCGTCTCTCCTTCCCACGAGACATCACACTGGTCCTTTATATTGATGATATCATGTTGATAGGACCTACTGAGCAAGAAGTAGCAAAGACTCTAAATTTATTGGTAAGACATTTGCTTGAGAGAGGATGGAAGATAAATCCAACAAAAATACAGGGTCCTTCCACCTCATTGAAATTTCTAGGTATCCAGTGGTATAGGACATATCGAGCTATCCCTTCTAAAATAAAGGATAAGCTGTTGCACCTGGCCCCTCCTATGACCAAAAAAGAGGCACAACGCTTAGTTGGCCTCTTTGGATTTTGGAGACAACACATTCCTCATTTGGGTGTGCTACTCCAGCCCATTTACCGAGTGACCAGAAAAGCTGTTAGTTTTGATTGGGGACTAGAACAAGAGGAAGCCCTGTGACTGCTGTGCAAGCTGCACTACCACTTGGACCATAAGATCCAGCAGATCCAATGGTGCTGGAAGTTTCTGAATGCTTAACCATGGGCCATCATGTTACCATGAGACCTGAATTGCCTATCATGAGCTGGATATTGTCTGACCAACCAAACCATAAAGTTGGGCGTGAACAGCAGCACTCCATAATAAAGTGGAAGTGGTATATATGAGATAGGCCTTGAGCAGGTCCTGAAGGCTCAAGTAAGTTACATGAGGAAGTAGCCCAAATGCCCATGGTCACCACTTCTGCCATGTTACCTTCTCTTTCCCAGCCCACAGCTTTGGCCTCTTGGGGAGTCCCTTACAATCAGTTGACTGAGGATGAGAAAACTCGGGCCTGGTTTACAAATGGTTCTGCGTGATATGCAGCTACCACCCGAAAGTGGACAGCTATGGCACTGCAGCCCTTTTCTGGGACATCCTTAAAGGAAAGCGGTGAGGGCAAATCCTCCCAGTGGGCAGAGCTTTGAGCAGTGCATCTAGTTGTTCATTTTGCTTGGAAGATGAAATGGCCAGAGGTGCGTTTATACGCTGATTCATGGGCTGTTGCCAATGGTTTGGCTGGATGGTCAGGTACTTGGAAGGAACATGATTGGAAAATTGTTGACAAGGAGGTCTGGGGAAGAGCTATGTGGATAGACCTTTCTGAGTGGGCAAAAAACATGAACATATTTGTGTCCCACGTGAATGCTCATCAGAGGGTGGCTTCGGCAGAGGAAGAGTTTAATAATCAAGTGGATAAGATGACCTGCTCTGTGGCTAATGCTCAGCCTCTTTCCCCAGCCAGTCCTGACATTGCCCAATGGGCTCATGAACAAAGTGGCCATGGAGGTAGGGATGGGGTTATGCATGGGCTCAGCAACATGAACTTCCCCTTACCAAGGCTAACTTGGCTACAGCCACTGCTGAATGCCCAATCTGCCAGCAGCAGAGACCCACATTCAGCCTCAGATATGGCACCATTCCTCGAGGTGAGCAGCCTGCTACCTGGTAGCAGGTTGACTACATTGGGCCACTTCCACCATGGAAGGGGCAGCGATTTGTTTTAACTGGAATAGACACATACTCGCTATGGGTTTGCATTTCTGGCATGCAATGCTTCTTCCAAAACTACCAGCCATGGACTTATCAGATATCTTATCTACCACCATGGCATTCCACACAGCATTGCTTCTGATCAAGAAACCCGTTTCACAGCAAATGATGTGTGGGAGTGGGCACATGCCCATGAAATTCACTGGTCTTACCATGTTCCCCATCACCCTGAAGCAGCTGGATTAATAGAACGGTGGAATGGCCTTTTGAAGACTCAATTATGGCGCCAACTAGGTGGCCAAAACCTGCAGGGCTGGGGCAGTGTTCTCCAGGAGGCTATGTATGCTCTGAATCAGCATCCTCTCTATGGTGCTGTTTCTCCCATAGCCAGGATTCATGGGTCCAGGAATCAAGGGGTGGAAATGGGAGTGGCACCACTCACTATTACCTCTAGTGACCCACTAGGAAAATTTTTGCTTCCTGTCCCCGCAACCTTAAGCTCTGCTGGTCTACAGGTTTTAGTCCCAAAAGGAGGAGTGCTGCCACCAGGGAACATATCAATGATTCCATTGAACTGGAAGTTAAGATTGCTACCTGGCCCTTTGGGCTCCTCTTACCTGTGAATCAACAGGCAAAGAAGGGAATTAGAGTACTGGCTGGGGAGATTGATCCTGACTATCAAGGGGAAATAGGACTACATCTACATAATGGGGGTAAAGAAGAGTTTGCTTGGAATGCAGGAGATCCTCTAGGGCGTCTCCTAGTACTGCCATGCCCTGTGATTAAAGTCAATGGAAAATTGCAATAAACCAATTCAAGCAGGACTAACAATGGCACAAAATCTCTGGGAATGAAAGTTTGGGTCACCCTACCAGGCAAAGAAACACGGCCAGCTGAAGTGCTTGCTGAAGGTAATGGGAACATGGAATGGGTAATGGAAGAAGGTAGTGATAAATGTGAACTTCGACCATGTGACCAGTTACAGAAATGAGGACTATAATAGTCATGAACCCTTCTTGCTTATTTCGTTATGAGTATGACTGTATATGTACCCAAAACGAATTTCTTGTTTTCTTCCCCAACCTTTTTCCCTATCATATGAAAAGTTGTATTAATTCCACATCATAATATTTAAGGATGTCAAGTTTAAGAGTGAATATGACCCAAGGACTTGCACCCTGTTCTGTGGGGAACTAATGCATTTCCGGTTTTACGCAGGGGAGTTGAACATTGTTAGGCAAAAATATATATGAATGCTTGTCTGTTATTGCTTTTACTTAGAGACTAAGTATGGTTTAGGGTAATGTGTATGATTGCCGAGTTGACAAGGGGTGGACTGTGATGGTTAGGCTAATGTGTCAACTTGGCCAGGTAATTGTGTCCAGGTGTTTGTTCCAGCAAGCACTGGGCTAATTGTAATACAAGAGCATTTATGGACTTCAATCACCAGTGAATTTACTCCGTGGATGGCTGATTACATCTGCATCAATCAGGGAGATTACATCATCAATGGGTGATGCTTTTATCCATGCCTTAAAAGGGGAAGTGATTTCAGCATTCAGAGAGAATTTCCTAGCTCGTTGTTGGACAGGCAACTTCTCCCAGAAACTCATCAAGGACCTTTCATCAGACTTTCATCGGAGCCCCTGGTTTGCAGCCTGCCTGCGGAACCTGGACTTGTTCATCCCCACGGTCACGTGAGAGACTCTTTTAAAATCTCATATTATTGACAGATATCTCCTGTTGATTCTGTTTCCTGAGAGAACCCTGACTAATACAAATGGGATCTCTGACAGCTAACAGAATGAATGCTAATTATTTTTTATTAAAGATATAAATGTAAAATTTATATTTGTGAAATATAAATGTATTTATATTTATAATTGTGAAATAATCACAGTTTGAATTTTATTTACTATTAATAAATGTGTGGTTAACCATTTTTCCATTGATTCATTTCACCCACTGTCATTATTTGAATGCCAGACACTGTGGTAAATATTATGATTCAGAGTTCAGATTTGACAATTTAAAAGATGAGGGAGACTATAAATAAAAATGGCAAAACATTTTTTCCCAGGTGGTACAGTTTAAATTTGTAAATTAGTAATAACACAAATGAGAATGGTGGTGCTTTGTGTGTGTGTATGTGTGTGTGTGTATGTAGTTGAGGAGAGTCAGAAAAGATGATATAGAGGATGAGGCATTTGAGCTGAACCTCAAATTATGAGTAAAGAGTTTTCCTTCTGAAAGAGAAGAGAAGAGGGCATTCCAGGTAAGAGATTCAAAGCAGGTGAATAATATCACAAATAAAACAATTTGATTTTCATTGTAGTGCAACCCCAGGAAAATCAACCAGTTGGTGTAGTGTAGCTCAGGAAACACAAATGGTAGTAACAATAGTGATACTAATGATAAGTATAATACTAATTGCTAACACTTCTTGATTACTTACTATTCACTAATCCTTTGTATGTCTTTTATGTCCTTTTTCCATGTAATAGCTCTAAAATATGGGTGCTATATTATCTCCATTTTACAGGCAAGAATACTAAGACTTTGAGAGATGAAGTAACTTGTTCAAGGGCACATAGCTATCAACTATTGGAGTCCAGTTTAAAACAATTTTATCTGACTAAACTCTTGTATACCATTCTGTTCATTATTTTTTTAGAAATAAATGTATTTAATTTATACAATAGAAATATTAATTTTGGTTAATTTACAATGCATGAAAGTTGTTACAATATAGAGAAGTAAGCCTAGAATTGGATTCAGCTCCACCTGACACTACTAATTACTGTGTCCTCCTAGGGCACGGTTTTTAAATATAATGAGTGTCAGTGTCCTCATAAGCCAAATTGTGAAGCATTATTGTTAATATTACTTGAGACAATACATGTATAGTACCTAGACGAATGCTTAGCACATGGTAGGTAGGCTTTTGGCATTTGTTGGTTCCCCTTTGCCAACAATTGGTCCCACCCCACCAGCAGCTACCTGGTCATGGCATCTTCCTTACCCAAACAATACACGAGTTTAAGACACTTGTGGTTTTCAAACTAATTTCCCTGATAGCTAAATGATTCTATTATTATAAAGTTATTTTTTTAAAATCTCATTTCATATCTCAGTTTATTTTTTATTTCTTTGTTTTAGCTTTAGTTTTATATCACAGATCATGGTTTGTAAAAAAAAAGTTTAATGATGCCTTGTCAAGGTGTTTTCCTGATATGCCATTCAGTACAGTGTCTTTCTAGAAGGAGAAATTTCATTTTGTTAATGCTTGTTTATTTGTATGTCTTTCATGCCTAAAAAATGTGGACTAGAATCTGTGCCTCTGTTATGTATTAAGCATAAAGTCTTTTTAAAGCTCTTTCTGCAGAGATTAAGTTGAAGGACACCGTTTTTCATCTTTACCATGAAATAAAGATTCACACTAAAAGGAAAATGTCATTTTAAAAATGTTGACCAAAAATGCCACACATTTAAAAACAACAACAACAGAACAACAACAAAAGCATTTCCCTGTTGTTTAAATTCCATACTGGGCTTCTTTCTGAACTGATAGCATTTTCATTTGATTATGCATTAGGTACATATTTATCCAGTTTAAACCTTGTACCTTAATGTTTGCGACTTCATAGTTTGCTTTTTGTTTTTGAGGGGATACAATATCATGGCCTTCCTAGTTCAAATATCTCATTTTATTTGTACCATGGGCAAGTTTGTATTACTAATGCATGCTTCTGACACATTTTCAATGGCTGTTTATGCAATACCTTGTACAATAAATGTAACATTTTCTTCTATAATTCTTCTTTGTAAGGAACATGACCCTTTCATAGATCTTTAAAGATAGGGATATCAGAACAATTTGGGACAAAACTTCATATTTTGGATGTGGAGATTAAGGCCTAAAATTTGTTTTCTTTATTTATTTAATCAACAAATAGCTTTTGAGCTCCTACACTGTGCAAAACACTAGGTACTATAGGAGAATGATGTAGGTAAGAGATTTCTCTCCCTCAAGGATCTTAGTCTAGTGAGGGGACACATGCAGGTAAGCAATTAACAGTAGCACATGTGCTAATGAAGTGAGCGCTCAGCAAGCTCTTCATTACCAAACTGCAGTCATTATCCTACCCCAACCTGATTTTCCCGTGAGATGACCATTTCAGTTCACAGCACCATAATCCAGCCAGTCATCACTGCCGGAAACATGGATGCCAGACTGGATTGTGCTCTTTCCATCATCCCCCACCCCCAACATCTGCCAGTCATCATACTGCCCAGTTTACTTCACATAGAGTCCTCACGTCTGTCTGCGTTTCTTCATCCCAACTGTTCTTGCATTAATTTCAGCACTTGTCCCTTCTCATGTGGACTATTTCTGTGACCATCCACCTCTTCGGCATGCCTCCATTCTTAATCTCCTCAAATCCATTATGCTGACTTCAGCCAGTATCATATATTTGAATTGGTCTAATTGTGTCACTCACCTGTTTAATGAGTCCTAGGTGCTCATAAGATCAACCTCCTTTCTAAGTGTGGCAAAGACTGCCAGGATCCGGCCCCCCATTACACTTTTTATACTAATTATCAAAAGCCCTTTAAAGACTTTTGTCTTTGCTCAGACAATCCCTGGCTCCCTAGAAGAGTCTTTTCTTTCATCTTCCCCTGGCTGACTCCTACACATCCTTTAATATACAACTGTTACCTCCTCAGGCATCCTTCCATTTTTATCCACATATCCCTAAGGGGAGTGTTGTTCCTATGGATCCATGTGTTACCCTGTATACTTCTATTACTGTGTTCACGTCTGTTTCTACCACTATAGTGTTTGCTTTACAAAGGTAGGCACTAGGTCTAATATACCCTTGGTCCTTAGTATGGTGCCTGACATATAGTAAATAATAAATGTTTATTGAATAGATGGAACCGTTTATTGAACTAAGTGTTATGAAAGAAGAATAAAAATATATAATAGGTATATAAGGGAGAGAATGACTAATTGCAATTAAGATCAACAAAGGCTCCACAAAAAAGTTAGCAATTGAGTTGAGTCTATAACCAGAAAAATAGGTGACAAATTTTTATACAGAAGAGTTTCTGAGTTGTGATTGTGTTGCATAGAACAGAAAAGGTCCAATAAGGTATGTCATGAATAATTGATGAGGAAATAAATATGGGAGTAGATCATGTGGGGGTCTTGAGCATCATGAGCAAGAGTTTATTCTTAATTCAATTATCAATGAGGATAGAGTAAAGAAGTTTATAGTGAAGGAGGGATGTAATTAGAATTCAATCAAAAGCACCTTAAGGGTGGTATTATTGTTTTTTGTTCACCATTTTATTCTCATCCATGAAAGGTGACTGCATAAAAGTAAGAGCAGCTCATGATATATTTGAATTAGCAAATAATTTTATGTTTTAGAACAGCACTGCCCAATATAACTTTCTGCAATGAAGGAAATGTTCATTCTGTGCTGTCCAATACAATATCTGTGAGACATATGCAGTGGCTATTGAGCACTTAAAATTGAGAAACTGAGGAGCTGAATTTTTAATGCTGTTTAATTTCAATTAATTTAAATTTAAATAGCCACATGTAGCTAGTGGCTACCATATTGGACAACACAGTGTTTTCAAGTTCATTCTTGCAAGGTCCTAACAGGAAACAGATGGAACACTAAAATTAGGGTAATTCAAGATTAGTTTACTTATAAAGAGATTTTTTTCCAAATGTGTGGGTAGGCTTAAAGGGGACCACAAGGAGAATGCAATTAACTGCAGTTAATTACATCAGAGCAATGGTGAGGCACAATTGATGGAAAGTCTAGTTGAAAGCTAATACAGATATAAACCTAAATTACCTTAGGACAATATTTACGATATGAAATAATCATTTTAATGAAATTTCTTTTAATGGAGTTCATGCTTAGAGCTGTTCTTTTCAATAAATCTTTTCCTGGCATTTTGTTTACTGATGAAGAATAAGTAAAATCAATAAAAAGAATTAGTTACTCAATGAGATAGTGGTCACCAGAGGTTCTGAGGGGATGGGGAGGGAAGACTAGGTGGAGCATATGGCATTTTAGGGCATTGGAATTGTCCTGCATGACATTGCAATGACAGGTACAGGCCATTATACATTTTGTCAAAACCTATAAAGTTGAGTGGTGCAAAGTGTAAACCATAATGTAAATTACAGACCATGCTTAGTAGCAAGTTTCAACATGTGTTCATCAATTGTAACAAATATGCCACACTTAATGAAAGATGTTGTTAATGGGGGAAAATGTGATAGGGGGAGGAGGTGGGGTATATGGGAATCCCCTATATTTTCGATTTAACTTTTATGTAATCTAAAAGTTCTTTAAAAATAAAGAAAAAAGTGAAGAAAAAAAAAAAAGAAGAATTTCCTCCCCCCCAAAGACTTAGTTAATAAGGGAGAGAAGTTTTCTTTATGCAATGCTGATGTGTATGTGTCATGTTTTCTGTCTTCCCCTCTTGCATCCACTGTAAGTGGTCCCTCTTCCATTAGTAGGGCTGTGCTGGCATAATTGTGTCTCCTGTCAAAGCTTCCTTTGAGAAGCATCTCCTCTTCTAAGCATTTGGGATGTGGGCAAGTTCTTACTGTTACCTGTGTTTGTGTTTTACTCTTCTGCCCTTTCTGTCCCTTGCCTCAGACACAGCATTCACCTTTAGTCTTAGCTCATTGCTTGGTGATTTGTTAAGGCTTTGAAAACAGAAGGAATGAGGGATTTAAGCTGGACAGGGTTATTTCTCCTTGCTTTATTTATTTTTATGCCATGCAAAAGTAATAAAGAGGCAGAAAATGACTTGACTGAAGCCAAATAAATCTGGATAAATAGAGCAGGGACCCAATAAAAAGCTGGATGTAAAAAAGAAAAAAGGTGGAGATAGGAGAGAAAAAGGGAAGGAAGAAGGGAGAATGTTATACTTCCTGTAATAATAGAAGCTGTTTTTTATTACCTAGAGAACAAAATATCTTTGACCCAATGAAACATTTTAAAACTGAGGTTAAGCTCTGGGTAGACATTAGGAAGTCTTTATAGTCCTCATTGAATCGCTTCATGCCATCACCTCCTACCATCCTTTATTAAAGTTTTGTATGCCACTGCTGCTAGCTCTAAGAATGCGGACATCTTCTAGTTGTTCTGACGAATCATACCACAGAAGCGATTGAGCTTTTACAGCCAACACAACAGGAGTCTTCCATATCATTCCCGATGCATGTGTGTGTGTGTGTGTGCCCACACGTGCAACCTCTCTGTCCTACTCCTGTCCCCTTTTGACTATCTCTGCTTTATGAAAAAGTTAAAAGAGACACAACCAAGAGCTGACACTCTATGAAACCGGAGAATAAGAGATAAGGTTCTTTAGGTCAAATTAGACACTTTCTTATAGCCCATAGAGTACCCTTTTATGTTATCATCTTTTATGGCCCTGGATGGACAGTTCACAATTCTTCACTGATAGCATAGAGCATGCTAGGTAGTAGCTGTGAAGGTAGCTGCAACTTTCACCTGTGCAACTCTCACCATTGCGCCTGTTGCCCTGACATCAAGAATTTTATTTGCCCCGTTGAAATTGCCTAACTTCACTCTCTCCTGTCTCTGATGTCCCTCCTCTATCTCTTTTCCCTTCACTAAGCAAAATTTCCATTATGTACACATTCTGTACTCACTCTCAAAATTAACATTGGGTAATGAACTTAGTGGTTCTCTACTGTATTTCTTTCTAGCAGGCATCTAGAAATATGTGGGGCCAAGTTTTGGCTGTCACAGTTACTGGGGGTTGGTATTGGCATTGAGTAGACAGGGTGTAGGGATGCTAAACATCCTGCAGTGAATAGGATGGTCTCAAATTATGGTGATATTTCCCACCTTAAATATCAATAACACTGCTGCTGAGAAACTCCCAGTCTGACTGAGACTTAAGCGGGTACCACCAATCTCAGCCAATAAAGGAATTTAGCTGTGCCTTTAGGACTAAATACTAAAATCTCCTTCATAATCTAGTATGGCATCTTCCTGGCACATAATAGGTCCCTAATAAAAATGTGTTGTGTTTTGAATTAGGTTGTTCATTTATGAACTATTTAAATCCATTCAATTAAGTTAGTCACTGTAGGCAGGGAATAGAAAGAAATTTTCATCTATAGTTGCCAATATTAAGAACTTAACAGTATAGTAAGAGTGATGAGACATTCACAGAAATAAAATTGGCATGTTGGGAAATTTTCAAGATACTATTGGAATAAGGAGACGTGACCGTCTACTTTTAAGCAGGTTGTTCAAGGGAACTCTTTCCGTAAGCCTTGAGGAACAGGTAAGATTTTTAATGGGAAAGTTTTGGGAGATGTTTGCTGAAGACAAAGGTACATGATATATAAGAACTTCAGAAAAGAGATCGGAAAATAGTCTGTTACTGTAAGGAATAGTACCTGAAGAGATGTGACAAGTGATAAGACTGAAAAGGTAGGCTGTGACAGATTATGGATGGTCTTGAACTTCTCATTGAGTCTTTCCATTTGTAGGTATGGATTTATTTATATGAGTTTTAGTCATTAGGGACAAGGTTGGACACTCCCAGATAATAGTCTACACTTTGTCTCAGTATCCTTCTTCAAGGAATCCATGCTGTAAACTCCCCTAGTAATTGGTGGCTTAAATTTGCCTTCCTGATTTTCAAGATCTCTTCTCAAGAGTCCTTTTTCATTTTATTAATTTAAATAGCAGCAATTTTCCTAGAGAACCACATAATGATTTTCTCAATCTCTTTTATACTAGATATCACTGAAAAAAATATATGATTAGATTCAATTTAGTTGTTTTCCACAAAAATAATATGTAGAAAATACCAACCAAGGTGACTTTCTATGTGGCTTAATCGCCTAAAGATGTAGGTAAAGGATATATCTTTCTGATATAACAGAGAGAGCTGCTTACAGAATGAAAAGGTGTTGCACAAATAATCTTGAAGAGCCAAAAATGGCATACAGTTCTTACATGAAACAATTTGTTCTTGGAATATTGTCAGCTAAATTTGTGGTCAACTTTTGCAAATTGTATGAATTTGCACTGCATGTTTTATTTAGTGTTTAGCAAAGCTCCAATATGGCTCTGCATAACTTACACAATACACCATGAAAATGACTTCAGAAACTCCCACAGAAGTTGACAAATTGGGCATCTAATGCTTTCAAGCTAATTGAACTCTTTGTGGGTAAAGAGTTGACTTGTTAAGAATGAAGATCAGTTTCATGGAGATAATATTCTGCCTACTGCCACACAGAATACAACCCAGCCTGTATTAGAAATATTATAGAAGTTTAAAGAAGAAAATAATGTGAGCTTTAATCACCATTCTACTTAGTCTTAAGTGAATTGCTCATGAATCATATGCAATACCATGGCAGTTTTGAAACCTGTTCTTGAATTTTCAAGCTGTTATTTTCAGGAAACTTAGAAAGCAAATTTCCAAGTGATAAAGAGTAATTTGATATGATTGCTTATGTCATTTTTTTTCTTCCTTGCAGACTGGAAAAAAGGAAAGGAGTAATACTTTGAATATTGCAATAGACAACATGTGCAAGAAGACAAGAGACCTTCGCAGACAGGTGAGGAAAGAGAGAGACATGGAGACAGAAACACGCTTGGTGAAACAAACCTTTTATTTGAAGTTGGAATTTTCATTTCCTGTTTCTGATCTGTTTAAATTAATTTAGAATACAAAACAAGAGTGGTCAATATATACTTTCCACATTTACATACTCCAAATGTGTTTGTGGCAAAGTAGGTGAAAGGGTGTGGGCCTAAATGTCAAGTAGAATTGCATTCAGATTCCATCTTTGCCCTCATCAGTGTGTAATCTTGGGTACCAAGTTCATTTCTCTGAGTCTCAGGCTCTCATTCTTTTTCATCTATAACATGGATTTAATAATACATAATAGGGCAGTGAGGATTAAATGAAATGCTTATCAGTGCCTGGTATGTAGTAAGTTTTTAGGGAATGGTGGTAAATTGATTCTATTATACTAAAGGCTGTGTTACCGGCCAAATGTTTGTAGAAAACACCTAGTAATTCAGAGACCTTACCAATTTCCCCTTCCAATTCTTTTTGGCATACTTCAAATATCAGTCCCTGTTTAATTTCAGATGACTTTTTAACTTTAGGTCATCAGGGCCATCAGATTAGAAAGGATTTTATTAAATGATTTAGAAGTCCATTATGATGTCATAAGTTATTTTTTTCCAGAAATCTGGAGGCTTAGCTATTCACAAAGATCATTGCTTTCCATTCTATTCCAGTATTTAATCAGACTTCTTTTTCATGTACAACTTTACTTGGCCATCATTAACTCATCAAAGAGAGGCAAAATGCTTTTCAACCCTAAGCTTTTAATGTAATATATTATTGCAGTTTAATGGAACAATTTGGTAAAATGGGCTGAGTAATCTTTTAATTCAGAAGTAGTTTTGGAAATTTTATAAATAGGTGTCCCCAGCCAATTAATATTAGCTGTGTAAAAACACATTTTTCAAGGCTGAGAAAATCCCAATTTCTCAACTTTATGGTCTTAATGTGAATTCTGTTTCTACCATCAGCACATAGAGTCATAGAATATATGAGTTGGAAGGGACTTGGTACAACCCATCTTTCAGCGTAGATGAGAAAGCAGGCCAGTGTTGTGAGGTGATCTGCCTAAGGAACATTGAGTCAAAACTTAACACTGGGACTCAAGAATGCAGGCTAAGGGACATCCCCCACCTAACTACAGGCCTTCTAGCCTTTGATCTTCTTCAGAATTTCTTCCTCATATGATCTTCCCAGTACTTGCAGGAGGTATTCCCATGAGCTAGTGGCAATTGCATCTTTCATTCCTATTTCATACCTCTACATTGTCTTCAGCATATTTATGTGTAATCTACTTTTATACCTCCAAGTCTTTTAAGCGTCTTTATTTTTCTAAAAGAATGATAAAGAAAAATCAGTCCCTTGTGTGTAGGTTGCCAGATGTAGCTAATAAAAATACAGGACACCCAGTTAAATTTGAATTTCAGATAAACAACAAAGAGTTTTTAGTATGAGTATGTCTCAACTATTGCATGGGTCATACTTATATTTAAAAAATAGATTTTGGGGAAGCGGCTGTGGCTCGGTCAGTGGGGCTCCCGTTAACCGTATGGGAGGCCCCGGGTTCGGTTCCCCGGGCCTCCTGGTGAGGGCAGGCCCGCCCCCGCGGCGTGCTTAGCTGACCCAGCGAGCACAAGCAGCAAGGGGGGGATGGATGAATAAATAAATAAAATCTTTAAAAAAAAAAAATAGATTTTGGGGAGTGGGTTAGGTCAGTCGTTTGAGTGCCTGCTTCCCATGTACAAGGTCCTGGGTTCATTCCATGGCACCTCCTAAAAAAATAGGTTTTTATCTGAAATCAAATTTAAACAGGGATCCTGTATTTTATATGGCAATCCTATTTAAGTGTTTCTACCTCTCTACCATCAGCGAGCAATATAAGAGACATTACAAATACCTTCCTTCATAGTAAGGGAAGGTTTCTAGCTTGTAGGAAACTGCTGTGTTCTGGAAATATGTAAATTCTATCTTGTTTCAGAGGTCAGAATCTCTATTGTTATGGTGATCTGTTGCTGCTGAACAAACCCCTGCAAATACCTGCAGTCATTATATTATTATTTTTTTTTTTATTATTATGGGTAAAAATCAAAATTCTCACAATACATACAAACATTTGCATAATGATATATAAATATATGTGCATATATGTGTATTTGCTTACAAAAATGTTATTTATATATATATATACATATATTTTAAGAGGTGCTTAGATTACCTAAAATATTACACGGAACCCACTGGAATTCCCATGTTGCCCACCTCCCACACCTCCCACCACATCCCACACAAACATCTCCCATATTATGTCTTTTGATTCCATGGGTTGGCTGGGGGTTGGTAGGTTCTTTTTGGTTTTCATTTATGGGCCCCCATGCAATGGCAATCAGATGGCTCCCGCTACTGGATTTGGGGCTGTGTGTCTGGGGCTTCAGTACTCCTCCATGTTTCTTCTCTCTAGGTAGTATCTAATTTTCTAGGGCCACTCCATGAGGCTTCTCTCTCTCCATATGGGTTAACCTGGATTTCTCACATGACAGTTCAGGGCTCCAAGAAAGAGGATGTGGAAGCTGTCAGGCTTTCTTTAATGCCTGAGCTACGAAGTCACAGAATGTTGTTTCTTCTACATTCTATCAGTCAAAACAGTCACAAATCCTGCATCAGGTCCACAGGAAGGGGCAGTAGCTCTATCTCTTGTAGGAGCATACAGGAAGAAGTGGAGTTGTTTGGTGCCATCTTTGAAGACTTCCATGATCTTCAGTGTCAGTGATATAACTGCTGTGATTCTTTCTCATTATCCTCACTTCCCCTCCCCAGGACTCCATTTTCCTTCTTGATGTCTATACTTTTGGCAGTAATAAAAACTAGTTAACACAACAACATGAGGCATCTCTACCTTTTCTTACTCTTTGTAAAGTTTATCCAACCATTTGTTTTAAACATCTTACGCCATTTCAGAGAAAGAAGACCCTACTCTTAAAATGTTTTTCTTGGAATACTAAATGTTTATTTCTTGTTCTATAACTTATTTTGTTTGTATGCTTGCTTGCTTTTGTTTTTAAATAAAATTAAGCAAAGCCCTTCTTCCTGCCTATTCCATCTCATCCCTTGCATCACAGAAACATGTTTGTTTTGGTTCGGAGAATGATTGCATTTCTTCCATAATGAGATAGATTGCTTAGAAATATATGGTAAGACATGAATTACACATTTTGTGGCATCAATATGGAATGTCCTGGGAGATAACTTAGTATTTATTTGTTTTAACTTTTTTGACTCTCAGATTTTCTGGTCTGTTTTGCTTACTAGAAAACAAAGACAGAAGTCCTTGACATGCATTCTAGTTTTTCTGTGATTTGGTCTCAACCTTATGCCCATTATTATTTTTTTAAGGTTTTATTTACACATCATACAATCCACCCGAAATGTAAAATCAATGGTGTCACCATTATTTTTAATGTTCCTTCTCCTTCACTTTTCCTTCTTAGTTCCTCCTTATACACCAACACATTACCCTATTGTATGGCTAAAGAGTCTACTTACTAGCCATCAAATTTTCCATCACCTCCTTCCAGAGACACACATGTATCTTTACATATATGGTTTGTTCTGCTTGGTGCTATCCTCTTTCACTGCCTCCCTTCCCACTGATACACACAGTAACTGAGAAAATTCAAGACCAGTATGAATGCTACTACTTTCATACAACTTTTGCCATATTCTCCATCTATAATTAATCTTTTTCTTCCAGGAGCACTTACAGCATGTGTAGTTCTATATAGCAGTGATCATATTTCTGCTTACATTATGCTCTTCTTTTTTAATCTATTTTTTTCTCACAGGATTTTTAACACTTAAAATAATAGTAGTGACAACATCTCTCGTTTAGTAAGTGTTTTGCAAAGCCTTCTATGAAGCATAGCCCTTATATTTTTATTTTATTTATTTTGATCAGAGAGTTGTGTGTTTACAGAACAATCATACATAAAATACAGGATAACAGGATTCCTGTTATTAACACTTTGCATTGGTGTGGTTCATTTGTTACAACTGATGAAAGCACTTTTAAAAATAATTGTCCTTTTTTTTTTTTAAGAGCAGTGACAAGAGGTTAATAAGAAAGAAACAAGAAAAAGGAAAAGTACATAACTGAGACATGGGTGCGGGTGGCCCACAGGATGAGATGTGGTGGACGGTGGGGGCCCTGGGGTAGGTCTTTTTTAAGGCCTTCCTTCTCCCACTTCACCATATTAAGGAGGAGTCTCAACTATTTGCTGTCCTGATTGGTTGCCTTTCTGTCTTCACCATTAGCTTTCAGGGAACCAATGGGGAGGCCTTTCTGTTTGGAGTTATCTGGGGCTTCTTTTGAGCCCAAGAGTTTCAAATGGAACCTTGTGACCAGAGTCTTGGAGGGCTTTCTGGCTGTAATGGTTACAGCTGTGTTCTCAAGCAGTGGCCTTTCCTCAGGGGCTTTCTAGGTGGGCTCTTGTGGCTATGTTCTGACCAGGGAGGTCCCAGCTATCACAGCTTTATTCTGAACAGCCGCCTTCCCTCATTCCCTATACTAACCTGCCTCAACGCCCCTCTCTGAGAGTTTACACCCTTATTCTTAAGGGGGAGCTGAAGGACAATGGTCATTTTTCTGTAGCTGCTTCCTGCTGGTCAGGGGCAGTAGTCCCTGCCTGACAATGTGTGAAACTCTCAGGGAAGGTAGGTCCGGCACTGTGGTTGGAACTGGATGAAATCCCATGTGACTAATACCTTGTTCCTTCATTGATTTGACATCATTGAAGTTTCATGGAAAACTGGTTTCTCTTATGACCTGCTGCTTTCAGGATCCCTGATGCTCAAGGTGGGAGGTGCTCCACTCCCCAGTCCTTGGAAATAACAGGACTCTGATAGCCGCTGGACTGGAAGAGTAGACGTCCAACCCCGAGGAAGTGAGGATTCCACCAGTCAGCAATCTCCTTAAGGGTCATGGGGTCCCTCTAGGCTCTTGCGCAGAGTAGGTAAATTGAAGTCTACACCAGTCTTTGTTGTGTGTCAGGGAGTGTAACTTGCTTCTTTGTCTCCTGTCATGGCTCACCAAATATGTTAGCAGAACACTCTGGGTTCTGGGTTTCTAGGCTCTTGGCTTTATGGCAAGAAAGAATTCAGAGATATGTCAGTTTAATGAGGCCAGTGACAAGAGTTTATTAAGAAACAAGAAAAAGGAAAAGTATACACCTGAGGCAGGGTACAAGCAGGCTACAGGGTGAGATGCACCAATAATTGTACTATTAACTATGGTCCATCATTTAACTTATGGTTCACTGTTTGTGTAATGCCATTCCATGCATTTAAAAAAAAAAATTTTGCTACCATATACACAACCTAACACATCCCCTTTAAACCACATTCAGATATATATTTCACTGCTGTTAATTACTTTCACACTGTTGTGCTACCATCACCACCATACATTGCTAAAATTTTCCATCACTCCAAATAGGAGCCCTGTACATTTTAGTCTTTACTTCCCATTTCCTACCCCTACCCTGTCCCCTGGTAACAAATATTCTAGATTCATTCAGAAGAATTGCTTTTAGCATTGCTTGTAGGGTGGGTCTAGTGGTGATGAATTCATTCAGCTTTTGCTTATCTAGGAATGTCCTAATCTCTCCCTCATTTTTGAAAAAAAGCCTTGCTGGATATATAATTCCAGGTTAGCTGTTGTTTTATTTCAACACTTTAAGTATTTCAACCCACTGCTTTCTTATCTTTGCATCCTGCTGAGATTCAGAATTCAGTCTATCTGGGACTCCATTGTACATAAAATGTTGCTTTTCTCATGCAGCATTTTGAACTCTCTTTGCATTTGATAATGTGATCACTATATTATGGGGTATGTTTTTCTTCATGTTTATACTGCTTGGTGATATATGGTCTTCTTGGATATGCATATTCACATCTTTTGTTAAGTTTGGGAAGTTCTCTGTCATTATTTCTTTGTTTAATCCTTCTGTCTTTTTATCTCTTTCTTCTCCTTCTTGACCCATGTAATGCATATACTGGTATGCTTGATGGTGTCCCAGAGGTCTCTTGCATTATTTTTGCTTTATATAAGTCTTTTTTCTTTCTACTCCTCATCCTGACTCATTTCAATTGTCTTGTCTTTTAGTTCACTGATTCTTTCTTCTGCTAGCTCCATTCTGCTCTTGAAACTTTCCTGGGAATTTTTCATTTCAGTTATTGTGGACTTCAACTCCAGTAGTCCTGTTTGGTTTCTTTTTTAAAATTCTATCTCTATACTAGGTTACTCATATTTCTCTTTCATTGTTTTCCTGGTATTCTTTAGTTATTTCTCTGTAATTTCTTTCATCATCTTGATCATTGTTAAGATCATTTATTAAAGGCTTTGTTTGATATGTCCACATTTTGGCCTTTGGTGTTTTCTTACTTTGGATGGACCTCTTACTTTGGATGGGCCACCATTTCCTGTTTCTTTGTCTTCTTTTGTTTTTCTTGCTCACTGTACATTGTAATATTTTAAAATGTTAACTCTGGAATTTATTTCCTGAGATGTCTATTTCTTGATTTTGCAACCAGCTGGTGATAAGACAGATATTTTCTTGCACTTCAGCCCTCCTATAAGAAGGTTTGCCTAAGGCAAATGAAGAGTGCAGGGTCTTAACTGTTTCTTGCCCTGGGCTTGTGCTTGTTAATTGTTTTGGAATTCCCCTGTTTACAGGAGTTTGAATGCCCCCTTTCTTTTGCAGGGGCTAGACCTCCCTCTCCTGGGTATTTATAGCAGGCAAGCCTTTACCCCATGCTGTCTACCTCTGTAGTTTTTTAATATTCCTTTAGTTGCTTCAAGCTTCTTTTACCTGGAGGGCAAATTCTGGGAAGGGGCTGCACACCAGACAAGACTTTCCCAAGTCATTCTTTCCCAGCTAAAGCAGAGTTTAGGACACAGATGGGCTCCAAACTGCCCTGAAAGGGCTGGAAGGGCACCAGGAACTTCTTTCGTAGCTCCCCTAAGCTGAATTTCTTGACCTGCTCATCACTTGTAGGCCTTGAACTTGTCCTCCATAGCCCTGAGGAGGCATTGCATTAATTCTTTTCTGCTGCTGCTTTTGTTTGGGGTGGGTTGGAACAATGGCCACCCTCAGAGCTGGACCTCCAGTGATCCGAAGTAGCTAAACAAAAGCTGTGATCCGTGATTGACTGTGTGCACACTTGATCTTGGCCAAGAAGATTTTTATGTCGTTTTCTATCTCCAGCGAGCTACCCAGGGGTTGAACCCCACTGCAGCCTGGCATGAACATGGGGTTGGGCACTGTTAAACACTGCACAGAGAGCAATTTGTTGGACTTTACTCTTCCTTCCAATCTTTCCTGGATGCTGTATAGTGTTCTGCTGCCATCTGGAGTTTCAAAATTGTTTCCGACAGCTCCTGCCAGTTTAATAGTTGTTCTGGTGGAATGACTGAATCATGGTGCTTCTTACTCCACCATCTTCCCATAATCCTCCCATACATTTTAAAAATTTTAATCTGTGTAACAAGAAACAATGCCATAGTACTATTATCTCAGTTTCTCAGGTGAATTAACTTAACAAACATTAGAGCCAAGGTTTGAACTCAGGCCCATCTGATCTCAACCCATGCTTATAAGCACCATACCAGGGATAAATTCCTGTTTACCTTTAGAACCCCATTGCCTAATATGCTGATTTAACCATCATAAATGTTTTTTTTTTTCTTTTTAGATTGTTTTAAATGTTTTACATTTTTTTCTTTTAACCTCATTTCCTGCTATTTAAGAAATGCATACCTATTTGAAACTTCAATAAAGGAGGAAAATTTTTAGCTCTCCTTTACTTTATTAAAAATTAACACAGTGGAATATATTCCATTTCTACTATATTACCCTGTGTGAATCATACATTTGATTTTACTTAAAGCAGGTTAAATCTTTATTTGAATATATTGAGAAAAAAGCTTAAGTCTTATATTTCATAAATGCCAAAGTAAGGACTTAGGGTATGTCAGATAAAATAGGATTCTGGCAAAAGAGAGAAAAAAAAACAAAACAAAACCATTTATTAATCATCTAGTTGCTGAGTTGCTAAATCACTATAGCTATCTCTTCTCCATGCTGGTAGTACCAGTACCACACAGAAAATATGTAATATCATACTTCCTAGTCATCACCCCCTTCATCAAATACTATTAGAAATCCACAAGGTACAAGTGCTGTTAAGTTGGCATGGTAAATATATGCTGAATTAATTATTAGCCTATTTAGTTCCTATTAATCAGATAAGGAAGCCAAACAAACAAAAAAAGCTTTGAAAATCATATTTTGCTATTTGACTTAAATTTACAATGGCATTAATATACACAAATATTTTGTTTTCTGATTCCCAGCATTTTTTTTAATAAATCACTTTTTTCCTCTTTCCTCTCTTCCCCTCTCGTAATTTCATGCTTTCTGTCTGCTACCCTCCACCCCCTGCCCTTTTTTGTCAGAGGGAGGTATTTCTTATAGTTTATCACATAGGGCTTTCACTTTGGGGCTTCAATTGTAAAGAAATATATTATTTTATCTGAGATCCCAAACCACTTTCACCAGAGGGAAATAGAAAAATTGATGTCTCCAAGCCTTTTATTAAACTGTGGTGAGAAAAGATAGAAAGCCTCTCTGTTTTGTTTTGAGCCTGATATCTTTCATGTCTGGCAACAAACAGGAAAATATTTATTGAAAATACATCCTTCTAACTTTTATTGGTCCCCCACTGACTTCAGATCTTAGTGCTGTGGCTTTCTAAGGTTGTCCTATTTCTATATTGGCATATTGGATTCTTCTTTAAACTTTTTTGATTTATCACCCAGGAGAAACGGAGTGAGTTGTATTATTGGGCAGGAAAAAACAAAATGGAAATAAATAAGATAAGTGGCTACTTAAGTATTATACATAGGACTAGACAAATCAGAAATATTTAAATGAAAAAGAAAAATGTCCCTTACAAATATGTCAGAACATATAAAGAAAATTGCTTAGCATAGCATTCAAGGCTTTCCATGTTTTGTCTGCATTCTAGTTCTATCTCACAATAATTCCTCTCATAGCATAATACAGGCCATGGTGGAAAGAAGGCTATTAGTGTGCAAAGCAGTAGTAGATGAAAGCAGAATCTGAGCAGCAACACATGTCAAGATGTAAGATGTCAAGGTATGTATTGGTGCTTGAACAAACAAAGTGCCTATTTTAGACTGGATTCCACTGAAAACAACTTGAGACCAGGACTTTAGTACAGTAGCTTATCTGGGATATGACTCCTGGAAACAGGGGTAAGGGATCCTGAAAAGTGAGGTAGGGAAGGAGGAAAGGATATGCAATTGAAGTTGCTGCTACAAGACCTTAGGTAAAACTGAGAAGTGACAGAATACCCCCCAGAATTGTCTCACTAATGGATAGAGGCCAAGAATTTTGTTCACAGGTTCCCATCACCATTAGTGCCAGCACTTTGGAACTTCTAGGCTGTTTGTGCTTGGGCTGTGTTTGTACTTGGGTTGAGACTCTTACATAGACTTGGAGCAGACCGTGAGACAGAATAACAAGCGGAAACATGGAGTGCATACAGTAGAGGTGGGGTGCCTCAGAGGGTATTGAACTGTTCACCACAGCAACAGCTGAAATGAGGGATGGTTCCAGAGGATGAGATGTAAGGCACTAAAAGCCTCTCTTGTAGGTCATAATCATAGCAGTAACATGAATGTAAGGATCAGGAACTAGCAAGGCAGGGAAGGACTGAATGAAAAGTTTCAGGGTTGGTTGAATTAATTATACTGTTTGTTGTGTTTATGGACTGAGATGTTTCAAAGGGAATGATCTCTCCATGTCTGAAACGTGCTTTCTCTTGAAGTCATCACTCCTATCTAATACAAGTCACTGATTTCTGGCTATTTCTTTAACACTTCCTTTACTTTTTGTTTTGTTCTTATGCTGGTGTGTGTGTGTGTGTGTGTGTGTTGTGTTTTTTTACCTAAAATGCTCCCCTTCACCCTATTGTACCAACTGAGATCCTGTTTTGATTTTCACTTTACGTTATAATCTAGCCATCCTAGATGGCTTGATGTGTCTTGAGGATCCCCTCTAATTTCTTTGCTCTTCCTGGAATACCATGCTTCGTACTTCCCAGGTCAAACTCTTCACATCCTGTTAATCTTTTCAGGTAGAATTCACATGCTACCTCCATAGAGAAGCCTTCTTAACTATAGCAGTCAGAGTTAATTGCTTATTTTTTGGCACCTCAATTCAGGTACTCATCAAACGCTATGCATTTCTTACCCCCTAATAGTGACCCTGTCTTCCTCATCCTTGCATTTCCCAGACTGCCCAGAATGGAGCTTTTCCTTCAGATAGGCAGCTCAAAATGCTTTTCTTAAATTGAAGGAATTTAAAACTGCAAAAAGAAGATTCAATTTTCTTACAATATAGAGCATCATATTATGCTAAATAATTTCAGCTCATTTCCCAACAGAATTTTGAAAACATTGGCTCTCAGTGGATTTAAAAGCTCATTTTCATTTCTGTCCTGTTTTATTGAATATAACAGCACACCTATGTGGTACACTTCTCCTCATTTACTATTTTATACAGTTGGCAACATGCTTTAGGAAAAAAAGTTGTATTCCTAATTTGACTTAAATGTTTTAAATATTTTAACCAGATTATTTATTTATTTATTGGCTAATAAATGGTAAATCTGTACCTCAAGCCTCTCCTTTCTAATACACTGCATTTCCACACCTGTGTATGAAATGAAGGACTGAATGAATGACAGGGAAAATACAGTTGAAAACATGGAAGAAATAAATAAAGAACAGGTATATAATACTATTGAAATGAAGGGGAAAAAGATTCAAAAGGGGATACCATGGAGGGGAAATGGACAGATCATAGCAAATGTATCTAGTGCTGAAGGAAGACTGCTATAATTATTCAAGTATATACAAAAATTATCACAATGAGATAATATATATTATCCATCTACTTAGAGTCTTGTTTTGGTGATACATCAAAATGTATTTTTTTTTTTAAAGCACAGGAAGACAATCTGATTTTCTGGGTATATATGTAGATGGAAACCTTTACCAAAGAATTTTATATGAAAAAAATCCCTCTTCCAGCCCATGTGTTGATGTAGCTAATACCAAGTCTTGCTTTTCCATTTCATAGTCAAGTTCCTAGAAACAGGTAATTATATTCACTCTCTCCACCTCCTTTTCTCCCATTCACACTTCAAACCACTGAAATTGCTCTCACGAAGTTCATCAGTGAAAATTTAGAAGTCAAATCCAACAGACAAGTCTTGTTTTATTTTTTTAACCTCTCTTTAAAATTTGTCTCTGAAATCTATTACTTTCTTGAAATGTTTTTGACTGCAGTCTTTTGGTTTTTCTCTATGACAATATTTGATAACTCTCACTCTTCTATTAGGTTATAAGGGACCATGAATTTCCAGCTTGACATTTTTCACAATACCTTGGGAGACTGAGGAAAAAGTATTAAGAAATATTTGTTAAATTGAAGGAAATCAAATGTACACAAAACAAGGTTCAACAAATCCATGATGTGTGCATTTTTAGTTCTATTTGGTAAAACACATTCATTTGGAGAACATTGACACAGAATTGAATTTGAAAGTTTGTCTTTTAGTTATGGGTCATTTGCTTTCTTTGTTTCTTGGCTGATATCTCAGTCTCATTGAAGGGCCTGACTCTTATAAATAATAGTATTTCCCAGATTTCATTCTTGGACCTTTCCTCACTATGGTTGTCTTGCTACATGATCTCAGCCACATGCATTGCTTGAATTACCTCTCATATGCTGGCTCTCAGTAGTTTATCTCTAGTCCAGTTCTCCCCTCAGTCCTCCTTCTACACGTCCCTGTTACAAATGAAAGAAGTGCTAGAGGGGAAGGATGGTCATTGAAAACTTTTTCCCCCTTGGAATGAGTTCCTCTACTTTTCTCATAATTATCTGAAACTCACACAACCTGTTGTTCTCATCTCAGTTCCTAACTGGTGATCTCTTGTCTGACTTCCTTGCTCTGCTCCCTGTGGACATCAAGCACCCTTCATTCAATCATTTTGCACTTAATGAATGCTTATTTGCCCCATTTGAAAATATTAATATATCTGTATAATCTAAACCATCTCTTTTTAATTCAACTACTTTGTCTAGAATTTCTCATTATCATTAAATAAGAGTAGGGAGCATGTCTCATTAATCTCATTATCTCCAACACCCAATTCAGTGCTTGACCCTAAGGAGATGTAAAATAACTGCTTGGGGGAATGAATGAGTGAATAACTACACAAGTGAATATCTTTTTATCTAGTGTGGATGGAATGTAAAGGCTGTCCCCCTTGCCTTATAACTCCTTAGCTTTGCTTACTCTGTATCATGTCCTAAGTGTTCAATAAATATTAATTAGTTGTCATTAAGGATTTGCCTTTCTACATGAAGCAGAATCCTTTCAGAGAATTTTCCTACTGCCTTTGTGAAATTGTTGGTAGGTAGAATAATTTCAGGACTCTTTTGAGCAAGTTCTACCATCTTGGGCAGAGGAATTATTCTCCCAGAAATCTATCATTATTAGATATTTATTGTCCTATAATTATTAGAGGAAGACAGGATTTTTTTCACTCATGGCTATATCATCACGCTTTCTGAAAATGCATTGCTAATTCTCACATAATCCAAAACTAGGCAATCTATTTACTTAAAAATTACTCTAAAATATTATTTCCACAAGACAAATGACAGCTTTCCTGTTTGATAGCTATTCAGCTCTTTGTTTTATTGTATAGAAGTTATTCATAGTCATTGACGTTGTTAATGAGACAATTCAGAATATTATGTTCCTTATAGTAAAAATATTTGTATAATATTTTCCAGTACAGTTTTAAATCTTAGAATATATCTGCTGAATTGCCTGATTGTCATTTATAAGCTTACATGTGATCTAATTTAAAAGAACTAATTGTAACAGAATATTATACTTGTTTAATAGGTTAAGGTGTAAGGGCAAGAACAATTAATGCACATGAAGAAAATTGGACATCACATTCATTTATTAGTCCCCTTACTCTATTAATCTGTTATCAACTGGCATAAGTGGTGATCTAACTTGGTTTGATTACCATGAAGTCTACAATTTAGCTAATTAAAATTTATCATCAGTTCTTCCAACAAGATAGAAAGTATTTTATAATTTTGCAATTATGAAAATGCATGATGTACAATATTATTTGTCCATATGCATGAACATTGTTAGTAGTGCAATTTCTTTGAGGAAATAATGCAGTTTTATCACTTACAATGTGACCTCTGAGCTATGTACAATTTAAGAAAAAATTAGTGACTTTTGAGAACAAGAGAACTATTGCTTGATGATTTTTTCCCCTGGAAAATGTGGTTATTTTAGTTTAGTAAGGGATATTTGTACATAATCTTACAAAGGGTTTGTGATGTTAGGACTTGGAAAAAATGTATAAATTTTTTTAACCAGTGAGATTATAGGAATAAGAAATAACATGAACTATTTCCTGAAAAAATGAAAGCCTGAATTTTTTTTTATTTCTCCTCAGCTCCGTAAGGCTATTATAGATCATGTGTCAGACTCTTTCTTGGATACCACAGTCCCACTTTTGGTTCTCATTGAAGCTGCCAGGAATGGCCGGGAAAAGGAAATAAAAGAATATGCAGCAATATTTCGTGAACATACCAGCAGGCTTGTAGAGGTAAGCGTGCTGGAACTGAAGCTACTTTAAATCCAGGGGAATGAGGTTTCTGTTTCCCATTTCCCAATGAATTGTACTTAAATAAAAACTTTGACAAACTATTATGGATGAAGTCGGGTTGGTCAAGATATATGAAGATAAATATGTCAAACTTTATTAACTAAGCTCCATCGGCTTTGAAAAGGAACAATTTCTATAAAAAGCTATGAAACTATGCTCAATTTTATTTTCTTTAAATGTGTATCTTTTAGACCAAATAAGTGGTTAAATGCAGGGACTCTGTTTTATCCTTACAAATGTTTTCTTACCATTCTAGTTTTGTTTGTTTTTTAAAACAATGTATTGAAGTATATCATTCATACATGAACATACATAAACTGTAAGTGTTCAGTAAACATTGTGAACTCACAAAACAAACATGTATAACATCATACAGGGCTCCCACACATCACCCCCCCCCCCACAACCACCCTGCATTGTTGTGAAATATTTGTTGACAAATCATGAAAGAGCATCATCAAAGTATTACTACTAACTATAGTCGGTATCTTCCTCCCCTATACATTTTTTTAAAGGATTGATTTATTTATTTACTTTTATCCATTCCCCCTACACACACATTTTTGCTGTTTCTGTGTCCATTCGCTGGGCAACTCTGTGTCCATTTCCTGCCCTCTCTTCTCATCCTTCTCCTCCTATCGTCAATGGGATTCGATCCTCGGAATCTCCGATGTGGGAGAGAGGCGTCCTACTGCCTGCGCCACCTTAGTTCCTGGTTTTTCGGTGCGTCTTCTCTTGGCTCTCCCTTGTGTCACTCCCCTGTTACGTCATCGTCTTGCTGCGTTACTCGCGGGGCCTGGAGGCTCACCCGTTTGTGGGGCCTGGTGGTGCACCTACGCATGGGGCCTGGTGGCCCACACGCCTTCTATATATATATTTTTTAATTTTTACTGGGAAGTCCCAGGTCCCTCCATATGGGAGACGGATGCCCAACCACCTGAGACACACCCGTCCCCCTGCTATATCTCTTAAGGTTGACCAAAGATACCCAAAGTTACAGTCTTTTCCCATACAGGATGTTCATATAATAAATCAGGCTTAGTTTATCACCAGCATTCCAAAAACCAGACCTAGGGAGAAAAATTAGGTCTGGGGACACATGCATGGTTTCTAATATAACAAATGTTTAGCCTACCCTGATTATCACAAAATCAGGACAGTGAGAATATTCGCATACCATTCTAGTTTAAGTAACAAATACTCTATCTCTTACCACTTTACTATTTTTCTACTATATTTTCATGGTTGTATTTCTTCTTCAGCTTTTCAAAGTTTATTCAACTATGGAATATGACTGTAGAACAAGATTAAGGATATAAAAGAATAGAACTATCCATGAATAATTATCCATGATAATTATTCATGGAATTGGCCCATGCCCCAAAAGGAGCAAGAGGAGATGGTACAACTATTCCCATGGAGACATGGAGATGCCCTGAGGTTTGGGGAGCAGGATGGCATATTGCTAGAGGAGTCATGATGTGTTGGAAGATTCCCAGGAGACGGGTAATGGAATCTCTTGTATTATGGGCATCAGGATGGTAGCCACATTATAAGAGTTAACCTGAATGTGAGAAAACAAAGCCAGGATCCAGTGACAAGAAAGGGGGAAATGTGATTTACCAGATTCATATACCAGAACCCATTAATGTACTGTATCAATTGTTTATGGATGATGGCTATTCTGATTATCAGTGCTGATGTCATATTGGTTCTTGAATATTTTGGCAGTCATACCTGCCTATTAAAGGCCATGCACTCTGTAGTGAAATATGTATTTTCTGTCCCAAAATGCCTGTAAAACTTGTGAGTGAGAAATAATCACCACTTGAATTAGAATCACAATGTCTAATGTAACATTTACTAAAAATGTTTTTAGTGTGGATCCACTGGGAAGGAGATTTCCAGTGTGGCTAACATTTTTGCAAAGTCTTTCTCTCTCTTGATCCCAGCCTCTACATTAGAAAATGAAAGACATTGCTGAATATATAATTACTAAGATCATTTCAGGCCTAAAACTGACCCCACTCTCAACTTAAAATCTCCTTTGAACTTCCTAAGACTTCCATGAGGGAGATTGGATAAGTGTTATAACTCCCATTGGACTTACATGGAAATAAAAGTAGAAAATCCAAAGCAGGCTAATTAGAATTGGAACTGAATTCCAGGTTTACAATTTTAATTAATTAATTAATTAATTACTATATATTCATGCATTTATTTCATGCATTCATTCCTCAAATATTAATTATTCCTTCAAGAGAAGGTTAAAGGTAAGAGGGCAGAGCAGAGGGAGGCAGTCATAAAAGTCACCTAACTATGTATAACTCCTGACAGTCATAAAGGTTTTGTATGAAAATGTGTTGTCTGAATCAAAAGCACAGAAATTATGAAAACAACTTTTTAGTGAAATGTTCTGAAAATAAAAGTTGGTTCTGCTAATAACATTGCATCCCTATTCCTATCTCTCAGTTCAATTTCTCTATGAAACATGTATCTCATGACATACTCAATCAAGATGATTCCTTGGTCAAATAATTTTTGGAAACATATATATCTATAGTTCACCTTTGAAATTTGCATTCTTGAAAAATCCTGAACTAAAGAGAGCTTTTTAAATTTAATTTAAGCCAGAGTTTCTCCAAGTCATTTTACCTCAGTAATTCTTTCTTTTATAATACTTACTCCTAAGGTGCTGCCTTTAACAGACACTTGAGAAATGCTACCTTAACTTATTACCAAATGATGACTTGTTATTATGTAGACAAAGCTCTAAGAATTTATTTGCAATGTTTTAGGCTTCTGAAAATTCTTTATTTCATGTGAATATTAAAAGAATAGAAGATCATGAGCTACTGGAGGCTGGGAATGGGTCTTATTTAATACAATATGTTCCTTTAACACATTATAATGAAATTATGCTAAGTTGGGGGTCAGAAGGTCTGCATTCTAGTTCTTCCTTTGGAATTACATTGAAACTTCATCTAAGTCACTCCCTGTTTCACTTAGCTCTTGCTATGTAACAAACCATCCCCAAACTTAGTGGTTTTAAAAAAGCATTTATTATTCTCTCTCATCATTCTGTGGCTTGACCAGGCAGAGCTGGTTAATTCTGACTTAGAACCTCATGTGATTGCTTCAAATACTGGCTGCAGTTGGAGTGCTCCAAGGGTTTGACTGAGCTGGGCATACAAGATGGCTCATTCACATGACTGGAAGTGTATGTTAGCTGTCAGTTGGGAGCTTAGCTGTGGTTGTCAAATGGGGTGCTATAAATGGCCTTTTCATGTGGCTTGGATTTCTCACAGCATAGTAACTGGGTCCTGAGATGGAAAGTTCTAAGTTCTAGCAAGAAACAGGAAGTAGAAGATAACATTCTCTTAAGGCCTGGACTCAGAAATTGGCAAAGCATGATTTCTGTGTTCTGTTATTCAAAGCAATCACAGTGCCTATCCAGATGCAAGGGATGGGGGGTTAGTCTCTATCACTCAGTGGAAGGAGTAGCAAAGTGATTGTGGCCATCTTTAATCTACCACACTTCTCTTCTTAGGGCTTCATTTGCTTTATTTATAAAATGAAGAGATTAGACAAGATAATTTCTAAGGTCACTACCAATTTCTAAAATTATATGATACAACAATCACTTTTTTTCCATTGAAATATTTCTAGTTTCCTAAGAGATATAGACACTGGAGAAGAAGAAAATGTTTTTCAAGTATACTGCTCACACACTAGGTGGTTTTCCTACATATCAAGAACAAAGATTTTAAAAAGAGTACTAAATCTATCTTGCAGGAAAATTCTTTTTTGAAAGGAGCTGTTTAATCAAAGGAAAATCATTACTAATTTGCTACAAACATTGAGACAGAAGTATCTGAGGCAACATCCTGGGCAAAAGGAGCTCTTGAATATATCAGTTTCAGAGGACATTTGTATGTTCCCTGTTTAGAGGTTACTTACCAATTCTTCACCTCCCACAACTCCCAACACCCCTCTCCCCCACAGACATGCACATAAACCCATTGTATTCCAAAACTGGGTAATTTGACACAGCAGAGCAGAAAGTCTTAGATTCTAAGTGACTTGAAGAGAATGTTATTTTCAACACGTCTGGGTTTTGTTACCCCAACTATGTCAGAGAAATCTAAAAATCAACGAACTTATTGAAGTAAGACTTAAATGAAAAACAAGAGTCCGTTTTTAAAAAATTCCTATCAGGTTTTTGAAGTAAAACTCCATACTGTTAAAGGAACCTTTTAAATCATATCTTGTGACTTTTACGAAAAGATTGTAAAAAGTGGAAATGAAAACATAGCAAAAACAAGGTGTTAAGAAATTCTGTGGATGATAATTAGAAAACTAAAAGGGTTTACAGGATTGGAAAGAAGAAATGGGGATGACGACCAGAGTGACTGATAAATGGTGCCTAATATTCCATTCTCTGGTGAAGTTATGTCTGATCCATCATCCTCCTTCATTACAATGTAGTTTAGTATAAAATGATCAAAGGGGAAAAATGGTTACAGAACTCTGCATAGTGCCAGTAACTGGAAAACCTAGATCCTTGTGGCTACTTTTATGTTAATTATGGTGAACTAAGTTGCCATTAGGCAAATTTTTTCCTACTTTGTGCTTGCGATTTACTGTGTGTTTTTGGATCCACCTAGCCAAATTGAGAATGAGAAACAGGAGTTAAAAGATAGTGATAAGTGATTAATGACAAATGTGCTCATTAAATTATGCTCCCAGTACTTTGATCTCACCCTGAGGAAGACGTAGGGCACAGTTCACTCTACTGGTCTGCACTAATAATACCTATTAACCGGAAAGTTAAAAATATGAATTTTATCTTAAAATATTCATTAATTTTAGAAAGTAAGGATTATATCTTTTATTGCTTCTTGCGATTCCTACAATAGAAGAGAGTATACAGCTAGTGCTCAGGAAGTATATTTTGAATGAAGAACTACATAATGCCAACCCAGTTCTCTTTCTCTCTATTAGCTTTTGTCTTTTCTTTGGTTTACATTGGTGATTCCACAAACTGGATTCAAGATGCAGGCCTGAGCCCAATTACTTAACAGAGTACCTCCCTACTTTTACTCTGCATGGGTATTTTAAAATAATTGCAATAATAATAAATTCAGTTATCATTAATTATAAAAAGATACTATAAACCTGCTCCAAATCTCCTTCAGAAGGAGTTTATCACAATTCAATAACATCTTTAAAGTACTTTCTCTACCTCAGACATACATTTTGTAACTTTAATGTGATAATATAACTATTATTAGAAGAATGGAATTATAGTCAATAAATGCATATTATTTATTATAATGACTATCATTTAATCTTTTCCATAATTAATTTTTTAAGTTATCTATTATTTTTGAATCATATTACAGTTTGTTCTCATTAAATCAGTTCACACTATATAATACAATTGATACCAACCTAAAGATTGAAATCTCTGATTTCCCCATGGACTTTTACCATATCAATTTTCATCACATATGACAATGTTAATGATCTAGGTTTGAAAAGTATTTCTATGAATTACAGAAGTTTCTCTCCAGTGAAGCCAGCTTCTTCAGTGCTTTGACTTACTCATCAAAAATTCATGTCTTGATGCACCTTATTTTAGTAAGTTTCATGGGAGCCTTTCATCAAAAAGGAAAAAGTGGGTGGACATTTAATTATACTTTCCCCCAACCTACAAAGCTTATTGTTCCCACTCACAAAATGTTGAGCCAGATTTAGCAAATCACCGTTGCCAAGAAAGAAGGCTTCAGAAGGGACTCTTGCTGTTTGCAAGAAATGTTGATTGCTATCAGCTCTACTCATATCTTTGCTTTTTGCCAGATTATTGTTCAAGTGTCACATGTTGCTTTAATTGATCATCTGTTATCAAATAAGGATATGTCACTTTTAAATAATGCTTTTAGAATCCCATCCCATTCTTTTTCCTTCTCCCTTTGAAAAGAAAAAAATTTAAATAAACAAACCCATATTTATATACAAACCAACAACTGTTCTCCATGAGCATCTTGGTGGCATTCCTCTTTTGGTAGGGAAGAGATATCATAGCTAAGTCAGGCATGAATTTGCTTATGTAGAATACAGCATGCATTCCCTGAGTTATAAACTGCTCTTTATCTTAACTCCTTTCCAGCTATAAAGACATGGCTGAAGATAACCCTTAAAAACATAACCTAAATGCCCAGTGAGTTCCTTCTATGTTTTAAATACTTCTTTATAAATTTTCCATTTTGGTTTTTAGAACAGAGGAAAGGGTAATTATTCAATTATAGAAAAGTCAGAGACTTTTCATAATCAAGTGTAGAAAATTTTGAATGGAATATTAATTATATGGAATTCCGAGGAGGGAGAAAACTATATGGATTAGAGTAGCTTGGTACTTGAGGATTTGGCATGAAACAAGTAATTCTTAAATTTCAGTTTAAAGATTAGGCAGGAGCTGTATTTGAAAAAGATATATTTTGAAGTGGAGATAAGAGCCTGAATAAAGACACGATGCTCATTCCTGTGTTCTAGGAATTCAGTAGAGATGAAACCTGGATAGCTAACTTGGTAGGGGTATGAGGTTGGGTAAAGGCAGTGGATGAATGGTCTTGAATATTTGAGTGCCACATGAAGAGTTTAGACTTCATTTTATAGAAATTGATGCTGTAATGGACCTGGACAGTTGCTATAGCGTCTTACCAGAGAAAGTTGACATGGAGGTCATCTTTTAGGATAGTCTGTGTATAGACTCTTTTGTATCTGGATATAAAAATTTCTAAGTCCAAACAATTGATTCAAATCTCACAAACATTGACTGGCACTTAAAAAGGGCTGCATTTTAAACCTAACCTATTATTATTTTTTAATGATAGATAAGAAAATTAATTTTAATAATGAAAGTGAAACAGAAAAGTATGTATGTGCCTGAGGACTTAGTGACTCTAGATCAGCTATGTCCAATAGAAATAGAAGGCAAGCCACATATATAATTTTAAATTTTCTAATAGCTACATTTAAAAAGTAAAAAATAAACAGGTGAGACTAATTTTAATAATAATTGTATTTAGCCCAGTATATCACAAATATTATCACTTCAACATGTAAACAAGATAAAAGTTATTAAGAATTTTGTATTCTTTTTAATACTAAGTCTTTGAAATTTGGCATATATTTTATACTTATAACGCATCCTAATCTGTGCTAGACACATTTCAAATGATCAATAGTCATATGTGTCTAGTGGATACTGTATTGTACAGTGCAGTTCTAGGTAGGTGATGAACAATTTGAGGACAGAAATTATGTCTTCATTCATTCATTTGGCAAATATTTCTTTAGTGTCTTTTGTGTGCCATAGACTGGGCTGGCCACTGGTGATACTGTCTAGAGCCTTTATATTTGCTTCTCATCCTGATACATAGTAAGTACAGTATTTTGAACTAGTGAATAAACAAATGAAAAAGAACATCCATTAATACAATGGAAAATAATAAAGATGATGAAAGGTATAGTTTATGTGATAAAGAGTGAAACATGGAGACAGACTTGAGTTTGAATCCTGGCTAGGTGTTCTTGGGAAAGTCACTCTCTTGAATCTCTCTTGTAAAGGAGATACTCCACTGTAAAGTAGAGATAATGGTAGGATCAAATGGGATAACACATGAAAGTATCAAATGCAGTGATGGGGATATCATTGTTCAGTGAATATTAGTTTTCTTCTGTTTCTACCCTTTAACATGTATTCTTTTTTTAAAATTTTCTTTCCAAATTTCTTATCTGGGAAGAGGTCACCTGAATCCCCAAATACCACTGACAATTTAATAAGGTAATTTTCAAGTATACTGTAGTTCTTGGACCCTTGTATCCAACTTTCAAATATAGATAAAAGTAATTTTTTTTCTGCACCATTAACAAGCCAAAAGTTGACATGTGCAAATCCCCTGCTGGAATTATGTACCTAAAGTTTGATATACAATTAAATGGCATGTAAAACTTCTTTGAAACTGGAATCTTTCTTATATTACTCTCCATGATAATATTTGATCAGAAGTTAAGAAACAAACATTCTAACTGACAAATACTGATAAATAATCCCATGCTTAGAAGACAAATTTTGTTCTAATCACCAGCCTGAACATGCAAGTTGGGGCCAGTCTATTACATTTAATCAATTCACTATACCACTGAATTAAAAAAATGTATAGTGAGTCTAAAACTTGGTTCCATTTTTATCTTTTGTGTTTTAAAGTAGACAGGCTCTAGACTTCTGCTTAAGTGACTTTAGAAAATTACTAAACACCTCTGGAATTCAATTTCATTATCTATAAACAGAAGATGAGGAGTTAATCTTCTTTATTCCTGGCATTCTGTGATTTTAGAAACAGGAGAGGAGTTTTAAAATTTGTCATATATGTATATATAACTCACTGGTGGGTGGAGGGGGATGATTAACCAGAAGTGCTAGAGGAGTGGCAATTTTATGGCTTTACCTGGGCAGGAATAACTTTTATTGTTTTTTGTTTTTTCAAATAATAAGAAAAGAAAAATAAAAGAATAAGATAAAAGGAAAATAAATAAAACATTTAGTAATCTATACCAGTATCATGTCAAGGATTTTATACTCATTACCTCATTATATCACTGATCATTGGTAATACTTTATTACCCTTTTGTGGATAAGGAAGCCTGACTGAGGAAAATTAAGCTACTCACTGAAGATCACATAGCCATAAGTGGCAGAGTAGAGAATCAGACTTGGACCTGTGCATTAAACAGATTAAAAGAAATAAAGATAGCCTGACAAATCTAAAAATAGAAAGTGACCCCAAGTTTACTATGTTTAATTCCTTGAATGGAGAGAAAAGAAACCTTTGTGAATACTTTTAGGCTAGAGACCAGCTTTTAAGTGGATCAAGCTGCAAAAGTTCCAAGAGTTGATTGCTTTTTTTCTAAGAATATTTAATCTTATTCTATCTCCCCTAACTAGACAAGCAGAAAGCAGGAAACATATTTATGCATGTGAAATCATTTAGCATGCGTTCTTTCTCTTATGCAATTGCTTATCTATTGCTTAGTGATTAGCCCAGAATGTAAGAACTAAGTGAAATCAGGCATCATCCTATAATGAGAAAGTAAAAGCAGTTCATTTGTAAATTGATCATTTGGAACTTGGAATATATTCTGCCTTTTAGTCAGTACTATGTAGAGAATTTAACTTCCTCAGTCCACAAAAGCCTCTTGAGTCCCTAATAGAAAAGAACTACACAGCATTTTGTTAGGAATACTCTTCTAACTAAAATGCATTTAGAGGTGCCCCTTCCCACCTTTTTCACTGGACCCTCTTCAAGTCTTTCTCTCTCCAATTAGAACTGCATGCAGAGCATCCCTAAGGTGGGGGTGGGAAATTCAAATGCCTACTGTAGGCACCAAACAGATAATTAGTCAAAGGGCTTGGTAGGGTGGGCATATAGTAAAATGGGGGATAACCTCAGCTCAGCCTTAGTAAATTATTGTTGTGTACAAATAGAGGCCCAGGGTTGTTAGATATTCCAACTTCTTAATAGAATCCAGAAATCTAGATTTTAGTGTAAAACTTGCTAATTATTGAGTCTAGAGAGCTAAATCAATTAAAAATAAAACAAAACAAAGAAAAATTCACTAGTTTTGGAATCTCTGCTCTAGGGCCAAGTTTTGAAAAACCAACTTCAGCAATATAGACTTTTGTCAGGGATGTAGATAAGATCTGGAGAATGCTGCTGCTGAGAATCTGGTATAGCAGCTAGGTGGTAAAATATGGGAAATGAACTTAGTTTGGGAGGAGTGGGTTCCTCTCAATTTTCTCTTCTGTAATGATTACCTGGAATTAAGAGGCATGTTGAAGAAAGAGGGTTAAGAACATAGAGAATATCAGCAGTTACCCCTTATCTCACCTGCTATTTGCAAGCAATGCTAGAGGAGAGGTAGGCAGAAAGAAAGAGGGACCTTGCTAAAGAATCATTCATATATATGTTAGACCTAGTTAAGGTTGGCACAAAGTGTACCCAGAAAATCCTTTTCCTAAGAAAATAATTAGGCTGGTACTTTCAAGAAGATAGAAATGTTGGATTTGGTGGTTTTTAAAAAATTCTTCCATCACAGAAAAAAAAAGTCAAGTTTATTCCATATCACTTCATCTAAAGTATAAGCAGTGTGAAAAAAGAGACTTGAGTTTTCTAAATCACCCTTTGACATTTTGTAAATTTATACATGGAGGTCCAAAAGAAAATAAGAACAGCCTTAGAAGGTTGATGTTTGCAGATTGAATTAGCCTAGTACATGACTACTACAAATTCATTCTTCCTCTTGCTCTCACTCTTTCTCTTTCCAACAATCAGTAGAGCTAAATTGTTACTCATTGTATCAGAAGAGAATATCCAAGGTTGCTTTACCTTTTAAGTTTCCTTTGCCATTAACATGATAAATAGTCTGAATTATGTTTGAAAAAGGCCATCTGAAAATATTTTTAAGCCAAGAATTGTGCTGGGTGCTAGAGATACAACCACAAACAGAAGAAACACAGACTCTGCCCTCTTGGACCATACCATCTAGGAGGAAATATGGAAATGTAAATGGCACTGATGTGTAATTGTAATAAGTGATGTGATGGATGAATTACTGGATACTATGAGAATATATGTGGGGATTTTGGGTTAGGTTGGGATAAAAATTTCAATTTTGAGAAATTGGTTTCTGAGCTATTGTCTAAGTTTTCACTGAAGATAATTTTTGTTTTAAAAAGTTAAATTAGGGCACACTCAAGATGGGAGAATTAGAAGCTTCAGGGCTCTGTCTCCCTGGAGTTGGTAGAAGAAAGAATCAGTGAACTTGAAGATAAGACCATTGAAAGCATCCAGTCTAAGGGGCAGAAAGAAGAAAGAATGAAGAAAAGTGAACAGAGCCTGAGGAGCCAATGCATGCCCCATGAGAGTACCAGAAGAAGAATGAGAGAAAGGGACAGAGAGAATATTCAAAGAAATAATGGCTGAAAATATCCCAAATTTAATGTTAGACATGAAAATACACATCCAAGATGCTCAACAAACTCTGAACAGGATAAACCCAAATAGACCCACACTGTAACGTGATAATCAAACTGTTGAATGTGAAAGATAAAGAGAGAATTTTGAAAGTCACAAGAGAGAGACAATGTGTCACATACAGAGGAGCCTCAATAAGATTACTTGCCAGTTTCTCCTTGGAACTGCCCAGAAGGCAGTGGGAAGACATAGTTCAGGTGCTGAAAGTAAAAAATTGCTAACAAGAACAACAAAAAAGAATTCTAGATCCAGAAAAACTGTCTTTCAAAAATGAGAGAGGAAATTAGATGTTCCAAGATAAACAAAGCTAAGGATATTTGGACCACTAGACCAGCCCTATAAGAGATCTTAAATGAATTCTGCAGGTTGGAAGGAAAGGATACTAGACAGTTGACTGAAGCCAAATGAAGAAATTAAGTTCTCCAATAAAAATAATGATATGGGGAAATATAAATAGCAGTACTATTGTATTTTTGATTTGCAAGTTCACTTTTTACCTCCTACAGGATCTAAAAAGCAAGTGCATACAATTTAATCATAAAACAATGGTTTTAGACTCATAATGCACAAATATGTAATTTGTGACAAGAACTACATAAAAGTGAGGGATGGAGGGTTATAGGAAGAGAGTTATTGTATGCTATTTAATTTAAGTTGGTATCAAAGAAAATAAGATTTTTATGAATTTAGGGTGTTAAATTTAAGCCCCATGGTAACCACAAAGAAAATACCAGAGAATATGCAAACTCATAGGGACAGAAAAATACAAGTTATGAGGGATGGGGGACAGGGGCAATGGAGAGTTAATGAAAATTGAATGTAAGGTTTCTGTTTGGGGTAAAGGAGAAAGTTATAATGGATGATGGTGAGGGGACTACATCATTGCACAACATATAATGGTATGTTTAGGAGGGGTTGGGATGGGAAGATTTTTCTTGTATGTATGTTTCCACAATTTTAAAAAGAAGAAAGAAAGAAAGAGAGGCTATTGCCCACTAAATACCCTCTGTTCCATCTATTCTGTTCCACCCTCCTCCTCCCCTCAGGACCCACAGTGACCCCCCAGCTTCACTCCTTGGATGACAAGAGTCATAGTTACTTGCAACAACACTGAGGTCTTGACACACTGGATTGTCCTCCTCTATTAGGAACTGCCCATGATCTCGAGAGACTCCGACCCCTCTATTTGTGAATATATTGGTCCTCCCCAGGATGGGAGTCCAACTCCTTCCCACTCATTATGTGGGTCTCCACTAACTGATACAACACATTATGACAAAATGATCACTCGCACAATCCCTAGAAGCCTGATCCAGGTGCACCCTGACCTGATGCTCCCCCATCCAACATCCTAAACCAGTAACACTTCCTTATCTTATTACCATAAAAGTGTCCCCAAATTTGTACTTTCAACTGCATACCTGCCAATCCCTAGTGTTTACCTGGTCCAACCATCCCCCTAGTTCAATGGACCTTCCAACCCACCTTCCTTAATCTACCCACCTGTCAAACCTGCACCAATGATGGACACAGGCCATGTTAACAAATATTACAATGATGAAAGGCAAAATGTCAAAAAAAAATTTTTTTTTAATTTCATAATTTTTCAATATCCCAATCTTTTAATTTAATTTTATTTTTAGTTTTTTTTTTAATTTTTGTGTATTTTATTTCTTATGTTTAAACCTATCGTTATTATTTAATTTTCCTATTAGTTGTATTTGGCTATTTTATTGGCTTCATTTTTGAAGAAGCTTTGGATCACAGAAGGGTTACAACTGGAGCAGGGGAGGATCATTGCTGTGGGGTGTCAGTGATGAGGGATACATGGGAGGAAGTTCACCTGGGCATACATATAAGGTATATAAATGTGTTCAAATGTTCATGGAGCATTGTCACAGTGGGTGCAGAGTCACACAATAACCGAGAGAATATTTAATTCCCATCCTGGAGAGCTCTGCCACATTCTGTAATGGAGTAGCAACAGCTCCCCAAGTGCAGGGGCAATGACTGGCAAAGGAGGATGGTCCATCGATGGGCCCTTGATGTTGATGACTATGCTTGTGAGCCTTTGTTCTTGAAATTGAAACTTAGCCTAGTGTTGTGGGGTGCCTAAGAGTTGTCTCCTGAGAGCCTCCTTGTTGCTCAAATGTGACCTCACTCTAAGCCAAACTCAGCATATAAATGCATTGCCTTCCCCCAACGTGGGACATGACTCTGGGTGATGAGCTGCCCTGGCACCAAGGGATTACTACCAAGCACCAACTAGCAATTCGACTGGAAAAAGACCTCGAATAAATGGGGGAAAATGTAAAGACAAATGAGTTTATATGGCTAAGAGACTTATAAATGAGTTGGGAGGTCATCCCAACCGTAACATTTATGCACGTCTCTGCAGGATCTCATAGACTGCCAAATAATGGGGCTCCTGAGGGCTCTGGAGACACCCAGGTCCCTATGGTCAAGGTAGATAGCTCCAGAGTTTGGTGCCTTGCCAGTGGGCCTTACTTTGGAGTTTGTGCTCCTGAGAGTGACAGAGTCGGACTCAGTTATGGCTTCCCTACACATGGCTCATCTGTCCCTTCTATTTAAACCTATACTTGGTGCTGGAGTTGGTAGGTGTACGTCCAAGAGACTGGAATCATTGGGCTGTCCATGTGCCAGCTGGGCCCTGAGTCTCGGTGGAGTTGCAACACCTTCTCTCCAGTTTATTGGACTCACCCAGGACAACTAACAAGGAGATGAGGATTGACAACCACCAAGGAAACGAGAGAGCCTACAACTGCAAACAAGAGAGTCCTATCCATTGGCTGTATGGGATCGAAGCCCCCTCTCAATTAGAAGTGGAGTGAACATCACCATCCCAGAATCCTCAGGATTGGGAATGAACTATAGACTAGAGTGGACTTACTGGTATTCTACTATAGACTTATTGTGATTCTAGCAATTGAGGAAATTATAACATTGATGTGGAGGCATTGGCCGCTGGAGTCTCTGGGGGCAGGGAGAGGGAAAAACAGGTGTAATATGGGGGCTTTTTTGGGACTTGGGTATCATCCTGAATGACATGGCACAACAGATATAGGCCATTTTATATCTTTCCATAACCTGCAGAATCGTGTGGGAGAGAGTGTAAACTACAATGTGAACTATGGTCTATGCTCAGTAGCAATGCCTCAGGATGTGTTTATCAGTTTCAATAAATGTGCCACACTAATGAAGGATGTTGTTTATGTGGGAGGGTGTGGGAGATGTGGGGAGTGGGGCATATAGGAATCCCTATATTTTTTGTGTAACATTTATGGAATCTAAGTATCTTTTAAAAAATAAATAAATATATATATATATATTTTTTTTAATTTATTTATTTTTTATTGTGGGTGAAAATCAAAATTTTCACAATACATACCAATATTTGTAAAATGATATATAAATATATATGCATATATGTGCATTTGCTTACAAAAATGTTATTTTTATATATATATATATATATATATATATTTTTTTTTAAGAGGTGCTTAGATTACCCAAAATATTACATGGAACCCACTGGGATTCCCATGTTGCCCACCTCCCACACCTCCCACCACATCCCACACAAACATCTCCCACAAGTGTGGCCCACCACCCTCAATGGACTTACACATCCTGGGGCCTTGCCACCAACCATAGACCACAGTTCACATCGTAGACCACACTCTCTCCCACACAGTTCTGAGTGGTGTGTGCTGATTTAAAATGGCCTATATCCATTGCCACAAAGGTACTCAGGACAACCTCCCAATCCCAAAGAAGCCCCTGTATTTCAACTGCTCATCCCCTCCCTGCCCCAAAAGTGTCTAGTGGCCACTGGCTCCACCTCATTGTTATAATTTCTTCCATTGCTAGAATCACCATATGTGAACAACAGAATACCATCAAGTCCACTCTAGTCCATAGTTCTTCCCCCAATCCTGAGGGGACTGGGATGGTGATGTCCACTCCACCTCCAAGTGAGAGAGGGCTTATATCCCATGGATATGGTGGATGGGATGATCCTGCCTGCAGATGCAGGCCCTCTCCATTCCCTGGGATGGCTATTGCCCATCGTTGTTTCCTCGCCAGGTGACTTGGATGAGTCCATTGAGCTGTAGAGTAGGCGTTGCAGCTCCACCGAGATTCCATGCACACCTGGCTCATAGGTAGGCCAGAGGCTCCAGTCTCTGGAAGTATACCTAAAAACTTCAGCATCACATATAGGTTTGAATAGAAGGGACTGATGAACCATGTGCAGGGAGGACTTATTTGAGTCCAATTCTGTCACTCTCAGGAGCACAGATTCCAAAATAGAGCCCACGGATAAGGCATCAGTCTCTGGGTCTACCCCACTTATATAGGACCTGGGTGTCTCCAGAGCTCTCAGGAGCCCCTCTGTGTGGGGTGATAGGCACTTAGATGTTCTATGAGCTCCTACTGAGGTGTGCGTAAGAGTTACCTCTGGGATGACCTCCCGACTCTCTTTGAAGTCTCTTAGCCACTTGAACTCATTTGTCTTTACCTTTTCCCCCTTTAATTCAAGGTCTTTTTCCAGTTGTGTTGCCAGTTGGCACTTGGTATTAATCCCTCGTTGCCAGGGAGGCTCATTCCCGGGAGTCATGTCCCACGTTGGGGGGAAGGTAATGCAATCATATGCTGAGTTTGGCTTAGAGAGAGGCCACATTTGAGCAACAAGGAGGCTTTCAGGTGACAACCCTTAGGCACCCCACAACTGCCGGCTAAGTCTCAGTTACAAGAGCAAAGACTCACAAGGGTAGTCATCAATAAAAAGAACACATCAGTGGGTCATCCTCTTTTGACAGACACTGTCACTGCACTCAGAGGACTATTGCTGCTCCCTTGGAGACTGTGGCAGAGCTCTTCAGGCTAGGAATTCAGATTCCCTCATTTATTTTGTGATTGTCCACCCATCGTGACCATGCCCCATCTTTTGATTTTTTGAACGATTTTGTATATCTTTCATGTATATTCGGATGAAACTAACTCCCATGAAACCCCCCTCCCAGACACCCCCCACCAATAATCCCCTGCAGTACCCATTGTAACCCTTCTGTGATCCAAATCCTCCATGAACATGTAGTCCATAAAATAATCTAATACACTTACTAGGAAAAAGAAACAACTATGATAAGCTTACATGCAAGAGACAAATATAAGGAAACTCAGGGGGGAAAAAAAAAGAAGGAAAAAAATAATCAAACAAAAAACAAAACAAAATAAAATACAATTAGCGGATTGGGACATTCAAAAAATGGGCAAAAAAGCAAAGGAAATGCCTTTTATATATATATTCATTTTTTTTTTCCTTTCTCTTTTATTTTCTTTCCTTCCTTTTGTCACTGTGTTATCGGATGTCCGGTGTGCCATGACACCTTCCCCCTCTCAATCCCCATTGTCTCCCAATTTTTCATTTAATTTTCAAAGAAGTTTTAGGTCACAGCAAAGTCACACACAGAGTGCTGGAGACTCCCAGATACCAAACCACTCCCCCTTCCCCACCCCATATTACCCCCCCACTTTTTTTTGGATGTTAGCATTGTTATAACTGTTATACAGATAGCAAAATATAGCAACTAAACATTGTCAATGATTTACAATATAGTTTACAATTTAGATGATACAGTTTAATAATTTTGATGATATTTACCATGTCCTGTGTCCATTACTGTAAGGTAATGAAAAACTTTCCCCATGACCACCAAACACCCCATTAGATCTTGACTGTTCCCTTCCCCCCATCCCCCCAGGGCCCATGATACCACCCTCTCCTGACCCATGGAATGTCAAGATTCACAGTTACATGCCCTGGGGATTTCAACCTGCCCTTCCTAATCCACCTACCCGCCAGTGCTGCACCACCAAACCCAGGAACACCACCACTCATCTGCCCCATCCACCAACATGCAACCACACTCTATCCCTTTACCATAGATTATGTCTATATGGGTGATGGCTCAAAGCCTGCTCTTCTCTTACTCTCCTTTGTTAACCTATCTTTCAGACTATGGTTCTCACACTAATGAAGGATGTTGTTTATGTGGGAGGGTGTGGGAGATGTGGGGAGTGGGGCATATAGGAATCCCTATATCTTTTGTGTAACATTTATGTAATCTAAGTATCTTTTAAAAAATAAAAAAAAATATTTTAAAAAATTACCAAAAAAAAAAAAAAAGTAAGAGGAACTAAAGAAATAATGACAATTAAACCCAGTACATGATACTGTATGGGGGTTAAGAATGCAGGATAAAATGTTCACAAGGACATTATAGAGACAAAAGAAAAATTGGAATATAGAATATAAGCCTTAAATCAATGTTAAATTCCATGGACTTGCTAGTACTTAATGTGATTATATAAGTGAATATCTTTGTTTGTAGGAAATATACATGGAAGTACTATGACCAAAGAGTATGTATGTGGCTTGCTCTAAAAGGTTCAGAAAATTGATAAATAGATGGACAGATAATAGATAGAAAGATAGATAGATAGATGAAAGAAAGAAAGAGGGAGGGAGGAGGGGAAGGAAAGAAAGAAGGAAGAAAAAAGGTGAAAAAAAGAAAGATGAGGCAAAGGTGGCAAAATGTTAAAATTGGTGGATCTGGGTATCTGGGGTGGGGTGGGAGTATGTTGGAATTCACTGTCGGGGTTTGCATTATCTTGCATCTGTCTTGTAAGTTTGCAATACCTTAAATATAAAACATTTTAAAAAAGATAAAGTAGGAGAAGGAGATGAGGGGAAATGGGAAATTTTAGAGGTAGAAGGACTGGCAGACCCAAGAATGAGAGTATAAGTTTCTGTGTGAACATAAATTTTTATTCCTTTGGTAGATATCCAGAAGTGAATTTGCTGTGTATATGGTACATGTATATTTTAATTTATCAGAGACTACCCAATTGTTTTCCAAAGTGGCTAGATTATTTTATATTCCCACTAGGAATGCATGAGAGTTCTAGTTGCTACACATCCTTGACAGCACTTAGTATTGTCAGGTTTAAAAAAAAACACAATTCTAATATGTGTGTAGTAGTATCTCATTATGGCTTCAATTTGCATTTCTCTAATTAATAATGGTGTTGAACATCTTTTTTTTTGGTAACAGCTTTATTGAACTAAAATTCACAAACTTTATAATTCATTCCTTTAAAGTGTACAGTTCAAATGAATTGTGAACCATTACCACAATCTATTTTTATCATCCCCAAAAGAAACCCCGTATCTTTTAGCAATCACTTTCTCCATTTCTCCCATCTCCCCATGCCTAAGGAACCACTTATCTACTTTCTGCCTCTATACACTTGCTGATTTTGGACATTTTATATAAATTGAATCATATAATATGTGTTCTCTTGTGACTGGCTTCTTACATTTAGCATAACATTTTCAAAGTCATCCATGTTGTAGCATGTCTCAATATTGCATTTCTTTTTATGGGAAAATATTTTATTTTATGGCTATACCATATTTTATTTATTCATTCATCAGTTGATGACCATTTGTACTGTTTCTACTTCTTTTCCATTATGAATAATGTTAATTATTCCTGTATTTTTTTGGGTGGACGTATATTTTTGTTTCTTTTAGGTATGTACCTAGGAGTGGAATTGCTGGATCAGATGGTAACTCTATGTTTAACATTTTGATGAATTGTCACAATGTTTTCCAAAGTCATGGCACCATTTTACATTTCATCAGCAATGTATAATGGTTCCAAATTTCTCCACATTCTCATCAATATTTGTTATTGCTCTTTTATTTTTTAAATTATAGCCTTTATAGTGGATATGAAATTGCATCTCATTGTGGTTTTGATTTGCATTTCCCTGATGACTAATGATGTTGAATATTTTTTCATGTGCTTATTGACTATTTGTATCTCTTCTTTGGAGAAATATCTACTAAATCCTTTTCCTATTTTTTGATTGAGTTATTTGTATTTTTATTGTTGAATTTTAATAGTTCTTTATGTATTCTTGGTAGCAAGTCCCTTATCATATGCTTGATTTGCAAAAGGTTTCTCCCCTTCTGTGGGTTTTCTTTTCACTTTTAGATGGAATCCTTTGACACACAAATACTTTTAATTTTGATGGAGTCCAGTTTATTTGTTTTATTCTTTTGTTGTTTGTGCTTTTGGTTTCATATTTAAGAAACCATTGTCTAATATGAGGTCATGAAGATTTACTCCTGTGTTTCCTTCTATGAGTTTTATAGTTTTAGCTCTTACATTTAGTTCCTTGATTCATTTTGAGTAAGTTTTTGTATTTGGTGTGAAGTAGAGGTCCAGCTTCACTCTTTGCATGCAGATATCCATTTGTTCCAGCACTATTGCAGAGACTACTCCTTTCCAATTGAATTGTTTTGGTGCCTTTATTGTAAATTCACTGACTGTAAATGGGAGGGTTTATTTCTGGACTCTCAGTTCTATTCCATTGTTCTATATATTTCTCCATGTGCCATTACCATGCTGTTTTGGTTTGTGTAGTTACATGGTAAGTTTTAATATTGGGAAATGTGAATTCACTAACTTTGATCTTCTTTTTCAAAATGTTTTTGGCTCTTCTGGGTCTCTTGAATTCCATCTGAATTTTAGAGTCAGCTTGTCAGTTCTGCCAGGAATCTAGATGATATTTTGATAGGATTTGCTTTGAATCTGTAGATAAATGTGGGAGTTTTACAATCTTAACAATATTATGTCTTATGATCCATTAACATGGGATGTCTTTATGTGTATTTTTTTTTTTTTTTTTTTTTTTGAGGTATTGGGGCTGGGGATGAACCTGGAACCTCGTATGTGGGAAGCCGGCACTCAACCACTCAGCCAAATTGTCTTCCCTGAGTTTTTTTTTTTCATTTGTTTTGCTTGTTGTTTGTTTTTGTTTTTTCAGAAGGTACTGGGAACTGAACCTGGGACCTCCCATGTGGGAGGCGAGTACACAACTGCTTGAGTCACATCCACTCCCCTACATGTATTTATTTATTTATTTATTTATTTATTTATTTATTTATTTATTTATTTTTCCCTACATGTATTTAGATCTTTAATTTCTTTTAAAAATGCCTTGTAACTTTCTGAGTTTGAACTTCCTTTGTTAAATTTATTCTTAAGATTTTGTTCTTTTTCTCATGCTGTTGTAAATGGATTTTTTTTTATTTCGCTTTCAGATTGTTCATTGCACTGTATTGAAATACAGTTGATGGTTTTTTTTTTTTTTTGTATATTGATCGTATATCCTACATCCTGGTTGAATTTATTAATTCTAATATTTTTAGTGGATTAAATAGTGTTTTCTATATACAAAATCATGTCGTCTATGAAGAGAGATAGTTTTACATTTTTCTTTCCAGTATAGATGGCTTTTATTTCATTTCCTTGCCTAATTCCTTGAGCATAATCTGTATAACTTCTTTTGTGAAGTGTATATTTAAATGTTTTGCCTGTTTTTTATTTTTTATTTGGTGGTTTGTTTTCTTATTTTTGTGCTTTGAATGTTCTTTATGTATTTTTTTATTACAAGTCCTTTGTTGCTTACATAATTTGCAAATATTTTCTCCAAGTCTGTGGCCATCTTTCTAATTTCTTTCTTTTTTCTTGTCCAGTGTTGAACTTTAAATTTTGATTAAATAAAACTTATCAATTATGGATGTTGCTTTTGTGTTGTATCTAAGAAATCTTTTCCTAATCCAGGGTTACAAGGATTTTCTCCTCTATTCTTTTTTCCATATTTATACCATTATGATTTACATTTTGGTTTATGTTCTGTTTTGAGTTAATTTTTGTATATGATGCAAGATATGGGTCACTTTGTATTTATTTATTTATTTTTACATACAGATATCCAGTTGTTTCTGCATGATTTATTGAAAAGTCTATCCTTTCTCCATTGAATCACATTTGTACCTTTGTCAAATATCAACTGATCTTATATGCATGTGTTTGCCATTGGTCTCTCTGGTCTGTTCCATTGATTCTATCACCAATGTCACATTTTCTTTAAAATTATAGTTGATAGGGAGACCTGAAATCAGGTGATATGAGGCCTCAAACTTTTTTCTTATTTTAAAAATTGTTTTGGCTTTGCTAATTCCTTTGCCTTTCCATATCAACTTTAGTATGAAGTCATAAATACCTACAAAAATGTTACTGGGATTCAGATTGGGATTGCTTGAAATCTCTAGATCAGGGTCAGAAAAATTAACATCATAACAGTATTGAGGCTTCCAAAACATTTATACAGGTTAGCTCTCCATTTATTAGGTCTTCATTTATTTCTTCAATGTTTCATAGCTTTTAGCATCAAAATATTTTTTGAATTGCTAAATTCTTAAGGAATAATACTTTTCTCCTATTTCTTGTATTAAACAAATCTATGGTAAGCTTTTTAATTTATTTTCTTAGTTTATGGGTTGTTCTTTTTTGTGGATATGCTACACTTAAATTTTTAAAAGAATTTTTAAAAATGTGCCTATTTAATTAGCTGTTCTAAATTAAAAGCTAATTTAATTAGAAATTTGGTACTCCTTTGAAGATCAAAACTTGTAAGAACCTTAAAAGACAATGCAATCATGTTATAAGAAAGAGTATAGAGTTAGACAAAAAAAATCCTACTCTAATACCATGTGAACTTAAGCAACTTACATAGCATTTGTGAGATTCCATTCTCTTATTAGGAAGATGAGGATAGTAGCATACCTATTCTCTTAATTTGCCAGGACTATGATGGATTACAAATTCTACATAATGGGTTTTTCTTAACAACAGGAATTTATTGTCTCCTGGCTTTGGAGAGAAGTCCAACATAAAGGTATTGACAAGCCAATGCTTTTTCCCAGAGTCTGTGGTGTTCTGGTGCTGGCTCACTGTAATCCTTAGGTCTCCTTGGCTTGAATCTCTAACATTGCCACGTGGTGATCTCTCTGTCTCTTTGACATATTCTACTTCTGGCTTCTACTCCTTCTGTTAGTCATATATCTGGATTTCTTCTCCTTATAAGGACTTCAGCCATGTAGCTTAAGGCCCACTCTGATTCAATTTGGCCTCTTCTGAATAGGATCCCTATTCACAATTGAGTCCACACATTAATAATAACATCTTCAAATGTCCTATTTCCAAATCTGTTCACACTCAGAGGAATGCCGAATAAGAATCAAACATGTCTTTTGCTTAGTCCCCAATGCCTACCCATAAAGTTTTTATGAGAATCCAGTGAAGTAGTACAAGTAAAGCATTTTAGCACAAAGCCTAGCAATACAGTAATGTTGCAATATATATTAGCCTAAAAATAAAAAAACGGGTAAAAATGAAAATCTGGTGGTATAAAGAAGAAATTCTAAGATAATAAATCTCATTTAAAAATGTATTTTAATTAGTGAACGCTTTCATTTATCTCAGATCAACAGTTGATTAATATTATTCCAAGGTTTTTGGATAACCAGTACAGGTGAAAGAAATCTCCATGATATTAATTAGATGGGAGCTATAGTGCATCTGTCAACTAGCAGCACATTAGCTGTAAAATACACCTAGGAAAGCAGCCACAAGGGGACCTTTTACACTCAAATTAGGAGATGAAAAATTCAACAGTTTTCAGCAATATTGGCAAGGAAAGGAATGGAAATATTAATGCAGTAGTATCATTTTTTAAAAAGATAACCTTGAAGTCTGAAAGTGGCTACAAAATTGCTTTACAAGCTTGGAGACACACAAAAGGATCAGGCATTCTTGTTTTGAGAACTTTGAAGGTTTAATCTTCAGATGCGTACATTTTATGTTATCATACTTTTTCCAATTTCCATCACCTCTTTGTGGTTAGATTCTCTTGCTTAGGTTTGGCATGAGGTGGAATGATAACTGTGACACAGGAGATGAGTCGATGAGTTCTGTGGCAAGAACTGACAGCCGGAAGCATAGTCAGCAACCTTCTCTAAAAAATGGACTGTCACTGTCAGTTCTTCTGTTTAGAAGTTCAGTATCTTGTCAGTATAATCCCATTTGACCTGTGAATTCATGCCAGTGGGAAAAAAACCCTTACTGTGAACCTAACTTCATTATTTTTATGGTTGTTACAGACCTTTTTTAAAAACAAGGAAGTAAATGAGGAAAAACATACCGATCACGCAAGATCCATCTATTTCTTTGCTTGTTTCTAGGGTAACTTCATCCATAAGAGTTGTAGCAGAGCAGCCTACTCCAGAATAGTTATTCATCAGAGGTCCGGGAGTCTCTGTTTTTTAGTACTGTTTCCTAAACCTGCTAGCATATGAAAACTGCCTCAGGCATTTCTGCAGAGAACTAATGAAGATTAGATCTGACTTGTGACCAGCAGATAGCTAAATTATGGTGTGTAGACCAGTTTTCCAGAATTCGATCTGTATTCAGAAAATTCACAGCTGTAAGAAAAAACAAACAAACAAACAAATAAAACTGTACTGTTCTGTGAGAGAGTGTGAACTGCGGGTATCATTTCAGGAGTGAAGTAGAGAGGCCTCATAGCTTAGTGTGATAGTTATATAAATGTATACTCACAACTTCCTATTCACAAATATTGCCACCATAAACCATGTGGTCTTGAAGGATCTCCATCTTATGTGTTGTTTTCCTAAGAGTAGGAAGAATTTTTTTTTTTTTTTTTTTTTTTTTTTTTTAACTTTGTTGTTAACAGACTGATAGACTGATGCCTTCTCTCTCCAAGGTACAAACCAAACAGGAAAAAATAAAGTTTCAGGCTCAAGGTGATAAACACTTTCTAAGCATTTAAGCAACATAGTAGTGATATAAAGTTAAAATATTTGAATCAGGTTTTATTCCTGGCTCTACCACTAAATGATGGACACTTTAACATTGGGTAGGTTACAACCTTCTTACCTTTAATTTCTGTTCTGTCTTCAATCGCTAACACCTTAATCAAAGGGATATTTTTCTCTTTGAAATTTCTTTTATATTTTTGACCAAAAAATATAGTTAATATAATTCACAGGACATTAATAATCCTTTCTACAAATCCTAGCTCCATGGTTTTTCCCCCTATCTCCAGCAAATGCACACACATGAACATATAAACCACAATGCATCTACTTTCAGCAACATGAAGGTATTTCATGTGGTAAGTGACTCTGTTGGGATGACATAGTCAAGCAATATTTGACACTCATGGAGTTGAGGAGACTTGACTCATCTGAGACTCTCTCCTCCTCCATTTTGTCTGGAGAGACATGGAAGTTGTTACCCAATATGCCCTATGGCGGTGACTGAACCTTTCTATGATTCAGTTTTTCAAATGGAGAATTAGAATAGTAACACCCAACAAAGTCGTTATGAAGGAAAAATTACATGGTTAATATGAAAGAGTTTAGAAAAGGAAAAAAAAAATCAAGCACAGATAATGTTTCTAGTAATAGCTATGCTGTAGGTGCTTTTGTGAGTCAGGCAATGTTACATATACTATCTCATTTTGATATAATTTGTCTCATTTTACAGAAGATGATGGTTCAGAATGGCTAATCAGCTTACCAACATCACACAGCTGGAAGATGGCAGAGCTGGAATTTGTGATCAGATCTGAATGAATTCAAAGCCCATAATATAATTTTTTTCTATTATACCTTTTAATGATTTTGGCCTTGAAATCTATTTTGCTAATATTACCCAGTAATATTTGTTGACATTTGTTCCAAATGACAATACCAACTTTATTACATCTGGTTGAACAGGAGATAGCCTTAGAAGAGAGCCTTAGAGACCATCTAGTACATTTTTTTACTTTGCAGATGGAAAAATTAAGCAACGTGAGGGCATATAGCTAGCTGGTGTAAGAGTGTTTACCAGAATCCCTTATTGAATTTGCTATAATGACTCATTATCTCATGCTTTATCATGGAGTAATGTGTGTCTTTTCTCTCTAAGAAGTTCTTTTATATTATTGACCAATATAAATATTGACCAATATAAAAGAGCTTTATATTGTTATATAAAGATATAACAATAGATTCTTTGCATACGGTGGCCATCTTGACAATGTGCTTCTAAATGGTAGAGTTAATGCCAGCAGATGAACTTATTCTCTGGTGTGATTTTTATCATGTTTATTGGTTGGCCTTGGGCAATTGCAGAATAACCAAATATAAGGTAATCTGTTTTTTTTTTTTACATCAAGTTCTAAAATATTTAGAATCTATGTGGAAATTTCTGCATGTGCCAAACTTGAAAAGGTATGAAAATTGAGGATAACATGTAACATGAGGCACTGTAAGGACAGCCATAGACCTTGATGTGAATGATAACAAGGCATGAGGAGATGTCAACATGGTGAATGAAAGTGCTGTGGACAGAGCTGACAGTGAACAGTTGATGGATTTTGTGCCAATAATTATAAAATAATGAAGCTGGGGTATTAAATTGTGACTCTTGGCTTTTAAACAGTTTCTGTGCTTAATGTGGTTAAAAGAATTTAGCACCTAGAATTGAGATATTTCATAAGTCATTGGACAATCACTTGGTGGTGATGCCTTCTGAAATACTTTACTACAGTTAATTTCTCAATATAAAGAAACTCTCAGAAGTCCTAAAATACTAGTCATTATACCTCAAATTCAGGAATGAGGTCAAATGAGCCCTTTCATTTATTGATATACACAAGAGATTTAATTACACTGATTATTTTTCTCTATGTAATTTGGTAAGCATTTTATTTTCTGGGCTTTCTTTATTAGCCATATAATAATCATGGTTTATGAAGCACTCTTTGGGAATTTTAAACTAACTAAATTAACCAATCATATGATAACATTATTCCAAAATAAAGTCAAATGTTGAAAGCATAAAATGCAAAGCAAAAGACTTTTCTCCTAACCTCTGTAGCCAATGAACATTAGAATATGTCTAAAAGAAGTAATTGAGAACAGTAGTAAAAGAGGAAAGATAAATACACTGCCCTCATCCCAAATCTTTTACTAAGTAGCTGAGTGAGTTTGATGAAATATTAGTCATTCCCTTAGATGAAGACAGGAAAGGAGCTCTAAGGTGATTCTAGCACTGAAAAAAATAAAAAATAAAAAAAATATTCTATGATTCAAAGAAGAATGTCTTATCCTAATGACATGATGCCTTCCATCATAAATGATTTCTTAATTATTTGAAGAAATGGTATTTTTAACCAATTCAAAGAAATGAATATCTATACCAAAAAGAATTAAACAAAAAACCTCAGATAAACATACCATATCCAAATTTCTTAGGATTTAATCCATTCTTGATGCATCCAGAGTATCTATAAAACCCCAATAACTGATCTAAAGTTTCCTTTTACAGCATGGAATAAGGTCATTTTAGAACATGATCAGTCTTAGAGAATGATTTTTGCTCCATGATAGCAGTCCACTATTTTAGAAACTGTGTCTTTCCCACATAAAATTTATTCTCTCTCATGGTCTGCCTTGCCTCCCTTTCTCTTCCTCCTTCTCTATAGTACTTTCTATTATTTCTACTCTCTTTTTAATGCATTCTTCCTATACAATTTTCTCTTATCAATAACTAGAAGCTTCTCATGCCAGACATTTTACACTATAATTGTATATTCCTTACAGTAGAAATACACAAATTGTGTCTTCAGGAATATACTCCATCATCTCTCCAGATTAACTCTAGGGTTTCTCAGATTAACCACAAGATGTGCCTTTTCTCAGAATATATTTGTAAAACCTCCTAATTTTGCTACTTATAAGCAAAATTTTAGATAAAAGCAAGAAGTCATATTCTGATGACTTTATTAGTTTTATTTTTTTGAGGGTAATTTTTTTTTATGATTTTATTCCCTAATTCTCAGTATCTACCCTCTTCTGATATTAGCAATTATTCTGTGTTTAAGCAGATTCAAGGATGAATATTTACATTTTAGATGTCTGAAGCAATCTCATGACCTAGGCTTATCTCCCCAGAGAGGGAGATTTGTTGTATAAGCTAGGTCCTTTGGTACTCCTCCAATCATGAGTAAATGCATCCTTGGCCTGTGTGTTGGACCATTCTGGGTCATATGTCCCATAACAATTCTATATATCCCTTAATTCTATATTAATGGAAATTAGTTTGAGTTTTGGTCTTTCAGGTTGTTATTCTAAATTCATGAGTAAATGTAGAAAACTGGGGGAAATGTATGAAATCTAATCCTGCCAATTAAACAGTGTAATAAAACAGACAAAAATAATCAAGTGTATTGCAAATGTTGTATATCCATAAGATACTGACTCCTGAGCAAGTAAAATGACAGAAGAGGGGGAGGG